>OY787665.1:15257422-16457422 GCA_963678985.1 Spisula subtruncata
GGCATTGGGGGGACAATCTGTTCGTGCTGTATATCAGTTTTCAATTATATTACTCGTAAAGCAATTTGTTTTAATAAAATCAAAGCCAAAAAGTCACTAAATGATATTTTAAAAAATTTCAAATGATTGACTATTTTTTATGGTGATTTTTAAAACTTCAATGGTCTGTTCATACGTGTATATACGCATTGTGTTTAAGTCCTCATCAACTCTAGAGATAAGATTCTACAAACTTTCACATATTAACAATACTTATGATGAGGTAAAGGAGGGAGATTTGGCTGTGCCAATTTTTAACATACTTATGACCCTTTGCAACTTTTATTACGGGGGCACCCGTATTCCTTGGACACATTTCTAGTTTTAAGTAGTTACGTTTTCCTACCAACTAAATGACACTGTACATTGCCGCCAACCCAGCCGTTTTCACCATCACATCGCAGGTAGCGTGTCCGTTGTAGCCCATGTAGCCTGTAGTCTTGTTTACAAGTTATCCTGATATTAGCGCCATGACGGTATGTTTTATTGGTGTCATATTCCAAACTGTTAGGCACCGAAGGTGCTTGACAATGTACAAGTACAAAGATGTTCCGGATTTAATTCTACCAAATACAATTGTAGGCTGTACGAGTACACATGCAACAGCGGCAGCCTCATCCACGCATGCTAGACTCGAAACTATAAAACGATATAACCCTGCAAATTGTACAAGTGAAGGCATTACACCGCCAAAACAACAGAGCGGGTACCTTTGCACACAGTTGATAACTTCGCATGAAAGCTCTATCGATTTAGCTAAGCGGACAGCTGGTTTAACGACAAAAATAAACACTATGCCTACCTACAGTACTTTCAAAATCAAATGAGAATGGTTTGTAAACCCATAAGCTCGTCCGTCAAGTAAATCTTGTTTATCCATGTTGGGTATACCTGAGTTAACGGTAGTTGCCGCTATCCATTCGAACGGGATAGTTTCCTCACAAGCATTACTTCGACAGTCAGCAAAAAATTCATTCAACAACAAAAATAGACACTATGTATACATACTGTTTCATAAAAGAATAACGATAGTGTATGTTGCATCCATTACGTAGTGACTTTAACAAGTCCAATTTCTATAATCTGTTAAGCGTCACTTGCCTGGTTTGCTAGTGGGTGACTACTCCATTGTCTTTCTGTGTTACACTTACCTGGTTTGCATGTAGGTAAACTACTCCATTGTCTATCAGTGTTACACTTACCTGGTTTGCATGTAGGTAAACTACTCCATTTTCTATCAGTGTTACACTTACCTTGTTTGCATGTAGGTAAACTACTCCACTGTCTATCAGTATAACACTTACCTGGTTTGCATGTAGGTAAACTACTCCATTGTCTTTCAGTGTTACACTTACCTGGTTTGCATGTAGGTAAACTACTCCATTGTCTATCAGTGTTACACGTGATTTCCTGATAACCACTACTACTATATCCCTCATCACATACTGCTTGAAGGACATCACGATAAAATGTTGATTTGCCTTCAAAATGTCCATGAAGTAATTCTGGCCATCCACAGTCTGCAGCAAAAACACTATATGAAACTATCGTATATCAAACTATGAGATCATAACATTGCTAACTTTGTTTTATGGCAATGTTAGCTGGCGTCTTCGATACGTCTTTTAATTATGGACAAAAAAGCGATATTAATAATAAAATGTGGCTTAGCTTAAATTACTGCGGGAAACATCGGAGAGAGTATCGGGGTTTCGATTATTTGCATTCTCATAAATGCATTTTTTAAAACTAATTTATAAAAAAACATGGCCAATCAGAAATTCGTTCAATGTATGCATGCATCTGACGTCATGAGCTCGTTCCATATGGCTAATTCTCACAAATTATAGTGTTTAAAGCAAAGTCAATCACCAGAAAACACATCCATACCAAATACGATACAAAGCACTTTCGCACAAACCGTTACGCATTCGGAAATCGATAAATTAGGGCGTGGATGAGCAAATAACACAGCCTAAGATTTATTGATATAATATTTCAAATGATATAATATTTTTTAGGGTTGCCAATTAGAAATTCGGTTAAGTGTATGATGAACCGCGACACACATTCATCAACTGCGATTTTATGCTATATTGTATGCGAAATTATGTTATATATTTAGCTAACACGACAGCAGTGTGTGTAAATGTTAAAGTATATACTTACCATACACACTTTCAAGTCTACTTACACTTTCCACCAACTTGTCCAGTTTTTCTGAAAAATAGTACTGTACATAGCGTGCATACACAAGAAAGAAACACAGAAATGTAGTGTACATCATCCTTATGAACGATAACCAGTGTTATGTGAGGTTTTGTTCTATACAAAATCTTCGTGCATTCGTGCCAATAACAAACAAGTTTTATTAAACTCTTTGAATAAACAATATGACACTCAGCAAAGTCTTGCATCATATTATACTGCACTCAATTAATATAACTCTGATGTGATGAACACCGATGCAAAATCTTCAATTAGAGACAAATTAATCATTAAGAAAACCCTCAAAAAAGGATTCAAAATAACAACACAACCTCGAATGTGCAGATATATTTGCCTCAAGCTCACCACAAAGAAGCAACACGTTTAGCCAAATATTCAAATAAGGTAAAGGTAAATATACCATTTGTGTAATCCAATTCATGTCTCAGTTCTTTACAACAATTAATATGTTCTACAGCAACTAAACAAATTGTTTTTGAAACTTGTATCTTATATTACTTTTAAACAAACTAGGGTACATACAATAGCAGTCAATATTTAGTTATGTTATGTAATGCTAGGTTTTACCAGCAAGACACGTATCTAAATAATATGTTGAACATAGTTAAACAATCATTAAAGTGTATGTTATTTTTTCACGTTGGTGTACACGTAAGTGAGCCACCATAATTCACGTATGAGATGGAAAATGCAAACAAAACAAGATTGCCTTCAATAAACGCTTATGTCCCCGTGGAAGCCATTTAAATAAGTGTAAGTATAAAATTAGGTCAAGGTTAAGGTCAAAATGGAGTCAGGTGATACAGGCGTGTGGAGATTGGTCATATACAACATCCATGCAAGTATGAAAGCTTTGTACCAACCCATATTAATGCTAGAAGAAACAGTCAATTTGGGTTAACCAATAATTTGGTCTTTCGATACGTCTAAGTCCAAAATTAGGTCACGGTGAAGGTCAAAATAGAGTCAGGTGATACAGGCGTGTGTAGAGTGGTCCATACCATATCCATGCAAGTTTGAAAGCTTTGTAGCAAGCCATAATAATGCTAGAAGAAACGGTCAATTTGGGTTAACCAGGCCGGACGGTCGAGCGGACTAACGGCTAGACATATGAATCACTATATGCCTCCCGATCTATCGATACGGGGGCATAAAACTCCCGATCTATCGATACGGGTGCAAAAAACAATAACGGGTTCGTAAGAAACTGAATGTGAGATTATTCTAGTGACACGATATACGAGGGTTGTTCGATATGTATTGTCACTTTGGCTTGGAAAAACAAACTATACCCGATATCTGACATTTTATTATCACATTCCTTTAAACTACTCTCCCTGAGATGATTTACAAAGTTTTTTTACAAACATTTTTTTCAGTGCCATAATTTCGCCCCGCAAACATTATTTTAAGTTTTACCAAATGGAAAAGGTACAAATGTGCCTACTCTGCAGATTTAACGGGATTTTGTGACATTACCAAACCCCCTGTCTTCAAAAAGCCGTGGTTTTAAGCAGTTTTGTGAAGTGTGAACTACCCGTTTCGCAGATTTTAGAAAAGTGACTTGTATTTTTTTCAAAACTTTGTCACAGTAGGTCATTTTATTCATCCGTCTACCCTTAGGTACCGAAAACTTGTATTACCAGTGACCTATATCGACAAATATTTCAACATGTTCCACAATTGACATTACGCCAGTTGTCAACAATGCCCAATACACCAATTTTAAGGGTAAATCATAATCACAAGGTCCAATGGATTTACTTGAAAACCTTCGCCAAACAGCCATCTACAAACAATCAGGCGTAGCGTTCTCTGTCCTTGTGCAATGTCAATTATACGACAAGATATCGAACAAAAATAAATAAATAATAATGATCTTTACCGCTGAAATACCAGGTTTCTCCAGCCAAAGAATCAAAAGATCAAAACCAAAAAGCCTTAACATAATAATCCGAATCACATATCTTCATCTGAGCATCGTCTATATTACCTACCTTCAATGTTCAGCGTACGTCTTGATATCAGTTCCAACGTTCTGATAACATAATCAAAAACTGTTTCATTTGTTGAATACGTTCCAACTACATAACTATGAAAGACCACGAGCAAAAGGTAAATACACTTCATCCTTATTACAGTTATATACGGAGATGAACATGCAATAACACAGACAATGTAATGCCCTGCGATTCTACGTATATGCTTATTCAACACTGAACTATTTTTAACAATGTGAACTCTTCAAAGCAAATATTGAATGCGTCCTACGATTCCACTTGTAAGCTCTTCTATAAATTAACCACATAAATTTCAAACCGTCGTAATACTTATGGACACATGTTCCTAATTGGTCTAACGAGTAAGACGCCGAGTATGTTTATAAAAAATTCTAGAACCTTAAGTAAGTCAAATTAGCTTAAGTATCACACTTAATTCACTCTTGAATAATCTGTTTAAATTGACGTAACAAATATGTTGCCATTGTAAGTAGTTCTAAGTGTTTTGAAAAGCTAACATAATGTGTTCTTAAGATTAATAACTTTTGTATCCTGTGTCAAACTCTACTTGAGTTTATAAGCACTATTGTAATGCTCAAATGTACTCATTGAATGACAGAAAAATTACATGCGGTCACATAAATACATATCTTATATCCAGAAGTCCGAATACCAAATGGCATAATAAAATAATTATGGTATTCGCTTAACATACGATTGAGCAATGAATTATATGATGTGTTGTCCTAAAAACTTATGAAAATTGTTCACATGCTTTGCTAATTCAATGGATGCGCTTGATAACTTTTAACAAGGAACATTCGACTAATAAAACAAATTAAGGTGCCGCGCGCGTTTTGTCTAACGATCGAATTTTCTTTGAAACTCCTTTAAATCCTATTCAAGTACTTTGACATTATAAAGCCATATGTCTCGAGGTTCGTTTTTGAAATACGTGGTTTCAAATGACTTACCATCGTATTTTATTCATTCCAGCTATTTCTTGCAAATTTGGCACCATCATATTCATTTGAAGATTTTATTAAGATTTCTTCAATTTTAAGCAATATATGATGTTGAGTACATTTATTTATCATTCTTACATAAACAATCAGTTTAGCTTCCTGATGAAATAAAGCCGTATTTGTACATGATAAAAAGTAACCCCACCTATTTACAAAATTATCGAAAAAATGTGATTTTTAATCGAGTTTCGATTTTTTTAAAAAATGTATATATAAGTTGAGAATCAATCAGACCATTAGTTAAGTAAAGTAAAAATAATACTTAGATCATGAATGCGTCATTAAACCCGTGGGTTTTGCTATTCATGTAATAAAAACAGGGTCAAAATTATTGTTTGGTGTGTTTGGAAAATCGGATGTTTTCATTTTTGTTTGATTTTATTGAAATTGATTTTAGAGTTCAGCTGTTTGGACACTCGTTTGGTAAAATATTCAAAAACAACACCAGAGACACTGAAGATCTATCGTTCAGTTTGAATCTAGACCAGAGAGATTTTCTTATCCAGTATTCCGGTTTCCCTGGAGCTAAAGTTCGTGATTTGCGGGGACATTTGTATTCTGGTATTCAATCAGAAATTTCGAGTCCTACTTTGTATTTTTAGTGATAGGCACAATCGACCTGAACGATAGGGAAGCCAAGTGTACGGCAACCGATGTCGTTGACCTAGTTGACACTATCAAATTTGTGTAAGAAGTAACCGAAGTTGTGGTTTGTCCGAAATTATATAGACGTGAACCGTTCTTACCTCCGCCCAATCCAGTAGACATTGACATCTTTAGTTAAAACGTAGACGAACTGAATGACATTTTAGGATCACGGTTAATTGATTTGGGATCTGCCCTTTGGCGGCTTAAGAATTCGTTACATACTGTGTTTGATCGGGACGGGATCGATGTCTCTGCAGAGGGACACAAGAGGCTGTTCAAAAACATCAGGGCTCTGGTTGTTTCGTACCATAGACGTGGACCTTACAACTTGTCAAACTGAGTCAGTTAAGTATATTTTGTTGGTCAGTTGGCTTTTACGCCTAGTTAGTACACGTGTTACGTGTAGCAACAATACAATGTCGGTTGTATTTATTGATATAATATTAATATTGACATGATTATGACAGCCGCTACTGGCACTATACTTCCGGGCATGTCCTTGTGACTTAGTTTTCTGGCACCTTCGAATATACATATTGAGCCGCACATAAGTATATACTTCTCACTCCTTCAGGATAGGTGGAGCAACTTATGCACAGTCACATAGCTTCTCAGACTCACAAATCCGTCAATTAGGGCGTTGGCGGTCAAATGCTTTTTTATCCAAGGCATAATTCCATTACTATGTAGAAAAGCCTAAACTGTCTCCTGATGCCTATACATGTACTACATTTTAGACTCATGAAACTATAACTACTAAGTGTGTAAATGTACTGTAGTCACAATGACTTTGATAATTACAACTTTCTCACAGTTACTTTGTTGGTGGTGACTGACTTACTTAGGTAGCAGCCAATCCAATCATTGACACTGTACAGCTCATGGTCACATGTATATATATTTCTTTTTTTAAGTACTACAGGGTGATCATTAATATATGGTAAAATAAATAACTTGTTGTTTGACCCTTATTTCAATACTAATGAGCCCAAGTTTTGTAAGATGTGGTTAATAAATGCATGCTACGTACATTTGTATACTTGATGTCAATAATGTCATCAGTAAAGCCATACATTTCAGTGATTTCAAGAAATTTCGCGATCCGGAATCATTTCGCTAAAGACTGCAATTTAATTTGCCCCCTATATTCACAGGACTTGAACCCTTTTGATTTCTGATCATTGGAATACCGGAAGGAAGGACTGTATGATACAAAACCAGTATAATTACTTGATTTGAAAACTACAATACAACGTGAAATTGGAAGTATTACGGGGTAAATTAATCGGAAATTTACGACGTCATTTGCTGCTGATTTTGGCAGTTTTTCAGAATTAAGGAAAACGCTTCAAACATCTGCTGAGAAAAAATGTGTAACATTTGAAAATAATTTATATCCTGAATAAAACTTACATGTATATGTTAAACAATGGCATATAACAACACATATTGTCTTAAAAACTGACAAAGTTATTAAAGTTATTTATGTTACCATATATTATTGATCACCCTGCACTTGACTTGTTTTGTCAGCTAATGCATACCTGTATGTTTTCACAGTTTTGTATTTTTGTTATTGTTTATGGTGACTGACATACTTAGTTAGCAGCAGACTTAATTAGGTTAACAATATGTTGGATTTTTTTTTTCATGTGAACTTGTTTTTCTACTTATTGTGTTTTTGTCCTAATTCTAATGCATGGTACTTATCCTAATGATGTATAAAATTGTCCTTCACGAGATTGTTTGTGGAAGTTGAAGAGACGACAAGGGAAGTTAAAAGTTACAAATTTTCTGAGCTGAGCTAATAAGCCGCACAAGCACCCTTTGTCATTTCAACATACCTGCAAAGTTGTCGCTTAAAAGATGAAGTTCATCTTTTTAATTTCAACGATGCTGCTGTGATATACGAGGGAAACTAATGCTAATATTGAGAGTTTTGTGACTTTAACGAGAGTTCTTGAAGAAATACAAAATATTTCCGGACGTTTAACCAGAATGGAAGGTAAGATAATATATTTTCCATTAACCTTTATCATGCTAGATTTCCAGTTGGTAGAACCAGTAGCCAGTGCTGAATTATATCGGCAGTCTACTTGAGATACGAACCTGATCTGATATGATAGTGACTCTGTTTAGCGCAGCTAATTAATGGTATGATTTATCAAAATACCGATATTAACTATGTATTTTATACAAAGATAAAAAACAATAAGCACCACGTTGATAAAATGTTGATTATATTTGGTACAGTACTTCAAATGTAGTAATATTTAGCAATTTGTCAATGCAATGTGAAATAGTTTCATGCAAGTCATACTTAAAGAGGCGTTCCCTATAACTTTGATCGTTTAAATCGATTCAGGAATAGTATATATTTAATGAGCAGCATTATTGCTTTAAGTCCTAAAATTTTCAACTAAAAGCTCCAACCAATTACCGCGAAAAAAATGAAAACACATTTCCGTAACGAGCCAAAATAGAGTTGTATATATATATATTGACATTATAGAGACATATTTGTGCACACTTTCATCTGACAAATTATTATGATTGATAGTGCTTTGTACACTTTTCTCATTTAATGTAATAGTAGAGAAACATATGTTAGTTATAGGGAATGCCTCTTAAATGTTACGGTATGACATAATAATAAATACTAACCTAAAAATTGAATAGTGCAAAAACAATTGTCAGATATAATGTTGACTTGAAATGGCTATTTCCTTAATTCATGCCTTCATTTACTGTATAACATTTTGCATGTTTTTATATTATTATTGCCGTGTGCATGCTCATTTTATGTCGAACTAAATCCATATTCCTATCATGACTGTCTCAACTTATCTGGATCAAATTTGATCCCGAATAAAAAGTCCCAATTGCTGAAAGTAGCCTTGAACCTCATGTCGCCAGTGCATCAAACGAAATTGACAAAATAAATATAAATTACTAACTCCTCGACACATATTTTGTTGAAAACTGCTAAAATGACTTTTAATCTTTAAAAAAACTGCAAAATCACATCAAATGACCTTTGGAATCGGAAAAAATACATGTAAACAAACACCATGTAAAATTTCAGGAAAGGGAAATAACCCCATCTATCCGGTGCAACAATAACTTTTTCCAAGTAAATTTGGTCCAGTTTGTTGACAAGTTGATTTTTTCCCGCCAAAAGTTGCACACGACCCTTTTTATCAATGGATGACGTCATAGCTGTCAAAATTATGTTTGATAAATAAACAAGCGAGCATTGAATACATGCATGTCAAACATGGCCGATTAAATAAGGATTTACTCGTAGTGAAGGCATGGTGTAAGTTTTCGTTGTGATTTCATTCAGAAATTGGTCCATTTCGTATTTATTTATTTAATTTACTCGTCAGTTATTGTCAACAACCCTGCAGGCATTGTCACGAGAAAAAAATCTACAATTTCATGAGAAAATTACATACACCGGTACCGTGGATACACCGGCTTCATGGGGTTTCACTATATTTGGTAACTTTTGGCAAATACAACTTATATCCATGTAGAGAATACCTACTATGCTTCAATTTATTAGGTTCAAAATATTAAGACCATCATTTTTCTGTTGCAAAAGTTAATTATTGTACTTGAGACTGAAACTGATAGAAAAATGTACTGAAAAGCGAGGATGCACTTTTTATATGAGGGTCAATTATGTATTTTTATATCTAACCATGCAAAAATATGTTAATGTTTTCGAAACTGAAGGAAATATTTTTATATACCCACATGTATAAAAATATCAAGCTTAACCTTAACATATCTAATGACATTCAAAGATATATATTTGATCTTGATCCTGAACAATAATCCTTTGTGCACCTGGGGCCAGACGATCACATACATTGATGATCAACCCTATCGCTATGTTTTATTCTTTGTAGACTAATTCGATGGTCTGGTTGACAAATTGACTACCGTCGAAAACTGCAATGGTAAGTAAATAGTTGTACACTACTGAAGTATCAATTTCTCAACATAACTTTTAAAAAAAAGATTGTGATTATTATTTAGAAGAAGGCTTCGGCCGAAGTATAAGTTTATTAATACAATAAAAACGATTTGTGTACGTGTTGTTGTTGAATTTTCAATCATCAAAATAACTTTCAAAGATGGTCACCTTACATTACATTTTCTAAATTGGCTAACCCGAATGCCAAAAGAAATGTAATGTAAGGTATTTTGAAAGTTATTTTGAGAAAGGCTTATTCAGAACCGTGAATAAATATAGTATAAACTATATTTGTGTTTAAATAAATATTACGTATGGAACTTAATCAGAGACACTACTCACGTATTAGTCTTTTAATGATAGAAGTGTAATCATATGAATATTTAGAGAGGTTCAGGGTGTAGTCCTAATTGTTTTAGTGTTAAACAGTGTTCGTTTTGTAAACATTTCCGTAAGTACTTTTGTAAAACAGCTACTTTAAGCTTCATCGGACTAATTGTACCAAAGTACTTAAGAAAAGGCTTAGAATGAGAAGGTCGTAAGTACAAAATCAATATTTTTGAAATGTTCTCTTTACCTACGATAAAACAAGCTTTAACAACTTCATTTTTGTCAACATGACAAGTTCCGCTTTTCATGAACATAGGCTCATAAAAAGTGACATATGATACAACTTTTAAATATGCATCCGCCTTTATAAGGTCATGAGTAGTTCTTTCGACCGACCTTCCCATTCTAAACCAGCAATATCGCTGTCATAGAATGAGAAGTGCAACTTTCGTCCTATAAGACTATTGCATAGTTGAAATCTGTATCATAAGGCGCTTCTTATGAGCCTATTTTCATGAAAATCCGAACGTGTATTGTTTTCCAAACAAAAGTTAAAAAACATTGTTTTACCATTAATAAAGAGTTGATTGTCAGACAGGTTTTCTCGTTTTCTCAAAATATTGAATTTGTAGTTACATCCTTCTCATTCTAAACCAGCTATATGTACATACATTGTTTGCTGTAATTCTCGAGTCTTAGTGTGCCTGTGTGGACTTTCAGTTTTAAAATTAAATTTCCTTGTTCAGTTTGTCCTTGTTAAGGGCATTGTGTCTTGACTTCGGGTTTTAATTATCCTTATGTGTTGTTGTATGTTAGCATTGCTCCGTGTAGTTATGTTGTGTTATTCCTGCTTTCTGTGTTCGGTTGGTTAAGTTGATTGCTGCCTTCCCTGTCCGATTGCCTTATATCTTTGTTTTATTTGTTTGTGTTGCCTTCCCAGGCGGATGTGTAGCACTTTTGTGTGTGTACATGAAAAACGGGCTATATAAATATGGTATAATAATATGTGTATTATATGTTTATATATTTTAGCTAAAGAGAACTCGAAACAAACGTTACACCTAAAAGGACTTAGCACTACGCAAATAACAGGTATAAAGGTTTAAAAGTAATAATACATTATATCAAAACTTAATTTTTGGGCAACATATTTTGGCATGTACAGTCGTCCCCGAGAGCCTCCTTGAATATAACGTACAAGTCGTTCTACGCGATATAGTCGGTGTCAAATGGTGAATGAGTTTGAAATTTTCCTGTACTCTAATTTTTTGGTTTAATTTTGTTACTTCAGCCTTGTACTTGAAAAAAAGTTCTGCCCTCAAATTTTTCATGTCAATATTTTGGCGGCCATCTTGGATTCAAAATGGCCGCCATGTAATTTTGTGATAGGACTTCTAAAATCTATATATCTTGATCCATTTTAAATGTAAATGGGTCGAAATGGTGTCAAAATGACTGTAATGAATAATCCTATGTGTAAGAATTGTTTTTTGGTAAATACCTCATTTGCATATTCATGAATATTAATAATAATCACATTTTTGTCATAAAATTGACTGAAATTAAAGTCTTCCCAATATTTACTGCAAAATGTGACACATGGGAGAAGACTTATTAGAATTAAATATAATAGAAGTGAAGATTCTAATTTTGATATCACAAAAGAGTGATATAATGAAGAAAAAATACACAAAGTTCAAGTATCAGTGGGTGGGGTATAAAATGACAATTAGCGAATAGACATACAATAAGTTATCTTGGTGGATTTTTTTAGTAAGATGATCTAAACAGAGTTTTAACATTCATGGAGTATAGCTTTTTGAAGATTTGTGATTGATCAATTGTTAATTATACAAACTCATGGTTCATTTTTTATGAATCAGTCAGTCTACGAAGACAAAAAGAAACGCCTGAATTATGACTTGTAATTAGGTTACCTACACAATTGCCTGGTGTTTAGATATTCTTCATTGTCGATACATTTACATTCTAGTTATTGCTAATAGCATGTAACATCTTTTATATTTGGTGACCGTGTCGTGACGGTTTTACATGATGTGGTATGTTAGGGAGTGCCATTTGGCCCAACATCGCTGATTTCAACTCCCTGGGTTTTCTGTCGGGCTTAGCCTTTGTCGATCCAACAACTAACCACAAGGCAGTGGTTTCCTACTTGACCCAGTAGGCGGGCAACCTTATAACCCTTGGTACCACTGGGGTCACTTAACCCAATGACCGAGGAACCATTGGTGGGGAACTGATGTGGAGCTGCTGCTGGTTCTCTTCCGAGCCCTCCATAGTCTAGCCTAGGGCCGTAAGGTGCCCAGTTGATCCATGCCGCCACGGATAGGCACTCTGGCAGGATTTGCTACGGAGAGGCTATGTACCGACGGACTTTGACTTACAAAATTGCATTGCCAGTTGGTTACCTCACTTGTCAGCGGCCAGAGCTGAGGGTTTGAAGTGCTAGGCACGACTCATCCTGCAAAGGCACTCGGGTGCATCCTGTAACCATTTGACATCGCCTTAACAGGCCAGAACAAGTCATTATGGTTCAACTACGCTCGGTGAACAACTGGCTGAACTCTCACATGTATTGAAAATACAAATTGGTGCCATCTCCGACCTGTCCATACGGGGAAGAAGAACAAACTGTCGAGCATGTCATCCAAAGATGCAAAAGACACAACCAGGAGCGATCTGCAATGTGGCCCACAGACACAACTCTTCAAGAGAAGCTCTATGGAGATGCTGATGATCTGAGGAAGAGCACAAAGTTCATTGCAGACACTGGGATGATAGTGAAGGACGAACAACTAAGTGAGGTGAGATATTTGGTAACGGCACAGTTGCACTTCACCAACTGTGCCAAAGTAGCGGCAGATGCTATGTCACCACTGAATTTCAATTCTTGTAACAGTTTTATAGTTTTACCCTTCTTTAAAAAAAACTTAAACATGTTGTATAACACTGGTTCAATCACTATGTCTTGGCATCCGTACATTTGCTTGCAAATGAGAACGCAGTTTATGTTGATAGCATGCACTGTAAGTTGAGGGAACCTTTTCAAAACATAACAGATGAAAGAGATAAAATGTCACCTATGCGCGACTGTGTATTTTTTGACAACTGAGCAATTTGCATAACTACGACATACATGCAGCAATAGTTTGCGGTCCTGGTAAATCATATGTTCCTAATTGAGCTAAGTTCTTCATTGAAACATTCATTAAGCATGATGCAGTTTTCTTCTTTTTAACGTTATTGATGTTCCCGGTTAAGTATCTGAACACGGTATGGACATTATACCCACTGAAATACTGAATAGTGATGGTGAGCACTATCTTTTTGTACTTACTGTCTTGTATCAGTCAATATTGAAGAGAAGAACATTAGACAGTATGTCAAGTCACCCCTGCAATATCATGCCCAAATTAATTCTGGGCAGAGTCTGCATAAAGCAATATAAGTACCGGTACTTCTGAGGAGCGGACTGACTTCAAAGCAGAGTGCAGATGTTAAACTGTAGATTTATAATAGACAAACATCTCCAACACCAACTTGACATTTACCACAACTCGAAACCATATAATAGGGTTTGGCATGATGACAGCAATTGGTGTCAGACATGTCTCCTACTCTCACAATTATTATTTAACCTCTTGCACGAGATAATAATGCAATCACACCACTCTAAGAACATGTCCCTCTCTCTAATGAAGGGAGTAATGGCAAGCTGCAGGACTTGGTAAACAATCTGGCTACCAGCTTTGTTGGCCCAAAGGAACCCTTGCTAGTAACTGTAAAGAGGAGAAAACTCCAGTGGTTTGACAACGTCACAAGGAATGGTAGTCTTAGAAAACAATATGTAGAATGTAGGGGACAGAGAGGAAGATAAACCCTATAAAGCCAAATATACAGTTAACCTGTCATCAGATTTACAGTTTGTGAGCATATCATCTACTGGTGTTTCATTTGCAATTACAGTCCAATGAACAATTATTACTTTCTTCTCCTTTCTACATGTGCTTTACATCTCACTGATAGCTATAAAATATTATTTCTTGTAGTGCAATAATCGATATATACATGATTTTCAACAAAAACCTTGGACATTTCCAAACACGTTTATGTATATGTTTACAAGAAATTCCAACTGCCAGTACAATATCCATGACGTCAACAATTATATATTCATGTATTTCATTATTACTGCTGGTACTGAGTCAAATTCTTCAATGAGATGTTTCGATTCACTTTTGTTTTGACCCACCACTTTTCATTATAGTTTTATTTACATAATACTGGTAACTCATAACTAGAGAATGCTTTTTAGAGATATACTAGTAATTGTCGGCCATATTTGCAACAATTAACAGTCTTGATAATAGTGTTGTTGGTTTTGCCTTCCATTGTCGTTGAGAATATTCTGGGGGGTTTACTTCCCTTTGTTTTATTCACCCCAATGATTTACCTTCATCATGCCAACTACGTAAGTGTTTCACTTTATCTTCTTTTTATCCAATTCATGTATTGTCTCATTTCCTCCTTTTCTATGTTAAGAATATTTCTATTCGCTTCACCTGGCAACACTTTTTTCAACAGCAATGGATCGGTTAAAACATTTTCTAAATCTTCGAAATAATAGTATTGTTTTCATCTTTGTGCACTGTTTTGATTGTGTCTTCGGTGACTTTATTCAACAGATGGCGTGTCGGTGATATAGATGGTTCTGCATTTCCAATAATTGCATCATACTGTTTCCTCTGATATTTTTACTATCCCAAAGGCAGCTAGACCAAGGAAAGAGGTTGGTTGGTGTGTCAGTCCATATATTCCCCATCCCTTTATTTACATGTTTGGCGTAGGACGAATCCAAATGACACTTGTGTAATTTCTACATGATATCATGCTGTTATGGTAGCATTAGTATATTTGCATCTTTTCTATTTAATAAGACTACTCCAATGTGTCACATTATGCAGAAAATATTTGGTAAAACTTCAATTTTAGCTAATTTTATGACAAAAATGTTATTATTTTTACATATCCATTAATAATAACGAAAATGCAAATGAAGTAATCAATCAATAATGATTGGAAAAGGCAGGGTTATTCATTGCAATCATTTTGAGATCATATTGGCTCATTTCCACTCATAATTGACCAAGCTGTAGAGGTTTTAGTAATCTAACCACAAAATTGCACGGCGGCCATTCTGTTAATAGTCATTTTATACCCCACCCGCTTATAACTGAACTTTAGCGTAATTTCTACATGATATCATTTTGTTATGGTAGCATTAGTATATTTACTTCTTCTCTATTGAATAAATCTACTCCGATGTATCACATTATGTAGAAAATATTTGGTAAAACTTCAATTTTAGCCAATTTTATGACAAAAATGCTATTATTTTTACATATTCATTAATATTCACGAATATGCAAATAAAGTAATCAATAAAAAAATTATCGGATAATGCAGGGATATTCATTACAATCATTTTGACATCATTTTGGCTCATTTCCACTTATAATTGACCAAGTTGTATAGGTTTTAGTAATCTAACCACAAATTATATGGCGGCCATTTTGAATCCAAGATGGCCGCCAAAATATTGACATGAAAATTTGAGGGCAAAACTTTTCTAACAGTATATGGTGTATATAATAAAATGAAACCAAAAAACTAGAGTACAGGAAGATTTCAAACTGGACCCCATTTTTTAACCATTCAAAACCCACTAATAACCTGCTGTTTTGATAATATGCAAGTATTGTATAAAAAAAGGTTTTGAAAAAGCTCTAAAATAAACAAATGAATATCTACGATTCAATCAGATCCATTTCAAGAAATGTATCAATATAATACTATAACTTAGCTTTAAATTTCCCCATTAGCTATGTCGAAATCACATACTTTGTTACTAGTGTTACCTATTGCGGGAACGTACTCTGATTTGGAAAGACTAAGAGTTAGCTGTTTAAAACAGAAGTAGCCTCTTTTCTATATGCAATAACTTTCTATTTTGATAAATATTTAAAACATCAGAACATAATTCTAAAACATGACACTATTTTGAAGACATTAAGTCATAAATTGATCATATTATGTAATTTTGAAAAACTTTTTACAATAACGTCAAATAACGTTCGAACGACGTCACGCCAAAAAAAACTCCAAGTATGGACTTAACAAAGTCCAATATTTTAACCGGTTATTTAGACGTCATGTCATGTAATGACGTCATGAATTCTGACGTTAATGTTCATCAGAGTAACATATAGAAATACGAATAAATTACATTAATCATGACGTCATAACTTGTGACGTCATACCATATGAAATAACCAATATTGCAATATGTTTAGCAGCTGGGAGTGAAGTACCAACGATGTCTCCAAAAGACGCCATTTCATCATACCCATCAGGTATAATATTTGTTTTAAAGGGACTAAACTCAATTCCTAGTAAACACATGTTTTATAGTAGACGTTTAATCACAAAACTACGTTTTACGAATACATATAATATTCTTACCACTAACATTACGAGGCGTTATTGATCGAAATCAGGAACATGTTTTCCGTCCATAAATTAAGTGACGACTTTAATAGGCATTATTACACTGCTACGCTATAGAACAACATTGAATATATATTTTACTGCGTAAGTCACGCAATACATTTTTGAGGTTTTAAATTTAATAAACAGACGTTATGTGATTTTTTTCTAGATGAATAAGTCCGGATTGTTATGCAAATGCATTAGGTCGGTCGAGCTAAAAAAAGCGATTATAATAGAACGTTTTTTATTGTTTTGCAATTTACCAACTGGAGTTTAGTCACTTTAATAAAAACTATCAATTGATTATACATTTTTTAAAAGTTTTGTTACATATGACAGGCTTATGATTATCTCTACCTGGATTGTAATGCAGTCCGGTAAAACCTAAGCTATCGCGGCACACATTTTATGATATCATGTACTATACTGAGCAAAACAGCTAACCGAACACTTTTTAAATTTGAATATTTCAGTATCCTGTACGTTCACAAACTTAAAATTTTGCATAGTTATTTCAATATAGATTGTGCACATTATGCAGCTTACCACATGAAAATACATGCCAAAATCACTCATCCATAACGAAAAAGCTTCAAATCTTATTTTTGCAGGTTGTGATCAATTGCTTTCGAATTGCACGAGTTTTGTGTGTATGTTGTGTAGCATGGGTGTTTGTTAGTCGGAAAAACAAAATATTATGTAAAAAACATGGCGCATTTGTCAAAGGTAGGCCGCGGAAAAGCGGCAATTACTCTCCCTGGAGGGTATCAATCAGACAGATCAGTTTTACACAGATTTAAATTATCACAAACATTATTTCCTTTTATTTCACGTGTGTGTGAATACCAATGCGCATTAAATTACCTAAAACAGTATATTGGGAATCACAGAAGCAAAGAAAACTAGCAAATTCAAGTGGGATAACTCTTGCATAATTTTACATCTTTTTAAGTTCATTCACTACATTTTCCCATAAAGTTGTATTGTCATGCATAAATGCAATTCGTTGACTTTAAAAAACAATAAATATAAGTCCTGAGGACTTTTTTGCACGTGTTTTTCTCTCCATTCAGTATACAGGACACTTTTGAAGTGCGTTCATCAGGTGTTTGACAAATTGTAAATGCCCGCTTTGGTAATAAAGATTGTTTTAAGTGTATATTCTGATAACAGAAACGAAAATAAATATTAAAATACTGAGGGTAAAACCAAAATTAAGTCAATAATTACCCTCATTCATCCACACAAAAGATATTCGACCAAATTACCTCCCCTTGACCATTGAAAATTATAAAAAATTAAAAAATCCAGGTTTTTGTGACCAAATAATAAATAAAAAAGTTGTACGGTTAAAACCGCTGCTCATTCATAAAATTTGCTAATTGTACATTTTGTGAATTTCATCTTGATGGGTGATGTCATTAAATACATATTTTGACAATGATGCAAATTGAATATTTTGACGAAATTTTACCACCAGCCTTCTAATGCTTTCATTATACTTCAGGCCAAGTTTCAGACAATTCCTATGATTAGTTCTATAAATATTCATAAAAAACATAAGCGTTCGGTTAGCTGTTTTGCTTAATATATATTTTATTTACATGTTCAGTCTAAAGACTATACTACACTTAGATAATGGTATACAATTCACTGTCTACACCATCTATTTTTAGAACCCCGTTACTTGTAAGGAGTGACTTTTGGTTTGTACGAGGTAAATATCAACCTCAAGTAGCAGCGTATGCCTTTAGGGTTGCTAAACTCAGGTTGTCATAATTATCTTTTAAAAAGTCCCCAAATAAACAAAATAGCGGGTACCACATTTAAATATTGAAAGGACAAAATTACACCGGCAATGCTTTTTAATTGGAGAAGCTTTTCAAAGAAAATGATGACAACCTGTACGTGGTAACCCTTAATGCATATGGGGCGCTAGTTGAGCCTTTATAGATAATAGTTGTTAGATAGAAAATCAAATATTTACCTCATCCAAACCGAAAGTCACACGTCCCAAGTAACGGGTTCCCAGGTTAAAAAAACAGACGATGTACCCAGTGCAATTATTTATAAAACAACTAATAACGACATTATATAAAGTAAATTACATATTTGGTTCGATACCAATTTTAAATATGGTTCAGATCAATTAAATAATTAAACATAGGCCTAAGACTTTGTATCACAGACTACATTTTTTACTTCCCCAATTTTTCATCCATTCAAAATAGTATGTGTTTGACAGGTTTGCAACGTTTCGGGTTGGATTCCATTGTCAATATCAAAAATATGGTGCAATGGCCTACAACCCGGAACGGCACATCGTCGAAATGCAATGTACCTGATAATATAACTTAAACACGACTAAAGGTATATATTTGTATTCTTTTTTTGTGGTAGATGCATAATTAGATCCGACCAAAACCATTTTCTGACCCGTTTATACATCAAATGGTATATGCATGTAGTGGTGGACAGAGACGTTTCAAAACTGTTATTTTATGTAATATTTCAGCGCGAGACACAAAATAACAGCTAGGCACGATATTCTACCACGAAATCTTGTGGTTTTAGATACTGAGATGGAGTGAGATCTCATGTTTGAATATCGCGCCTTGCATCTTGTATCGCCCGATTGTCGTGTGTTGCGGAATTCTTGACCCTCGCCCTCTTCATGCGAGGCTCGATAATTCATATGACACTAACCGGATTCCCTACGATAATGACGGTAGAGCTGACTCAGTATTAGAATCTTGGTCTATATAAGCCGCAGGAAACAATGGAAGGTGGATGCCACTGGTGGGTCAGCATTAGACGCAGGAAACCATTAAATGTGGATGTTAGAGCTGGTTCTGCATAAGCCACCGGTAACCATAAAAAATTATGTCAGATCTGGGTCGGCATTGGCCTCTGGTAACTATCAGATAGGGACGTCAGAGCTAGGTCGCATTAGCCGCAGATAAACATCAAATGCTAGGTTCGAATCCCCGCGGAAGCTTGGTTAATTAGAAAACCCCGGCGGAAGCTGGGTTTATTAGAACTGATGTGGTCGAATGGTGACTTGCCATAAGTCAAATTGGCTTGCCCTTAATAATCGAACAGAACTGTTTGATAATGTACGTATTGTTCAATCGATTTATCTGATGAGTTGCCGTCGTCTGTTTGTAAACAAGACTTTGTGAACGTTAATACACAAACATCATGAAGTCAATAGCATCGGGATCTTCTTTATACATATATATTGGATAGCTCCTGATAGCATCGTGTAGATTGTGTATTGAAATCGTGAAATGGACCTTCACAGTAGTACCTTTCGAATCACTGCCCATATTGACGGGCGCCTGGTAGATATGGGCCTACGGTAACAATTATTTAACTAGTTGGCGGGTCACTATTCGATCGAGTCTGGTAATTAACCCAGCTTCCGCCGGGAATCGAACCTAGCTTTGACCGTAAGTGGACGCCCTAACCACTCGGCCACAGTCAAGGACTGTATTTATATCCATTGTTATCGGTAATTTGATGTTCTGAATTCAATTGCATTCATTCTTATTACCAACGGGTGTATTTTTTAATTTAATCAAGATATTAAATTTGCGATATTCTATTACTGAAGAACGAATCTAATGAATGACGATTGATAAAAGTTGTAAATTTTCGAATACACATTTCACGCTGCGCATGCGCAGAAAGGTAAAACAATACACGCTGCGCATGCGCAGTAAGTTCACGTTTCGCGGTACGCATGCGCAGACGGAAAATCAGTACACGGTTATACACGCTGCGCATGCGCAGTAAGTTCAAGTTTAAAATTTCAAATTCTCGTTTCACGGTACGCATGCGCAGACGGATGAATCGGTACACGGTTTAACACGATTATACACGATGCGCATGCGCAGTTGTAGCAAACGCTTAACGCTTTAACGGTAACGCATTCTCGTTGAACGATCGAACGAAAATAATTTTACTTGGAACTTTTCCGCGAGCAGTGTTGATGTGTAATGTAAACAAGAATGGCGATTCGGACTTTTCATTCGTTAATGGCGTTAATATTAGCTACATAGTACGGGATTAGCTCTAAATATGCATTGGTTTTAATAAAATAAGCAAAAACGAAATTTCAGGTGTGAAAGTTTCATACTTTAAACAGCGGGAAATGTCTATAGCAACACGACAAATGGATAAAACATAGCGATAGGGTCATCGCCATTTTAGACTACGCTAACCTTTAACAATATCCCCAGTTGTTGTAAGCTTATGTGTGTGAATCTATTTTAATATACCTCGAAGCAGGTTTCTATACACTCCGAGCATTTTCGTCATTACATGATTTGTTTCGTGCTAAAATGATGAGTTCTATTTAATGCCCCTACGTATCAATCTATTGAGTGATTAAATGTATCGATATATGGTATTTAATGTCATGATGACGTCATGTATTGTATGCACATATAGTCATAGTCACCGCAATTCTATTCTATACCAACTCGTAAAAGAGAATACTCTAAAAGACAACGACGTATTTGATACAACCCTAACATTCCGTAGAAAGCCTTTGTTCGTTTCTATCACGCAACATATCGCGATAAAATCGCATTGAAGGACATAAATGGGAGCATTTTCAACTCATAGACGCTATCATCTTGCCAAGCATATGAATTATTTATGATGGGCATTCGAACAAAACAATATGGTGATATACTCCTGATTGATTGTACTAGGTACCAAGTGTCTAATTATAAGGCTCTCCCTATCAAGGTGATTATAAGACCCAGACTACTTTCCGAAACATAGTATTTGTTTCGACCGTTGATTGATCGAGACAGGAGTATCATATCTGTATTTTCATCTACACATTCTATTAAATTCTGTTTGTCTGTCGTTTTATTACAATTGCGATTTTTCGAATTGAAATATTTAATTTCATACGATTGGCATTATTGATGGGCATACTCCACGAAGGCATATACAAACTAATTATGAAACACAACAATTCCGGGGAAAACATGTCAAATTATTAATATATAAATAATTTTGTTGTTTTATTGTTATGATTATTGTGATACTTGCTAGTTTCCCTTCAGCACATAAAGTATGCTTTGACTCTATCTTTATTACTACAGCATGCTGACAACTTTAGAATGAGACATCATCCCAATGGCGAAAGAAAATCAGATAAATGTACAATTATACTTCCTACATGCTTCTATTTTAGTGCATCAGTAAATCAGTTAATGATCCTGAAGGCGGAGAGGATGCTCATGTTTATCTACATATAATGTGGTTAAACGAATAACCAGCGTGAAACGTATAAAACATTAAGTATAATTGACATCTTGACAGTTTTCTTTGCTGAGAAAGAAACCGCTGTAATTTTCACGTATACAATACATGATAAGTCACTGTAACTGTCTGTGTTCTTTTTTATAATGAAACTAAATCTCAGTCTAACTCTCTGTAAAGGACAAGATACGTAGTCAATGATTTAATTAATAGTTTAAAAGTGTAACTCTGATTTAAACATGCTCTTATTCTCAAACAAGGGTGTATTTATTACAACGCAGTATATCCTGGCATACGATATATTGCTGTCGTATAGTTAACATTAATGAGAACAGTTATATTCAGAAGAACACCCTATCACATATAATTCGTTTATATCAGTGTACTATGTTACAAGTAGTTCAAACTTTCAATGAATTTCCTAAGGCCATGTCGCTAGATGATTGAAATAAATATTATCGACCAGCTGTATGACTCTTGCTTATCTATTTAGAACATGTCTGGTCCACATTTATATTACAGGGTTTGTGAAATAAGGATGTTAAACACTAGACGACGGTCATATGTACTACATTTGTATGTAACAAATAGTGTGATCCTAAGACATATCTTAGAATTACTTCACATCTTTTGGGATCAAAAACCAATCGTCTGATGGACTTAGTCTTTATCCTTTCAACCAAATTGTGTCGATCCTTTACAATGATGATAGCTCCTGTATATCGACAAATCGTACAACAGTGGGTTTTGGAAATAGGACAGAACTTGGTAGCAATATGTGCAATACTATATTAATATGGACTCATTTCATCATCAGAACATATTGCATCCTGGTCAGTTTTATGCATTCCACTTTTTCCTTGTTGTGTCAGTAAAGAGTCTAAAATGTACCTATACATGTACTTAACTTCAGTGGTACTATTAATGCAAATTTGGTAAAGCGGTAAAGAATACTCAACGATGAATCAGAATTCAGTATCCGATATCTAACAATCCATTAAATCGCTGTAACAAACATTGTGTTGCTTCAAAGTGTTTGAATGATGAGTCTAGTATGATAGATTGTCCTATATTATGCTAAAGACAAGATCAATATGTGTGGTGCATGTACTGTTATTGATAGACTGCAGTGGGTGACATACTGATTCCATTACAGTTGTAGATATATTCTTATTTGTCCATGATTGTATTGCCGTGACAAGTCTTCCATTGAAATGTTTCAATCAAATCAATCAAATCAATCAACCAAACAATGACACAGACTCAAAGAAACAGCATAACAGTATTAACAAAATCAACGCATAACGGCATTCGGCTATATTATCACACATGAAAAAAAATGCGTTCACTATACGCAATACGTACACAATTTGCTGTGCTACCATATGCTTAATCAGGAAACTCTTTGTAAAAGTGCAAAATGAATTCCGTAAAGGAACGATACCTGATAACCGGTTTATGACAATTCCTAAACAGTGTCAATATTTGCTTTGTATTTTGATCGCTCTTATTCACAGGATAGCCAATTATTGCACATGCGATAATTGTTTCGTATATTACAGTACAATGACGTTTCGTTATTCTATACTCTCAATACCAGATATCTATTGTGAAGGTAACGGGGTTAACCATTATTAAACTACATGGGTTCATATTAGAACACCATATCGTGTTTCAATTTTTCGCCCTCATAATCCACATAAAAGCAATGTAGTTTTATAATGCACATATGTACACACATACAACACATTAACACATACCAACCGTGAACATTTGTCCAAACTATATTAAACTAGTAATAAACATAGGTGGCAGTATCAGTCATAAACTGAAAAAAATAGACATAAAATCACTATTTACTATATAAATGATCTAGTAAATAGTGAAACTATTTTTTAGTCTATGTTTTAAGTAAATGACTGATAGGGCCACCTGTGGTAATAAGCATTTAATTTAGAACTTGTGCAAAATTTGGTTTGATATTAATACATTAGATAGTACCATGCGGTTGTATTGATAAATCACATGTCTCTTTCAGGCATACTACATGTAGTATTAGACAGTAAATGTCTTAAGTTACTGATTGGTCACGGCAGTGCCTCAATAAATGTGTTTAACCATAATACACAAATTAAAAACTGAATTAGTTGACTATTCGGGCTCTTTCACTCCATCGATTAAACACGCTCTGGTTGTCAGTTGGAAACCAGGAAATGTTCTGTTAAACATAATTGTTGTTTTTTTAGCCGTGACCGAAGGTTACACTTATTAGTCATGGTATGTGAATATACCTGGTAAAAATATCTTTGGGCCATGGATTGGTTAGTGTCATTGATCTCATAATTATATTGCTTAAGCCTTAATACATACCTTATATCAATCCTTCGATGGCAATTCAACCTTTCTGCATAAATTAGTCACAGCTCGAAAACATGGTTTATCTATACACTGTAATCATAAGCTTGTCAACAAATTGTTCTCAGTCCACTTGTTTATAATAAATGTAATGTTTCACTGTGTTTCATTTCATTTGAAAAGATCTATAAAAGTATATGTACGATGAAACATGCATTTAGATCATAACTACATTTTCCAAACTTAGACTAAGAGTATTGATTTCTACAATTTTGGATAAATTAATTGTGTTTCTCTCACTGCACTTTTCCATTGTTCATTTGTAGTAGCAGGTCGTCGCCCTACATATTTGATGCTGGTTAATAATTACTTTTAGATGCATGCATATCGTGACTTAATTAAAATAGTATCATTCCATTTCGAAAATATTTTTATTAGGCAAAATAATGTACATGCAGTATGGCAATCAATTAAATAGTGATGTGAGAAAATGTCAAACATAGTTACACCTTAAAAATCAAATAATGTATAGAATGTAATGCCGAAATAAAATTTAATCGCAAAAATAAAGTATCATTTACCATCGCTTTCTTTGTTCCTAGCGTACTTCCGGTAATTCAGCACGCAAAGAAGCGATATTTTCCACACAATGATTAAGAGTATATTAAATTCACACATACTGAGTTCCAAAAGTTCCTCATCCAATATATGGTGTGTCTTTTGTACTAGAATCTCCAACTTATTTATGATAATTCAAATGCGCATGTGTAGAGTGATGTGTACTTGATATAAATCCATGACAGTTATCGATTTGAAAATATGTATCGATCCATAATAAAACCAAATGTGACACCACCCCACGATTCTAAAGTAAACACAACGATAAACTACTATTTTGGAGCGGAAGGGAGGTAATAATCGTAAATAAATATCGAAAACTATCTCTCTTTGACCACAGACAATTATCGATGTTGCAATAGAGTCTGTACAACAGGCCAGATTTTAAGAAACAACCTTCTTGACATAAAAAACGCAACATAAAAGCAAGTTTCGCATAATTTTAATGTTGGGTGGACTACAATTAAGCTACAACAATGCCGTTGTTCTTGGCGCAAAAATATAGCAGCATTACCTGTCTAGGTCAGCGCCATTGACCCTTGACATGTTGTCACATGGTACGTCAAATACATTTCTTACGGATGGATATTATACAACAGTCTTATTGACGTTACGCACGATGTTGCGATACCTTTCTGTAACATGACGTTGACGTTATTTTAGTTCAAAATGTACGTCACACACATCGTTACGTGTTGTAGTTTTAGCTGTTATCAAGATCATTGATTAGACGTGTAAAAAATAATAAGCATTATCATTAAATGAGAAATATTCGATAGCACATGTATGTAGAACTTTTAATTTTTCGCGGACAAATGTGCGAATATTACGTCTATTTTAATTGTCCTTTAAACGAAGGAAAATGTGAAAAATAATGTAAACATATACCATAATTTTACTTTTACACATGCGTTTTATCTGTTTATTACATTTATACTGTGTTTGAATTTGTTATATCATTACATAATGCACTTTAACTAGTTTGTTTCCTGTCGATATCCAACTTAATTAACTCCTGGTTTGACATATATAATGACACAATTTAAATCATAATCATCACAGGAAGCAGAACTGTTTAATCCTTTACGAGTCTTCAATTGTCATGATCAGTTTAATTAAATTATACTCATTCAACCACATTTGAACCCCAGGCAAACGATAACCCACATACCTTTCACGGTATAACATTGTATTTCCTTTGGTCTGCATTTGATAGTTCTTTGAAATATTTTTAATGATTGCATTTACTATTTTCATTGGGTTATTTTGCTGCCAATTCATTATGGAAACAATTCAATAATAATGCAAAGAAAAATTGTAAATGTTTCATATTTATTCCGTTACCAATAATATTTCAAATATATTCCGTCTTAAAATTATTAAAGTACGATGTCGGGTTAATTACACTCGAAACAAAGCACCAATTTAGATATAAAAATGGTACACACCGCTCATTTGCAAATTATAACGTCAACAATCGCGTTTTAGTCAGTTTTGCGCCGTGGCTAGACCTAGCTCAATAACTGTAACTTTTATAGTTTTGCACGTATCACAACACACGTTACTGCTGAAGAAACTCCGTTAAATGAGTCATACATATTCCAGTTACTGTTTTCATACAGAGAACGGAATTTTATTTATTTGCTTTGAAAATGCACAACTTTACCGGTACCGATGAAAATTTTTAAAAAATGTCGCCGTGGCTAGACTTTTTCAAACAAATATATCGCAATACTTAAATTTTATATTTCTTAGGATAATGATACTAACATAATCGTTATCAAATGAGATTTCATTGCGTACATTATATATCACATTTCTCTGCCATGATTTCTTTCTGAAACAACTTCTTGCACTACCAGTCGACCTTTTTTCTTATGAAAATATCAAATGGGACATTTTACGCATCATCACACAAATCTATATATCCGGAACACGCCCGACTTTTTGTCATTTCTGATTTCATATACGTATAACCTCATTTCCTGCCAGTATTATGGGGAAATTTAGGTTAATTTGATGGAAGAATAAAAAAGATGTACTATATTTTGTTTATTGCGCGAGGAAATCATGTTACGTTGGGACATCGTATTTTACTATCCGCGCGTCAACTAAAGCTTAATAATTACGGCTATTGTAATTGATTAATCACGTTTGAATGCATTAGATTTATTGTATTTTCTTTTTTGAATAGTTTGATATCTTATTTATTTAAGTATTCTTTATAATAAGCGTACTACTGCATTTCATCCGTGTGCTACTCGCGTATTTTCGACATTTCTCGCAACATCGTGCGTAACGTAATTATGATAGAGACATGTCAATTTAATTCGACACAATGTATTTTTAGTGAAACACCAGCATGTAGCGTCTGATATACACGAGTACGTTCACCATTATCCATTTTTGCAATCAAATTAAGTGTACATTTCTAACTTATTTGACTAACTTATTGTGGTTTTTCGTAACACAGACACGATGCAAGTAAAGTGGACCTGAAAATAAAGTCGAAAATGAAGAACCAAAATTATGCGTGCTTGAATAGACGTTTTTACCATATTTTATGATGTGATCATTCAATCGTGACGAAATACAATGGAAATAGGTTTAACATAAACACTAAGGGTACGCAAATAGCAGTGTTCCTAAAAAGTTCTTTTAAGTTAATTATTCCAAAAAAAAAAGAATTTTTAATTAAGATGCAGAACTTGTAGAACACAGTATATATAGTGAGCGTCAAAAGTTTCTCAAACGAATTAAAAATTCATTTTTAACTTGTAAACTCGAAAGAACTTTTTACTAACACTGTGTATTTGTGTACCCATGGTGTTCATGTTAAACCCATTTCCGTTGGCCTCCGTTACGCTAGAATGACCAAGCCATCACAAATGGAAAAACGTCTATTCAATCGCGCAAAATAAGGGCTTTTCATTTTCGCCTAAATTTCAACTTCCAGTTTACTTGATACATGTCTGTGATACTAAATATTTAGTCGAATTGGTTTGCAATGTACGCTTAATTTGATGTTCCGTCAAAAGACATTGGTAATTCGCCTGTTCACAAAATCGCCTCATCAAACTCATTCCAAATATCAAACTAATTTGGTGTGTAGTAAGTTGTTGATAGTACAATGGACTTATAATTGAATGCAATCGCAACATCGATGATTTTGTCCAATAAGTCATATTTTAAAAAAAGGAACTAGAGTTGTAGCATTTGTATTTACTGCATCCCTCAACCGAAACTCAGTAATTTTCAGTAGTTTTTAAGGGAACTAATATTTAGGTACAAACTTTCGTTAATTTCCCCATTGGGCACTTATTCTGTTTCACGTTAGCACAAGAATTCAGCAGATGTGATTCTGCCTGAGTTTGTTATTTATTGAATGTCTTGTTCACGTCCACAATAGTTTTGTATGTAGCAAGGTTCCTTACATTATACTAACAACTATTAGAAACGTGACACCGGCAACACTGTCTTGACTTTTAAGACTACTTTTCTGTGATGAGGAAGTAAAATGGAGACCACCATGAGACTCTTACGTGCATAGTGTGGTGCAATTATATCGGAACAGAAAACAGCATGAACACAACAGAACATACATATGTAGCAATGCCCACACATAAACAGACGAATTAATTCAAAACCCAAGTTCCCGCTGTAGAAGAGCAGAATGACATAGTTTCACAAGGAAATAACAAGTGACCGAAAGAAACACAGCTAATATCCGCCCTAGTTCTCTAAGCCCTGGTCTAAAATTGAGAAATCCAGCCACAAAATGATACTAGTATAATGCTGTTGATATATATACTGCTTATCACCTTTATTTATCGTTTGTGTGATCTTTATTACGGGAATATTAGTAGCATATTTGTTCGCGTATGTTTTATTCACGGTTGGATGACCACGCCATCGACTATATCACGACCACGTGACACGCAGCCTCCCCAGTGACCAAACACATTTCTTCTATAGGAAACCTGATTACAGTGCCTTAAAAAACTACTGTAACAAATCCAAATTAACAAAATGTTGCACGTCATATACATGTACCAGTACACACCTCACATGTTACACAACCAGAATAAACGAATCTCCCAAGAAATTCTCAGATTCTAAAATAGCTAAGTAATCAGAGAACATGAAGCGAACGAATACGTTATACTAGAAGTTCCTATTCATTCGACATCAGTGATAAATCAAGCATGATCATTGAATAAACCAATGTAATCAGTGAAAATAAGATTTCAAATATGACCATTGATGGTGTACTTTGAGTCTTCAAGCATTGCGTGTAAACCCTCGCAACTTCTCGTTTATGATCAAGCAACATAAAAGAACGAGTCCAGTTCAAACAGCAAGAATATAAACATCAATTTATACAAACGAGGTCCATAAAGCAAACAAATTACATTGAAAAAATGAATTAGCGATTTCATTACCAAATATGCCAGGGCTTAAACAAACAGAATAATAACCAAAGTTTCTTGAACTATGAGACACTGGAATAGTTTCAGCGATTGGTGTTGGGTTTAGTGACCTCTTTCTGACCAAACTGTCCAATGTCAATGCCAATGCCCCGTGTCTGAATATCTGACTCGTGTTCATGCATTGTTTCTGTCTCTGAACTATTACCAAAGCTGAAAATGGCAATATCGTCTAAATTGTTATAATTACTTTCTCTGTCCCATATCTTAGGAAACAAAACAGGAAGGAACGAACAGCTTAAAGTAGTCGTCATGGCATTTACTGAGATTGAAGTTTAGGGTAGTGTATCTGGCACACGAGAGAATATACTTAAGTGTATGGATTAGAACGCAACATTTGAAAATGATGACATACATGCACATACAAATTCGATTGTGATATCATCCAAATGTTGAATTGCATAAAACATTTCATAACGTAATAAACGTGTGATCAAACAATTCACAATTATCTAATAGTTGATAATGCGACAGAAGCAGATTAGGTTGATGTTTTTGTGTAATTGGCAACCATATGACTTGCAGGAATATGAGAACTGATTGCTGGAAAAAACATAAAATTACGTAAACATAGCAATCAAGTTATTATGTTACCATTGTTTCCAAATTGTACAGAATGATTAGACATATGATCATGAGATGTATATTGCCTTATCCAGGTTTTATTCACAAGATTCATATAATTTGCAAAGCAAATAATTTAATCGTGTTTGCCTTTATATATTTTTTTCAGAGAAACGTAGTTTGTTTCACTGATTGTTTCACACAACTGCGAACAATTTATAATCAAGTGTTTAAAACAGACATTTTAGATTTCTTATCATCACCAAAATGTTGATGTTTGTTTATATTAAGAGTAGTTCAGAAGGTACCAAATATACACATTAAAATGTAATTATAAGTTGAACATCGGAGTTCGAATGGTGAACACAATATCAATTTTCAATCAAAGTCCCGAAGCAAAAACAAGTATACCTCTGTCTCATAATTTCGTGCCTTCTCATGAAATCCGTGCTTAGTTGAATTCAACTCTTGTACATGTTCTACATAGTCATTTTGGTGAAATTAGCCAAATAAATCATCCAACAAATATCTTTCATCAATTGAGGCCATTATTTTGGACGACACGCCATAGCTGTCTCCTTGAAGACCTGGAACGATACACCTAGTAATTATTCCAACTGATATTTTTCAACTGTTGTTAATGTTTTTTGCATCCCGTTTTTATTACGCATTATTTTTATCACCTAAGGCTTAAATACTCAAATAGAATACTCATTTTGATAAGCACTACTACAAATATATCTAATCTAATCTAACTACAAATTTGAAATTCCATAACTTTGGGCCCGAATACAGACCCATTTTTACGGAGGCACAGATTTCATGGGAAACAGTCACCAGGATTCTGAGCATCGACCTAGACATCTGAAAGTTATGATTTCACGAGTTTTCGTGATCATTTTTAAATTTACTTTTTCTCATAAGTTTAGTCAACAGTTTTACTTCCGAAAACGGTGAAAACAATTTTAAAACTTGCATGGGCTAGTGCGCATGCGTGGCTGAAACTGTTAAGGAGCACGGAGATACGAGACAACAGCATACACGTACTAATATCGTATCAAGTTCATATCGTCCTAGTCCATTAGTTATGACGAAATTGAAACTTACAAAATATCACAGAATTAATTTTCTGCGTAGGTGTTACATGCCAAACCTGGTAGGCAGAAATAAATAATACACCAGAAACGAACTGCGTTGTTGACGGCATAGAAGTGAGTTTATTAGGTACTACGGGCTGCACCCTTACACAATATGTCTTACATTTTTAAACACACAGTATACTGCCCATGGAGCTCAATTATAGAAAACATTAGGTAATGTGTTTGTGAAAATGACTTCCATAGGTAAGGAAAAGCACAGCAGGAAAGACACATCAAATATACAAAAACAGACAATTAGGTACAAACATGTGTTGAATATGGTTAAATAAGAAATTGTTCGGCTGGAAACTAACAACAGCCATATCTTACAAAAACGTAAATACGCATCGAAGCTGATATTAATGAAAACTGGTCATTGGCTCACTGAAACATATAATCAACTTAGTCATACACAAAATAAATATTATACATGGTATCCTTAGAACCATGAGTGTTGCTTCAAAGTGCAAACAAATACAGGTCCTTTGTCGTACACCAAATGTGCAAACATGCGTAACATGCCTATGCGCCCATCCAGGACTGGTACAGGCATATCCCTGTCAATGTTGAAATAAGTAATAGGCATGCATGGTGGGAGGGTTTTAGAACAATTCGAGTGCAAGTAATGAGGTAGCATTTCTCAGTAGAATATGAGACTAACTAAAATAGACCTACTAAAACAGAGCACACCTTAACAGAAAAAACATTGATTACGTCGTCTAACATTTAAGTACAAGTTATTGAGCCGTTCCGTTCACCAACATTAAATACTGCTACTGTTCATTACTTAGTTAAATTTAGTTGATAGTGTTCGTGAGTCTGCAAATTCGATTTCATTGACTACAGTATGCACCTATGTTCGAACTTAATTAATCTTGGTAGGATTAAAAGGGTTCTAATTCCTTTCAAGAATATTTAAAAGTCTGCTAAACAACTATTTGAACAGTGACAACAATTTTGATTACATGTAAGCTGCGCGATTCAATCGCCTATTTCAATCATTGAATCGCTAGATCCTACCACTTGTTCGTGTAATGAAGGACCTATCCTAATAACCGGTATATATTGACGATGATCTAAAATTCCTCCCCTCATTGTTACAACTTGAATATCAAATGGTTATTTATCTTTTCGTACTTAACCCATCAAACGTAAAACCTTGTTCCTACAGTACATATTTCAATTGTTTTGTATTTTGAAACGTTTTGAAACTCGGAACGCGTTGCTAAGCAATATGTGGACAAATCTGACGTATCTGATACTACGTGTAGTATATTGACATTGATAATATTTCCAATCAGATTAACTTGTTATTTGCTTGAACTTTAGTTCACGATTTTCAGTAACATAGCTTAGCGTATTTATTCATTCGCAGTTGAAGGATGAATACTAGGTATCATTTTATGAAACTATAACTACGCGCTATCATGAAATGTGATCAAATCGAATGAAACCCAGTTCGCGAATTGTGGTGGAAATCCAAACATTGCGAAAGATAACCGACGTAAATTTCATTGCCAACATTTCTGAGATGACCGCGGATACATTACTATCTTTTCCCCCCATTGTCTGCCCGCTATTGATTTTCTTCATACATTCATTAATTCGCTTCAATTTACTATTTATCACATCAATGACAAAGTGGAACATGGTAAAGAGCTTAGGCTGAAATACGTCCATCATCTTGGAAGAAATGATACAATGGGAAATGATACAAAGGATTCAACGATAGTTTCATAATGTTGAAGATTTCAGTAGTAATTCCAGTGACTACTTTAATCATACAAAATAGCTGTTAATACATCATATATTATACAAACAAATATTGTTGTTTTTTCAACTTTTGAAAATTTCTCTACTGTAAGCATTGATGACTGTTCATTTTAAGATACTGTTCTATCATCTGTGTGGGCTTTTTTAAATATAAACTGTAACATATTTCGCTTCATTTATGGCCTATTTTCCACTCGGTGACAAACTAACGAATACATATTGACCAATGTCAAGAATTGACTACAGAAGACATTGAACAGTAACGTGTATAGCACCTGTATAAAAACATAAACTTAGTCTCTATTTCAGTACTCTACCTACACATGGCATTCACTACACATAGTGCATCAAGTATTTTTTTAGTCAATGTTTTATCTGTTCGGTTTTATGACAATTTATTGATGTTGAGACTTTATCTCAGAAATGCGGTCAGAATGATAAAATTAAAATCAACATGACAAAAATTATAAGCGTACTGAAGCGTGGCTTTTTGGAGACAATATGTTTGTGGTAGCATTGTTGACGTGTCATGTTAACAACAATAGCGATTCGGACTTTTCATTAAGCTATTCAGCAGATTATAGTGAACTATACTTGAATGCGACATGATCCTTGCTATTCTGCATGTTATGCTTTATCCAAACACCGTCTGTATTTTACTCTATGTCAAAGTTTAGGACTGTTCCGTCACGAAATATCCGGTATATCACGATTTGATTTTTTTTCCTAATTATAACCGTGTTTTATTGGACGGTTTACCACGAACAAATAAGATTGATTTCCTAATTATTCATATAGCATAGGTCACATACGAGATAATGTAATGATTCCATATGTATGTTTTTGCAGTTTTGCTATAAATGTCATACACGGATGTGGTCATCATTCGGAATTCAATTAAAAATATAACTCGTTCAATCTATATTAAACATTTAACTCCACGAAATCACCATACCGAACCTAGGTCTCTACCGACAAACAAATGGTGTCGAATTTGAATTGTTAGCCATACAAGATTGAACACAAATATAATAAAAATGTCGATAGCGCCAGACGCTAGTAAGTCTAGCCAGTATTGTGAGTACAACAACAACTGTCACTGCGTTACACAGCTTTCTTCTAATGCCCCTGTCACCTGATTAAATTTGATCGGACAAAAAACCGATGTTTTCTCACACATCAAATGTCAGATAAATATTCTCGATGCTTTCAGCCTCCACACATTTCGCAATACTTGCACTGGTTATGAGTATGGTTCCCATGTATTCAACTAAAATGAATAAACATCTCATGTGCATAATAGTCATAACATCGTGGGTTGAACAAAGTGTCAATGGACGAACTAATCGGTAAAACAGATAAAAATGAGACTTTCGTTGTAAAATGGAATATAATTCAGGCCTTTTGGTAACAATTTAGTTTCAGACTTAATATGCACAGAAGAGAATGGAGCTGATATCAAATAAATGAGTACATCGCATGTTGTATTGTCCCGTCGGATTTATTCTAACCCGCAACATTGCTGTAGGTACGATCGTATGAACTGAAACTAATACACATTAAATAATCGAAATAAAACACATCTAGATCTACTTTGTTAAATACAATTTAAAAAACATACACATATTTTAATGAAATTGTACAACATTTTAGACTTTAAATTAATAGTTAATTGGATTACAACACTACAATAAGAAATATATATTCACTCACGGGAATGTTTTCATTGAACTTAAATTTATTTAGGAAATAAATCTTAGTTTTCCATGATAAAACGGTTAATATTCGTATTTCAAAGTTTAAATGCGTAGAAATTTATCACGAATGTCGTTCTACCAGAAACAGTACGGCTTTAAACCGTGATATTCCGGATTAATCATCGATCATGGAACAGTGCGATACGTTTCCATGGGGTAAAATACACATAGTATTAGAATTATTGTTTGCGTCTAATTGGATGTGTGTGGATGGGTAATTACGAAAGTAAATATAGATCAAATACTACAGAATGCTTACACAGACCAAATGACGATACATTAATTGAAAAGTAACTGTTGTTATTATAAGCTTTATATTTCTAAGGTTAGAAATAGTGGCTTTCTTCACAATGAAATTGAATTTCAAAGGCATTGCGCTTATGTATATTGTTATATATTAAATACAATTGTGTATACGAGCTAATAGTTTAGTTGTGCCAATCTCAAACACTATCTATATTGTTTGATCATATAGGTCACAAACCACCAAATAGAGTTGTTCTTTAACTCAATGTAAAGGGACCTAGGTCAGCCAAAAAAAATGTCAACTTTTTGTCCATGGGGCCCTCTCAAAATCTTTTAATCAATAGAAATAGCATCCAGCTTGAAGAAAATGAAAAAAAAAGTAGGGGGTCATGTATCATATAAGAAAAATTTGGTTCGTCAAACGCGGTGAATAGATTTTCTCACATGTACGGATTTACTCACTGTCCGTTAGCCCCAACCTTACTTTCACTTTCATATTTAAACCAGAATACAAAATATTTCTGAATAAAACCATTTCACTACATCACATACATGCATACAAAGCATTTAACACCAATTTCATGATTCTGATGCTGATTTGTCAAGACATACCCCCATTTCCAGTCGCTTTAAAGTTTTTTAACGGACTATTTGACTGTATCTGAATTTGGTCCGCGTAGGCATTTAGTGGTTATTCACCTTAAGGCAACTCTTTTTGGGTTGTTAAAGTGTTTTTTGCACTTTTTTCAATGCTACTACATATATGCAATACAAAACAATCAATTCTAGACAGATTGGGCATGAATTCCAGAAAAAAATACAAACTAGCATATGCGCCTTTAAGGAGAAATTTGGTCAGCGCCTGTCAAATGGTATGAATAGTGACATGAAATGGGGTTGTATTTGTGCTAAAATGGTATACTGAACCACAATTTTGCTTTAGATGCCTAACAATATGTCTATTCTTCATATTTAATCACAATTATCATTGTCTGGTACTAAAATAAGGGCAACATTCACATAAAAATGTCAATTTAAGAAAAAATAAATCTGAACTTTTCTGGATTTTTCATGATAAAAATCTAAATTTTCACTTTTTTAGACATTTTACACAGATAAAAGTGGTTAAAACCCCATCTTGAGTGCATTTCCATTCATTTAAATGCAAAAAAATGAAAACATGATTTTGAAGGAATTTTGCATGTCTTTAGGTCACAAACCACCAAATAGAGTTGTTCTTTAACTCAATGTAAAGTGACCAAGGTCAGCCAAAAAAAATGTCAACTTTCTGTCCATGGGGCCCTCTCAAAATCTTTTAATCAATAGAAATAGCATCCAGCTTGAAGAAAATGAAAAAAAAGTAGGGGGTCATGTATCATATAAGAAAAATTTGGTTCGTCAAACGCGGTGAATAGATTTTCTCACATGTACGGATTTACTCACTGTCCGTTAGCCCCAACCTTACTTTCACTTTCATATTTAAGCCAGAATACAAAATATTTCTGAATAAAACCATTTCACTACATCACATACATGCATACAAAGCATTTAACACCAATTTCATGATTCTGATGCTGATTTGTCAAGACATACCCCCATTTCCAGTCGCTTTAAAGTTTTTTAACGGACTATTTGACTGTATCTGAATTTGGTCCGCGTAGGCATTTAGTGGTTATTTACCTATAATAGAATGACTAGATTTCGAGAAGCAATTTAAGATTCAAAGCGCTCGGTAAATAGTATAACATTATATTTCCATCTGTCTGTGTACGTCTCTGAATTGTCTATTCTCTAATCTACTGATGTGAAAATGTAATACGATCTTAAGGCAATATACACTTTTCTAGGCTTTGCAAGCAATTTTCATCAAATTCTATTATTACTCCAACTGTCATGGAAAACTTAACATTAAAAATCTTAAAATTATCCGATTTATATCCTCTAGTTCTGAGGCAGTTTTTTATTTTCGATATAAAACTTCTTAGCATAGTATCAGGCTATAAAATTTAATAAACATGAGGTTGATAATATACTTGATAAAAATAATGTGAATATAGCATTATTGTGTTAATGAAAACATGTACATGTAGTAAGTTGTTGTTAATCAAAGTGAAACACTAAAAATAAAACTTAGATAGTCAAGAGATTATGTAAGACCGTTCAACTTAAGTCGTGGTTGAATCTAATGGTGGTAAGAAGGGAACACCGAGTTCAGTTGTGCAGTAATTACACACATACTGCAGGTTATACAGTATCAACTTGTTACAATCTCTCAATAATGTCATTGAAGTATGTAAAGATATTTGAACCCTGGAGTAACTATCTTATTCCGGGATACATCAACGCTCAGATTGTCCCAAGAAGACTGAATGTTCGAAAATGGTTGTATGTGTACACTGACTTGTTTAACACATACACAGCAGTTAAGATTAGCTTAACATTCATTTAGGAGCCCTTACTAAGAATTGCGCGTGTTACTTACATATATTGCCACGATCAATGTATGTACACGGTGTACAAAACAGTGGAGGACAATAATACTTATAATGCTACTTTACGAGATATCTACTTTTCCTTAGCTTTGTAGTGTAGCCTGACTTTTTCAATTATTTATTGCAATGTATGGACAAGAAATGAAACTGATTAGCATTGCTTCATTATTTATAAGCGAAGTGATTTTCTATTAGTAGAAAAATCAACCACCACAGACCAGTACTAAATTCACATTTGTTTCACTCAGACCGATTCACTGATTACACTTAGCAGAGAAGAAAGTTAATGAATTATTATGCTTCGATGTATTACAATAACTGTTTACCTGGTTGAATCAGAAACGTAGAAATGTTGGCCTACATAGAACTACAATTGACGATACGATTAATAACAAATATAAAACATCAGTAATATTTCCGAAAGTTATATGTGTATATAAATTTGCAAACTTGTCCCGAATTATAGGGAAGGTAAGTGTGAAATATTCTATTTATTACGTTCGAACATATACAAAATATTTTCGAAACATTGCACACGTAAAATGATTTTTCCTAGCGTCATTACAACAACTTCATTCATCGACATTGGTCTATGATACAAATGAGCTACGGCATAATGTAGTCATCAATTTCCAAATATGGAGTCGAGACGTCCTTGTCTCGTAAATTGCAGCTTGCGAAACAATCAAGTCCCCATTTTATCCACAGAAAGTGTCTGCTAAAAAAGACCTAATAATTATTGACGGTATCATGGAATCGTTTTTTTCTGTGGTTGGAAAGCACAAATCACCAAAATTCCGACGCAAACAGAATCATTGCCGTGATTAGAGGCACTTACTTTATTTCCGACTGACCTTCCATCAAGAAACGATGGAATTATGCAAGTAAATAATTTTATACATTACTCCAAGCTATCGTAAGATGTTCTTCCTCAAAAGCGTGTCTATTGTTATTTGACTACATCATAAGCGTGAATTTGACTATATTGTCCTTAATACTTTTCGACTACTACATTGAATCACTTATTTGCCGGAGATAAAATATCATGTCCATTCTTAAGACATTATTGTGAGAAAATCTTGAATAGTTCTAATTTCAGTTACTTTCATGAAGACAAAATGAATAAATACGCGGACCTTTGATGACCTTTATCTGTGACCATTGTGTTGACCGATATCTTTAAAATTATAACTATTATAGCATTCTATTGCCATGTGTACGTCTCTGAATTTGCTATTCTCAAATCTAGTAAAGTGAAAATTTAGTGCGACCTTTAGGAAATACGTGGGCCCATCAATACTTTCGTGAACTAAATCGACTGTTTCATAACGCTTTGACATAGCTTATTGAAAGTTTGCATGGGCAAAGATAATTTATTCTCTAATTAATTCAGCATGAAAAGTGATTGCTGATGTCACGATCTATGACGTCATAGCAATATTCGAACGTCGTGTCAGTTGCGATCGCAATAAAAAATGGCGTCGAATAGTACGACCGGGTAACGTTTTGTTTCAGAGATTTATATATTACTCAGGAAATACGTCTTTAACTGTCATGAAGTTTGGCATGCAGTTTATAGGGACTCTTGGCAATCGAATATTGCATTTTCAATGTTGAATAATTGTTTTAAGGGCAATAGAGAAGCAAACAAAGATGATAAGCATTGGATGTACTAAATGTATTTCCGACTGACTTACAACCGATGAACATTTCTCTCCACGTTAGCGTAAGAGGTGAATGTTCTCCATTGTAAACATGTCCTTGTTGTTTCAATATAGTTCCCTCAATACAATTAGACTCTACCATAGTAAATCAATTATTCGAAACAGGTACAAGGTACTTTTTCTGAGAAATAACTGAGAACTTTACCATAAGGATTTAGCGAATATTTGTTGATTTATTTTACCGTGTGTAGCCAAGAATAAAAATATATTTTTCTATGATCACGAGCGAAATAAGACAAGATATTTTACAAAAAAATCACTAAACTTTTTGCTTCATGAACATGATGTCCCTAGCTAGTTATTCCAATTCAGTAGCCAATTAGTAAATAGTTTAAGGAAAATACTGCCCGGTTAGTAAATGAAACAGTTGAAGTATCTATTGTAACGCACAGGGAATACAATACTTAAAATATTTATCTAGGAACTACATGTAGAACGGGGAATGTTTTCATGTTTTAAATTGAAAGTACATTGTGTTTATCACACCCAACATTCAAATGCGTCACCATTGCTGCCAATTTCTATATACACGTAATTGAACGTAGAGCCATAAAAAAGGTTAGTCGTTATTTGCTGACTCAATTCAAAGACGTTTTCAAATCTAATAAGTTAACTTGCATTATTCAAAATATACTACTTATTGCACGCATTTTTGGATTCATTACAAAAATATGTCATTTAAGGAAATGTTGTTATACCGTATTATGTAATAGATGTAGTTGCACAGCTGTCAAATGAACACATGTCATAAAACAGAAGAAGACACTAATACTGCATTCATCCTATAAAGAACGTCAAAATTCTTGTTATCTTACTATATTACTAACAACATAAGCAGCGATCGTTTCTACCAAATCATATTAAGTTAGTTTCCGATGGTAATTAACTAAATCGATGTTTTTCGTAATGTCACTTTGATGTCTAGACAACGACGTTTCGTAGTTAATATTAAATAGAATATACAAATACATTTCTATATCTGAGTAATAAACCATGATTGGGCAGCAATAACACGAATGATAAGTCCTCATCTGGCCTGTACATTTTAATATTACGGGATCTATTATTCAGTCTGTCTTCGTTAGTGTCAGACTATATTTTGGACGTACTGAATTGCATCTTTGTTGTATCATACGATATTTCATGGATTAGACAGGGATACGTATAAGACGTAGAAACATACCAGGACGTCGAATGTCACGTGATTATTAGTTCTATGCCATGTCTTCTGTCAATAAGTAAAGGATTGCATGTACATTTTAGTGTGACGGTCTAGTTATATTAAGAAAATGCACAATATAGTTTATAGCAATAACCAATTTTTAAAAGTTTATTCGTGTTGCTGAAAGCTGATCAGTTGTATGCAATACATGTATGCATACTGTTCACACATACGATTAAAATGAAACCACTTACCCATCCTGTATTGAACAGGAACTATACAGTTACTTAGAACATTTGTTTAATTAAAAATTTAAAATACTAACTTTATTTAAAGGTAACTAGACATAGTTCATCTCCCTTGTAGTCATTTGGCAAACCACAGTACATCTACACTGGATGTAACTGACTATACTGTTAAATTGTGACTCTGTTTGTTAATACATGTACGAAGAATAAAACATTTCAATTGCACCACGATTCATGTAATATTTTAAATTTGTATGAGAATGGCCAATGTATATCTTACATTCTTATTGCCATCAATACTACAAATGTATGATTATCTTAGTCTGTTTGCATTAACAACAAAGCTGCAGGACACTCCTAATTACTGTTCGTACATTTACAAATGATGCACACAATTTCTCTCTACAAGGCACCAGCGCTATCAATGCAATAACGTAACTATTTCGTTATCTCCAACGTGGTACTACAGGGACTCAAATGTGGAATAATAATGAATTGAATTCTCAATACAGAAAAGAACAATGATGTAGAGTATGAATGTCGCCGTAAATACATGAACTGTAGCCGCTCAGAGCATATCAGCTGCATTGAATAGTTTCACGTAGGATATCAATACTTGTAATATCACATATAAAGCCTTGTCAGAATATTGAAACGACGGAATATTGGAACGAACGAATATTGGAACGATATGTTTGCGCATCACTACGGCCTTCACCACAATCATTTTCTGGGGAAAAACAACAAAGTTGAATGAAGCACAAAACTGAACAGCTAGACAACACGCAACAATCACTAAACACGACTCTACATTTAAGCAGCCTGTTGCATCAGTAGTAAACTACAGCCAGCTAGTATCAGTTCTCGTATTTATTGCTGTGTTTCAAAATCAGACCGCTTCGTAATCAGTTATTTATGCCGTTGTCGTGTCTTCCAAATAGAGCTTGTATGAGTACTTACACAGTTTGGTGGATGAAACTGAAATTCCTAAAACCAATCACCCCTTTTAATTGCTTTGCATTTAAGCCTTGATTTGCCAGTATCGTTTATTTGTGGGTTGTTTACTCGGTTAGTATGATATAAAGTTATCTCTGTAGCTGGGAGCCAATTACTGACGAGAACTTTACGTGATAGGGAAAGTCAAAGTAACTCAACCTTATTATAATGAACTAGATAAATGGAATAGGTAATTTCGCACTTATAAATCATACATTTATAGCCTCCTTCTAGACACAAATTAACTGAGCTGTTTAATTAGCTTACCATGCATTAGGTACGTAACATATTATTTTGTCTATATCTCAGGAACTGCTGTAATTTCTGTAAACACTAATTACATATGGTTATTGATAATGTCTGTTCCGCAAGTCATGCTTGTGTTACTTCGTCGTGTAATCAGTATTCATACTTTGTCTGAGACACTACTGAATATCTATAGCAAAACTCAAACAATATGTTGTAACTACACGCAATGATTGTTAACAAAAGAATACAATTACGTGCGCTACTTTGTCATCAGCATTAAGAATGAGAGAAAACCCTACTCGTCATCCATAAATTTGATTCTAAAATAGTTTAAAAGCAAATGAAGAAACGGTATCAGGTGTTTTGCATCATTGCAACATGTGAATTGAATAATACTAAGAGGCTCAAACCGTTAATGATGAAAAATGTTTTGCAAGTAAGCTTTTTCTAAAGAAACATGTGGACCAATTTTTACCAGAATCACTCAATTGCCTATAGGATAAGCCATCGGAATCAGGCTCCTTATTAATAATTAAGGGTAAATTCAATACGCAATCAAATATTCCTTAGAAGCAGTGAAAAACAAAAACAATTGACGTTTGCATGTTATGCAACACTTTACGTAGGTGCTGGGCACTTTTAGTGTTGTTTATCAGGCATACGTTGCTTAACGAGGATTCGTCAAAAGGTCATGTCAATGACTGCTTTTTTAAGACTCGAAAAATCTGTTACAATCTTAAATTGGTTTTAAACTCCCCAGTCCTATTCAAGGCGGGTTGTATAGCTTGCCCACATTGACATGAGGTTGACCTATTGATTAGCATAAGTTAACAGTTGATATATTGTCTACGTTTATAACACCGATTGTATGTATTCATAATCGGGGAGTATCACGAAGACGATCGACTTGTAATATAAACACAAATCTGAAATACCGATATTGCAAGATTTGCTTGCGAAAATTGATATATTCAAAGCAAGAACCTTGTTATATATTCTTGCATAAAGGTCAAGCTCAGGTCAAAATAGCCATGCTATATAACCTATATACATTTATATCACAAGTTAGGTTGTTTGTTTTTAAATAGTATAAGTAACTAAATATGTCTGAGGTAACCCCTACTGTGGCATAGAACTACCAGTTTTGTGAAAAATTGAATGCACAAAATATTGTTAATTTATTATATAGTCTCATAAAGGCATGGGTGTCTAGAAAATAACTAATACGTTTGACAATCCATAACAGGTTTTTAAGTAAATGCAGGTGTACATACCATAATAGTGTGTGAAGAACAAAACGCAGGTGTTATTTTTCAATGTTAAAGTTAAGTTGTATTTCTGTATCTTAGTACTTACGCACCATCTCTTACTGAAAACATCTGCTGTCTAAGACACTTACAGCGAATTTAAATTTCAAGTTATGGTTTTTCATCGCATTTCTTCACGCGACACTATGCTATAATTTCTCCAAATATTTTCATCTTCGACTTCACACTGTTACCGCTCTATGGGAAACTTAAGATATTAATTCCTTGGTTTACTACAAACAACGATGGCAATGGTCAAAATAAGCACTTAAATGTGTGCAGATTTAAGTTTGATAAAATTGAATCGGTATTAAATCTAAAACAATGGATACATAATGTGGTTTCGTCGATATCTAAAATATGAACTAGTAACTCAGCCGTGTCACAGTTACACAAATGCCTAAAGAGCACAAACACCAAACCAACTACTAGAAATCATTGAAACGGTTAATGACATGAGTTTGTGTCTAAACAAATGACATGAATTTGTGTCTTAACAATTATGAGTTCAATAAAATATTTAGCCCTAAATTATGTGTATTCACACCAAACACGGGACATGTAATTAAACGAATAACAAGATTCAGATAAATGCATAACTTATTACATAGTTTTAAATGCGGCTAATACACACTGCATAACACTGTTATTTTAAGATTAATACTCCAAACCAGACACGTCGGTATAATATATACAGTTTGGAAAATACGTACGCCATGTCCAGCTGAATTCCTCCTTTTCGGTTTTGTAAAGCCGATGGTACAAAGTGACATAGGGGTAAAGTACACAGTCATAATGTACGCGAATTGTAGACATTGACACCAATGTGACATGTCAATCATAAACATACGATAACTTAGTCTATTTAGTATTAAGGTAGTTTTTTGTAAAGTTTGTGCCCGGTATATGAGAATTCAAATTCGTCTGATACGCCATGATGACCAGAAAACGTATTGCTAATTCATAACAATTAGCTAACTATCTAACTACACTATTCTACTACACACAAACACATATGTGTCTATGATCAATCGATCAATCAGCATGCAAGGCTCCGATGTCATGAAATTAAAAGTAAATAAACAGTTACAAATCTATAAGTATGGGCAGAATTTCATGTATTGTGTGTTTGAAGCTACTTCACATTCATTAATCATATCTATCCTGTTCGGTTTGAACAAGCTGCGCAAACAACACACTTTTAATAATAATTTAACTCAAATAAAAAGAATGCGTTTGTTACCATCACTCTGGTACACAAGTGTATGCAATTACAAAAAAAATGTAATACATCTTCAAAGTAAATGTCCTGAAGTGCAATGTCATTTTTAAATTAAAATAAATACTAATTTATTGTCGTCGTTGTATATAAGCTACATCGACCACATATCTCTTCATGAGTACAGTGATACAACTGACTATCGATTGTGTGCATGCATACATCACCGTAATGATGATGTCAACGATAGTAAATGTATGAACTTGTAAATATTGAGACATGGTAAACAAGAGGAGCATCTCACTCGAGTACATATATCACATACCATAACTATGTACATTAGCAAAATACTTCATACATCATGCTGCATATTTACAATACCCTTCACAGACATTCAGCCACTACAGGATAATACTTCATCAAATGAACCAGATAAGAACTAAATACGATAATACATAGTATAGCTTACGAATAACTGATATATCATATATACGAGGGGCTCGTATATTATGTTCAATGCAATACTGACATACTTCTGGTATTTATGTTTAAAGTGCGTTTCCATATATTATGTACTACAAATTATTTACTAGTATTTTTTACGATATAAACACCGTAACTTTCCCTTTGGTAATCTATATACGGCTTTAGACAATGTCTTTCTGATAAGGATATCCTTCATATAGTGGCTTCTGTAAATGTTGGTCTCTGTTTTAACATATCTTATAGTTGCAAGACCTTCTAAGGAACTAATTAATGTATGTAAACTAAGTAAATGAGTGTAGCTTTCAATTTTATGTAATACTTTTTGTAACGCATATACTTAAATGTAGTGTATATGTACATTTTTCTCTACCATTGTATAATTCATTCTCAGATTTCAAACACAATTAATTTAACTCTAATGACGTTTCATACGACAGTATTAGCTAGGTGTCTTTCAAATACAGCTTCTATAATTCCCTGGCTTAGAATGAGAAGGTCGTAACTGCGAAACAGATATCAATGTTTTGAGAAACACTATAAATTGTCTTTCATCACTCATTACATATAGTAAAACAAGCTTTTTCAGCTTCATTTTGGTCAACATGACAAGTTCCAATTTACATGAAAATAACCTCATAAAAAGAGCCTTATAATGTATATTTCAAATATGTATTAGTCTTATAAGGTCGTACGTATCACTTAAGACATTCTCATTCTAAGCTAGCGAATTATATTTGGGTAATACAAAGTAAATTCCTATAAATAAGAGCATCGTTTGACAAGTGTATTTATGCTGCCTAGTCGACTATTGAGATATATAGTTATATCTGTATCATTATTTAAACCAATAATCAAAGTGATGAGAGTTTGGCATGGCAGGGAAACGTTCAAGTAACTCCGTTTTATCATTAAGCACAACATAAAAGGTCACGGTAATAAAGTACATTACATATTCGAGTTAAAAGCTTTAATATATTAAATGACGAGTACATAATTACGATCAAATTGGTCCATAATTCTGGTAAGTTTCAATGTCTGTGCAATTTATCCGAACAGTTGTAATACTTCGTTATGCATATCGTCAAAATTAACTTGTATTATCTCAAGGATGAAATGTCATATGAAAGGTCGATTACATGGTCGTTATCGATATCAATCCATTTTAAAAGCATATGTATCGTTTTTATTGCGCAGCTAAATCAAGATTAGATCAAATATTTAATTTAATTGTATCCCTCTGTAACGGCACAGAGATATACTTTGTTTACGACGTCGTTTACATTTTCTGGAAGCAATTTATATTTTCCATAATACGATTTGTTTTATACACATTGCTTTTCATGGAACTTTGTAAATTTGGTGAAATATGTTTGTGCTAATACAACCCTCTTATGGCTTGTTTACGTCATTTGCGTTTACTTGAATGCATTCTTGTAACCTTTAAAACGATTTCCTTGATACATGTTGTCTTTATGTAACTGCGCACATCTTATGGAATATTTTCATTTCAAGTTCTCCCTTTTTATCTGTACAGATAAATAGCTTGTTTATAATGTCTTGAATAAATCTAATATGTGTTCCATTATAGGAGTGGTTTGCTATAGATTTGTTTTACGGCACTGTGCATTTTCTGGTTTGAAGCTATTTACAATGTCGAGATATATCTTCTTGATTACCGTATACTATTCTGTATGTGTTCATAGATCAAGTTTTCACTACTCGTGGATATTTTACTTAGATATTAATATGCTGCTCTAAAAGATATAAAGGACACGTTATTACGACGAAACACGTCGCATTTTGTACTGTACAAAAGCAGAATAACGTTGAGAGAGTATGTCTATATAATTATGTAATATTTTGTTTACCATTGAGATTATTCCTCTTATGAAGGCTTCGGGTCAGAGTTGGAATAAAACAAACTTTTTCATTTAACACCCTATCCAAATAGATTTATGGGTTTTAAAGGGTTTTAAGGGGCATTTAAGGGATTTAAAGAAAATAAAGGGTTTTATAATAAAAAAATTGGGTTTTAACTTTTTTTTCATTATTTCATGAAATTACATGGAAAAGAGCCCGGGGTTAAACCCGGGGTTTAAGGGATTTCAAAGAACGGGTTAAAAGGGCGCGGGTTTTAGTGCAAACCCTGCTTCGGTCGAAACGTTTCTATTTGAAAACAAAAAGAACAGTGTGTGTACGTGTTGTAGGAGTACTTGTTATTGTTGAACTAATGTGTTTTTCCAGTGTGCCATTTCACTATAATTGATATTGTTGGTTTCGATTGTCCTATTATATGTGATGTTGCTTAGTTGGAAAGTATTACAGTATATAAGACGCTATGATTCCTGGTAAACAATTGTAAAAGCAATGCATTACTTGCATCGTCAGTATTGCGTATTTTCCACCTAAAATGAAGTATGTATTCATTCTTGTGCTATAACTGAAAACTTGCATTTTTGCGATTTTTAGAACCATTAACTAATTATGTCTACAGAATTTCTTGTCAATATAAATAAGTATCAACGAGAGAGATCAACTTCAGACACCAGACGAATGACACTCCAAGGCAGACCACGTCCGGTGTGCTGTATATTAATTAGCGATGGTACATGAATGGAGTTTATATGACAAATAATACTCGTGAGGAAAGGCATTTAAACGCAAGGACGGAAATAATTTATAGTATATTTATTGCAACTACTGACGAGAAATGGAAACGCACTGGCAATATCAATTACAGAAGCACGCGATGGCTGCATTGAACATAGTGCATTTAATATATCAGCCGTTATATAAAGATATAGCATTTATTTTCGCAATATAATCTCATCTGAGGCTGTTAATGAAGTATTATCCTAATGTAGTGTATGAATGTTTGTGTAATGCATATGTATGTAAAATGTGCATGCACAAACCTATTGTGTTAGTCTAGTTATATGTACCCAAGAGTTATGAACCTCTGACAGATCATTCGAAGAATAAAGAAACATATCGCTTGGTTAGAAAGAGAAGATCGCAAGGGTCTTGTAAGAGTCAATTACGAACTTATAAGTCTAATTAATTAATGCATATTTGAAATCTACATTATAAGGCGCTTCTTATTAGCATATTTTGAAGAACTTGTCATGTTGACCTAACTGAAGTTGAAAAAAGTTTGTCATTCCATAAGTAAAGTGTGATTATCAAATAGCTTTTCTTGTAATTTCAAGATATTTATATTGTTTTAACGACCGTGTTTGTCTAATTCAGCGATATCTTTTCAAATTTAATTTGATTATTATGAGTTTTGTTATTTATGATGACTGTATATGTAACGTTAGTAAGTATAAATCCTAGGACACTCACTCATATCAACTTCATTGTACATGTACAATGGAACAGTCCTCATAACTGGTGCAAGTAGTGTGAAAGTTGTGAAGGCAGGACACATTTGGAATATTCATCAAGCATATGGTGTGTGCACTGGTTGGGTCGTTTTCTGTCATTTTTTGTCAAATTTAATCAAGTGACGTGGGAAATTGTCATATAGATAATGACATAAATTGTCATATAGATGGTTTTATGAATCCACCGATTAAAACTTTTGAAATCACATTCGTACATATATATACTGAAAAACTTTCTCCCACCATCACCATAGTAATTATTGTTATAATTTGTGAAGGCGGTAGTGAGGTAAAATCCTAAGACCAATTACATTTTGATAGTCAAATTTGCCTGCCGTATGGACGATATTGAGTAAATATAACTTTTACATATAATACTAAGATGTAATATATTACAACGATTAGTTAAGTTAATTTCTGAAAAATCCATTGATGGGCAATTTATTCACTTTAAAGATGTATCAATTGCCTATTGCTATACAAGAACGATGGATTCAAGTTCATGTTTTATTTGAGTTAAATTATAATTAAAAGGGTGTTATTTGCGTAAGTTATTCCAACTAAACTTGTAAGGTATGATTAAGGGGTGTGGCGTAGCTTCAAACACTCACGACAGGAAACTTTGTCAACATAAACAGATTTGTAATTTCATGTCATTGGAGCCTTGCATGCTGATTGATCGATTGATCTTAAGCACGTGTATTTCTGTGTGTATAACAGTAGTTTTGTTTGATAGTTAGCTTATTGCGATGAATTATTAACACGTTACATTTTGTATCTGGTCATTATGGCGCATCAGACGACTTTAAATGAGCCTATGTCAGACTCAAACTTTAAAAAAGACTTCATAAATATTTAAGCTACTTCCTTGCAGTTTGTTTATGTTAAGCAAGCCTACTCCTCAACGGTATCAGCTAGTCACGTCTGTATAAATTACGTCATTATGTGCCATATTGCACAAAAAAAATAATTTCTGTTTATATAGCTTTGTAATCATGAACTGTTTTTTTAAACAAATTTGATTAAATTGTCAAATTAAGCAATCATTGAAAACGCAATTAGCTCTTTCCATCACAACTTCCTAAAACAGCATCAATTTAGTCAACGAGGAATTTGGCTGACTCTATGTATGCTTTCTCCTTTACGGGTATTGATAGGTGTTTGACATAACTTACATTTACCAGTTTAAATATGACATGTGTTCAATCAGTAGTTAATGGATAGTTACAAGTCTTTTCTCCGTTCAATTCCAGCAATTGGTGTTAGTATACATGATTTACAAAAGAAAGAAGAACGCAGACAGGTCAGTTACCTCATAACTATATGTATTAAGCATAATTATGTCATTAACCTTTCCAATGATTGCTAATTACCATCTTGATTTTGTGCACAGACATCTATATGAGTTTCTGTTTCTGTGACACTGTTGAATCACTAATTTAGACTTTAGACGACGGAATAACTACATTAGGTATTCATGGTTTTAAATTAAATTACGGTCGGTTGTTTAATTAAACTCAAATCTGCAACCCAATTGCTTGTTTTGTTCATTGATCGCTGTGATTGTTGTTTGCAGTAAACCAAAAAATTAATACATTAGTTTCTCTGGGAAAACCTGGCATAGAGTTGTATCAGTGTAAAGTCGGAGATAACAATATTACGGGAAATTATATGATAGTGTCGCAAGGAGAAAGTGATGATAACATCATACCTAGAAATTTAAATTCGCTGTTATTGTCTAATATAGAAGATGTTTTCAGTATTAGATGGTGCGTAATTACTGAAATACAGAAATATAACAAAACTAAATCATTGCACAATAACACCTGCGTTATGTTCTTCACACGAAATTATTGTATGTCATCGTATTTACTTTAAAAAGTAAACAGATAATTTTGTGAATAATTAACCACATACTAGGTCAATACAAATAATAATTACACTGACGTGAAATACAGTGAGACTATTTACAGCCATAAGAAGGATAAAAATACATAAAATACATAATATTCATAAAATTGTCAAATATTCCATTATTCTGATGAAGTAATGATACCATTATATCAGTTTAGTCTTGAATAAACTAGTATATTGCTACGATTTTCTCTCATACTTTCCTTTCAGCACAAACTGTATTTTGATCTGCCGATATACAGAAACTCCCATCATTGTGAAAGATCGACAAAATTAGAGATTTAGTGGAGAGGATAAAGCCTAAGTCCATCAGACGATTGGATATTGATCCCAAAAGATTTGAAGTCGTTCTTAGATATGTCTTTACATTAAACGAGTTTTGCATCACCGAAAAGGATTTCAAACATATTACATCTGACCGTCGTCTTGTATCTAACATCAAAGTTTATAAAACAATCCAATCTTAATGGGAACTAGACACGTTTTGTAACCATCATGGCTTCGTTTATTTCATATCCTACTGTACAAAGTCTTCAATCCTAGATGATTCATTTGATGCTTTTAATTATGCTTTATACCATATTTGGCTTTGTCACTAATGCAATAAATAGTCAAAAGTCGAAAATTGATGAATACGTGAAGAACGTCAATAGTAGACAGACAATCGGGATGAATATAGAAATGTATTCGCGATCATCTCAGAAATGCTGATGACGAACAGTACGTCGGTTATTATTGGCGATGTATAAATCATGCATTATATCTTTGCTATGATACGCGAATTACGTTTCTGGCGAATTTTTGATCACGCGAATCGAAAACGAACGTGATAAGCGGTAAACGAGGGGATATCAAAAGCTCGTACATTGACCCGATTCATTTAAAATGCGTATATGTCCAGACGTTGAAGGAGATCGTCGGTTATTACATCAGACTGACCCCGCGTACCCCATTTTTACCTCAATCATTGGCACTTATATCTTTCCTTTGTCAGATATCGACACAATAGCGGTAATGTTACTGGAGTTTCATCTAATTTGCTTACGATAACCTTAACAACGCTATAAAACAATATTATCCTTTCATTATAAATGTCAAAGTGGGCATGTCTATTTTACAAATTGCCACTTTGGTGATTATAGCATACAACGTCTTTCTGAAACTCCCCAGATTAAATGGTTTATATACGTCAGAAACAATCATTGAAATGAAAGACATTTTCTGAAATGATAAGAAATATATCTTTACGCAAACACGATTCAATCATTTTAAAATTGCTTTGTAAATTATATCAATTTTACTGAAAACTAACTGGATAATGCCATAATATTTGATGATCAAACATCTTATCATTTCGTAGATTTTGGAAACAATGAATATCGAACAACTTGATTGCTATATTTACGTAATTATATGTTTTTCAAGCAATCAGCTCTCATTTTCCTGCAAGTTATATTGTTGCCAAATACACAGAGACATCACACCAATCTGCAGATGTCACAGTACCAACTTTGAAATAATTGTGATGTGATGGATCACATATTCATCCATTAATTACATATCATTTGAAAAATATCACGTTTTATATTGTACGTACATGTATGTTATTCATCGAATATACACGACTGTAATCATTTTTAAATGCATTGCATTAATCCATATATCGCTGGCTTAGAATGAGAAGGTCGTAACTACAAAATCAATATATTGAGAAAACAAGAGAAAACTGTCTATAATATACTCTTTACCTATGGAAAAACAAGTTTTAAAAACTTCATTTGGTCACCACGACAATTTCTGATTTACATAGGAAGCGCCTTGTGAAGCAGATTTCAAATATGTATGAGTCTTTTAAGGTCTCAAGTAGTAGTTTCGACCTTCTCATTCTAAGTCATCGATATATCTATTCACACATGCACAACAGACACGTTCTCTCTAAGTTTACATTTAAACAGTAAATACCGCGCCAATCTTATGTTTTGTTACAACACTTTTGTTTTGCTCTCTTATATATGATCGTGGACAAGAAAGACTATTTTTAAGCCTTGTAAATATTTTGTATGTTCTAGACATTTTTACATGTTTATGGAAGGGGTAGTAGGAAGATGTGTTTGTATACCGATGTTTGGGCGGAAACTAATGCAACTCACTATTTGGATAATTGTAGTGAAAATAGGCTTCTACCCAGCCATCGATATGGTGTAATGAAAATTAATTGCGGCACATAAAAGAGGTTGTTATATCATTGGTTTCGGCCGAAAACAAGACATTCTATACTGAGCAAAACAGCTAACCGAACACTTTTAAATTTGAATATTTCAGTATCTTGTACGTTCACAAACTTAAAATTTTGCATAGTTATTTCAATATAGATTGTGCACCTTATGCAGCTTACCACATGAACATACATGCCAAAATCACTCATCCATAACGAAAAAGCTTCAAATCTCATTTTTGCAGGTTGTGATCGATTGCTCTCAAATTGCACGAGTTTTGTGTGTATGTTGTGTAGCATGGGTGTTTGTTAGTCGGAAAAACAAAATATTATGTAAAAGACATGGCGCTTTTGTCAAAGGTAGGCCGCGGAAAAGCGGCAATAACGCTCCCTGGAGGGTATCAATCAGACAGATCAGTTTTACACAGATTTAAATTATCACATACATTATTTCCTTTTCTTTTACGTGTGTGTGAATACCAATGCACATAAAATTACCTAAAACAGTATATTGGGAATCACAGGAGCAAAGAAAACTAGCAAATTCAAGTGGGATAACTCTTGCATAATTTCACATCTTTTTAAGTTCATTCACTTCATTTTCCCATAAAATTGTATTGTCATGCATAAGTGAAACTCGTTGACTTTAAAAAATAATAAATATTAGTCATGAGGACGTTTTTGCATGTGTTTGAAAAAACGTGTTTTTCTCTCCATTCAGTATACAGGACACTTTTGAAGTGCGTTCATCAGGTGTTCGACAAATTGTAAATGCCCGCTTTGGTAATAAAGATTGTTTTAAGTGTATATTCTGATAACGGAAACAAAAATAAATATTAAAATACTGACAATAAAACCAAAATTAAGTCAATAATTACCCTCATTTATCCACACAAAAGATATTTGACCAAATTACCTCCCCTTGACCATTGAAAATTATAATCATAATTTTGAAAAATTAAAAAATCCATGTTTTTGTGACCAAATCGCATGATATCGAGTTTGACTATTTGTTTTATTGATTTGGCGATAAGTCTTTTTAAAATGTGTATGGAATAAACCTAATATATTGTATTATTGAACGCTTATTCATGAATTTCAAATTTATATGTCTGGTTCTGTTAATTCATGGTTCTGTGAACTTCCGTTTCACATTTTTGAAAAAGAAACCCCAAGATCGTAAATAACAAATACACAAACTTTTGTGCAAAAATATTTATGAATAAAAAAGTTGTACGGTAAAAACCGCTGCTCATTCATAAAGTATGCTAATTGTACATTTTGTGAATTTCATCTTGATGGGTGATGTCATTAAATACATATTTTGACGATGATGCAAATTAAATATTTTGACGAAATTTTACCACCAGCTTTCTAATGCTTTCATTATACTTCAGGCCAAGTTGCAGACAATTTCTATGATTAGTTCTATAAATATTCATAAAAAACATAAGCGCTCGGTTAGCTGTTTTGCTTAGTATATAAATTACGAACACAGGCAGGATCACATCTGCTGTATTATGGCGCTAACATAAAACGAAATAAGTGCACAATGGGGAAATTAATGAAAGTGTGAATCACTATTGTTTTTCCTTACAAATTACTGAAAACTACTGAGATTCGGCTGTGGGGTCCTGTAAATACACTTGATAGAATGGTGAATGAACTGAAGTTCTTGTTTGCAAAAGTAGTCTTTATTTAGATTTCCTCTTATTAGACAAAGCTTTTAAAATCATCGATTTTCCAATTACATTCAATTGTAACTCCATGCACTATCAACAAATCACAACGTACCAAATTAGTTTGGCATTTGGAATTAATTTGAAGCGAATTAGTAAACAGAAGAATTACAAATGTCTTTCAAGGAAACACATTGCCAACAACTGAGGAACCGATTCCCATCGTTCGAACAAATGAAGATGTATACATTCGCAAAATATATCATATATTTGTACATTTGTAAATACATGTATCAAGTACTGTACGAGCTATTTTTTGTATTTATATTTTTATATGATTTTTATATGATATTAACTTCCATGTATTGTATCCATGAATAGGTACATGAATATAAAGTTGTGTCGTGTAATTGTGTTATATGATGTTGTTCACTTATTCTGTACTCGGCTTGTTAAGTTGAGTTCTGCATTCCCTGTTCGATTGCCTCATATTGTCTTTAATGCTAGCCACCCAGCCACTTGAATTCTTGCGTGCAATGTCATCCGTTTTTCATAATTAAGGTTCAAAGAAGTTATACCAGTCATACTTTACAACCACGTCATTGTCCTCAAATACGAGTTGGATAAGAAATCAAATTCACCAGCTTGCGTGCTATCGTACGATATTCGTTAATACAGTCCCAAAACGCGGTAATTTCATAAGCTATTACATGTGAATTTAATATGCACTAAAGCATGGCGTGGAAAATGGCACTTCTTTGCGTGCTTAGATACAGAAATCAAGATAGGAACAAAGAGAATGAAATATGATTACATGAACAAAGAAACAATGGAAATGTACAGCGAGTGTCACCCAATATATAACTCTAAGATTGGAAAAACATCCTTGCCTAATTTGTGACAGTATAGTTTTAATTTAAATATATATTTCCTGACAAATGCATTTACTTCATTTTAGACTAATGGAATAGAATTAAAAAGCGAGTACAGAATAATGAAATTAGATTAAACAAAGGGATTGAACACCGGTAAGTAGAGCCTTATGCAAATCCTCTCTCAAGATAATTATGACCAAAACTGAATGCAAGGATTAAAGCAACTACTCTATAAATTCAGTCGGTTCTTGTTTATAATTTCAACATGTTGCTCTCGTAGACACTCATTGTACTGATGGTTACATTTAATTTACATAACTTACGGTTAAGAAAAAACTATAAATTACACGAAGAAAGGTTTACATAACTGTTTTATAATGGCAATTATACCATGAGACTATTGATTGAGTGAAAGATGTGGAAAAGTAAATGAACTATTAAATGTTTGACCTTTTGTTGATGCAATGATGTTGTTAATCAAGTATACATCGGGTCTTCCCTGTAAAGAGCATGTGACTGGTGATAATAGTGCAACACAATTAACTCTTCCAAGTGTATCTTCTTGGTATGCCAAATTTGCAAGACTTTAAAATGTATTTCATCCAAACATTCAAAGCACAATTATTGCAGGATACCTTGTAATTGATATTTGAAATTCACTTATATACGACCACAACAAAACAACACCAATTTTCCCCGCTTTCAATAACGGATAATACGCACGTAATGGAAAACAGTTTTGACGGTACTATTTGCCATTGGATAATTGGAACATTATCAGAATGTTCTTGAATGTATATTGTTATCAAGTATCTTGTTTCCAGTAACTACTGTCCTTTAGTCTGCCGATATAATATTATAGAAACTACTATCATTGAAAATGATAGAAAATAAGAGTTATGGTTGCAAGGATAAAGACTCGTCCATCAGACGATTGGTTCTTGTTCCCAAAGGATTTGAAGTCGTTCTAAGATTCTGTTTTAAGATCGAACGTGTTTTGACATCACCGATGAGAATATCAAACAGATTACATCTGACCGTTGTCTTTTGTCTAACATTCTCATTTCAAATACATGGTAATCTAAATGTGAACTAGACACGATCTATACGGATAAACAAAAGGCATACACGAATATCTGACGTAGGACCTAGGCAACGTGGATTGCTTCTAATTCCCTTTTATCGGTAAACTAGAAATAGTTTGCATAAAATTATTGCTATCACTGCATTTACTTCGGTTGAATTGTATTCGCTTAACAGTTAGCATGATACAATATACGATAGGATGTGGAACAGATGAGTGCACGTATAGACAACTTTACAATGTCTATAACAGGTACACATGGGTATCCGTAAATACACGACTATATCGAAGCTAATAGTGTAACTACATATTGTCGGCCAGTGATAACGCTAGCCTTTGGTAACATTAAAACTTATTCATTTTCATTTTTATTTGTAAATAACGACAAGCTTATCATCGACGAACCATTGGTAAAACCAATTACACTGGCAGAAATGTATTATTTAAGTGCTAAGTTAAAACTCCTTTACCTGTTCAGACATTGATTGTAATTTGTTTTGTAAACTTCAAAGACTACGCCATCCTCACATTTCCCCAAAAGAAATGTAAGTGTCTTACATTAATCACCCATGACGGTGAGTTTAGTAATGTCCTGTCTCGGTAACCCTACAAATTTGGAGATCCCCGATTACAAAACTTCCATAATGACAAAACATTAGATGGTATTAATCAGGAATACACTACACAGACATTGCACTTTCAGAGAAAAAATCCAACTGATTATTGGGAAGTCACTACATCTTTCACGCAGCAAACACTTAGGAGTACTTTGGACTGTAATGGTATGCTCGCCCAAGTCTATAAGCCTTCATTTTTATATTTTGTATCATACAATATTCCCGATTTAATCATGTAAAAATTATTTCAAAATTACTGACATTTTCTTCTCAATAACGAGTGTCAATCGTTTCATAATAGAAGTGTCAAGATATGAAACTACTTTGTAACGGTATTAATATATCGTATGAATTAAATAAAGGTTTTATAATCCTTCTCTGTCAAAGTTACGACCACTAAAACAATGACAAGCTCTACGACAAAACATGTCAAATGTATTGGAGCCATACGGTTAAAGTGATTGACTTGTTACTCTGCTTATAGTGTCAGAATTTCCGTAGCATAATTTCAGCACGAAGATCATTAAATGAGATTAAAAGTTCAACAAAACTATTACAAAGAATAATGTGAAAATGTATAAAATGATAAATATACGTGAACGTGTTTTAAATTCGCATTAATATGATGGCATTACATCGTCAATGAACCATGAATGTTTGTTATTCATATTTTTTATATTTTGTTTAGTAATCAATCACCCATCTGAAGCTCCGTGTAATTGATATCAGGAAAATATAAGATAAATCAATTTAAGGACGAGAAAGTCATCCAAATAACACTGCTGGGAAATGTCACAGTGCTTCAATTGCATCTAAGAAAGGACCGATTGATTTAAAACTCTCTAATAAGAATATGTGTGTTATAAAAGTTATTCAATATCAATTATTCGGATCCAAAGAAACTAATGTACGAGTATTGACCCACAACCTATCATAGTATACATTTTATTATGGTCTTTGTTGATGTAAGTACGCAATAATTAGTATCAGCTATGTATTAAGAAATGAAAAAAGAAAAGCCATACTGTAAACATACTGTGAACACACGTCAATAGACAATGTTCGATGCCTTATGAAAGTTTCCATATTCTAGCTCTCAAATTAATATTTGAAGGGCAATGTAAACAGTTCCCTAGGAAATGATGAACAAAACCGACACGGTTATCATACCACAGCATATTTTGTATTCGTACGTGAATGTTTACGTTTGTTAAAATTGAAAAACCACATTTTATAGACTTCAACCTAATTGAATAAAGTCAAAACAAAATAATAGCTTCTTACATACGCACTCTGACGTACGCAGTAGTATATAAATGCGTCATTAACCTGACTAATATCGCTTTGGCAACGAATGGGGTTACTCAGGCTGCTGGGATTATAGCCTGTGATATGTCATTAGTTATTTGCTTGAAACAGGCGCCCCAATGACATACCGCGTCGTTGAAAACTTAGGATTACATTGCTATAGCAATGTCATCAGAATTGATACTTTGGACATCGGATACAGTATCGACGATGCAATATCTGTTTGGTATCGTCCATCAATTTCAAAGTTCTTGTACATTACATGGGAATTCGTCTTTTGTTTGATGAGCCTATTCTTGAACCTGAAACCACGCTAAAATACCCGCCTCGGAATGTATATAATGAACTCAAAGAATAATATTTGTCTTAGAAATACTTGATCAGAGTTTTTGTAAAATATATTTCAGAATGTCGGAAACATCACATTTGGTATATGCGAAAAGGAAGTATAATGTTTATCAATGGAAAGATGTTCTGTAATCTTATGTAGTTACGTGTTACACACAGACATTTGTGCGGTGTGAATTTAAATCGAGAAAGTAACTATCCTACAAGATTGATCCATTTTCCACAACCTACTTCCTTTAATGTAAAACATGTAGCCTCTATTCCTATAAGTTCGTGCACACCTACAAGTTCGTGCATTTCAGTAAAACGTTGATTACTCTGATAAAACTCTCATTTTCGTGTCCAAATTCATTTTAAATAATTTAAAAGACATTCAGCCAGCCGAATAATGCAAGCAAATATTTAAAAAACAGGGTTTGTAACGTCCGTGGCGAGTTTTGTCCGAGCACCGATATTTTTGTTTACATATTCACCGCTTCCGGTGGCGAAAACCTGAGACATTTGTTTTTCTTATTTTTTTCAATAGGTGCGATATATTTACGATCGGAAAAGCTGCTGACCTATTGACAATAGATCAAACTTAATTTTATGCGATTTTTTATTGGCAAAATATTTCACGTGCTCTCTTGGTGACGTCATCAATTTATGTGCACGAACTCACAGGTCACAATGTTTATTTCACGACTGCAGACTGAATGTAGCATTGACGCTGATTTTGCCATTTTTAGCAGTTTGACATTCAATTTGTGTTTGGATTTTGTTCAAAGATAGATAATTGATGTTGTTGAGCATAAAGATGGTTCCAATTAAATTGTTTTTGTGCAGATGTGCCCATTTGAAATTTTAGGTGCACGAACTTACAGGTGTAGTGGCTAGTTGGAATTTATTTCAATCATTATATTCAATCCACTTAGCTAACAAAAAGTTCTCCATTTTAGGAATGTTTGGGGCACAATTCTTTAGTAAACGCAGTTAAAATCATATAATGCTTATTGAGTATTTTTTCCAGTCTACCACTACCACCAAAACCTTGTTCTTTATTTTAACACAATATGAGAAGGCACAATGATTGACACCACATATCCAACCTGCATTCTACTTCTCGTACCGAGCTAAATTACTTAGCATAGTAAATCCTTGAGAATCTCAGTCACCCTTTAATGTATCAAAGATTCCGGTTTACTCGACGCGGAGCTGTAGTTAATACGACAATGGAAGTGTTAATCTACGCAAGAAGTAAAACTGGTCTCCTGTGCAATGTAATGAAAAGTCGTTATACTTTTCTTATATAATTTTATGTCGTCATATGATCGTGATCAGACTGATATAAGCTTATTTTCTAGTAGAACAATCTTAGAAGATGGGGCATTACCGTTGAATGATTTTATTTATTTTTGTTTGCTTCTTTTTTTTTGAGCAATTTTATAATTTTGAACGTGACCGTTTACGCTAGATGCGCATTTACGCTCCGCTTAAGACTTCGCATGGTAAAGGGAATGAATAGTATTTCGAGTTCAATAATTTTTGCACATTAAACATTGTTAATTATGGTTAAAACATACAGAAACTTGATTTGGTGCAGGAGTATCATGGCTCTCGCAACTTGTCATGATTCGTTTTAACTAAAACAGTTATTTGGCACGACGGTGGTACTTGATGTTAATTACATTGACATTTCAGATTGATATATTCACAAAGAAAGCACTATATATTGGAGTAACATCTATGTAAATACTATAGATATTAAAAACTATCCAAATATGTTTCAACGCTGCAGGTAAACGATTAATTGAATTTGTTTTGAATGAGTGTTGTTTGATAATTCTTTTGCAAACATACATGTGGTGGGAATAACGACGTACGAATCATTATTGTAACCTACCGCCTCCGAAAAAGGGAAATTAGTAATTTGGTAACCTATCATTCAAGCATAATGTCCATAACGACAAAAGACTTGTCGGTACTTAGCAGATACACATTAATTAGACAATGTACTTTTAGAGAAACATCCAACTAAGCAAAATGATGTTCCACAATCTTTGACACGTAGCGTATTACTACGATTAAGGTAGACTATCATACCTCTCACAGTATGATCGTTCATTATTTAAATTGTTGATACCTGTCCTTATAATAATCTTTACAATATCATGTAAAATATTATACAATTACTGACACATTCTTCTCAATTACGAATGTCAATCCTTTTATCATAGAAGTGTCAAATTATGGTACTTTTTAATGATATCAATATTTCGTATTAACTAAAAAAAGTTCTACATTCCTCCTCTGTCAACGTAACGATCACTAAAAGAATTACATGGCTGACAGGCTCTCCAACAAGACATATCCTTTAGTATTGGAGCCATACGGTGAAATTGATTGATCTGCTACTTTTCTAATAGTGTCAGAATTTCAGCGGCCTAATGCCAAGATGAAGACCCTTAAATGCGTTTCAACAAAATTATTACAATGGATAATGTGTAAATGAATTATGTTTACATGTATTCGTAATACCATATGTGTTTTAAGTCCGCAATAATAAATTATGATGGCGTTAGAACGAAGAATGTTTGTCATGCGTATGTTATATTTCATTTTGTAATCAATCACCCGTCCGTAGCTCTTTGTAATTTCTATCAAGGAAAATATCAGATTATTCGATTAAGGAACGATAAAACCATCTAAATAACGTTACTAAGAATTGTTACAGTGTTTCAATTACATCGAAGAGATGTACGGATTCCTTTTAAAACCCACAGAGGTTAATATGTGTGTAATTAAAGTTGTTCAATGTCAACTATATGGATTCATTGAGACTAATGTATTAATGGACAAACAAGAAAGATGCACATTGTAGTATGGCCATTGTTCATGTGGGTAAGCAATCAGAGAACCATCATCAGTATCGAATATGAATGAAAATAATGGAACAAGAACGGCAAAGCCGAAACGGCACATCGACAGTGAAAGTTCAAGCCCCATTCCAAACGCGACCTCTGTAAACAATATTTGACCACATACTTGTGGTATTGGGATGTTTAACTTGTGTATACTAGCAGATAAAATGAATGCTGCTATGTGTAGAAAAAGATAAAGGGCAATTCAAAAACTTAAATTTGAATGAGGATTTGGAATAATTGCATTTAATTGGAATTGGTCGTAGCTGTAGCTTCGTATCTTTTGTGTTATATTCATATTTGTATTATCCTTGTCCTGTGTCATGAAATAAAACCCTTAATGGATACTTCAGACTCGGTAATAATGGCAATGTAAATAGTTCCACATAAAGTAATGAACAAAACAGACACGATAACCATGCAAGCACGTTTTATATTTACTTACAACGGTACACAGCAAACTATAGGTGTGCGTTTAGATTTCCACATGCACAAAGCGTTTTACACCACTATTTTAAACTTCAATTCAAATAACTTCAATGTCATAGAATGATATGAAAACAAGCTTTTTATATAAGCACTCTATTTACGCAATATGTAAGTTAATGAGCCATCAACCTGAGTAATGTCGTTATGGCAACGAATGAGGTTGCCAAGCATGCAGGGATTACAGCTTGTGATATGGGGTTACAACAATGTAATTATTTGCTTTAAACAGGCGACCCCATTACCTACCACGTCGTAGAAAACATTTGATTAAGCATCGTTATGATTTTAACTGATTTAGCAATGTTTTCAGCATTGATACTCTGCGCAACCGGATACAGTATAAAGAAGAACCAAATTTCTCTTATGACCCCCATTTAACACATTTAATGCCGTAATACGAGGGTCATTCAATAAATTCGTGGACTGGACTCGTCATTTTAATACAAATTGACATAGATAATAACTAATTATATTCCACAAAACTACAGCCTTTTGGACACAAGTGCAGAAAAAATTGCACGAATCGACGCATTTTTAAGGAAAATATGGATAAAACAAAACTATCACCTTACCGCAACCACCACACAACGCAAATATATTCTGACGTCAGCGACGTTATTGACGGTTTGCTATTTTTCCAATGGTAAACCCGAAATTGAATTATGTCTATAATATGGAATTGAACACCAATATGTAAGTTGTATATTATTAAATAGATCTACTACAACATTTTATGTATTCAAAGTTAAGTATTAAGCTGAACTTAATGGTAGTATGCTAAATTGAAATGCCTCGATAATTTTGACTGGCGTTTCCTCAAACGTCTTTACGTTTGCCAATTTCGTTCGATCCCTCTATCATTTTTAATACCATGCTGCTCTTCAGAAATGTGATTTTGTCAGTAAAACACAGTGACTCAGAATACTGCATGATTTCCCTTTGCTATCATTAACAGTTTATGTGTGTTTGTTGTGTATTTCCAAGACAAGTGCACAATTTAATAGTTTCATGAATTTTCTTGCGTAAATTCATCGGCATTTTGACGTAAATGAAAACGTGACAGGCATAGATAAAATACTCCTCAATTCAAACCTAAACGTCAAAACAACTTAATAATTTTCCCAGATATCATGATAATATGTTGCAATAATGTGGCAAACATATGGGAATGTCAATTAATTAATTCGGAATTTATATCTAGTTGAACTAGTGAAAAGTGTACGTTACGTCGGTCGGGGGTGGTAGCGCGTTACTATGGTAATACAACGGCTGCTGACATGCTATTGTGTTGCATCATTAAAGATATATTTGTATCTACGGTAGGTAACAGATAAATGTTTATAATGATATAAGAAATTATTATTTAAACACAAATATAATAAAATCAGAACGATTGTCAACGAATATATTAAATGACCCTCGTATCACATTCCAACAGACATACCATTTAAGCAAAAAGAGCAAATGCACTTCTTGTCAAGCTTTTTCGATTTATGATTATAAAAATAACTATTAAGCGACACCAAAGGGCGTTTCTAGTGGGAAATGGAACAATATTTAGTCTACCTGGCATGGTAATCACGTCCTGTGTTAATGTATAGCTTGTGTGTAGGTACTTTTCAGAAAACGAGAGAGTGACAGTTAGAATTAGAAAGCTGGAAATACAATTTGTACGAGCATTCATCTCCATTAAAACACTAGAGATGTAACCTTACCCTCTCATCAAGACTTCGGTCAGTGGCATTCAGAATATATCAGCCTGACGATGCTAATGACGTTTTATTTTAACCCGGGCATGTGCAAGGTGTGACAACGCAGGTGAAACAACAGAGCAATTACAGGAACGCAGTACATAAAAAATTATGATAGCAACCTGGACAAGGGTGTAATCACTAGTTATGTCAAGAGCTGTCGGGCATACATGGCTTGTTAATGTTAAACGGGATTGTTGGCAGGTGTAATTATCATATCATGATACTTTGAGCATGTTGTTCAGCGATCACATGTGTCATACCGATTTCTTGTTCTAACCATACAACGCTTTGAATGCAACAAATACAAAAGGAATATTTTCAATAAGTAAAACACAGCCATTTAAAATTTGGATGTAATCTCATGGTTGGAAAAAGGATACCCATAGCGTATGAGTTATAAATTGAGTATAGTGTTTGAGAATGATATTGAGTACATGTACATGTTTATAATTACCTGACCAGCAGAACTCCTTGGTAGCTCGGCAATTTGTCCTTGGTCGCATTACATGATCTTCTTCTTTTTCAGGTTTGTCTTGGAAATATAACCGGTGCATACATGAACACGTTCTTTAATCAGCCATTAACTTCCAAAGATAGACAAGTTATACATAATATTTAAAGTTACCGGGGAAACATAACAACATTTAATTGTGGAAAATAATTTATTAGCAAAAGATAGCACCATTATGATTGCTTGCATGCAGAAATGGCATATTTTATACAGCATTACAGTCTCTTCAAGTATATATATATAACATGAAATCAAGACATTTTCATAATATAGTTTCATATAATTTCAACTGACCATTGCATTAGAATTCTCTTTGTTAAGAATTCAATAATGGCCTGATATTAAACAGAAGCATAGTAACATTTCATCTACTTTGCACTCATTAATGAATGGAAGTTTATTCTTAATACCATAGTTGATTGATAAACATGGATTTTAATTCGGTGGGTATTGATTAAATTCGATTTCGTGGAATAAAATATATTATTGTAGATCAATTAATTTTACGCAATGATCCATTGAATCAATGGCTACTATTTCATCCGCTGCGAATATCATTATTGTTGCTATACATATCTATAATAAAATCAGCAAATATTCTAAATGCAACGTCATGAGCTAAGAACACTGGATAATAGCGAAACAATCCGTTTCTTTTTGTTGTTATCACTGTGTTGTTACTGATAAATCCCACTGAATGTTAATACTGTCGTCCGATACGACATGGATATCATTAACGATTTGTCGAGACGAAATGGCTGCATTCGTCTTATTGAATATCATAACCACTTCCATAGAATTATATTTACACAATCCACCAAATGAATGTATCACATGCAAATATAATGAAAGCAGGATTATTTATCCAGGTAACATTCTACAGCAGCACCGCTCTAAACGCGGACACATACACACTAACATTGTTGTTATTTGAATACTTCCATGGCAAAATCAAATAAACACATGCTCGATTCAGATTTGCAATTTAGGGACATTTTACTACTGCAACCTAATCTGACACTAACTGCAGGACTATTTCTCCGCCAGAACGAAGTTCTTTGCACATCTCGTCGCATATGTTGTACGTAGCTTCAACTCTTCGACTTTCATATTGAGATAACCAGAATTTACGATTTGGACACTATTCATTCTTGAACTCTTTTCTTCGTATTAACTGAAATATTACACAATTTGAGAGTTTCATTGTTACTCGAAATATCAAATACTTGAATATTTAATGCATGTCATCAGAGAAGTGTAAAATTTTATGTTATGTAATGAGTTTATCTTTTTGATCAAGGCGATACCTTTGTAATAAACTTCATCAAATGATGCGACTATATATTATACAAACTGTACTAGTTTTTGTTATGGGGTGTGTGGAGAGTGGTAGGCTATGATCAGAGGTAGGTTCGATCCATTTTGTGATTTCTCTGAACACTAGCCTTCAATTAAATGCCCATTTGATCTTCTGCTCAATAAAAGACACTTTAATATATTGGCTATGTATTAGCGAATTTACCCATAATCATGTACCTACTGTTAGTAACAACCAACTCACAAATACATTTGTTTGCCAAATACATTAATAATTGATAACCATAAATCAAGGAAGACCAATATGTTTACAGCACAAGTGAAATATCCAACGTGTAATAATTGTTATAAGTGCACACACGAACAATTGTTATAAGTGTACACACGAACACTATTCATATACAATAATAGTTATTAATATTGGTTCTAATTAAACACCCCTTCAGGTACTTACGTTCGTAATATCTTCCCTCTTCCATTGTACAGCCTCGTTTCTGGAATTAAAGAACACTTTGTATATACATATGGCGCATAATACATTGTATTTACTATTCATAGTAACTTCAAATTTTCTCTTTGCCCAGTGCATATATATTTCTTTCACGTTGTTTTGAAAATGAATCATACTAGTTTTGAATTCGCTATGCTGTTTTAAATATTGTTTTTGCAATATCATTTCTTCAGTGTTTAAACAAACAACAAATATGTGCTCCTCTAAAGGAACGGGTGCAGCGAAAGAAACTAGTTCTATACATACTGAGTCTAACTGCGATAATACTATTTTCACTATTTCAATGATTTTAAACCGATACATTGAGACAAGAGATATCGAACGAGGCATTGACCTTATAGTATGTGAATTATGTAATGTTAAATTATATAAAATGGATAAGGGAACATATCCGCTGTATGTTGTATGCGAGTTAAACTGATGATAGTTTTTAATTAATAGTATGACAAATGTAGGATAAAGTGGAACGTCCGATGATTCCAGACTTAATTGTATCAATCACATCTGCTAATTACTACAGTTCAGGGAGCATTAAACGCTTTATAGCCTTATGATTAATGGAGTGACGGAGAATTAAGGGAAGTCAACTCGTGCTGAAAACAGCAACATAATCAGGTCAATAACATCTAATGGTAGAGTGACGACCATATGTACTAGTAGTCAATTCAATTATTGGATTAGCATTAACCATTGTCTAGAGATCAGTAAAACGTGTTGGATCATTTCATGACCATGTAAGCAAGTAAGCTGTAAGCATGTTTAATCCTCGTATAATGTCACGTCGTGTGTGTTATATACTTCCTGACATCGAATTAGCTAACTAAATATAGTGCTAGAATATATTGCATTATTAGTATTTTGAACTATTATTTGTTCCACTTAACCTTTGACATAATTTAGCTCGTTGCAAATGACATAATAGAGCGGTTATTTTGATGATTAACAAGGTTGTTCAGTTTATGTACTAAATGTAAGATGATATAATACATAACTAGATATCAACATTAGAGTATCAGTTAAACTCACAAAATTAATGTTCGTTCTCAAAGTACGTCTGTTCAAAGGCATAATTGGTCGCACGTTGTCTGCCATGAAAGATTGGGGATGATTAACATCTCGCTGACGAAGGTTTCGCAGTATGTTCATCTGAAGACAATATCAATATATTTAAAACAGACATGATAGTTTGAACAATTTTCTACATTTAAGTATTTGATTCGTAAGATGATCTATGAATAAAGGTGAGTTTTGATTAACTTGCTTAATTAATTTGGGATCACCCGACGATATAAATCGTGAAAGTGGCTGACAAATGTTCCATATTTACGTTTAAGTCGAATAACATGCTGAATCGATATCAAGGGGTCCCTACCAAAAAAGCACATTTTCGTATCTATTTCGTATAGTGGCATTTAAAGTAGCACGCATATAGTTTCGGTAGGATGTCCCTTTGAGGATTACCATTACACATGTGCTGGTTTTTACTGCCGCAGCGACATACAAATCGAAGGCACAGAATGAGAAGGTCGTAACTACAAAGGCAATATTTTTAGTACGGTCCGATGGTAACTTTATATAGTATACTTTTGGTAAAACCAGTTTAGTCAATATGACACGTTCCGATTTTAATGAAAATGTGTTTTTACGAAGCGCTTTGTGATACTGACTTTAGCTTTATGTCAGTTTTATAAGGTCGTAAGTAGTAGTTACAACCTTCACATTCCAAGCCAGCGAAATGTACTGTAGGAGTACAAGGTGATCCATTAATTCCGCACAATAGTAAATGCCTATATCTACAATTACACGGTTTAAGTTGGTATCGTTCGAAAGGTTGATTAAAGTTGATATGAAAAAAAAATTACTATGAGACGTCAATGTCATGTAATGACGTTCTGAATTATGTTTTATCAGTTCATCATTTCAAGAAGGTCAAACAAAGAAAGTCAATACACGTTATCATGAAGTGAGAAAATATGTTATTCTAGTAAAATGAACACTGCAAAACATGTATCTTAATAGACACATGTCTTCATGATGGAATGTTTAAGACTGTTGGATAAATGTCACAGGGAAAGGGCAGTGAATAATGACAGTCCAAATAAATACAGGTGGACATAATTATCTAACACATCCAACTAATTTTGAATTGTGTGTGGTTTCCGTTCATTAACAAATGCAGAGGAGTAAATGCTCTGACATGGGCATATGTTTTTGTCACAAACACTATAGAGATTGCCAGGAAACAAAAACAAACAAACCTGGTCGAAACTAACAGCTATTGGTCGATTTAGAATGATCCACGTTACTGTTTCATAGCAACCGGGTTGGGTAAACGATCCTTCGTAGGTTATATAATTGTCTATATTCGGCAAAAATGATTGTAAGCTGAATTGCTTCAGTCGAACTCTTTGGCCTGTAACAGACAACAATATGTACAATAAAATGTTTTGCCTTCCGTTATTACTCCTAATCGATGATCTGTTTTGTCCTGTGAAAGTATAGATGCTTTCTAAAAACAAAATTCAAAATTGAGAATAATAAGAATTGGGTGATACATGATCAATTGTTTACTTCATATAATGACAAGTCTTTACAGCATTCCCAGCGAAACGGTACAGTATTATATTCACTACGTCGCCGTAGTACGGGAGTCATATACACACACCTTTGTTTTACGTACTTTCTAAATCGTATTTGGCTTTAACTTAACAGGTACATGTAAATTTTCTCTTGTAAAGATATTATATTGACTACCAGGACTCTCCTTTTAGTTTGTTCATGGCATAATATGTCGTTTAAATGAAAGATACAAATTTGGTCTGCTGATACATAATGAAATTAAAGGGCATCCATAGTGCTTACGACGAGTCAATGACATTGAGATTGAGAAAAATACTATATATATAAATGAAATATTTGAGAACGTGAGGATTAAACAATGCACTATGCTATAACACCAAGTTCACTTTTGCTTTGTTAAATTACATTTATATGGAACCAATTTACTCAAGTTTACTAAAACCTCAAAATCATCGTCATAACGCTTGCCAACCTGAAATAAAAATTATAAAATAGAAATCTATATATATTTAAAAAAACATCCATAATTACCTATTATAATAAACTTGGGCAAGTATCAAAATCTAATCATATAAACCAGTATTTTGTCTTTTAAATAAGAAAGAACCAAACAACCACGTGGAACCGGGATTACAACCAATACTTATTCTCACAACTGAAATATGCTAAATACAAGATGTACGTTGTATTACAATATGTCTTGCTCTCTCTGGAATTCTGAGTCTCCAAAGAGTGTATTTATATATTCAAGATTTTGGCGCTGAGTGTAGGCAATGGTTTGTCCCAAAGTAGCCACACTTGCAAATTGGTTCAATGATATGAATGCTTGAGATAGGTAAGACAAGTTACTAGTATGCACATTATAGAACATTTACCTGGAGGAAGGCTGCTATAATGGCAATACCTCTTGGTGCTTTTTAGGCTTGTGAAAAATTGCTGAAAATATCTGAATTGTATGCTTCTATGTGAATCTGAAATAAAATGATGACACGTTTTCATCACGCTGTTTGTTTTAAATGGTGTTTTTAATCCACTAGTCTACAGTATTTCTGACGAATTGAGACAACTCAGCCGTGTTATCCAAAACACTGGTCGTATCAGCTACTTTCAGGAACTAATAATGCCAAGTTTTAAGCAATGGAAACATTTACGAACAAATTATAATGACTTAAAGTACTTTACAGCCTAGGTCGGAGACTGGGACTGTAGTTGAGGCCTTTCAATGTTCCAACATTATGCGATCAAGATGCAACGCATTTAAAACAAAAGCTTCATTTTCTTGTAGAAATGAATCAATTGTTAAATACTTTACTCTATATTTAAACAACTGTTCTGTTGTTGTCTGGGTTACCTACATTGTACCAGTACTTTCACAAGCTTCTGATAATGTCAAACTACAATTACTTAAACTCTAATTTAATAAACAACGTATTCTATACAACTTTAAGATACTTTAAATTTAGGCTGACAAGCACAAACCGTAAATTTAGGTCACATAACAGTTAAAATTACTTCGGATAAACAATTAACATATATGCTCGTGCAAATTAACCAAATATATAACATGGCCACTGTCCGGATTAGACACGAGTGTGTGCTATTTTGTTAATACAATTAAGATCGTCGATTTTCTAAATGTTTTTACCTCTCCATCGAAAAATTCTCCTTTGACAGAATGTTCCGATCCGAAACCATCCCAACTTCCGAAATGAAATTTGATTCTTGATATAGTATATTGATACGATAATGGTCCAAGTGTTCAATTCACCATAGGGAATTCACTTGAATCGTTTACTTCTACCGACAAGTCAACACCATTATTTATCACAGTCCCTGTAATCTAGAAGAAAGAGAAAAAACACATCATACATGATTACAATACAGTCAATACTCGTTTATTTGCGTACAATGTCGACATTTTTATTGAACCATTAGATTCTACAATCAACAAAATACTATGAAAACGAATTTACAAAATGAGATTCTACCAGAATCGTACAACTCGTGTGTACTAGTACGCCTATAAATGCCAGTACTACACAGGTGGATGTCGGTTAAGGATTGTACTTTAAGCATTACATACATATTCGTATGTCTTTAGTTCGCGGACACATTCTTTCAAAAAAAGAAGAACGAATGCGTTGTACTTGTACTACACGTTGTTTGCGTATGAATGAATAGTGCAACGGTTGAAAAATGACAATATATGAGGCACTTCGGAGATTGTGTATGATGTTGGTAGTTAGTGTCATTCTGTATTTTCCATTCTAAGTAATTAGATACAGTTATAGTATAGTTTTTACAGTTTGAGTATAATAAGATTTTCCGTTTATACCAGGACATCATAACAGTGCAGGTAGAAAAACAAACAGTGCATCTACACTTTAAAAGTCTTATTCACAAATGCGTTCTTGACTATGTATTTTCGTTAGTGTTTTTAGAATTTCGTTACAAGTACACTACGCCTTTGTATTTAGCACACTAACATAGTAGAGACTTGTCATCAATTTCTGAAATCAGCAGGAATAAGTCCATATATGGACACAGCTACCTACGTAGCTGCTGAAAAAAAAGATTAGCCATTACAAATGCACAAATCACCCATATGCTCGTCTTGTTCGATAAATTCAAGAAAGTTGCTGTACTGTTTGAGCGCGTATTACTTTTCAACATCTCATTGCAATTGGCGTGAACGTAGTTCTACTTTCCGAGCTGAATGTGTGGTATATGACTGATCGTTTTATAGCACATAATAATATGCTTTAATATATCACCTGTTAGAAACGCCACGTGTGTTTACTCTTTAGTTTATTAATGTTTTCGATGCACATGTACACATATGTTTATTGAAATAATAAATATTATCTATTTAAAAACAACTTATGAAAGTGCGAAATGTTCGGATGTCTTAAACACTTACCGTATCCCCGTGTAGTTCAATATGTTTAAGTGTTGGATCAAATAGTAGCATATTGGGGTCAATATCAATCGGTGACTGGTTCTTTCCCTTATTGCACATATACCATCACTGGTCATAGAACCCCACATCATAGGACCGGAAATACCATCATAGTTCCACTATACTGACCACAGTGATGATCCGCGGCCTGCAATATATATAAAACCGATATGAGTAATCGGAAAGGGAAGACATCACTCAACTTAACCAGTCGATCGCAACAAATAGCAACAACATAACACAAGACAACATCACGCAGCAATACCCACACATAATCAGCCGAAATAATAACCTGCTTTCACAAACATTATTATATACTTTCATAGTTTCGACAATTGGTCGATTTCCAACCTATGTATCAACTATTTCATCTTGTCAAAAATATAAGTTATAGTGGTTATGTTTGTTGTTGCAAGGTGTATTGTGCATGTGCAGTGCTGTTTTTAATGCTGGCTCATGTTCCGGGTGTATATGGCTGAGAGTTTTGAGCTCGAAAGTTGTCTTTCATATTATACTGTACAGTCTCTGTTAGAAACGTGACACCGGCAACACTTTCTTGACCTTTAAACCACCTTTCCGTGATGAGGAAGTTTATTGGAGACCACCATGAGACTCTTACGTGCATCGTGTGATAACAGAAAACAGTATCAACACAACAGAACATGTATACAATGTACCTAGCAATGCCCAAACATAAACCAACGAATAAATTCAATTAAAAATTCAAAATCACCGTTGAAGAAGAGCAGAATGACCTAGTTTCACAAGAAAATAACAAGTGACCGAAAGAAACGCATCTTATATTCGAACTAGTTCTCTAAGCCCCTGCTGTAATGAGAAGGGTGACCTAGTTTTACAAGACTATGTCAAAACGGTGACCCAAAGCGATCAAATGAGGCGTCGTTATGTGCTGCCACTTGACATAAGAGTAGTTAACACCATGTTAACACCATGCCTAAAATTGAGAAATTCAGTTATAACATGAGACTTGTACATTGTATAATGATATTGATAAATATTGTTTATAAACTTTATTTATCATTTGTATGATCTCTATTAAATGAATATCAGTACCATATTTGATCGCGTATTTATTTCATTCGGTTGAAGGACCAGTCCATCGACTATATCACGACCACGTGACACACAGTCACCCCAGTGACCTAACAAATTTCTTCTACGGAAAACCAATTACTGTGCCAGAAAATCTTTACAGTAACAAAACCAAATAAACAAATTTTTGCACGTAATATGTCAGTACAAACCTAGCATGTTACGCATCCAGCATAAACAAATCTCCCAAGAAATTCTCTGATTCTAAAATAGCTAAGTAATCAGAGAACATTAACCGAATGAACACATTGAACTAGAAGTTCCTATTCTTGCGAAATCCGTGATAAATCAAGCACGATAATTGAATAGACCTATGTAATCAGTGAACATTAGATTTCAAATATGACCATTGAGAGCGTACTTTGAGTCACCAAGCATTGCGTGTAAACCCTCACAACTTCCAGTTTGTGATCAAGCAACATAATAGAACGAGACCAGTTCAAACAGCGAGAATATAAACACAAATTTATACAAACGAGGTTCATAAAGTAAACAAAGTACATTGACAAAATCAATTAACGATTTTATTACCAATTACATCAGGGCTTAAAAACAGAATATTAACCAAAGTTTCTGGAGCTATGAGACACCGGAATATGTTCAGTGGTTGTTTTTCGGTTTATTGACCTATCTGTGACCACACTGTCTAATGACTATGTCAATGCCCCGTGTCCGAATCTCTGAATTGCATTGCTATGTCTAGATCTTACAAAATATTACCAAAGCTGAAAATGGTAAGAACATCAAAATTGTTATAATGACTTTCTCTGTCCCATATTTTAGGAACAAAATAACACAAGAAAAGACAGCTTGAAGTGTTCATGACATTTACTGAGATTGAAGCTTAGAGCAATTCAGACAGTGTCTCTACATTGTAACGCACGGGAGAATAGACTTAATTGTTGGATTGGAACGCAACATTTGAAAAGAATTACATGTATATTCTTAGAAAACAATACATACGAATACGTGATATCATCAAAATGTTGAATTGCACGAAACAGTTTATTAAGGGATAAACGTGTGATCAAACAATTCACAATTATCTGAACGTTGTTAATGCGACAACTGCAGATTAGGTTGATGTTTTTGTGTTATTGGCACCCATATGACTTGCAGGAAAATGAGAACTGATTGCTGGAAAAAACGTATAATTACGTTGATATAACAAACAAGTTATTCTGTAATCATTGTTTCCAAAATCTACTAACTGATTAGACAGATGATCATGAGATGTATATTGCCTTATCCAGGTTTTATCCGTAAGATTGATATAATTTGCAAAGCAAATGATTTAATCGTGTTTGCCTTTAGATACTGTATATATTTTATTTCAGAAAACGTCGTTTGTTTCACTGATTGTTTCTAACAACTGCAAACAATTTATAATCAAGCGATTAAAACAGATATTTTAGATTTTTAATCATCACCAATGGTGATGTTTGTTTATATTCAAAGTTTTTCAGAAGGTACCAAATCTGCACATTAAACCGTAGTTATAAGTTGGTGAATGGTGAACACGATGTCATTTTTCAATCGAAATTCCGAAGCAAAAACAAGTACACGTTCTAATACATTATATCCTATCAAGTTCATATCGTCCTAGTACATTAGTTATGACGAAATTGCAATTTACAAAATATCATCAGATGAATATTCTGCGTAGGTGATACATGCCAAACCTGATAGGCACAAATAATACATCAGAAATGAGCTGCGTTGATGAAGGCACAAAAGTGGGTTTATCAGGTACTACATGTACGTGCGGTAAACTTACACAATGAATCTTACGTCAAATACAGAACAACAGACAAGTAGGTACAAACATGTGTCGAATAAGGTCAAATAAGAAATTATTTGGCTGAAAACTAACAACAGCCATACCTTACAAAAAAGAAAATAAGCATCGAAGCTGATAGTTATGAAAACTGGTCGTTGGTTCACTGAAACACATAATCAACTTACATTGTAGTCATACACAAAACAAATATTGTCCTTATCAAAGTTCAAACATACAAAATACAGGTCCTTTGTCGTACATCAAATGTGCAAACATGTTTAACGTGCCTATGTGCCCATACAGGACCGGTACAGGCATATCCCTGTCAATGTTGAGATAACTTTTTGTTATACATGGTGTGTGTGTTTTAGGACGATTTGAGTGCAAGTAATGAGCTAGCAATTCTCAGTAGAATATGAGACTAACTAAAATAGACCTATTTAAACAGAGCACACCCTAACAGAAAATACCATTGTTTGCGTCGTCTAACATTACAACTTATTGATCCGTTCCTTTCAGCAACATTTAAAACTGCTACTTTTCAAAACTTAGTTAAATTTGGTGTATAGTGTTCGTGAGTCTGCAAATACGATTTCATTGACTATGCACCTATATTTCTAACTTAATTAGTCTTGGTAGGATTAAAGGGTTTTAATTTATTTAAAGAATATTTAACGAAGCTATTTGCGTAACAGCTAATTGAACAGTGGCAACGACTTTGATAACATGTAAGCAGCGTGATTCAATCTCCGAATCCAATGATTGAATCGAGTGTGCTAGATCCTATCACTTGTTCGTTTAATGAAGAACCTATGTTAATAACCGGTATATATTGACGATCATTTACAATTCCTCCCCTCATTGTTACAAGTTGAATAGCAAATGATTATTTTTCATTTCGTACTTTACCCATCAAACGTTGACAAATAAAACCTTGTTCCGACAATAGATAGTTAATTTGTTTTGTATTTTGAAACTTTTTGAAACACGGAACGTGGAGTTAACAATATGTGGACAAATCCGACGTATCTGATACTAGTATATTGAAATTGATATGAGCGCTGCTGTGCGATTTCCAACCTGATGTCAAAATTTCACATCTTCACATTTTGGAAGGATTGTGTAGCGTAATTTTTAAGGATTCCAAAAGGGTATACTTTTTCAAAATCGTCCAACATAGTGACATGCTATGACAAAATAAAAGCTAGAGGTATGAAAGTACAAATGACGTTCAAAATGACGTTATTGACGTCACAAAAAATAAACAAATAAGTTGACGTCATATAATTAGTACAGGTCCTATTATAAGCGCCCTATAAGAAAAAGGAAATAAAATACACATATTTAATTTGTTGGATCAAGACACATCAAGGATGTATTGTTAACTTAGTTGATTTTTTTTTTTAGTAAACACAGCCAAATAATTAACCAATTCTCAAAATTCTCTCTTTTCGTTTATGTTTTACACTATTTTACCCGAAGAATACTATCATTTACCAAAATATTCTGGCACTTTAGTTTTGATTTCTTAAATTGCAAGGCACTATGTACCTACCACAATTAACAAAAATGCAATATAATTGTTTATGACATTGTAATCAACCGATTCCCAAAATTCTCGCTTTTGTTTAGATTTTGACAAGTTTTGTCCCAAAATATCGGATTTTAGACAACGGTCTGGAAATGATTTTTAATAGCATAAACTACAAGTAACAACATACTATCACAATCTATTTGTATCCCATAAAACTGTAAATGGTGATGTGGGTTACTGATTCCAAAAAATCATGTTTAGCTTTTATATTTTGTAAGGTTTTGCCCCAAAACAATAGACTTTCACAAACATGTACGGACCTAGATTTTTAATATCTTACAAAGCAAACATAGTGTGACGTCATCAAACAAAAATTATTTTTTCTAAAAAAAATATGTGCTCTGGACTAAATATGGGTTTCCCAAAAGACAATATTTTATCAAGCGGTTGGAAATCGCACAGCAGAGCTCATATATAATGCCAATCACCTTTATAAAAAATTTGCTCAAATCGAATGAAACCCAATTCGCGAATTTTGGTGGAAATATACTACATAAGTCAAGCATCGCGAAAGATAACCGACGTACATTTCATTGGCAACATTTCTGAGATGACCGCGGATACATTACTATATTTACACCCTGTTGTCTGTCCGTCATTGATTTTCTTCACACATTCATTAATTCGCTTCTATTTACTATTAATCACATTAATGACAAAGCTGAACATGGTACAGAGCTTAGGCCGAAATATGTCCATCATCTTGGGGGAAATCGTACAATGGGAAATGGTACAAAGGATTCAACGATAGTTTCACAATGTTGATGATTTCGGTAGTGATTCCAGTGGCTACTTTTATCACACAAAATAGCTATTGGATAATCCTGCCAGTAGGCATATGCTGGTCTCAATGATTAAGCATTGCATGTCTAAGTACACGCCTCACCACGACGAGACTGTGAATGGCTTACTAAATCAAAGTACATCAAATATTGTACAAACAAATACTGTTCGTTGTTCAACATTTGATAATGTCTATACTACGTTTTATGTAGAAGCATTTGCAATTGTTAATATAAATATACTAAACTATCATCTTTATGTGCTTTTTTAAAATATAATGTAACGAATTTCGCTACATTAACATATCCATATTTATTGGATATTTTCCACTCGGTGACAAATCTAACCAATACATATTGAGCAATGTCAAGAATTGACTCAAGAAGAAGTTCAACAACAACGTTGATAGCATCTGTTAAAAATACACACTTAGCCTCAATTCCGGTACTTTAACAATGAGCACATGACATTCACTACACATATTGCATCAAGTATTTTTTTTTATTCAATGTTTTATCTTTTCGGTGTGATGACAATTTATTGATGTTGAGGTTTATCTCGGAAATATGGTCGGAATAATTAACTTAAAATAAACATAACACATTGACAAGCGTACTGAAGCATGGCACTGGAGAGACAATCTGTTTGTGCTAGCAGTGTTGATGTGTAATGTTAACAAGAACGGCGATTCGGACTTTCCATTATGCTGATCAGCAGACTATAGTGAACTATTCTTGAATGTGACTATACCGTGTTTTATTGGACGGTTTATCACGAAAAACTAAGATAGATTTCCTAATAACTCATTCAATCGATATTAAACATTTAACTCCACGAAATCACCATACCGAACTAAGGTCTGTGCCGACAAAATAATGGTATCGAATTTGAATTTTAAGCGATAGAAGATTGAACAGAAAAATAATAAAAATGTCGATAGCACCAGACGTTAGGATATTTAATCATGGAACAGTGATATACGTTTACATGGGGTAAAATTGGGGTCTAATTATGTGGGTGTGGATTGGTAATCACGGAAGTTAATGTAGGTCAAAATTAACACAAAGCTTTCACAGACTAAATGGCGATACGTCCATTGGAAATATTTTATTATAAACTTTATATTTGTAAGGTTACAATAAGTGCCATATCTTCACAATGAAAGTGAGTTTCGAAGGCACTGTGCTTATATATTTTGCTATATATTTAATACAACGGTGTATACGAAATTATGTTTAGTGGTGCCAATCTCAAACGCTATCTTTTATTGTTTGATCATATAACAGAATGATTAGAATTCTAAAAGCAACTTAAGATTCCAAGCGTTCGGTAAATAGTACAACATTATATTGCCATCTGTCTGTGTACGTCTCTAAATTGTCTATACTCTTATCTACTGATGTGAAAATGTAGTATGATCTTAAGGCGATTTAGACATTTTCTAGGCTTTGTCATCAATTTTCATCTTATGATATTATTACCTATCATGGAAAGCTTAACATCAACCTTGCCGAAGTCAGACGCAAATTACAGGAATTATATACTCGAGTTCTGTGGCTGTTTTTATATTTGAAATAATACAAAACATAGCATAGTATCAGGCTATAAAATCGAGTGTACTTTAAGTTGATAATATACTTGAATAAACATTAATGAGAACATAACATTATCATGATAAGGAATAGTAAGCTGTTGTTAGTTATAGTGAAACACTGAAATAAATCAAAGAAAGTCAAGTGATTATGTAAGACCGTTCAACTTAAGTCGTCGTTGAATCTAGTAGTGGTAAGAAAGGAACACTGAGTTCAGTAGTGCAGTAATTACACACATACCGCAGGTTGTACTGAATCAACCTGTTACAGTCTCTGAATAATGTCTTTGAAGTATGTAATGATATTAAAACCCTGGAGCCACTGCCTCACTCCCGGATACATCAACGATCAGCTTTTCCCCAGACGACTGACTGATCAAAAATGGTTGTATGTGTACAATGGCTTAACACATACACATGAATGTTAAGCTACATGCAATCGTAACTGTTGTAACTTACTAAGAATTGCGCGCGCTATTTACATATACTGCCAAGATTATTGTGCACATTGTACAACACAGCGGATGAAAGTAATACTTTTAATGCTACTTTACGAGATATCTATTTTACCTTAGCTTGATAGTATAGCCTGACATTTTCAATTATTTATTACAATATCTGGACAAGAAATGAAACTGATTAGCATTGCTTCATTATATATAGACATTGCAATTTTCTATTAGTAGAAAAATCAAACCACCACAGACCAGTACTAACATCACATTTGTTTCACTCAGACCAATTCAGTGATTACACTTAGCAGAGAAGTAAGTTAATAAATTATTATGCGTCGATGTAATACAGTAGCTATATAAGTGATTCAGAAACGTAGAAATGTTGGCCTACACAGAAATACAATAGACGATATGATTAATAACAAATAGAAAACATCAGTAATATTTCGATAGTTATATGTGTATTTAAATTCGCCAACTTGTCTCGATCTATAGGGTAGGTACGTGTGAAATGTTTTATTTTTTACGTTCGAACATATAAAAAAATATTTGCGAAACAATGCACACGTAAAATGTTTTTCCCAGCGTCATAAAATCATTTGGATAATTGCAATATTTAAAGTGTTGACCGTAAGCTGGAATCAATCATTTAGTAACGTATCATGGACTAACGCCCGGGCACAACAAAGAAAACTGACATAAATGATAAAACGATGATAAAGGATTAATATCCGGCTACGCCTATATCGCTTAGTGAAACATTCATTATATTATACCACGAACCATTTACAAATCAAAGCACAAGTCATTTTGAATAATCAATCTGCAATTTGGTTCGAATGAACTCCACTAATGTAATTGATTACGCGAAGCGATGCTTAATACACCCACAAGTTGTCAACAAACGCAGGGTGAAAATAGTATAAAATTGCAATATTTACAGCGATGTACATTTTATTTACAACAATTCAAGTGTTTGTAGTCATCGGCCGTTGAATGATATCAATCAAAATGCTATAAATAATCAAGTCAACGTATTAATTGCATTTTAACATTTAACTTGAAAAGGGCGTTATAATTCTAGATGTAAATGGCTTTTAGATATATCATCTATTTTTGCATATTTATGATAGTTATGCTATTCACAGACAACACTCATGAGATAAAACGGATCCATTAGATAGTATTAGATACCAATTGTAACTTTTTACAGTATGTGTCAAAATATTATAACACATGTGTGTCCCTGTTTTATTAAACTGTGTTTATTTTCTATTTGCAACTGGAAAGTCTAGTATAAGGCTGCATCGTTTCAACTTGGCATGTACATTGTTGGCAATTATTTTTCAGGTGGTTCAATGTGGTCGTCCTTGTTGCTCTGTTTTGTCTGATGGGCCATGCTAAAGTTTTTTTGACTGTGAACGCAGAATATCGGAGTAGGTTGCCATGGTGCTGTATATAGCTGGTTTGTTACCTTTATAATTTTATATGTTATTCGGAACTTCATTGATCGACATTGGTCCATAATACAAATGAGCTACGGCATAATGTAGCCTTACATTTCCAAAGTAGGTCATATGAAGTCGAGACGTCCTTTGCTCGTCAATTGCAGCATGCGAAACAAACAAGTCCCCATTTTATCCACAGAAAGTGTCTGCTAGAAAAGACCTAATAATTATCCTTGACGGTATCATAGAATCGTTTTTCTGTGGTCGGAAAGAACATATCACCGAGTTTCCGACGCAAACAAAATCATTGCCTTGATACGAGGCACTTTATATATAGTCGACTGACCTTCAATCAAGACACGGTGGAATTATGCAAGTATATAATTGTATACATTACTCCAAGTTATCGTAAGAGGCCAATATACTTCATCATACGCGTTGTCTATTGTTATTTGACTATATTGCCCTTAATACAATTAGACTACCACAGTGAATCACTTATTAGCAGGAGGTACAATATTATGTCCATTCTTGAGACATTATTGTGAGAAACTCTTCAATAGTTCTAATTTCCGTTACGTTCGGGAAGGAAAAATGAATAAACACGAGGACATTCAGTGAACTTTAACTGTGACCGAAGTGTTGACCGATATCTTTAAAAATTTCTAAGTACCTGTCATTATAATAATAATAATTATCATTATTGTAATAGTATATTATATAAATATATTGTCATATAAAGTTCAGCCGAAGGTTACATGTTTGGTAGCCCCTGGTACAGTGTATTAAGGTGAAAATAAAAATGCTTTGACGATTCAAAGCGCTAGGTAAATATCATAGCATTCTATTGCCATCTGCATATATATGTCTCTGGATTTTCTTTACTTTAATCTAATGAAGTGAAAATTAAGTACGATCTTTAGGCAATATAGACATTTCCTAGGCTTTGTTGGTAATTTTCATCTAATGTCATTAGTACCCCAGCTCTCAAGGCAAGCTTAACAACGATCATGCCACAATAAGACGCAAATTATCCAAATATCCTCAAGTTAATCGCTGATTGCTATATACGAAGTAAAAACCAAAACCTAGACTTGGAGCATTAAATTGAATGTACTCCTGGTTTAGTGGTACCTACATGAATACATGTTTACCTTAAAGGAGTTTAATATTATTATGTTTTCACTTATTAGGTGAGATAAGTTAAACACATATAACACTAGGTTATTGTATTAGTAAAATGCAGCTAATAGTTCCAAAATAATGAAATGTACAATGCTCTTACTTGCCCACAAACATTACAGTACGTCCAATGTATCAGGGAAATACTTCAGTTGTAAGATTTTTGTAATTATAAAAGGGTAGCTTTCGTTCGAAATTTATGACAATAATAGCGAAAATATGTTTTCCAAACGCAACAAGATCATTTTGAAACAGGCTTTTAATTCAGATGTAAATGCCTTCTAGATTTATTATCTATTTTGCAACTTTATGAATGTTTTGTTATTCACGAACAACTCAAGCGGATATTTTTTATCAATTTGATATAAATAGCAATTTAGTATATATTTGCAACTGGCTCGTCATTTCTTTCAACTGGACACGTATATTGTTGAGAGATACATCTGAGTTGTTGTGTGTGGTCGTCACTGTGATTCTGTATTGTCTGATGGTTCTTGTTTAAGTTTTCGTTTCCTCAGGAGGTGGAATTTGGAGTAGGTGGTCGTGGTTTTGTAGCTGCTATGTTTCATACGATATAGTGTCGTGTGCATTTCTGCGTTTTTTTGAGATCACATTATTTCATTTGTGTTTGTTTTGTATGTGTATTTCGTGCTCAGCTATTTGTACTGTGTGTGGTATTTTCAGTCCTATTCCTTATCTTATGTTTACATTGCTCGAGTATTTTGCTGTTTATAATCGATTCCCAAATGACATAAATGTTGACTCTACATTATAAAGTAAGTAACTTTATAGGTAAATACAACGACTTCATTTATCGCATTCCAACCAAAAGTCTCCGAATGCGACCAACACTCTCTACATTGCTCTATAATACCAATGAGTTACGGTATAAGGTAGTCATAGGAAATATGAAGTCGAGACGTATTTTTCTCTTAAATTGCAGCATACGAAGCAATCAAGTCCCGACTTTCTCAATATAAAACATCTGCTAGAAAATACCTTATAATTATCTTTGATGGCATCATGCACTCGTATCCCTATGATCGGAAAGCACACATCACTGAGTTTCCACGCAAACAGAATTAATGCCTAGATGAGATGTACTAAATGTATTTCCGACTGACTTACAACTAATGAACATTTCTCTCCACGTTAGCGTAAGAGGCCAAGGTCATCCATTGTAAATGTGTCCAGTGTAGTTTCAATATAGTGCACTCAATACAATTAGACTCTTCCATGGTGAATCAATTATTAGAATGAGGAACAAGGTACTATTCCTGAGACATAACTAAGAATAAAACTCTCAATATATATAGAGGATTCTTTTTCACAGAGTGTAGCCACGAATTAAAATATAATTTTCTATGATCTCGAGCGAATTAAAATATAATATTTTATAAACCAATCACATGAATGTTTCATTTACCCGTATAATGGTTCAGTGAATGGCTTAATTGGAAACAATCTTTGAAATTCAAACGTCATGACATTTAAATTTTGGCACCATAATCACACCGGTGACGTTTCTATTACTATGCGGTACTGAAACCATCTTCATGAACTGTGAACTTCTCAAAATGTTATTTTCATCGTTATTTTCACCGAAAAGCTCGATAAACCATTGATAGCAAACACAATGTAATCAACCAACTTTTATTACTGAAAAGGCGAGTAGACACGCTTAGCCACGGTGTTGATGCGTAAATAACGTGTTTGGTGTTTTCTACCTGCCAATAAAGTAATAATATTACATGTACATGCTTAGTAATGAAAAGTTCCAAATATTTATCCTTGACATCAATAGAAACCTATAATATTGAAAATAATGTATTTAGTAAAACATGACAACAGTAACGAACTAAATGTACGCATTTTGTTGAAAAGACTAAAGCGTAGATGTTTTATATGAACATACTGTTTCCTGTTCTGTAAATAACAAGGAACAAGATATTTGTACCATGTACATATGGTCAAAACATGATGTCCCTATATGGTTATTCCAATTCAGGAGCCATTAAGTAAATAGCTTAGGAAAAATGTTGACCGGTTAGTAAATAAAACAGTGGAAGTATCTAGTGTAACACCCAGGGAATACTTTATTTATGATAATTATCTAGGAAATAGAACGGGGGTGTTTTCATGTTTTAAATTTGAGTAAAGTACATTATGTTTATCACACCCAGCTTTCAAATACGTGACCATTATTGCCAATTTATGTTTACACGTAATTGAACGTAGGGTTATGAAAACGGTTAGTCGTTATTTGCTGACTCAATTCAAAGACTTTTCCAAATCTAATAATCTAACTTGCGTAATTCAGAATTAACTATTTATTGCATGCATTTCTGAATTCGTTACAAAAAAACGTCATTTTAGAAAAAGATGATATACCGTATTATGCAATAGATCTAGTCATACAGCTGCCATATGAAAACATGTACTAAAACAGAAGTACACATTAATACTGCAATCATCCTATAAAGTACGTCACAATTCTTGTTACATGTATCTTACTATATTTCTAACAACGTTAGCAGCGATCCTTTCTATCCAATCATATTAAGATAGTTTCCGATGGTAATTAAAACTACTCCGATGTTATTCATAATGTCACTTTGATGCCTAGACTACAATGTTTTGTAGTTAATATTAAATAGAATATACAAATTCACTTCTATATCTGAGTAATAAACCATGATTTGGCAGCAATAAGATGAAGGATACGTCCTAATCTGTTCCGTACATTTTGATATTACGGGATCTATTATTTAGTCCGTCTTCGTCAGTGTCAAACTATATTTTGGACGTACTTAATTGCATTTTTGATGTATCATACGATATTTCATGTATTAGACAGGGACAATTATACGACGTAGAAACATACCAGGACTTCGAATATCACGTGATTATAAGTTTTATGTCGTGTCTTCTATGTTTTGACCGATATTTTCTGTCAAAGAAGTAAAGGACTTTCATATACATTTTAGTGTGATTGTCTAGTAATACTTTAGAAAATGCACAATACAGGGTATTGCAATAACCACTTTTTAAAAGCTAATTCGTGATGCTGAAAAATGATCAGGTGCATGCCATACATTTATGCATACACTTAGCGGCACTTCAAACGCTGCCACTAATATATTTCATTTTTCTTTGAAAGTGCTCAATGAATTGTAATGAAATTTGGCATACTATAATATCAATAATTGACACAGGTTCTGGAGAATTTTCTGCTCGATTTGACAATAGACTATTGCACGGTACGTCTTCAACTGGCTGAATACTTATATTGAAAGTCGCATTTTATCACTCAATATCGGCCATCTAGTTGTTATGTATGCGTGTAGATGTGCCTATTTCCTATTATGGTTGTGCATATCAAAATTTAATTCGCTAATGGTTTTTATTAGCTATCAACAATATATAACAAAATGCTAGAAAACGAACATTGCTGGTTTTGCTGCAAAATATAGCGTTTTCCGTACCCATAGCGTGTTTGTAACGCAGGTTGCGCTCAGCTTGAAATTTAAATTTAAGGTGACTAATTATTATATCAAAGTGAACACATTCAACTCTACTGCGTCTTATTAACATTCTTTATTAAGAAGAAATGTGAATTTTACCATTCAAGTAGCATTATTTGACGTTAAACGTTTATTTTAAGCGCATCGGTTTTATATTCAGTTTATGAGCTGATTTTGAGTTCGTCTAAGCTAACCAACTGCTGTTTGGTTACCTAGGAAATTGTAACGTAGATGAAATTTATGAATACTTTTATTGTATACACTCATTACATAACACTTGAAGCTACTAAGAAATAAAATATTGTAAATACTCAATTGACCCCTAATAAATACGATGGCTAATTTTGTTACTTTGTCATTGCGGTTGACGTAAATAACGCTTTAACCACGCGTTTTCATACACACCGATTTCTAAAGTAACACGTGTAGCAATAGGCACATGCCTTAAACTAAAGCTGGCGAAAATTTGATAAAGTTATCTCAAACGGTTATCGAGTTATCAAGCATAATCAAGTGGTAGCGTTAGAAGTGCCGCCGAGTATACTGTTCACATATACGATTACAAATGTATTACAAAACCACTCTCACATATTATATTGAACAGGAACTATAAAGCTACTTAGTACATTTGTTTAATTATAATACTTAATTTATTTAAAGGTAACTAGACATAGTTCATCTCCCATGTGGTCATATGGCGAACCACAATATAACAGTTACATTTGACTATACTGTTGATTTGTGACTATTTATGGTCTAACAAAGAAAAACACTTTTCAATTACACCATGATTCATGTTATATTTGGAAATTTGTCTGAGAATGGCCAAAGTTTTTTTATTGCCATCAACACTACGAATGTATGTTTATCTTAGTATGTTTGTATTACCACCACAGCTGCAGGACACTCCTAACAACGGTTCATACATTTACAAGTGTACGCACATAATTTCTCTCTACAAGACACCAATGCTATCAATGAAATAATGTTTCTATTTCGTTATCTCTAACATGGTACTACAGGGACTTAAGATGTGGAATAATAATGCATTGCATACTAAATAAAAACTAGAACAATGATGTAGAATATGAATGTCGCCGTAAATACATGAACTGTAGCCTCTTAGAGCTTATCATCATTAGTTATGCAAAATATGTTGTCACCTGAAACTGTATTTACGGTAGAATAATATTTTGTCTGTCAACATATTCCTTCCATGTCCGATTATTTTCTTTAAGAAAAACAGTCCAACACCCTGTAGAATTTTTATTTATTTTCACAAGTTTCTTTGCTCTATAGATGTACAAGGTAAGTGCAGGTAAACATAATAAGCCAAATAATTTTCCTGGAACATATTATGTTCGCTTTCGGCTTCGTTCCTTAGCATACATATATATTATCATGTTCGATTTGTCGACAAATAAGTGTTACAAATGTAGAACTTATCATTTATACATTTATAGACTCCTTCTCGAAACAAATTAACTGATATGTTTAATTACCTTACCATGCATTAGGTACGTAACAATTTCGTTTGTCTATTTGTCAGGAACTGCTACAATTTCTGTAATCACTCCATTAATTACATATAGTTATTGCTGATGTTTGTTCAGCAAGTCATGCTTGTGTTACTTCGTCATGTAATCAATATTCATACTTTGTCGGAGAAACTGCTGAATATATATAGCAAAACTCATGCAATTGGTTGTAATGTAATTACATGCGATAATTGTTAACAAAATAATACAATCATATGAGTTACTTTGTCATCAGCATTAAGAATGAGAGAAAACCCTACCCGTCATCCATATATTTGATTCTAATATAGTTTTTAACGCAAAATAAGAAACGGTGTCATGTGTATTGTATACTGAGTTCCAAAAGTTCCGCATCCAATATATGATGTGTCTTTTTTACTAGAATCTCCAACTTATTTATGATAATTCAAATGCGCATGTGTAGAGCGATGTGTACTTGATATAAATCCATGACTGTTATCGATTTGAAGATATGTATCGGTCCATAATAAAACCACATGTGACACCATCCCACGATTCCAAAGTACACACAACGATAAACTACTATTTTGTAGTGGAAGGGAGGTAATAAATACCGAAAATTATCTGTCTTTGACCACAGACAATTAATGATGTTGCAATAGAGTCTGTACAACAGGCCAGATTTTAAGAAACATCCGCTTTGACATAAACAACGCAACAATAAAGCAAGTTTCCCATAATTTTAATGTTGGGTGGACTGCAATTAAGCTACAACAATGCCGTTGTTCTTGGTGCAAAAATATAGCAGCATTACCTGTCTATGTCAGCGGCATTGACCCTTGACCTGTTGTCACGTGGTACGTCATATTCATTTTTTTTCGGATGGAGATGATACAGCAGTCTTATTATGATAGAGACGTGTCAATTTAATTCGACACGATGTATTTTAGTGAAACACCAGCTTCTAGCGTCTTATATACACGACTCGTTCACAATTATCAATATTTGCAATCAAATTAAGCGTACATTTCTAACTTATTTGACTAACTTATTGTGTTTTTTCGTAACACAGACACGATGCAAGTAAATTGGAAGTGAAATAATTGTCAAAAATGAAGAACCCAAATTATGCGTGCTTGAATAGACGTTTTTAACATGGGACTTGAATGATGGTGTAAATTTAAAAAACATTCAGACACTTCCCCAAGAAATAACTACTATAGTACCTATTTGTACTTTATCTCCTAACACCAATCCTGAAAATCCCAGAACTAATCATGAAAACGAAAATAGTTCCCAACATCATGATTTAACTAAGATCAAATGCGATTCAATCACTGTTTGCAAAGGCCAAACTTATATAAAGGTGTGTTGTATAAATCCAAGGTCAGTCAAAAACAAGAGTCTTGCCCTTTCAGATTACATATCATCTAATGATTATGATATTGTTGCTGTAACTGAAACATGGTTGGGGGACCCTCCGATAAGTCTTGCATTGCTGAGCTTGTTCCTAGTGGTTACAAAATAAAACATGTTCCTCGCTGTGGACGTGGTGGGGGAGTTGCAGTTGTGTACAAAACTTCTTTAGATATTCAAATACTAACTTCTACTAATGATAAGGTTTTTACTACTTTTGAACACATGGAATGCACTGTATCCATTAAGAACTATTCTCTGCGTCTAGCTGTTGCGTATAGACCACCACCAACTAGTAAAAATGGCCTTAAAACTAGTACTTTCCTGGAAAATGAATGGCCATCCTTTCTGGCCAAACTTGTAACATCAGAAAGTAACATCATAGTTGTTGGGGATTTGAACATCCACCTTGACAACCTAATGAATTTAGACACTGTAAAGTTCACAAGTATTCTTGAATCTTGTGGCATGCGACAGCACGTTACTGGGGCAACCCACGTGGCTGGCCACACATTGGATGTGGTAATCACAAGAGACACTGACACTTCTGTCTCACATGTAGAAATATCTGATCCTGGTCTACCCGACAGCAGTGGAAAAACCTCTCGTGATCATTTTGCAGTAGTTTTTAAAGCTTGCGCTGCTAAACCTGCACCTATAAGAAAAACAGTGAATCTAAGAAAGTTAAAATCTATTGACATTTATAAATTCAAAAAAGACATCGAATCCTCAGATATTTTGGAAAGTGGACTGCATATATCAGACATTGATGAACTAGTTGAGGTATATACCCATGGGCTTTCATCACTTATTGACAAACATGCGCCCCTAAAATCCAAAACCATAGTATTAAGACCCTCAAGTCCGTGGTACACCGAAGATCTACATGACGCTAAACATCTGAGACGAAAATTTGAGCGAAAATGGCGAAAATCTAAATTGACAATAGATCATGAAATATATAGGAATCAATGTTCGGTAGTCAACAAAATGTTGAAACAATCCAAAGTATCCTATTACACAGATAAGGTAGAGTCCTGTGGGCGTGATCAGAAAGGGTTATTTAAGATAACTAAACATCTGATGGGTGAAGAAAAAGAAGTTGTGTTACCAACTGGTAAACCTGCTAAAATGCTTGCACAGGACTTCAGTGACTTCTTCATTAACAAAATTGAAGCAATACGTACCGAAATAGCCACCAGTATTCAGCCAAACCAACAAAACGACAGTGTTGAATTCGAAACTCCTTTCGAAGAAGAGCAACTGTCCGAATTTTCTCCAACATCAGAGGATGAAATCCGAAAACTGATAAATAAATCACCTAGTAAATCATTTGAACTTGATCCTATACCAACATGGCTGTTGAAGGATTGCTTGAATGAACTACTACCACTATTAACAAGAATATTCAATGCATCACTCAAAAGTGCTTATGTACCCAATGCTTTTAAAAGCTCCAGAATAAGACCACTGATAAAGAAGCCAGGCCTTGATCAAAATGTACTGAAAAAGTATAGACCTGTGTCAAACTTACCCTTCATTTCCAAAGTCCTTGAGAAGGTAGTCGATGCTCGACTGGAAGAGCATTTAGCACTACATGGTCTCCACGAAGAACGTCAGTCAGCATACAGAAAATTTCACTCTACTGAAACGGCTCTTCTTCGTGTGCAAAATGACATCCTTTGCTCTCTAGATCAGAATAAAGCTACGGTCCTTGTAATGCTGGATTTGTCTGCAGCATTTGACACCATTGATCACAACACTCTACTAGGCAGACTTAAAAATCATTTTGGTATAACAGGCAAGCCATTAGAGTGGATGAAATCCTATTTGTGTGACCGCTACCAGACTGTCTGTATAGATGGAGAGCTTTCAAAACCTGTACTTATGAACTACAGCGTACCACAGGGATCTGTGCTTGGTCCAAAGAACTACATCATGTACACAAAACCAGTCGGTGCAATCTGTAGAAAACATCAATTGCAACATCATTTCTATGCTGATGACTCACAATTATATATGGCGTTCAAACCAAAAGATTGTGTCTCGCGGGATGAAACTCTGCAAAGAATTGAAGCTTGTCTGAAGGATATCTTGCACTGGATGAAAGATAAATTGCTGAAACTAAATGCTGACAAAACAGAGGTAATCCTGTTTGTACCAAAACGGAATGCCAGCACAGCTGAGAATCTCACAGTGACAGTTGGCGACGCTGTAATCAAACCATCATCGATGGTGAGAAACCTTGGTGCAATGTTGGATTCACATTTGGACATGGATAAACATGTAAACTCTGTTTCAAGGTCGTGTTTCATGCAGATCCGACAAATAGGTCAAATCAGACAATATTTGACTGTTGATGCAACAAAATCCCTGATTAATTCTTTAGTAACATCGAGACTAGATTACTGCAATTCATTATTATGTGGCACCCCGAAAATCATTCTGAATAAACTACAAATTATTCAAAATACAGCTGCCCGCCTCATCACACGGACACCGCGTTACAATCACATCACTCCTGTACTAAAGGATCTTCACTGGCTGCCTGTACAGTACAGAGTAGAGTACAAGGTTTTGACTCATGTTTTCAAAGCACTACATGGAAAATCGCCTGGCTACATCAGAAGTATGTTGGAAGTATATACTCCACAAAGACAGCTAAGGTCTCAAAATGATTCCGTTCTTCTAGTTGTGCCAAGGACGAGGACTGTGACCTACGGTGACCGATGTTTCACAGCTGCTGCACCGAAACTCTGGAATGCACTGCCAACAGCGCTCAGAGACAGTAAAACACTCCCGTCCTTCAAGAAAGCCCTGAAAACGCATTATTTTACTATAGCTTATTCATGCTGAAGTTCATGGTTAAGTAGACGCCCGTCTACTGGGTTAAGTAGAGCCCCGTTTCAAAGTGTGGTAAGGTCTAGAAGAAAGTATGTTATTTCTTCGACCTTTATGGTAAGGTCTAGAAGAAAGTATGTTATTTCTTCGACCTTTATGGTAAGGTCTTGAAGAAAGTATGTTATTTCTTCGACCTTTGTAACTCATATGATGATAGTAACTTTATGTCATCTGTGAGTCATCCCCCTTTTAAAGGAAGTATCACTATTCCTTTAAGGGTTAAGGACATGTGGTAATGGTACTTGACGTTATCCTTGTCCTAGTTGAGGTTTACATTCAGTTAATACCCCTACAGATAATCAAATCGTTGTACACAACTATCTTATGGTAGCAAAGTATTTCTATATACCATGTCTCCTAAGTTTAATATTGCATTTCGTTTCGGCAATATGATACGATATGATGGGAGACTAAATAGCGTTGATAAAAATGTTTTTGTATATTTTATGTACATTGTATATTGTTTTAAACATGTATTAGTCGGGACTGTACAGCACTTTTGAACGTGTGTATACATGAAAAAAAGGGCTATATAAATATGGTATAATAATAATAATAATAATTTTACCATTTGTGATGATGTGATCATTCAAGCGTGACGAAATTCAACGGAAATAGGTTCAACATAAACACTAAGGGTAAGCAAATGGACAGTGTTCCCAAAAAGTTCTTTTAAGTTAACTTTTCAAAAAAAAAATGAATTTTGAATTAAGATGCAGAACTTTTGGAACTCAGTATATATTTCCAACATGTGAATTGAACAATTACCAAGTAAGCAGTTTTATCACTGACGCAGCTTCTATAATTCCCTGGCTTAGAATGAGAAGGTCGTAACTACAAAACAAATATTTTTGTTTTAAGAAACAAAGTTCCGATTTACATGAAAATGACTGCACAAGAAGAGTCTTATAATGTTTATTTCAAATATGGATTAGTCTAATAAGGTCGTACGTAGCACTTACGACATTCTCATTCTAAGCCAGCGAATTATATTTGGGTAATACAAAGTAAATTCCTATAAATAAGAGCATCGTTTGACAAGTGTATTTATGTTACACAGTCGTGTGTTGAGATATATAGTTATATATGTATCTATAAACCAATAATCAAAGTGATGAGAGTTTGGCATGGCAGGGAAACTTTAAAGTCACAATAAGGTTTAAAATGGTAGTATTTTCTATCTACAAAGAATATTGAAATATTGAGATATTAAATTATACTAAAAATAGTGTAGAAGGGACCCATGTCTGACATCGGTTCGCTGTTTCTTCTATGAGAAATAATCAACTGAAAACGCTATTAAGTATTTTACCCTCCATACAAAATACTCAATAGTGTTTACGTTTAAAGTTTTCGAACGATTCCGAAGATTTCGTCAATGATCGGAAGTATACGCTCAAAACCAGGTACACCGATATCTGCCGGTACCCTGTTGTATGCCTATATTGTATTATATATTGCGTGGGGTATTGTATTCTAATCACGACTGACACCTACTTGAATTGTTAGGTTAATATAATCTTAATTGTCCTCTATTATCGGAGAGTATAGCATATTTACAACACTAAATGCATAGCATGATAACGACTGTGGTGGATTTGTAGTTGTAAATGTCCAATGTCCTTGCCACAGTTAACATATTCAACAATAAACGACTCAACTCCAAACAACGTTTCTCCATTTATTTTGTTTCACAAATAATCACAATTTATATCACAATTTAACTGATTCGAGCATTTAATTTTAATTCAAAAGTATTTAATTTAAACAGACAGAATGATGATATTTCCCCAAGTTATAAATCCAAATCATACGCATGTGCTTTTCATTTTATTTCCAAAAAGTCTGCCCAAGTTCAATGTCACCCTGGGTATTTATACCAGATGTGATTTATCCAATGCTGCATGTAAAAATCATGGACCATGTTACTGTTCCTTACAAGGAGCAAACATTAAAAACAAGGAGCAAACATTAAGAACAAGGAGTATACACTTAGAACGATTAGGTCAAACAAGGTCACGGCATGAAATTCATGCTTCTAGATTTACATAAGGTGGTCAAAAGGAGCAAACATAAGAAGGAATACTGTAAAAGCATGTACTATATAAATCATGAAATACGCAGACTGTCGCATTCATAAGCTCCTAATGAGATTCACATTACCTTTAACCTCAATTTAAAAAGAAATATTAAATCTGACCAAACCATTAAAATAATACAAACACATTAATGCAACATACAAATTAAACATTCGCAAGTTCGCGACAACGATCAATCAATTACATAAATATACATTATAATTTTACAAACATGTTGTAGAGAATGTAATGTAGTTATTATCTAAGATCTGTTAAATACTGACCTTATCGAAACGAAATACGAGATGCAGAGACAGATTCAGAATAACGACAATAAACGTAGTGTTACTATTTACATATATACTTTACCATGTCTGATAAAATAATTACATAATTAGTAGCAGCGTGAATGTGTAACTAATCCAGCAAACAAACATATATACGAGGGGTGATCAATATATTCGAGGACTTTCCTTCTCAATTTTGAAATATTGGAAATAGAGCAATGAAATTACAAACTGATATAGATCAATCAATTATCTCCCGATTTTTCTAATTACTTTATGATGACGTCATTATTTAATTGATGACGTCACTTTTTGTAACCACGGTGAAGCACGCACCGTCGAGCATCTCGGGCTTAACGTTATTTCTGAGAAACGACATGCTATGGAAATTAACGCGAAACTTGTAAAATCCTCACGATATCTCCAAAATGACTTGACTAAATTGTGCATGGATTTTGTGCGCTCCCAATATGCCATTTTCATATGATTCCGCTGTTTATGTATTTGTAGGGACTCTGTCAAACAGATGAGTCGATAAAATAAGGATAAACAGCAAAAATAACACCACTTAGGGACACTGTCTGTTAAATTCTGCGAAATCAGACGCACAAATCTCAACGAAATGTAACTGGTGAAAACGAAGACTAGTATAGGCTACAAAACATTAAATCGTGGACTCCAAATCAAAAAGGTTATTTCGATATTGCGTCCTAAACCTGATAGGTCGTGTTTCATTCTTAATTGGAATAATCTAATTTTGTAAAGCCAACCGCCCTTTTTCCAGTTTTGTTTCCAATAACGCATCGATGGTCTTTTTATTCCACCCCACATTCCAGAATTGGCTATTTACTACTTATTTTAGTAGTTAAAGAAAACCAGTCGCATACATGGGACCGGGTATCAGTCCAGAAAGGAGCTATATGCTGCTCCGACGGTGAAGCTTGGAATGACGTCACGTGACGTCCAACGTCACGCGCCCCTTGTATGAATCAAATAATTTTATTAGTGCATTCGGTCGGAGACATCCTTCTCCGAATGAGGTTAAATGGCTTTGAGCCTTTTTGCCAATATGAAATTGCTAGATGAAAAGTCCTCGAATATATTGATCACCCCTCGTAAGTATACAGTTAATATTATCAACGGAGCAAACAACTACAGTAACTGTAATTTAATTACATGTTTAAAAGAATAAGCGTACCCCATACAGTTTAAACAACGTTTAACCTTAAATTGACATGAGAAACTAGTCTTAATTGGTTAAGAGTTTACAGACCTGTGTTGTGATATGCATGTGCGCAAATGAGCCGTCGTCTGTTAATGTTGCAAGACTGAATAATGTTCTACACTGATCAATGGGTGACTGTCTTATAAATGTAATGAAATGATCCACACCGTATTGAATCAGCATAACATCCCAAAGTTGTTTCTGAATGTCTACATTTGCAATACAATATAATAACAAGTGGGCCGGTTCATTGTCAGTTCTGAGAGCACACTTTTGACAAATGCGCGTGTATCTGCGCGAAATAAATAGTCCTATGTGTCTCATAAGTGTTTTGCATATATTTGCAACGTGTGTTGATGTGTTGGCTACAGACCAAATGGGCGATATCCACTTTGTATTCACTATAGTGTTCATAAGCCATGCATGTCCATTCTCTTCTAAAATATTTAAGGATTAGTGAAGAAGTGTGAATGAATATATATCACTTAATATAATCATGGAATGATATAGACAAGCACAATAACTCCATGATATATAACATATATCGGGAAGGCTTAGAATGAAAAGATCGTATCTACAAAATCATATTTTGAGAAAATAGGAAAATCTGTCTGACAAATTACTCTTTACTTATGATTAACACGCTTTCATGAAAATAGGCTCATACGAAGCGCCTTGTGATATAGATTTCAAATATGGCATTTACGACCTTCTCATTCTAAGCCAGCGATATAAAATAATAAGGACAAACAAAAACATCTAGTTTTTCATATTTTATTACAGATTATGTTGTATCAGACAATAAACAAAATGTAGCTAGCTACAATTATATACATATGCATAGGACAATTTGAGGGCATGTGGATATAACATATATTTTAATTTTCCATTCATATGATCATGTTTGTGCGTTTTATATTGATATTAAAAGAAAAGGCCACCTCTTTGATCTTCATAATGATTGACACGTGTTTATGAAAATTAAATAACTCACAACATTCGTGTATACATATTGAACATGCATATTTATATACTTACAAGTAAACAATTATTATTTTATTGTAGATTCTATTGCATATGAAAATATCAATCTAATAATTATCGGAGAAGTTAATACATCTGCAAACAGCCATTCGCACTATCTATACTGCATACGCATAGTTAATTCCCGCCTCTGGCATGTTTCAATTATACAACATGATTAATGTAAATATACAAGGCAATATACAAGGCAATATACAACGTGATTAGGTGTCAATACCGGGCTACTATATACGATACCGGAAGGTACTGGTAAATTCCGGGTTATAGTGTGCGCCCTACGTTATCAATAGGTGTGTGCTATCCATCCATTGGTTATCAGAAACTGGCGAAAAATTCTCGGTAGTCTCCGGAAAGTGACGGAGATGCTGTTAAACGCCGTATTTGTAAACAAACCGGGCTTGTTATGCCAATCTTCAAGGGAAGATTATTTCACATATATGACAGTAAGAGCGTGTTTTAATAGCTTGATGTGTTAATTATTTATCAGTCTTCAAATCAGTAACAAAGATTTGTGTTTTCTATCTATAGAAAATATGTCGTTCCGGAACCTTATTGTGGCTTTAAAGTAACTCCGATTTAAGAGAAAGCAACATAAATGGCCACGGTAATAAAGCAGAATACACATTCAAGTTAAAAGCTTTATGACTACAGTACATGTATATTAAATGACGAGTATATAATTAGTACGATAAAAGTGGTCCATAATTCTAGTATGTGTCAATGACTATGAATTTATCAGAACATTTATATTACTGTATTATGCATATTGTCAAAATTAACTTGTATTTATTCAAGGAGAAAATGTCATCTGAAAGGTCGATTACATGGTCTAATGTCGTATTCGATATCAATTCGTTTTATTACCCTACGTATCATTTTTATTGCGCAACTAAATATCAAGATTACTAAAATATCAAATAATTTCATTTTATTTTATCCCTCTGTATCTGCACAGATTCATTATTAGTTTACGACGTTGTTTATATTTTCTGAAAGGAATTGATATTTTCCATAATACGATTTGCTTGATACAAATTGCTTTTCATGGAACTTTGTAAATTTGTTGAAATATGTTTTTGCTAATGCAACCCTCTTATGGCTTGTTTACGTAATTTGCGTTTACTTGAACACATTTTTGTACATTTGTTTGATATCTATATTTGTTTCTGTTTCTGTGACACTGTTGAATCACTAATTGAGACTTTAGACGACGGCATAACTACATTAGGTTTTCATGGTTTTGAATTAAACTACGGTCGGTTATTTAATTGAACAAACATATGCGACCCATTCGCTTGTTTTGTTCATTGATTGCTGTGATTGTTGTTTGCAGTAAACCACCGAATTAATACCTTAGTTTCCTTGGAAAACCTGGCATAGAGTTGTAATAGTGTGAAGTCGGAGATAACGATATTACGGAACATTATATGATAGTGTCACAAGGAGAAAGCGATGACAAAACCACACCTAGAAATTCAAATTCGCTGTAATTGACTTAGATAGCAGATGCTTTCGGTAAGAAATGGGCGTAATTACTAAAATACAGAAATATAACATACAGTGTAACTATAACATTGCAAAATAACACCTGCGTTCTGTTCTTCACACGAAATTATGGTTACCGTAACTATTTACTGCAAAAATTAGATAGTATATTTTGTGAATAATTAACGACATACATTTGTACTTGGTAATTATAAATAATAATATTATAGTAATGATACAGCACTGTATCAGTATAGTCTTGAATGAACTAGTATATTGCTACGATTTTCTCTCCTACTTTGCTTTCAGCACATACTGTATTTTGATCTGCCGATATACAGAAACTCCCATCATTGTGAAAGATCGACAAAATAAGAGATTTGGGTGAGAGGATAATGCTTAAGTCCATCAGACGATTGGATGTTGATCCCAAAAGATTTGAAGTCGTTCTAAGATATGTCTTTAGATCAAACGAGTTTTTACATCACCGAAGAGGATTTCAAACAAATTACATTTGACCGTCGTCTAGTGTCTAACATCCTAATTTCAAAAACTATCCAATCTTAATTGGAACTAGACACAATCTACATGTATAGAGATAACAAAGAGACAAATACGAATTTCTGAAATGCAACTGTTCCATAATATTTATTTGAATTGTCTGTCGGTTTGAACTCAATGATATCTTTTGGCAACAAATCAAACAGCGTCGTATTTCGTCCAGGCTTTGAAGACGACTTACTCCAGACTTTACAGTGTCCTGTCCGTAAAAGATTTGAACAACAAAAAAGTAAACCGGTAATATTGGTGATGAACCTGCAAAAGAGATCTGTTTACGTGTTTTGTAACCAACGTGGCTTCGTTTATTTCATATCCTACTGTACAACGTCTTCAATCCGAGATGACTAATTTTATCCTAGAATGCTTTATACCATATTTCGCTTTGTCACTAATGTGATTAATAGCAAATAGAGGTAAATTAATGAATGCGTGAAGAACGTCAATAGCGTTCAGACAATGGGGGTGAATATAGAAACGTATTCACGATCATCTCAGAAATGCTGGCGATGAACTATACATGAACTGTACTTCGGTTATCATTCGCGATGTCTTAATTATCGTAAGTTGTGTTTGTAGACTTTTGTTTCGCTCCCTTATGATCGTGGACAAGGAATGCTATTCTGACATGTTAGAGTCTTTTTAAGCTTTGTTAATGTTTTTATGTTGTTTACAGACCGATACATACGTGTATGGTGTCATGTTCAGTGACACTGTGCATGGTTGAGGAGAGATTCTTACCCGGGAACATTCTGATTAAAGTCATTTACACGAATATACAATGTGTACTCTGTTTTTAGATTGTCATTGTTCAATAACGTTTTTGTTATTGTTTTATGTAGATAGGTATCTGGTTATAACATTTATTGATTAAGTGAACGTTCGATCACGCTTTTGTTTACTTTCTCCTCCTCACTCGGATAAATTGTCGTTTATAGTTTCACTGTTTGAACTGGTCTCGCTTTCCAATATGTTGTTTGATCATTAACTGGAAGTTGGGGGTTTACACACAATGCTTGCAGACTCAACGTATGTTCTCAATGGTCATATTTGAAATGTAATTGATAAGTTTATACAATAATCACGCTTGATTTATTACGGTTGTTGCAACAATAGGAACTTGTAGTACAACTTATTCTTTCGCATCAATGGCTCGGATTACTTAGTAATTTTAGAATCTGAAAATTTATTGTGGAATTTGTTAATGCTGGTTGCGTTATATGCGAGATTGAACATCAATATCAAATGTAATAATTGTGTTTGTTTTAGTTTTAAGGCGAATCAATACATTATAAGACACTTTATTTTTAATTGATACATTTCCTTACAATCAAACACCATTCTTTCCGTTGAATTGTACCTGTTGTGGACCAATTTGGTCGTGCCATGCGATGAACGTAAAACTAGAACGGTCGCTGCCTTCTGGTCACTAATGCATGCATATTCTTTCAATTTAGAACATCAGTGTTTGGTCATAGAGGCAAATACACATTAACATTATCAGTAGGAAATCAGAAAGTCAGGACTTGTTGTAAAAGACAAGAAGATATTGTAGGTTTCACGTCTCTGATTCGTTGAATGACATTTTTATCACTCAAATATAAAGACGCGCCACTTGAACACAGTGAGGGGCTTGAAGATTTAGATCATATTAAAAACCTGAGGCAAATTGAAGTAAATTCTTTGAAAGAAGTCATCAATAGTAATATATTTTCGTCGTTGGCTGCCTGATTGAAAGGATGGGGGGTATGTGAATAGATGTTGATTTTTCAAAGGTTATGAATCCATTTAAAGAGCGTTGGCGTAACGTCCATACCATCTCCGTATCCCCATATGCTGGTTTTATTACATGCATTCGTATGCATGTAAAATGACCTTGTTTATAAAAGGGGTAGTAGGAAGATGTATTTGTATACAGATGGTTTGGCGGAAAACTAATGCAACTCACTATTTGGGTAATAAGAGTGGCAATAGGTTTCTACCGAGCCATCGATATAGTGTAAGGAAAATTGCGGCACATAAATTAGGTTGTGATGTCATTGATTGAGGACGAGAACAAGACATTCTATCAATTATGAACACAGACTGGACTACATCTGCTGTATTATGGCGAGAACATGAAACGAAATAAGTGTCCAATGGGGAAATTAACGAAAGTGTGTATTTCTATCGCATTTCTTACAAATTATAGAGTTTCGGCTAGAGTTGTGGGGTCTTGTAAATACACTTGCTAGAATGGTGAATGAACTAGAGTTCCTTTTTGCCGAAGTTGTCTATATTTAGCTTTCCTCTTATTAGACATACCTTGTAAAATCCAACATTCCGTTGTAACTCCATTGCACTATCAACCAATCACAACGCACCAAATTAGTTTGGTATTTGGAATTAATTTGAAGCGAATTAGTGAACAGGAGAAAGTCCAATGTCTTTCAAGGAAACAATTTGCCAACAATTGAGGAACCGACACCCATCATTAAAGTATCATTCAAACAAAAGAAGATGTATATATTCACAAAATATATGTAAAATGTACTGTACAAGCTTTTTTACGGCTTTATTTGATTTTTATATGATATCAACTTACATGTAGTGTATCTATTAATGGGTACATGAATATACAGTTGTGTCTTGTTATTGTCTTATATGATGTTGTTCACTTATTCTGTACTCGGCTGGTTAGGTTGTGTTCTGCATTCATTATCCAATTGCCTCATATCGTCTTTAATGTTAGCCACACAGACACGTGCATTCTTGCGTGCAATGTCATTTTTCATAATTAAAGTTCAAGAAAGTTATACCAGTGACTTTTTACAACCTCTTTATTGTCCTCAAATACAAGCACACGTAATTTTTTTGGAAAAGAAATCAAAATCACCTAGCTAGCGTGCTTTCATATAATATTCGTTGATGCAGTTCCGTGACGCGGTAATTTCATAAGCTATTACATGTGAATTTAATATGTACTAAAGCATGGCGTGGAAAATATCACGTCTTTGCGTGCTTTAATACTGAAAGCATGATAGCAACAAAGAAAACAATAGTAAATACATCATCAATATTTAATATAGTTTAAATTTGCAATCAGTAATTGCTCTTTTGAAATTGCTATCATGTTTGTCTCATTTTAAAACATGTATGTAATAGTCTAAACACCAATTAAGCATAATAAAGTTATAAATATGAAATATGATACATGTAGTTGTTAATAAAAACCACGATATCATATAATTAATATGAACTCGGCATCTAATACGTAGGGCAACGACCTATCATTACATGAGCAAAGGAACAATGGAAATGCACAGCGAGTGCCACACAATATATTACTCTAAGATTGGAAAATCCTTGCCTAATTTTGGACAGTGTACTTTTAATTTAAATGTATACCACCGGTCATATATATTTACTTCATTTTAGACTAATGGAAAAAAACATCTTTAAATTAAAAAAACAAGTACTGAAGAATGAAATTAAGTTAACCAAAGGGATTGAAGAGTTATTACCGCATTATGAAAATCCTCTCTGAAGAAAACATTCAAAGAAAAAAATATTGTTTGTTGTCTTCTTATCAATATTTGAAATTCACTTAATTACGATCCTACAAAATTTCCTTTTGACGGCAACATACATCAATTTCCCCGCGTTCGATAAAGGTAATACCCACGTATTGGATATTGTTTCAGTTGTGACCATGTATCCAAATGCAGTTATGTGTTATTATTGTTGATAACTTTGTGAAGTGTCTGTGTGTCTGCGTTATTGTTTGGTTGATTGATTTGATTGGAACATTTCAATGGTTGACATGTCACGACAAATAGATCATGAAAAATAAGTCTACCTACAAATGTGATGGAATCAGTATGTCAATCATCACCCCCAGTGTAGCAATGACAGCACTACACATATTAATCTTGTCTATAGAACAACATAGAACCATCTATCATACAAGAATATCTACTGAATGTTTGAGTAACACAGTATTTGTTTCAGTGTTATAAAGGATATGTTTGACTTCGTAATAATGAATGTTTACCCATCGTGGTAGCTGTAATTTTGCTGGAATTATCGAACTGATGTCGCGCAATGCATCCTCATATTTCGATTAACTAGCTAAAAGTTATTAGCACTACATCAAGGCAAAGTTGTCGGGATTTTGGGAAGCGATAAAAAATAGATAAGTTTCCCATAGTAGAACATTCGAAACTACGAAACATAATTACATTATTTTCAAAATACGTTTATATCAAATTATTAATTTATACTGTATCACATTCATAATGTGCAGTATATCACAATGTCTATAATGGGTACATATGGGTAACAGTAAATACACGACTGGATCGGCTGGATTTATTTGTAAATAAAGACTAGCGTTATCATCGACGGACCATTGATAAAACCAATTATAATGGCAGAAGTATATTATAAGTGCTAAGTTAACATATTTTACCTGTTCAGACAATGATTGTAATGTGTTATGTTAACATAAAAAACTATGTTATTCTCACATGTCCCCAAAAGAAATGTAAGCGTCTTACACTAATCACCCTCGACGGTGCGTATAGCAATGTGTCCTGTCTCGGTAACCCGTCACAAATGATCTCCGAATAGCAATTTTATCTTACACTCACCGATTAAAACACATCCAAACGAAAAAAGCCTTAGATGGTACTTCGCAGGAATACACTACACAGACAATTCACTTTCAGAGACACATGCAACTGAATATTAGGATGTCATCTTTGACACGTAGCATAAACTTAGGAGTATTTTGGACTATCACAATATGCTCGCCCAAGTCTATTAGCCTTCATTTTTATAGTGTGTATCATTTAATATGCTCGATTTAATTATGTTAAAATTAGGGATGGCAACGAGTACTAAAATCGGTACTCGAGTACTCGGTCATTCTTCCGATCGAGTACTCGGGTACTCGGAACACAATAAATGGCCATGATATTTGGGAAATAGAAATGTTGTACTGCAAACGTGTGCTTCAAATAAAACAGCGCGTGTGCCTGTCCGTTCTGTTCAGTTGTTGATCAAATCTAGATCGGTAGAAGAACTGTGAAACAATAACAATAATAAAAACGTATGACAATAAATTATAAATACAGTGTAAAATCAATTGAACTTTTAATTAATAACGCTAGAAAATAAAATAAAAAACAAATAAATAACTAAGGGGAATTACTCTTATCAACCGGTGACATAATATTTACAAAGCGTGACTAATTCACAGAGTAATTGTTCGTTCATATACACGCAAGAACGATTTAAATTTAAGGTAATATTTGTTTTATTTCTTAATCGATTGTCACCCCCAATAAACAATAACTGCCAATTAAAATTGATGACAATTACTCGGGTTGATGTCAATGAAAGAACCCCTAGCTACGTGTCATAAACTAACTAACAGAAGGTGATTGACAGGTCTGTGTTTTTATTACGCTTGCAATTAGCGACCTCGCCGCGGCGATTAAGGATTCATGACACGTTGTTAATTGAATTGTAATTTTAGTTGACCCGATAACACTTTGATATCTTCTGTATTACTCAGTATTAACATTTTTTTCGAGTACTCGAATACTGATTCTACTATACGATAATCGGACGTTTGAACGAGTACTCGAGTACTCGGGTACTCGTTGCCATCCCTAGTTAAAATTACTGACATCTTCTCTTCAATAACGAGTGTCAATCCTTTTATAATAGACGTGTAAAATCATGATACTACTTTTTAATGGTTTTAATATATCGTATGAATCAAATGAAAGTATTATAATCCTATTCTGTCAAAGTTACGATCACTAAAAAAATTACATGGCCGACAGGCTCTCCGACAAAATATATCCTGGAATATTGGAGTCATACGGTGAAAGTGATTGACTTGTTACTTTGCTAATAGTATCAGAAGACCCTTAAATGCGATTAAAAGTTCAACAAAACTGTTACAAAGGATCTATTGTAAAATTTACATGTAATGTATAAAATAAAGTGAACGTGTTTAAAATCCTCATTAATATGACGGCCTTACATCTTCAATGAATCAAGGATGTTTGTCATTCGTATTTTTTATATTTTATTTCGTAATCCATCACCCATCTGAAGCTCCATGTAATTAATATCAAGGGAATATAAGACACCGTTGCTTAGAATTGGTACAGTTTCAGTTACATCTAAGGGAAGAACCAATTCATTTAAATTTCTCTAAGATTAATATGTGTGTTATTAAAATTATTCAATGTCAATTATTTGGATCCAAAGAAACTAATGTATTGATCGACAACATAAAATTGTGTACATTGTATTATGGTCATTGTTGATGTGAGTACACAATAATGAGTAATACATGTAGCTATGTATTTAGAGATGGAACAAGAAAGGCCATACAAGTAATACAAGTAAACACACATCAACAGACAATGTCTAATGCCTTATGACAATTTCCATACTTAAGCTCTTAAAATAATATTTGAAATCTTGCTAATTAAACTTTTGGAATGTTCAACTATTATAACAGCAAATTAATACAATATTGCCACCTACCGATAAAGGATATAAAAATAAACATTGAATAGAATAAATTGAAAATCAAATGAGTATTGCATATAAAATGCAGCTACTTTAAAGTACTATTACTCAATTACTATGATGCTAATATATTTTGCATTGAACAGTAACTACTCGTACATGTATGTACTAAAGTATGAATTTGTGATTCGTCTTAGTTGTACTTTCATATCCTCTTTATATATTTATGCTATGTTAATTGTACTGGTACACCATACTTATTCGGGGCATTGTAAACAGGTTTCACATAAAATGCTGAACAAAACTGACATGATACCCGCATAAGAACATTTTATGTTTAAGTGCATGAATATTTACGTTTTCCAAAATTGAAAAACCTAATTTTATTGACTTCAACGTAATTGAATGAAATGAAAACAAAAACTTTTAAAAGCTTCTTATATACACACACTGAGTTACGCAATTGTACATTAATGTGTCATTTACATGATTATTGTCGCAATGGCAATGAATGAGGTTTCTAAGGCTTCTGGTATCACAACTTGTGATATGTCGTTAGTTATTAGCTTGAAACAGGCACCTTCATGACCTACCACGTCGTTGAAAACTTTTGATGAAGCATCATCATGCTTTTAACTGATTAGTAAAGTTTTCAGCGTTGCTACACTGCACAACCGGATACAGTATAAACAATGCGCCGCCATCTATGCCAGATCAGGTTGGTATTCAGGGGCAATACTGCTTAATTTAAATGAATTGATGCATGTTTTATAACAACAAACCATTTATATTAAATATACCATATTGTATATACCACAACTTTCGAGTTAGTTCCCTGACGTATGCAAGGTTTTGCAATCATGCTGTTTTAGTAAAGGAATGACAAACCTATTATTAAGTGCATCTGTATTTAACACGACGCCAGGGCACGGTTGACACATTTTGGTTTTATTTATTGTGGTGACAATGTCCTAATGACCCCATCTATCACACGAAAAACCGAAATTTCACGTTACATCAGACATACCATTCAAGCAAAACGAGCAGCATTGCAGGCATTTAATGCTGTATTCGCACATGCCATACCATTTACATGTAGCTTGCAATTTGGTCACAGAAAATGAATATGTAGCAGTCATGAATATTCATTTGCAATATACTTTGTCTTTAGCAACTACATTGGCTAAGATCGAATATGTTGGGTTAATACTTCTGCTATCAAGTGTTTTGTGAAACAAGTTCTTACAAATTTGTCCACCACCGCCATCCTTGCGGCATTTGTGGCCGGGATGTAATGAATGCAAAAGAGAGTGTGCAATTTAAATGTTCAATTCACCTTCTTATATACTTGATGTCCTTTAAGAAGTCCCTTTGAAGTACAAAATTAGAAACAACAGCTCAGTATGGTCAATTGACTGTTCCATACTTAGTTAATTGTGTTTATATGGGAGTAGAATCGGTGTACAACAATATCATGATTTATGGGTATGTGTGTTGTTTAGTGCAGACCACGATTACACACACGCCTTGAAATGTATCTAATGAACTCAACAATAATATTTGTTCTAAATTTAGTTCAAAATTTAGGAAACATCACATTTGGTATATGAGAAAAGGAAGTATAATGTTTATCAATGGAAAGATGTTATGTTATCTTATGTAGTTACGTATTACATACATACATTTATACGGAGTAAATTTAAATCGAGAAATTAAATCTCCTACAACATTGATCCATTTTCTCCAACCTACTTCCTTTAATGTAAAACATGTAGTTGGAACTTATTCCAATCATTATATTAATTCGACTTAGCTGACAAAACGTTCTCCATTTTAGAACCTTTTTGGGGAAAACTTCTTCAGTAAACGTACTTATAATCATATAATGCATATAAGTATTTTTGTACTGGATTCCCACTTCTCGTACCGAGCTAAATAACTTAACATAGTCTATCCTAGAGAATCCCAGCCATGCTTTAATATATTAAAGATCCCGGTTTACTTGACGCGGAGCTGTAATTAATATGACCATGGAAGCGTTCATTTAAGTAAATAAAATGACCCCATGTGTGCAATGTAATAAAAAGTCGTTATACTTCTTTTCTTATGTACATTTATATCGTTATATGATCGTATATACTTTTTTGACTATTTCTGTATTTCGTATCACAGACGTGTATCAAGTAAATTGGAACTGGAAATTTAGTCGAAAATGAAAAGCCCTTACTTTGCGCGCTTGAATAGACGTTTTACCATTTGTGATGGTGTGATCATTCAAGCGTAACAGAGGCCAACAGAAATGGATTCAACATGAACACTATGTATGGGTACACAAATAAACAGTGTTAGTAAAAAGTTCATTCGAGTTAACAATTTAAAAGTTTTGATTTTTTAATTTGTTTGCGAAACTTTTGACGCTAGTATACTCGTATGTTATGGTTTATTCATTGTGTCAAGGTGCATTTGTACCAGTCTTGAATTTTATATTACAATATATTTGATAAATAAATGTGTTAGAACCGAATATGTTGTGTTAATACTTCTGTTTTCAGGTCGATTCTGAAGCAATGTTTTTTCCACCTCATTGATGATTGCATTTGCATCCACGAGTGTATGAGGAACATAAGCCAGTCTCCCTTTTCTGTTGAGTGTGTCGTATACATTCTCGTATCGTCTAGCATTTCATTTTTGGTAAAATATTTCTAAACGTGGCTTATAATCCAGCGCTTAGATTTTCATGATATTGGTGATATGTCTGCATCGTTCGTGATAGCAATGGTACTAAGCACTTTCTGATACATTTGGTGTCCTTGAAGAATTCCCTTTGAAGTATGGAATTAATAACGACAGTTCAGTATCGTCAATGTGCATGCCTATATTTAGTTAATTGTGTTGCTATTGGAGTACACTCGGTTTAAAACAATTACACATAAGTGTTTGTTGTTCGATTATTGTGTTGTTAATTGCAGGTCAGGCCTAAAATGTATTGAATGAACTCCAAGAACAATGTTTTTCTTAGAAATCCTCGATCGTATTCCAAGAAAGTAGGATACATCACATTTAGTAAATGAGAAAAGAAAAAAATCATTTGAATTATCCGAATATTTAGAAGTATAATGTTTATTTATAGGTTGTTCTATAACCTGATTTAATTCTGTATCACCCAAATTCATTTGTATGGAATAAATTTAAATCGAGACTTTTAATATCCTGTCCTACTAGATTAATCCCTTCTCTACGACCGACCTACTTTAATGTTATTGTTGAAATTTATTGTAATCATTGTTAAATACAATAAGTTGAAAGAAAATTCTCCATTTAAGACGCTTTTGGGACAAACTTCTTGAGTAAACGCAGTTAAAATCATATAATGCAAATGAGTATTTTGTACTGTCTACCAACAACGCCAAAACCTTGTTGTTTATTTCATACAAGAAGAGAAGGCACAATGATTGACACCACATATACATGTACAACCTGCATTCCCACACCTCGTCCCGAACTAAATTAATCATCATAGTCTATCAGAAATCCTCTCAGCCGCCCTTAAATATATTAAAGATTCCATTTTACTCAACACAGAGCCGTTGTTTATACGACCACGGAAGCGTTTATTTACGTAAGAAGTAAATGAAAATGGTCCCTTGTGTGCAATGTTGTGAAAATTCTTCTCTGTTATACTTTGCTTATACACATTTATGTCGCCATAGGATCGTGATCAGACTGGTTTAAGCTTCTATTCTTACATAGCAGTCTCAGAAATGGGGGCATGACCAGCGAACAGTTCTATGTTCGCATTATATAGATGGTTAGGCTTCTCTTTGTGTGAAGAACAATATTAAAATGGAAGCATGGCCGCACAACAGTTTGATAAGTTTGCATTATTAAATTATGTTAGCTTCTTTTTATAGAACAAGTTTGAAGTTGAAACATTGGAAAAAACAATAGCAAACAGCATCAAAATAAAATATAAAAACACAAAAAACACACAAAACTGCCAAAAGGAAACGAAGAAAATACACAACATACATGTATGCACAATATTCAAAATGAAAATTATATGCACACGCATTGAACATTAATAAGAAAGAAATAAAAAGATGCAGTGAGTAAAGACCCGACACTCGATTCAACATTACGAGAATTGGCTGTTTATGCTCTGTTTGAAACTTAGCTATGTAAGGGATTCAATTGTATGTCGATGTCAATAATCATTGCACATAAAAACATTGCAGTTTAATTATTTTCCTGTCTTAAATTTATTTATACTGACAGTTTTGGAGATTAAGGGCTAAATTGAAAATACGCAGAGAATTAGTTCAATTTGCTATGCCATAAATGGTTAAAATGACACAGATTCTTTACTGGTGCAGGCGTAGCAAGGAACTCTAAACGTATAAACATTATTTTCGCGAAAACAATCATTGCGTATGAAACTGATACTTTTTAATAATTATATTGACATTTCTGGTTTATATATTTACTATTCATTGGAGTAATATTTATGTAAATATTATAGAAATAAAAAAATATATCCGAATATGCTACATAGTTGCACGTAAATGACTACCGCTAATAAATTTTGTTTTGAATGATTTTTATTTTTAAATACTTTTTCTAACATCGTGATCATTCCCATACAAAGTTAGGAATTACTCGGATATTGAAATATTTTGCATTTACCTATCGAGACAATGCGTCGTTTATTTTGGATTTTAGGGAATTTAGAAAATGTAGTAGTTTTTTTAATCAATCATCATTCGACCTGTAACAACACCGAGTCTTTTACTGCTCACTTTAATCATTTGATTATACATTATTCGATATTATTTACCTAGCGTGTCTGTATAATACATATCTGTATAATTATGCAATCGACAACCAATACTTCAAGCAATTCCCCGGCGAATCTTTTAACATACATTAAATGCTATATAATAATACATATGACTTAATATTTAAAGATTACCTGCAAAATGTACATAACTACAAAACACTTGACGGTACTAAGCTGACACACATTCCTAGACAATGTATACTTTCAGAGGAATATCCTACTCAGCAATGGGATGTTCTTTTATCTATGACATGTATGTGAATATAGGAGTGCCGTAGACTATCATGTCTCTCAAAGTATGCTCATTTATTTTGTATGTATGTTACACCATATAATGTGATCAGTTTAATCGTGTAACAATACAATTATATTACTGACATCGTTATCTCAATAACGTGTGTCAATCTTTTCAAGGTAGAAGCGTTAAGATATGATACTACTTTTTAATGTTATCAATATATCGTATTAATTAAATACAAGTTTTATAATCCAACTCTGTCAACGTAACGACCATTAGAACAATTACATGGCTGACAGGCGGCCCAACAATACATGTTCTAGAGTATTGGAGTCATACGGCGAGAGTGATTGACTTGCTACTTTGCTAATAGTGTCAGAATTTCCGCGGCATAATGCCAATACTAAGACCGTTAAATACGATTATATTTTCAATAAAAGTATTGCAAAGGATAATGCGTTAATGTATAAAGTTTACAGTGATTCTCAAAACCGCATTAATGTAATTGTTTTTATAAATCTTCAATTATATGATGACACTACTTCTGTAATAAACTAGGAATGTTTGTCATTCGTACTTTTTATATTTTATTTCATAATCAATCACCCATCTGAAGCTCCGTGTAATTGCTGTCAAGGGACATATTGGATAAATCAATTTAGGAACGAGAAAGTCATCCGAATAACGTTGCTGGGATTTGTTACAGTGTTTCAATTACATCTAAGTGAAGAACAGATTCATTTCGAAACTCTCTAAGATTAATATGTGTGTTATAAAGTATTCAATGTCAATTATCCGGATCCAACGACCTAACAGTGTATTGAGCTATACCTGACGATATTAGTTTTTAAAAAGATAAAAACTGAAAAACAATTATGCTTTCATATCAATTAGATCATTCTTTGCCTCAGCTTTTTACAGAAACTCTCTCTATGCTTTATTAGACAAGCGAATTTTCCGTTATCATACGAAAGTGTTCTAAAACACCCTATGAAATTATAAGAATCGTCTATTTTTCGCAATTAATTCAAAGTGCACGGAACCCATCAAAAGTTTTAATTTGCAATTAAGGTAGTCTAGATCATACTAAAACCGATGCAAGTAATTATTTTAACTTTAAATGACCGTAAGTTATAGCTCGATACACATTTATGCTTTGATCGGCAAACCAACAATGGTGTTTATGTCATTTTTGATGTGGGTTCGCAGTCAGAGACACAACATCAGTCTCAACTATGAATGAAGAGAATGGAAGAAGAAAAGCCAAACGGAAACTAAATATCGACTGTGAAAATGCTATACCTTCTCAAATGTTTTGTAAATGTGACCTTTGTAAACAATATTTAGCCATATGCTAGTGTTTTTGTGGTGTTTAATGTCAGCTCTGTTTTCCAAACGTACATTGTATTAGTACATAAGTAGTCTCCATTCTAAGACAATTCCTAGTGAAAAGACAATACATATATCAGATGTGATAAATAGGCTCTGGTAAAGTCAGAATATCGAGAATTAATTACTGTGTTAATTATCGATTCGTTCCCAACTTTTGGTGTTGGAGTCGTTATACGAGTTTGTCGTTATAATGGATACAAGTAACATTTAATATAACTTGACGTTTTCATGAAAGTAATCGCTGCTTTAGAATGAGTTGGTCGTAAGTACAAAGTTTAAGACAACAAGAAAACCCGTCTGTAATTTCCTCTTTACTTATGGAAAAACAAGCTTTTACAACTTAATTTTGGTTAACATGACAAGTTCCGACTTTCATGAAGATAGGTTTATAAAAAGCAGCGCCTAATGATGTAGACTTCAAATATGCATTAGTCTTATAAGGTAACCTTCTCATTCTAATCCAGGGTACTGTCGTTATACGAAATTGTCAGTACATCGGGTGTCGTTGAAATGAGGGCTGACTTTAATGCAATTCTATTGAACGTTGCTATCTATAAAGAGGAAATACATGAATTTAATAGCGCAGTGAGTGATTCGAATTATGCACCGTCACTTAATAGTCAAATAACGCAAACAAAATGGTACAAATAGTTTTACCATCGAACTGTAACTTCGTATCGTTTGACAGGACATGGTGATTAGTCATAGTCGTATCTTTTATTTTCAGTATTAATTGACTTATTGTTTTCCTGTGTCATATGGAAAAAAACATTACAAAACAGGTAATTGATACTTTCAACTTGATAAGGGCACTGTAAATAGTTTCACATAAAATACTGAACAAAACAGAGGCAGTAATAATGCAAGCACGTTTTATATTTACGAAAGTTTACACTGCAGTCATTAAAATTGAAAACACATATTGAATTGACTTCAATGTCATGGAATGCAATAACAAAACTTTTAAATCTTCTTATATACGCACTCCAAAGTACGCAATTAACGTGCCATTTACCTGATTGGTGTCGCTATGACAACGAATGATGCTGTTAATGCTGCTGGGATTACAGTTTGAGATATGTCATTAGTTATTTGCTTGAAACAGGCGCACAATGACCTACCGCAACGTTGAAAACTGATGACGAAGCATCATTAGGTGTATTAAATGTTTTCAGCGTTGATAGTCTGAACAGTTGGATACAGTATAAACAATGTTATCAAGTATCAACGCTGAAAACATTTAATACACCTAATGATTTTTCGTCATCAGTTATCTGGATTTTCCACATAATCGACTTATCAAGTAATAAATCTGGATAATAAATCTGGTTCATACAGGCCGTTCATTGATTTAATGAATTGCTTCAGAGGAAATGTAGTTTAATTCTAATGAATTGATGCAGGTTTTATATCAACACATCGTTTATATTAAATAAGACACTGTATATACTCAAAGGGAAACTAAACAAGGTATCTCTTACGGAAGCGTGCGATAATGGTATCTTAACTACAATTTCCAATTGTGTTCACGCACGCATCAAAGGCTTTCCAATCAAGCTGTTTTAATCAAAGAATGATAATCGATTATCAAGACTATCTCTATTAAACACGGCACTGGTGCAAGGTTGGCACATTTCAGTTTTATTTCGTGTGGTTGCAGTGTACTCGTTCCCTCGTTCTAGTTGTCGTAATTACACGTTCCAACAGACATATCATTCTAGCAAAAAGAGCAGCCTTGTAGACATATATTGCTGTATATGTTATATCAGTTAGCATGTAATAAGTTAAGGAAAACAAATATCTAGATGACCATCTCCACCAGCTGGCTATTATTCATGCTTTAAGTTATAGAAATAGAACGCAAAAACAAGTTTGTCTTATATATAAAATATATTTGACACATAACCGTGTTTGGGTTGATTATGTAGTTGTCGTCCTTCTGTTTCCAAGTGGATTCTGAAACAAGTTTTCACCGCAACATTGTTAATGACATTTGTGACCACGAATGTATGAGGGACATAAGCCAGTCTCACTTAACTTCTATTTGTTTGGTACATGCATTATGCTTAGTTTTAAATGACCGTGTTAACTTATCTTTACCGTTAGTGATAGCATTGGTAGTAATCACCTTCTTGTATTCACTTGGTGTCATTTAAAGTGTATAGAGCTATATCTGACGATTTTTTAAAAATAAAATAAAAAAGTGAAAAACAATTATGCTTTCATATCCATTAGACCATTTGTCCGTTTACATACTTAAGTGTTCTAGAACACCCTATGGAATTATAAGAAACGTCTAATTTTTCGACGATTGGATCACAGTACACGGAACCCATCCAAAGTTTTAATTTGCAATTTAGGTAGTCTAGTATCACACTTGAAACGATGCAAGTAATTATTTTGACATTAAATGACCGTTAAAACATAGCTCTATACACTTTAAGAAGTCCCTTTGAAGTACGGAATAAGTAAAAACGTCCCAGTATGGTAAGTATGCAGGCCTATACTTAGTAAAGTGTATCATCGGTGTAAAACAATTAAATGCATTGATTTATTGTTCGGGTGCATGTGTTGTTTCTTGCAGGTCACACTAAAGAAACCGTCTAAAATGTATTGAATGAACTTCAAGAATAATGTTTTTTTTTAGAAATACTCGCTGAGAGATTTGTACAATATATCTAAAAAGCTTGGAAATATCACATCTAGTAAATGAAAAAATAAAAAATACCCTTTCAAATTATCCGAATGTTTAGAAGTATAATGTTTATTAATAGGTACTTCTATAACCTGGTTAAGTTCAGTACAGATTCATTTTATAAAGTAAGTTTAAATCGAGAACTTTACTATCCTTTCCTACTAGATTAATCCATTTTCTGCGACAGACCTACTTTAATATAATAGTTGGACTTTATCTTAATCACTGTATTGATACAATTTCTTCACAGAATATTTTCCTTTTAATACACTTTTAGGACAAACTTCTTCAGTAAACAGTGTAAAAATCATATAATGCATTTGAGTATTTTTGTTCTGACTACCACTACCACCAAAACCTTGTTGTTTATTTTAACACAATAAGAGATAAACACAATGATAGACACCACATATACAACCTGCATTCCCACACCTCATCCCGAACTAAATTACTTAACAGTCTATCCTGAAAATTCTCAGCCGCCCTTTAATATATTAAAGATTCCATTTTACTTCATGCGGAGAGGTTGTTAATTCTACCATGGAAGGGGTTCATATTTACTTAAGAAGTAAACCAAAATGGTCTCTTGTGGAAATGTAATGAAACTTCTTCCCTGTTATACTCTTCTTATATACATTTATGTCGTCATATTAACGTGATTAGACTGATGTAAGCCTCTTTTCTAGTAGAGCATTATAAGAAATGGGAGCATTACCGTCGAACGATTTTATCAGTTTACATGTATATGGTTTAGTTTTTTAAGCTTCGTTATTTGTAGAGCAATGTTATATTTTGGAACATGACCGTTAGCCAGTTGCATAAGTTTACATTTAGTTTATTTACGTAGTTATGTAAGCTTCTTTTATGTTGAGCAATTATGAAATCGAAGCATGGCTGCAAGCTTCAATATTATACGTTCACATAATATAGAATTAACTAGCTTTATTTAATGTTGTTTTCATTGCCTTACGTATTTTTGTATAACCATGCACATTTCTTTGTACTGTTATGCACTGTTCGGCTGTACAATATGCATGTGCTCTGCAGTACAATATATGCATGTACAATACATGGTATATTTGATCTACAGTACAATGTGCATGTGCTGTTTAATATTTACGTCAGGTAATCAGACCTGCACCAGACATAAATAATTCAGTCTGAGATGGTAATCTGGCGACAATTCGGGTTTTAAATCACACGTGTCTCTAAAACGCAATAATAATGATCCAAATGCAACCTTTAGCTGTTTTGCAATTAGTCCATTGGTTTCAATAATTAACATAGGACACAAACAAAGAAACACCGACTTCTTTTAACACGTAGGTGAGGTACATGCTGAATATGCATTCAAAACAATGATGTTAAGTTTCTATGTTTGACTTCGAAGTATCTAACATTACGCTTAGAGTTTAGATTTGGTTTGGTAAAGGGATTAAATAATATTTTGACTTCATTAATCCAAACAATTTAAAGCATTATAGTTAAATTGTTTTCATGTTTTAAATTTATTTATACCGACAGTTTTGGAGATTACTGACTAAATTGAAAATACACAGATAATTGGACCCGGTTTTATTTGTGGTGCCATAAATTATTTTAATGATACAGACGTGGTGCAGAAGAATCATGACTCTGCCAACTTGCAGTCATTTGTTTTCGCAAAATTAATTATTTGGTATAAAAGTTGTATTTGTTACTACATTATAGGTGTTTGATACAATTTCTTGGTGTAATCTTATATAAATACATATGAACTTAAAACTAACTAATATGCTACAAGGCAAACTTTGCCAGTAATGGAATTTCATTTCAAACCATATTCTTTTTGTATTTCTGTTCCTAATAGACTTCTTTTTCGTCTACACATTTTTACCTTACCCTACTAGTCGCTGTACCGTCTGTTTCTTCGAACAACTGTTGACTTTAGAGAATTTTCAAAATAATTTAACCCATAATCAGTTGACTTATCAAAACACATAATCTCTTTAAAACTATTGCTCTCTTCAATCACATGATCATATATTATTCGATCTATCACCTTCAAAGCGCGTCCGTATAGTACTGATTGACTGTAATGAATATGTAATCAAACGAAACCCTAAATTTCAAGCAGTTTCCTTTGCAGATATTTTAACACACATCAAAAGCGATAGAAATACACCAATGACTTATTTATTTAAGCTCCTTGAACCAAAGAAGAGCGTTAGAAAAATGGGTAACTACGAATTAGGTTGAGCTGGGTGCGAATAAAAATGACTTATTATAATTAGTTCGTTGTGCATCAAAATGAAATATGACACTTCAAGGCAAGTTAATTTTGTGGGGAAATTATGCTTCTGTCTTCGTGATGTATGTCTTTCCTTTGACCTAACCAGTGTTCAACTTAGTGGTTAACCAGAGAGAACTTTTCTGTCCGCAGGTTTTGTCTGTCTTTTTGTTATCCAAATTACTATGAAGTTCATACACAATTCCTATTTTTTTAATAAACGCTGTTCTTAAAGATTTTCTAGTGATCAAATGGCTTTTAACATCATAAAAGTTAATGCAAATCAGTATAATATCAAACATTAAAACCATTTCGACGATAGGGTGGCTTAAAATGGACACAACTTTATTCTAGGCTGAATATTTATAGTTTATACCCGCGGGTACATCTGGTAAAGGTCAATTGTGTCAACTGAGTATACATTGCTTACGTTGTATGTGTTTTGATGAAACGCTTAAATGATGATCTGGTTCCATTTGCCGTATAAGTAAATTAATGTGTTAGTTGTACCTGTGTTTATGTACTGTGTGTTAGTTGTACCTGTGTTTATGTACTGTGATTGTTTTGATTGGATGTGATAGGCATTTTCCTAATCCATTGTTGCCTTGTGCTGATGATTGATTGGCTGTTTCCGCTGAATGCCGCTACCAAAATCTACATTCTTTTTTTAAATCAATTGACAAATGTTCTGCTAACCTCATTGCATTTTATCTGATCAGATACTGTACGCAATACTCCAACCTCAAGTACAATTGAAAAAGTCGTGTACATATGGGTAAGTATATTTAATGTACTTTCCAATTGACCAGTCCACTTCTGGAATACTGTTTTATATACTTTTGTACATATGTTTATATAATAATGTGCTATATATAGCAAGAGCGATCAACGTAAAAAATAACTACATGTGTTTTCCTTGGAAGGCATAGGTTGTCTTATTTTATTGCTCGCTATCGCCCACGTACAAACAAAGAGGTTCGTTGGGATATCCTGTAGCAATATGACGCGATTGTACTTACATTTATTACTGTGAGCTATCCATTGTATTATTGTTTTAAAAAAGTCCAGCTATAACCTAGGAGCAGTCCCATAAAACATGTTTCACAAACTTCCCGTGTTATAACATCAATCAATAAACAACTAAGCACCATTTTCAATAAAAATACGACTTTTATGGTTCTATGGAGACGGAAAATGTAGGCATTGTTATGGTCGGCAGTGTTTCGACGTTGAGTGGTTTTCAAATTGATTGTTGTTTACCCAGTCGAGAAAATGTTCATCACAAATATCAAATTATTCGTTCGATGATTTCATTACTGCTTCTGAACTATATTTAATACAATACAGTGTATTAGTTGATATGGTAGGGACGCCTGAGGATAATTATTACCAAGTTTAAATCATCTGTATTTTGGCATGTTCTATGGGCATGCTGGTCATTTTAGTGTCAATAGAATGTATAGAACTGTGGCGGCCCTCCTGCCGTATTTCCTGCCTATTTATGTGTCATTCTAGCAATCGATTTCAGAAAACATATTCAATGGTATGCATATAGCAATCCTATATACTTACTGACGCTGCAAACCGAAATGTGCATTAGTTTGTGTCGAATGCAAATAAAAAGCCTACACGTGTATTCTGAACTTCTATTCTATTACGGCCCTGCGAAGTGTTGCTAAATGGATTTACATTTTATCACGACACTGCAGTATAATAATACAAATAGTGCCTTATTGTCCGACGACAAGTTTTAAATTCCACGTAATGTGTCTATATACGTATTCTAACCAGTTTAATCAATTATGGCTTTATATTTACTATCAATCTGATATTGATGGACTAAAATCAAATGCTAACGATGGCGCCTTGGTATACCTATCAAAGAATATGATCTGCTTATGCAACCGTACGTATTCCTAATGTGATGTAAGACGTTTTATACAAAACTTTAAGTAGCTATAAGACAAAGTCAGACCGAGTCCCACATGTGGCTATGTTTTCATGAATATGTTGTTACCAACAGCAGAGAGTATTATTGAGATGACCATTTGTTTCGTCTTCCTAATTTCATAACTTTCGTTCCGTAGAATAATTATTTTTTGAAAATGACGTAACGGAAACCAGACCTCTCCAGCGACCATGTTTACAGCGATCCAAATGAGTTTGACTCTTTAGTCAATTACAATTTTATAGAAAAGAAATACACCGATAATGTTTCCATCACAAAAACACAAATTTCATTATTCTGGTTGTTTTGACACCATGTTTCCTGGTTATACTTATTAAAAAAAATTATTTACCAAATATGGACTTATATTTTCCAAAATATGATGGAAGAAGACAGTTATTTTGTGTCATATATATACGTGTGCATCCAGATTTAAACTTATTTACGTTAATACGTAACATATGGGTCAGGATTGATAAATTTGATATCACTCAATTACCAAACTCCAATTCGACCACGTTTTGCGGTATTATTATTTATCCAACCAATCAGTATATTTCCTGAACTCTAAAATTTAATGTGTTAATCCCGGTTTCCATGAAGCGTAAAAACAACGTGTTTTCGGCGAGTATTTATTCGACACGTACTACGCGCCGAATAAATATATTTCGCTTCAGTCTATATAGCTTGTTGTCGTTTCCATTGACGTTTATTTCGGCGAGTTAAATATTTTACGCATGACAGTGCGTAAAAAATCGCTTCGGGTAGCGAATTTTTTTACGCAAGGACGCGCTTAAAATGATATTTTAGGTATAACGTGACGTGATCTCCTCAATTTTATCCACGACACTCATAGTACATTACCTGAATTTAGGTTTACAGTATAAGGGGAATGTTAGCAGAATCCCTGTCTTTTCGGGAACCAAAAAACACAAGCACCGTGTTCTATACCCCTGATCTTTTAAATGTGTTAGCTAAACATGTACTATCGTCTTTTCTACGGCCTGAAGTAGCATTTGCCGTAAAATACCACTAAAAGCTGTGCGTTTTTATAAAAAAATTCACATCTGTTTTCAGCTTCATGGAAACAGTTTTTAGCGCGTAATCGGTAGGTAAATATTCGGCGCCGTAATTACACGCCGACAATGTACGCTCCATGGAAACCCGGCTTTATTACGTGTTGCGACTACGTCTTTAAATCACTATACTCGTATGTAGTGCGTCACAAGACACGTATTACTAATCAATTTGTTGCGTTTGATGTTTAACCCAATATCAATCAAATGAACATCACTCAAGCACTCCGTAGAGATCAAGACATATCAAATAAAGAATTTAGATAACCTGCTTTATATAAAGTGAAATATATACACGAAAAGTAAATCTAGGTACGGAGTATAAGGTAAAATGATCGGCTTTAAAAGGGCCATTGTGATAAAATAGTAAATGATTCTGAATCATGTATATGTAAACAGACACGTTAATTGAAGAAATGTGTTAATGTTCTATTTAAGTATGTATTAGTGGCTATATATTAGCGTCGTTAATAATTCAATTATCATTCTAATCATTGTAGCTAACTAAATACGTATACAAAATACATATACACAATGTGCTTTTCAGTTGAAGCGATGGATTTTATTTTCAATAAAAAGTAGAACTTTAATCACTCAGGTGAAAACTGAACTCACTAAATGAGATACCATGTCCTACAAAAAATACGATACGTCATTGAACAGCAGGACCAGAGAGTAATATGCTCAATAGCCGCACACTTCTGCACACCAAACGCTCAAAACAAGTAGTCCTGGTTCGCACCACAATCTATCAACAGCGAATGACCTTTATGGCACACAAACCGTTCAACAGATACACACAACCACAGTCAAGAAGGATTTTCCTAATGGTTGTTTCTTTGACGTGGTGCCCTGTACAATTTGGCAAATCAGTCTTCATTTCGAACACACATACCGAAAAAGGTATGAGAAAATCCGAAAGGGAAGGTAGCACTCAACCCAACCAGCCGAGGACAGAAATAAAAAATACCACGACACAACTACCCTAAGCAGTGCTTACAGACACCCATGCCAAAACGGCGACCTAATGAGGCACACAACCCCGGGGTAGGTCGAATCAATTAACCCAATACACCCAACGGCGTCAAGTGGGTTTTAGTACTGGACAGGAGCAATGACCTTATCTAGAGCTGCAGACTGAATTTCATACATCATGCTCTATGATCATGTCCATGACAATGTAAAATCGACATTTAAGTACAAAACACTTTTATTTTGGTGTCGTTCCCAAATGATTATGATAATTATATACGTTTTCTCATCGATCTACTTGTCACTCTGTAAAGTATATTGTGTTCCATCTAGTTCCATCATATTAATTAACGTGTCGTAACATTTACTTGTAAAGATAAACAGATATCAAACAGATGGACTATCTATATATCTTTGAGAACACTTGAGATGTAAAGTTAAGATTTCATTGTTTAATATGTTTTCATTTTCTGAAAAGCATAATGGCCGACAAAAGACGTTCGATCTACATTTTTGTATATCCAGTTCCAAGGTAACGCGATAGTTATCACATTAATGAATGAACGTAAAGCTACCCATTGTTTTATAAACAGCAAGCAAGCCCGGCTGTATCATAGGAGTGGCGTAAAAAATACAAAAAGTGTTTTCTACAAACTTCATTCATTACACATACCTAATATAACTGAATAACTAAGCACCATTTTCAATAAAACGATTTTTATGATTCTACGGAGAGTAACTATGTAGATATTCTGTTAGTCCGCGCGCCTAGAATAAGATGTATTTTACATTAATTGTCATTGTATTTGGACGAGCAAATGTTCAATATAATTATCGCATCATTCGTTCGATACATATATTACTGCCACTTCTTCTTTCTTAATACCTTATATACTAGCACGGCACAATTTAATATTAGCGCCTGGTGTAAGTGCAATCAACTTTATACATATGTAGCATCTGTTTTATGACATATTTTGGGGAATGCTCTAAATAAGTATTGTTAGTGTCAAACATATTTATAGAACCCCGCTTGTCATAAAGTATCTGTATATTGGAATGCTGTTGGGCATGCACTACAATTTTAGTGTCAAAAGTATTTTATAGAACTGTGGCGGCCGTCCTTTCAAGTAATAAATCTGGATAATAAATCTGGTTCACAGAGGCGGTTTATTGATTTATTGAATTGCTTCAGAGGAAATATAGTTTAATTCTAATGAATTGATGCATATTTTATATCAACACATCATTTATATTAAATAAGACACTGTATATACACAAAGGAAAACTAAACAAAGTATATCATACAGAAGCGAACGATAATGGCATCTTAACCACATCTTCCACGTAAGTTCACGCACGTATTCAAGGCTTTTTCTATCAAACTGTTTTCATCAAGGAATGACACTCGATTATCAAGATTATCTCTTTTAAGCACGGCACTGGTGCAAGGTTGACACATTTCAGTTTTATTTATTGTGGTTGCAGTGTCCTTGTTTTGAATGATTGTTATGTTTTAATACTTTTTCTAACATCATGTTCATTCCCATACAAAGTTAGGAATTATTCGGATATTGAAATATTTTGTATTTACCTAACGAGACAATGCACTGTCTATTTTGGATTTAAGGGAATATATTTCACCCATCATCATTAGATCTGTAACAACACCGAGTCTTTTACTAGAGTCTTTTACTTCTCACTTTACATTATTCGATATTACTTACCTAACGCGTCTGTATAATACTGACCCTATATGTAACTGAAAACCAATTCTTCAAGCAATTCCTAGGCGGATCTTTTAACATACATTAAATGCTATATATAGATATACAAATGACTAAATCTTTAAAGATTTTTTGCAAAATGTCCATAACGACAAAACACATTGACGGTACTAAGCTGACACACATTTTTAGACAATGTATATTTTCAGAGGAATATCCTACTTAGTAATGGGATCTTCTATTTATGACATGTTGGTGAATCTAGGAGTGCCGTAGACTATTATGTTTCTCAAAGTATGCTCATTAATTTTTATGTATGTTACACCATATAATGTGATCAGTTTAATCATGTAAAAATACAAAATTACTCAATTTTCTAACGAGTGTCAATCTTTTCAAGATAGAAGCGTCATGGTATGATACTACTATTCAATGGTATTAATATATTGTATTAATTAAATACAAGTTTTTTAATTCTACTCTGTCAAAGTAACGACCAATAAAACAATTACATGGGTAAAAGGCTGCCAAATAAAACATGTTCTCGAGTATTGGAGTCATGTGGCGAAAGTGATTGACTTGCTACTTTGCTAATAATGTCAGACTTCCGCGGCATAATGTCAACACGAAGAAACTTAAATGCGATTATATTCTCCATAAAAGTATTGCAAAGGATAATGTGTAAATGTATAAAGTATACAGTGATTCTTAAAACCGCCTTAATGTAATTATATGATGACACTACTTCTGTAACAAACTATGCATGTTTGTCATTCGTATTGTTTTATATTTTATTCCATATTCAATCACCCATCCGTAGCTCCATGTTATTGCTGTCAAGGGAAATATTGGATAAATCAATTTAGGAACGAGAAAGTCATCCGAAAAACACGTTGCTGGGATTTGTTACAGTGTTTCAATTAAATCTAAGTGTAGAACATATTCATTTCAAAACTCTCTTAGATTGATATATGTGTTACAAAGTATTCAATGTCAATCATCCGGATCCAACAACATTAAAGTGTATTGAGCTATACCTGACGATATTTAAAAAAACTAAAAAACGATTATGCTTTCATATACATTAGATAATTTTTTCGCTTCAACTTTAACAGAAAATGTCTTTGTTATCTATTGGACATGCGAATTGTCCGATATCATACGAAAGTGTACTAGAACACCAAATGAAATTATAATAATCGTCTATTTTTCTAGGCTTGGACCAAACTGCCCGGCACCAATTCAAAGTTTTAATTTGCAATTAAGGTAGTCCAGTATCATACTTAAAACGATGCAAGTAATTATTTTGACATTAAATGACCGTTAGATATAGCTCAATACTCAGTAATGGTTTGACCGGAAACCAAAATGGTGTTCATTGTTTTTTGGTCATTGTTGATGTGGGTACTCAATCAGAGACCCAGCATCGGTATCAACTATGAATGAAAGGAATGAAACAAGAAAATTCGAACGGAAACTACACATCGACAGTAAAAAATGAAAGGCCTTCTCAGATGTTTTCCAAACGTGATCTCTATGAACAGTATTTCACAATATGCTGGTATGTTTGTGATGTTTACTATTGGGTATGAAGTCAGTCCTGTTTTCCTAACTTTTAAGTACATGGGAAGTCTCCATTCTTAGACACTGTATTTGTGAAAGGACAATAAATATGTCCGTTGTGAAAAATATACCCTCGTCAATGTCAGTATATCGCGTATCAATTACTGTGTAAATTATCAATTCGTTTCCAGCTTTTTTGGTGTCGGGTCGCTATACAATTTGTCGTTATAATGGATACAAACAACGTTAAATAGAATTCGTTCCGATAAAAGTAGTCGCTGTGTCGGAATGAGGAGGTCGTAAATACAAATTGGATATTTGAGAAAACAAGAAAAAAGGTCTGTAATTTACTCTTTTCTTTTGTTAAAACAAACTTGTACAACTTAATTTTCGTCAACATGACAAGTTCCGATTTTCAATAGTCTCATAAGAAGCGCATAATGATGTAGATTTCAAATATGCATTAGTCTTAAAAGACCGTAAGTGTCACTAAGTCGTACCACCTTCTCATTCTAAGCCAACGTAATGCCGTTAAACGAAATTGTAAGTAAATCGAGTGTCGTTGGTATCATGGCTGACTGTAACAGCAAATCTATTGAACATTGCTATCCATAAAAAAATAGAACGATCAAAAGGAAATACATGAATTAGTATCGCAGTGAGTGTTTCTAATAATGTACCGTCGCTTAATAGTCCTATTACGCAAACAATCTGGGGTAAATAGTTTTATTATCAAACTGTAACTTCATATCGTTTGACAAGACATGGTGATTGGTCATAGTTGTATTTTTTCTATTCTGTATTTAATTGACTTATTGTTGTCCTGTGTCATATGGTAAAATAAAACCATTACAAAAACAGGTAATTGATACTTCAAATTGATAAGGGCACTGTAAATAGTTCCACATAAAACACTGAACGAAACTCCTAGATTCACCAACATGTCATAAATAGAAGATCCCATTACTAAGTAGGATATTCCTCTGAAAATATACATTGTCTAAAAATGTGTGTCAGCTTAGTACCGTCAATGTGTTTTGTCGTTATGGACATTTTGCAAAAAATCTTTAAAGATTTAGTCATTTGTATATCTATATATAGCATTTAATGTATGTTAAAAGATCCGCCTAGGAATTGCTTGAAGAATTGGTTTTCAGTTACATATAGGGTCAGTATTATACAGACGCGTTAGGTAAGTAATATCGAATAATGTAAAGTGAGAAGTAAAAGACTCTAGTAAAAGACTCGGTGTTGTTACAGATCTAATGATGATGGGTGAAATATATTCCCTTAAATCCAAAATAGACAGTGCATTGTCTCGTTAGGTAAATACAAAATATTTCAATATCCGAATAATTCCTAACTTTGTATGGGAATGAACATGATGTTAGAAAAAGTATAAAAACATAACAATCATTCAAAACAAGGACACTGCAACCACAATAAATAAAACTGAAATGTGTCAACCTTGCACCAGTGCCGTGCTTAAAAGAGATAATCTTGATAATCGAGTGTCATTCCTTGATGAAAACAGTTTGATAGAAAAAGCCTTGAATACGTGCGTGAACTTACGTGGAAGATGTGGTTAAGATGCCATTATCGTTCGCTTCTGTATGATATACCTTGTTTAGTTTTCCTTTGTGTATATACAGTGTCTTATTTAATATAAATGATGTGTTGATATAAAATATGCATCAATTCATTAGAATTAAACTATATTTCCTCTGAAGCAATTCAATAAATCAATAAACCGCCTCTGTGAACCAGATTTATTATCCAGATTTATTACTTGAAAGGACGGCCGCCACAGTTCTATAAAATACTTTTGACACTAAAATTGTAGTGCATGCCCAACAGCATTCCAATATACAGATACTTTATGACAAGCGGGGTTCTATAAATATGTTTGAGACTAACAATACTTATTTAGAGCATTCCCCAAAATATGTCATAAAACAGATGTTACATATGTATAAAGTTGATTGCACTTACACCAGGCGCTGATATTAAATTGTGCCGTGCTAGTATATAAGGTATTAAGAAAGAAGAAGTGGCAGTAATATATGTATCGAACGAATGATGCGATAATTATATTGAACATTTGCTCGTCCAAATACAATGACAATTAATGTAAAATACATCTTATTCTAGGCGTGCGGACTAACAGAATATCTACATAGTTACTCTCCGTAGAATCATAAAAATCGTTTTATTGAAAATGGTGCTTAGTTATTCAGTTATATTAGGTATGTGTAATAAATGAAGTTTGTAGAAAACACTTTTTGTATTTTTTACGCCACTCCTATGATACAGCCGGGCTTGCTTGCTGTTTATAAAACAATGGGTAGCTTTACGTTCATTCATTAATGTGATAACTATCGCGTTACCTTGGAACTGGATATACAAAAATGTAGATCGAACGTCTTTTGTCGGCCATTATGCTTTTCAGAAAATGAAAACATATTAAACAATGAAATCTTAACTTTACATCTCAAGTGTTCTCAAAGATATTTAGATAGTCCATCTGTTTGATATCTGTTTATCTTTACAAGTAAATGTTACGACACGTTAATTAATATGATGGAACTAGATGGAACATAATATACTTTACAGAGTGACAAGTAGATCGATGAGAAAACGTATATAATTATCATAATCATTTGGGAACGACTCCAAAATAAAAGTGTTTTGTACTTAAATGTCGATTTTACATTGTCATGGACATGATCATAGAGCATGATGTATGAAATTCAGTCTGCAGCTCTAGATAAGGTCATTGCTCCTGCTCAGTACTAAAACCCACTTGACGCCGTTGGGTGTATTGGGTTAATTGATTCGACCTACCCCGGGGTTGTGTGCCTCATTAGGTCGCCGTTTTGGCATGGGTGTCTGTAAGCACTGCTTAGGGTAGTTGTGTCGTGGTATTTTTTTATTTCTGTCCTCGGGTGGTTGGGTTGAGTGCTACCTTCCCTTTCGGATTTTCTCATACCTTTTTCGGTATGTGTGTTCGAAATGAAGACTGATTTGCCAAATTGTACAGGGCACCACGTCAAAGAAACAACCATTAGGAAAATCCTTCTTGACTGTGGTTGTGTGTATCTGTTGAACGGTTTGTGTGCCATAAAGGTCATTCGCTGTTGATAGATTGTGGTGCGAACCAGGACTACTTGTTTTGAGCGTTTGGTGTGCAGAAGTGTGCGGCTATTGAGCATATTACTCTCTGGTCCTGCTGTTCAATGACGTATCGTATTTTTTGTAGGACATGGTATCTCATTTAGTGAGTTCAGTTTTCACCTGAGTGATTAAAGTTCTACTTTTTATTGAAAATAAAATCCATCGCTTCAACTGAAAAGCACATTGTGTATATGTATTTTGTATACGTATTTAGTTAGCTACAATGATTAGAATGATAATTGAATTATTAACGACGCTAATATATAGCCACTAATACATACTTAAATAGAACATTAACACATTTCTTCAATTAACGTGTCTGTTTACATATACATGATTCAGAATCATTTACTATTTTATCACAATGGCCCTTTTTAAGCCGATCATTTTACCTTATACTCCGTACCTAGATTTACTTTTCGTGTATATATTTCACTTTATATAAAGCAGGTTATCTAAATTCTTTATTTGATATGTCTTGATCTCTACGGAGTGCTTGAGTGATGTTCATTTGATTGATATTGGGTTAAACATCAAACGCAACAAATTGATTAGTAATACGTGTCTTGTGACGCACTACATACGAGTATAGTGATTTAAAGACGTAGTCGTAACACGTAATAAAGCCGGGTTTCCATGGAGCGTACATTGTCGGCGTGTAATTACGGCGCCGAATATTTACCTACCGATTACGCGCTAAAAACTGTTTCCATGAAGCTGAAAACAGATGTGAATTTTTTTATAAAAACGCACAGCTTTTAGTGGTATTTTACGGCAAATGCTACTTCAGGCCGTAGAAAAGACGATAGTACATGTTTAGCTAACACATTTAAAAGATCAGGGGTATAGAACACGGTGCTTGTGTTTTTTGGTTCCCGAAAAGACAGGGATTCTGCTAACATTCCCCTTATACTGTAAACCTAAATTCAGGTAATGTACTATGAGTGTCGTGGATAAAATTGAGGAGATCACGTCACTTTATACCTAAAATATCATTTTAAGCGCGTCCTTGCGTAAAAAAATTCGCTACCCGAAGCGATTTTTTACGCACTGTCATGCGTAAAATATTTTACTCGCCGAAATAAACGTCAATGGAAACGACAACAAGCTATATAGACTGAAGCGAAAATCAAGTTGACATGAGGACAGACTTGTTCTGTCGTGTTAGCCAACAACACTTTTTATGAATTATATTTATTCGGCGCGTAGTACGTGTCGAATAAATACTCGCCGAAAACACGTTGTTTTTACGCTTCATGGAAACCGGGATTAACACATTAAATTTTAGAGTTCAGGAAATATACTGATTGGTTGGATAAATAATAAATTGTAAAGGTTTTATCTGACTTTTTGTTAACCAAATTACTATGCGGTTCATATACAATACATGTACCTAGTTTTTGAATAACCACTGTTCTTAAAGATGCTCTAGTCATTAAATGGCTTTTGTCATCCAACGAGTTAATGCAAATCAGTGTTATTTAAAAAATTAAAAACATATCGACGGTAGTGTGGCTTTTTATTAAAGCGTCGCTTTAAAATGGAATCAAAGACATTAATTATAGGCTGATTATTTATAGTGTATACACAGGCGGTACATCTGGTTAATGTTAATTGTGTCAACTGAGAATACATTGCTTAGTACGTAGTATGGGGTTTGATGAAACGCTTTATTGATGGTCTGGTTCCATTTGCAGGCAAAAGGTTCCTTTGCCACATTAGCAAATTGAATGTGTTTAGTAAATGTTGTGACTGTGTTTATGTACTGTTAGGCTGTGTGATTGTTTTGATTGGACGAATATGCCTTTTCTAATGCAATGTTGCCTTGTACTGATGATTGCTCGGCTGTTTCCGCTGAATGCCACTACCCAAATCTACATTTCTTTTTGAAATCAAATCACAAATTTTCCGCTTGTCTCTTTACACTTTATCTGATCTAATACTATACTCAATACACCACCCTCGAATACGTTTAAATATATGTTCGCACATATGGGTAAGTATATTAAGTGTACTCTCTAATTGACAAGTCCACTTCTGGAATACTTATATACAGATGTTTATACAATATGTATGTGCTATATAAAGTAAGGGTGATGAACATATAAGATAACTACATGTGTGTACCTTGGAGGACATATATTGTCTCAGTACTCAGTACTACCCACGTACAAACAGAGATATTCAGAGGGATATCGAGAAACAATGTGGCGCTATTGTACTTACATTGATAACTGTGAGCTACCCATTGTATTTTTTAACGTCAAGCCGGAGCAGTCCCATAAAATGTGTTTTACAAACTTCCTTTGTTATAACACCAATTAATATACAACTAAGCACCATTTTCAATAAAACGACTTTTATGGTTCTATGGAGACGAAAAATGTAGACATTGTTTTGGTCGACAGTATCTCGACGTTGAGTGGTTTTCAAATTGATAGTTGTTTAGTCAGGCGAGAAAATGTTCATCGGATGATTCATTTAATTCATTCATAACTACAGAACAACATTTAGCACCATATACCAGTTTTTATGACAGGGACGCCGGGGGATAATTTTGACAACTTTTAAATCATCTATATTTTGGCATGTTTTTTATACATGCTGTTAATTGTGTTAGTGTAAATTTTTTTATAGAACTGTGACGACACTCCTGTCATATTTCTACCAATTTATGTCCCATTCTATCAATCGATTTCAGAACAAGTAGTGCTAGGCACATAACCATGCTATATAGTATTATACTTGCTGACACTGCAAACCGAAATGTGCATAAGTGTGTATTAAATGAAAATAAAAAGCCTACACAAATAATCAGTACTTCTGTTGTACAACGGCCCTGCAAAGAGTTGTTTAATGGATTTACATTTTTCACGACACTACAGTATACGATACAAATAGTGCCGTATTGACCAACGACAAGTTTTAACTTCCACGTAATGTGTCTATATACGCATTTTAACCATTAAAATATAGATTTATATTTACTATTAATCTGATATTGAAGGACTAAAATCAAATTCTAACAATGGCGCCTTGGTATACCTATCTAAGCACATGATGTGTTTATGCAAGTGATCTTATTCCTAACGTGATCTCAGACGTTTTTAGAATAGCTTTTAGTAGCAATAAGACAAAGTCAGACCAAGTCCCATGTGGCTATGTTTTCATTAATATGTTGTTTACCAACAGCAAAGAGTATTATGGAGATGACCATTTGTTTCGTCTTCCTAATTTCATATCTTTTGTTCCTTACAATAATTATTTTTGAGAATTACGTAACGGAAACCAGACCTCTCCAGCGACCATGTTTACAACGATCCAAATGAGTTTGACTCTTTTGCCAATAACAAGTTTATAGAAAAAACAACATCAGTCTTTATATGTTATTATATTTTTTGTAGAACTCGGCTATATTTTGTGAGAGATTTGCCGTTGAGACATCCGTTTCTTATATGTTTGATGCTTCGTTAACCTTAAGGCCAATGAATGTGTATTCGACATTGTATGTTCCAACAATTCTTTCCAAATTTAGAATATTGAGAAATATGTGACATGCTAACCAATGCTGTTGTCTCTAGAAATCAGTTTAACGGCACCTCATTCATTTGCAATTAAGACATTAATTTAAATAATTTTGGTTTAACTTCGGTCTCAATTTGTAAAATTTCCAAGCAATGCTGCTTAAAACAAAAAATGAATGTGACATTAAGTAAACTTTGACTAAGGAAGTTCAAGCTGATTTATTTGTATTCTGTTTCATGCCAAAATGATATGTTTTAGTTTTTATGTAACCAATCAGTATATTTCCTGAAATATAAAAGTGTTACTATGTCGTAAGATTGCCTCTTTAAATCACTATATACACGTATGTAATGCATCACAAGACACGTAATGAATTTGTTGCTCTAGATGTTTAACCCAATATAATTAAATGAACAACACTTAAGCACTCCGTATGGATCAAAACATCCCAAATAAAGACTTCAGATTGCCTGATTTATATAAAGAGAAATATATACACGAATTTAAATCTAGGTACGAAGTACAGATGAAAGATCAGTGGAATGGTCGGTTTGAAAAATGCCTTTCCGATAGAGTTGCAAATGTTTCATGTATACGAAAGCAAACAACTTCAATTGAGATATTGGCTAATGGTGTAGTTGAGTATGTATTAGTTGCTATGTATTAGCATCGGTAATAATTCAATTATCATTCTAATCGATATAGAGACATAAATACAAATGTACGTATACATCGTACATGAATGTAGTACATGTATGTGTTTTGCAGTTAAAGCAATGACTTATATTCTCAATTAAAAGTAATTAATCATTCAGCTGAAAACTGAACTCACTTAATGAGAAACCATGTCCTACAAAACACGATATTGCATTGATAAGCAATATCAGAGACTTAGACGATGCTCAATAGCGGCACACATCTGCACAGCAAACGTTTAATATAAGTCCTTTTTCACTCCACAAACTCTCAACAGCGAATGACCCTTATTGCTCACAAATCTTTCCTCGATTACACAACCGCTGTCAAATTGCTTTTATCCATAATTTTTTTTACTCGATCGTACTGTATAATTTTGCAAACCAACTAGTTAGTCTGCATTTCGAACACATATCCCGAAACTCACGCCAAGTAACCCAACACGCAAAACGGTGACCTGTGGTTTTTAGTACTTGACCGGGGCAACTTACCTTATCTCAAGCTGCATGTTGAATGTCATAAACCATGCTCCATTACATGTACCAATATCCATGACAATATACCGTCCACATTGAAGTACAAAACATTTTTATTTTGTTGTCGTTCCTAATGATTATGATATATACGTTTTCTCATCGATCTACTTGTCACTATGTTGATCCATCATATTAATTTTAACGTGTCGTTACACTAAGCCTTGAAGCTCGTGTAGCCGGTGTATCAAACGAAATTGACAGAATAAATATAAATCACTAACTCCTCGACACATATTTTGTTGGAAATTGCTCAAATGACCTTTAATCTTTAATAAAACTGCAAAATCACATCAAATGACCTTTGGAATTGGAAAAGATACATGTAAACAAACACCATGTAAAATTTCAGGAAAGTGAAATAACCCCACCTATCCGGTGCAACACTAACTTTTTCCAAGTAAGTTTGGCCAGTTGGTTGACAAGTTGATTTTTTCCCGCCAAAAGTTGCACACGACCCTTTTTATCAACGGATGACGTCATAGCTGTCAAAATTATGTTTGATAAATAAACAAGCGAGCATTGAATACATGCATGTCAAACATTGCCGAAATAAGGATTTACTCGTAGTGAAGGCATGGTGTAAGTTTTTGTTGTGATTTCATTCAGAAATTGGTCCATTTCGTATTTAATTTACTCGTCAGTTATTGTAAACAATCCTGCAGGCAATGTCACGAGAAAAAGAATCTACAATTTCATGAGAAAATTACATACACCGGTACCGTGGATACACCGGCTTCATGGGGTTTCACTATACGTGTAAAGATAAACATATATCAGACAGGTGTAATATCTATAATGTTTAATGTTAGTTTAATGAGGTGCGTTCCTTTGAAATTATTTGAGATGCAGAGTTAATATTTCATTGTTTAATATTTATTTATTTTCTGAAAAGCATAATGACCGACAAAAAAGTTCGATCTACATTTTTGTATATTCAGTTCCATGGTGACGCGATAGTACTCAAATTAATCAACGTACGTAAAACTACCCATTGTTTTATATACAGCAAGCAAGCCCGGCTGCATCATAGGAGTGGCGTAAAAAACGAAAAAGTGTTTTATACAAACTTCATATATAACACATACCTAATAACCTATAACTGAATAACTAAGCACCATTTTCAACAAAACGATTTTTATGATTCTATGGAGAGTAACAATGTAGACATTCTTTTAGTCCGCACCGTCTAGAGTAAGATGGTCTTCACATTACTTGTCAGTATAGTCGGACGAGCAAATGTTGAATATAATTATCACATCACTCGTTCGATACATATATTACTGCCACTTCTTCTTTATATAATTATATCTCCGTATACTAGTATGGCATAATTTAATATCAGCGCCTGGGGTAAGTGCAATCAACTTTAAACATTTATATCATCCGTTTTATGACATGGTTTGGGGCATGCTCTAAATAAGTATTGCTAGTGTGAAACATATTTATAGAGCCCCGCATATCATAAAGCATCTGTATTTTGGAATGCTTTTGGGCATCCACTACAATTTTAGTGTCAAAAGAATTTTATAGAACTGTCCTTTCATATGTTTCTATCGTTTTACGCGACAGTTTAGTAATCAATTCAGAGAAAATATTTAATGAATTGCTTATCCTAATAAAGTATACTTGCTGACGCTGCAGACCGAGAGGTGCCTTAGTTTGTGTTGAATGGAAATAAAGAACATACACACATATTCTGCATTTCTATTTTAATACCGTACTGCGAAGTTTCACTAAATTGATAAAGAACGTTTTATCGAACTGGTAGTGTTACATGTATGCAGTATAACAATACAAATAATATTTAATTTTCCTCTGAAAATTGGACGGTTGTATTTATATTTAAATTCTAGGTAATGCATCTCTTTACCACATTTTGTACACACATTCCAACCTTTCGAATCAGAAATATGGGTGCATGTATACAGTTTGGCTATTACTGACAGGATACAAAATGCTAACAAATGACAAATAAGATCACCGACCAAATAAATATCACCATAAAATAGGATCCTGTTAATGCAACCGAACGCATTTTGCTAAAAGACGAAACCAGACCGTGTCCCTGGTGGATGTGCTTTCATGAATATGTTGTTGTACTAAATCCTGACAGATATATTTTGATGCATATTTGTATCGTATACATATTTATGCAGAACTTTGGTTTCTCAGAAGTGTTTAAAGAAATATAACGTAGCCGAAACCAGACTTCACCTGTGATCAAAATGGACATAATGTAGTGTATTGAAATCGAATAATAGTACATAGACTGGAGAATCGTTACAAATATAGATTTGAGTGTGTTACGGCTGCACACAACGGTACCTTAATTCGGAAACATTTGTCTGTACTTGGTATTAAGTATTTGAATAAGCAATGTCATGTCGGTTTATTTAATAACATCGATTTCTTACCGTCTAATTAAAATATAATTACGTTTCTCAGACAGAAATTCTACACCGATCTCGTTTAATGTTTTAATGATACCATGCTTGTTTTTTATTCTTTTTAAACCAAACGTTTAATCACCCGTACATATCCATAGCCATAATGTGAGACAAAGGAATGTCTTAACCTGTGAATACGCGTCAATGCAAGTATATGCCTCTACGTAGTGCTGTAACATTCATTTATTTATGACGCTACGATTTTCAGAAGATGTAATCTTGATTTTTCACATTATCGCCATATCAAGTAATATATCTGGATAATAAATCTGGTTCATACAGGCGGTTTATTGATTTATTGAATTTATTGAAATGTAATTTAATTATAATGAATTGATGCAGGTTGTATATCAACACATCGTTTATATTAAATGAGACACTGTTCATACTCAAAGGAAAACTAAACAAGGTATCTCTTACGGAAGCGTACGATAATGGTATCTTAACTACAACTTCCAATTGAGTTCACGCACACATCAAAGGCTTTCCAATCAAGCTGTTTTAATAAAAAAATGACAATCGATTATCAAGATTATCTGTATTATACACGGCACTGGTGCAATGTTGACATATTTTAGTTGTATTTGTTGTGGGGTAAATGTGCTCATGACCCCCATTTAGCACATTAAATGCCGTAATGTCACCATTCCAACAGACACACCATTTAAGCAAATAGAGCCGCCTTGTATATATTATACAAGTGAGTCTTGAATAAGTTTTAGAAAAAGAATATCTCCACCAACTGCCTTTTGTTTATGCTGTTATAATATAAACAGTATGTTAAAGTAAAAACGTAAACTCCATAGGTCATCGTGTTATGATATGTACTTAATCAATCAGTTACAATCAAGTAGTTCATGAACCTTTCTAACCGATGATAGTATGTAGTGTCAACCTTGTCGCAAACTATTATCGATTGATGAGTACTTTAATAGGCAAGACATGTTATTGTTTATCATTGTGTTAAGGTGCATTTGTATCAGTCTTGAATTTTAAATTACAATATATTTGACAAATAAATGTGTTAACACCGAATATTTTGTGTTAATACTTCTGTTTTCAGGACGATTATGAAACAATGCTATTCTCCACCTCATTGGTGATGGCTTTTGCATCCACGGGTGTATGAGGAACATAAGCCAGTCTCCCTTTTCTGCTGAGTGTGTCGTATACATCTTCAATTTTAATGGCATTGGTTATCTGTCTGCATCGTTCGTGATAGCAATGGTACTAAGCACCTTCTGATACATTTGATGTCCTTGAAGAAGTCCCTTTGAAGTACGGAATTAGTAACAACAGATGTTATCAGACGTCTACCTGGCATGGTAAAAACGTCAATGTGCCGGCTTATACTTAGCTTAGTTAATTGTGTTGCTTTTGGAGTTCACTCGGTTTAAAAGAAACAAATACAAGTGCTAAGTGTGTTAAAATTGCTGAATGAACTGACTTCCGAATCCGATGGACCAACGGCCTATCATTTGAATGTATAAAAAAACGTAAACTTTGTCATTCGTATTTATTATGTAAGACTATTACATATCGATGTCGTTTAATTTTGTTGGAAGGAGTAATATTTGGTTTGTATATACCTTTCATATTTGGGACTTGTTATGTTACCGCATAAAGAACTGTGTTCATGCATTACCAAGATGCTGCTCTTCTCAGTAAATTGTTTAGTTGCGTTTTAAGATAAGTAATTCAATAGTACCTATGAACATGTTTTATTGCAGTTCACACACATATGTATTTGTACACCGAGACAGCAGTATGCACCTAAACGAATGTGCTTCTTGTCAAGCTTTATCGGTTTATGTTTATAAAAAGAAATATGCAAGCGACACCAAAGGGTATTTCCCGTGGTAAATGTAATAATAATTAGTCTACCTGGCATGGTAAAAACGTTCTGCGTTAATGTTGTGCATGCGTGTATGTACTTTGCAGAAAACGAGAGAGTGAAAGTTAGAATAAGAAAGCTGGAAAGACAATTTTTACGGGCATTCATCTCATTTAAAACACTAGAGATGTAACCTTATCCTCTCACCAAGACTTCAATCAGTGACATTCAGGTTAGATCTGCCTGACGATGCCAGTGAAGTTTTATTTTAACCTGGGAATGTGCAAGGTGTGACATAGCAGGTGAAACAACAGAGCAATTATAGGAACGCAGTACATTTGATAGCAACCTGGACAAGGGTGTAATCACTAGTTATGTCGGGAGATCGTGGCCAGAATTTCGCTTTGTCGTCATGACTGCCCACGGGCAGTTAAGTGTATTTGTTGCTTCCAATGCGTTGTATGGCTAGAACAAGAAATCGGTATGACACCTGTGTACATGTATTCCCGACAGCTCTTGAAACGACTCAAATAGAAATCTCAACTCATATATGAGATTTTTCTCATATACGAGTCGGAGAGTGAGAAAAATCTCAAATTGAATGTCTCGAAAGTTCTATGAGAAAAATCTCATCTCAACTATAATATGAGATAACTCATATGCTATCTCACAATACTGTCTCAGATCCGAGATGGCGTTGTTACAGCGCAGACGTCGTAGGTTACAGCGTCGGAGAAGACGTGCCAGGCCACGGTTTTGCCTCGCAGACATGTGCGAGGTTGAGATCGTGGCGAGGTACCGATTCTCCGTCGCCACGCTGCAAGTTCTCTTTGATCTGCTAAGGCCTCATCTACAAAGGGCCTCCCGGAGGAGCTATGCTGTACCCGTTGAACTGCAGGTCTTGGTCGCATTGCGATTCTTTGCGACCGGGGCCTTTTAGAAGGTCATCGGCGACACTGTTGGAGTGTCAAGAGGTGTGTCCATGCTGTGGCCGCTGCCCTTGACAGCATGATTTCAGATTGGGTCATATTTCCAACCGGAGATAGAGCGAGGGCGACCAAACAGGCATTTTATCGCCTATGTGGTAAGTGAATCCATGTTTCTAATGTAAACAAAATTGTTGCTATGACGGTTGTGTCTAAAGTTCATAGTCCGTACATTTCTATCGGAAAAAAGAAGAGGAGTTAGCTCCCGTACAATTTGTTTATCGATATAAAAAATGTATTTACGTAAGGAAGTAATTGATGTGTACCAGTATTTAGTATCGGTGTTATGTTTCATAATTTTCACACAATATGTACAAACAAAACGACACCAAGAGAGCAAAGAAAAAAAACACTCAGCAAGCCACAATACAAGAAACCGAAACAGAACATACAACAGCCTTGGTATGCCAGGGCTGCAGCAGAGCATGCAAATCCAGAATTGACCTCTACAGCCACACAAGAAGATGCCCATCAACAACTTCTCAAGATGGCGCTACTCCATAGTCGCTGCGATTGACGGATGCCTACTGGTGCCTTTTCAGCTATATACGTACATTCGTGTATTATATATGATCACTTTAACATTGGACGTTTTCAATTTCGCAGATTCTCAGCTTTCAAGTACACCTATGTGAAATTTCACAAAACGTGCTTCGAATATAACTTGAGATAAAATGACAAAACAGCTTAGCTTCGTTAAATTGTAAGACGCGTGTTAATCTTTTTCACTTACATTTGTATTTTAATTTTTAGATTCTGTGTAAATACTCCCTCGTGGACTTTCGGGGAAACTACGAATCTAGTAATCTAGAAAGTTATACTTTTTATTATCATTTCGAGCACGCATCTATATATAAACAAGCCCAAGTTTAATGTTTTGTAATCGGATTTGAAATAACAATATTTTTGTACCATACAATATAAAGCAAGAATCCGATAATGAGACCACTTGAGTTATTTTGAAATTATACCAATCTGAACTTTGGGATATAATATAAACCATATCGACATCATTATATCACTGGCTTAGAATGAGAAGGTCGTAACTACTACTTACGACCTTATAAGACTGATACATATTTAAAATCTGTTTCATAAGGTGCTTCTTATGAGCCTATTTTCATTATAATCGGAACCTGTCATGTTGACCAAAATGAAGTTTTAAAAGCTTGTTTTTCCATAAATAAAGAGTAAATTACGGACAGCCTTTTCTTGTTTACTCGAAATGTTGATTTTGTACTTACGATATAGGACTCTTAACTTGACTCATCCAATTCATTTTCCCGTAATGTATTAGAATCAAGAACAATTACAAATCGGACAGGAAAGACAGCATACTGCAGTCACAGCTAAGCATAAGTTAACAAATTGGAACGCACACAAAAATCATCACAGATTAAAAATAGCAAAAAAGTGTCACCTCATACGATCGTATAGAGACCTAACTCGATTAATTGACCAATTAGTCGTAACCGTGGTCTTCTTTGCGTCTGCAGATTGCACATTCATTATTAGAACAGATAATGTATGTGCAAGTTTCACTGTCGTTGAATTTTATATTACATACTGCTACCGGCGTAATACATTGTAGCACATTAAGAACATTTAAACTCTCATAGGTGCGCAGACTGCATACCAGGAAACGTTTTGTGACTTAAGATGTCTAAATTAATGTATGTCACATTTCGGTATTCATGATTTAAGCGTATGTTTGCATGTAACTTAGGTAAGTGCCTCGAGAAGGAACGTTTTTAAAAGTACCAAGTCATGCAAAATGTTTTCTTAGGTAGCTTGCGGGTCATAAAGGACGTGTATACAAATGTAACGCATGATGACGCCAGTCAATCGGACCGGTAGGTTGGTCAGACAATGTGTATTGGGGCCAATTTCCCGCAATTATGTTAAAAAAAAATATACGAACCACTCCCTTGTGGCCTAGAGGTAGGGCGCGCGCTTCGGGATCGAGAGGTCCCGGGTTCGATCCCCCTCTGGACCACTGGTCAAAATCTCTGAGCAAGACCCACAGCTCCACTCCACCATGGTGTAAAATGGTACCTGTGAGGGCAGTGTCTATTCCTGGGCGCCGCAGATCGATGTTGGCTGCCACACCACAGGAGAGAAATAGTCTCCCCAGGGAGACACGAGTGTAGGTTTCCATATGTAGCCCAATGACCAGGGGAGTTAAAATGTCAAAGGGTGCTTGAGCTGCCTAACAGCTTAAAAGAGCCCTAGAAAATTGGTAACTTAACTTTTTTTTTTTAATCTGTATAGAAAGGGCACATACACAGTATATTGTATACGATGGTAGTAACATATAGGTATTGTTGGCGCTTTTATGCATATGTCTTAGCCTGTCCGACTAGCTTGTGAGGTAGACACATGGACTGTTAGACAGACAATCTGAATACGATTGTCAAAATTGTCATGGTTATATGTTCCTAGCCATTAGTTATGGCCATCAAATTGCAAAAAAAATCATAGACTGCCTGTGGAAGATCAAATTGATTATATAATCTGGAAAAATGTCCACCGTATATTACTATCTAAATATGATTGGAACCACAATGTTGAAAAAATGCATGGTAAGATGTACATATTTTATATTTTATATACAACTATTTTTTTCACGCACTGTTTGTGCTTTGAAACACCAGACTATATTTAACTGCATTAACACATTAATGTTGGCAATCGAAAAATAGAGTGAGTGTTATTCTAGACAAGGATAGAACATAATCTAATTCAAATATATATGGGCTCGTAAAATATTCAATAACGGACTACATGAATAAGCAATAAACCTAAATATAGGGGATAGCCTTTATTTGCCAGTCAATTTCTGGTGAAATAGGGCAGGTACAATGTATAGATTTAAGAGTGCCTCCGCTTAGGTTTGAACCAAATTCGACGGCAAACGCATTGGGCTACGGTGACATACGTCGTTCCATGCTTTAGTCTATTCTGGATTCCGTATGCAACTGTACTGAATCACTGTAATGTATCCATACCGGCTACAGGTCAATGTCAATTTTACAGTTCATAGATCATCCTCGGTCAAATGAATTCAGATTCTAGCACCGTTCCTTTACTCGTCAAGCACGAGGACTACAATTGTTCATATTGATCTCTATTACGTATATAGCATTCTTTTGTATATTGTTTATTTATACACGTCTATCATATATAACTGTGTATACGTTTTATTAGCGCATCATCTATTTATTCTTTAAGCCGATAGGAGAGGGGAGTTGAGTCAAGTACACGGCGTATTGTACTCTACCTCTCACATAGCATTTGTGTCCTCATGCTTCGTGCATATTTCTCATTTCGGTTTCATTCACCGCTTCATTAAACTATAAACACCACAAGCGTAACTAGGATTGTCTGTCATTGTTACATGTGAATAACTTCTATAACATCAAACGCGATTGGAATTGAAATAAACCTGATTGAAGTTATTAATGCAATACCAATTCCAGTGACACACAATTCAAGATACAACATATCTAATCAGCTTGTCTTATTCACAGCATTCCTTTGAGTTATGATTAAATGAAAGTTTCAATCAGTCAACACTCTACGTACTGATTACATTTACTTATGAAGGTAAATGCACTTTAAATGCTATATGACATGACAGACTTATGTACGGTTAGCCAAGGGATGCCTTCCATCACATTACACAATGACAGGACTTATGTATATTTATGTATTTACCATTGTTAGTTCATGTTTATGAGCTTCGTTATAACATTGATAATACGAGCATTGTATATTAAAATTTTATCCTAGAACAATTATGCCTGAATTCATCATTCAATTTCTTTTTATGTTGAACTATCGTACCTGGTACATGTTCCCTCACACGTAAATGTTGTTTAATATTCCGTGTTTCAAAACACTCTTCTGCTGTTCTGTCGTTTCCAAGTAGATTTGCTTGCTAAATATTTGATATGTTATACAATATAACAACTATAAAACTCCTATCTAGAGATTTCCCTACAACATCGTATTGAATAATAAAATAACTAAGCTTGTGAGAGAATATTCAAGTATCCAGTTTTAACTGGTAGAATAAACTGATCTATTTTACCAATTGATTGAAGTATTTTGTTTGTATTTCTTTGGTATTGTTCACTAATTGTTGTCAATAAAATTGTAATACTAGGTGAGAGAATAAATACAAAAGTACCATTCGTCCGTGTGGTTTGTTACAAAAACTAATATATCTAAAGTTATACTTATATTCGCTGGTGGCGAGATATGTTTCATAATGATCGACTTCATGGCATCAACTCCATGCCATAGTTACAAATTTCGTCTAAGTATAATTATAATTTCATTTCGATGTCTCCAACAAATTTTATTCTTTATTCAAAACGCAAGACACTGATACACTCATCATACCGTTACGATAAAAACCGACAAAATCAACTGACAGAACCACTTTATTATTCGGTACAACTTCCCTTTTTCTATTTTATTTTTAAACAAACGTTAATGTTAAAACCTTGTGATTCGTCCGGTAGTCACTTATTTAGTAACACATACGGAACATCCAAAATCGCAATTGAAACAGATATATGTAGCAATGAAAAAATGCATACAATTAACTGTGGAAAATTTGGAAACTTGGCCAATCTCAAATCAGTTGGCCGGAAAAGGAATGTCTAAACGATGCCAGTTTTCAGTTTGATTTGCCTACAATACCTACTCGTTCACTTATCCGACGTATCCTTTTGCGGTTTCGAGCCAAACGGAATGCGCTTGACCCGCCTGGAAACTATCATGATATCGTCTTTTTGCGGACACTCTGCATACATCATGTACTAGAATGCTTGAAATTGCTGGCTTGGTCTTCTACACGAGTGACACTTATATGTCGATAGTGGGCATCCTATATCAGTCAAGTAATACATGTCTTGAGCTAATTGATTGGTATATGGAAATAAAACTGGTGCATACCGCCGTAATGTGTTTCTTATTACGTGAATTTTATATCAAGTAAAAGTGTGGTATCCTTATAACGTCTCAATGATACTGTTAAATCTTGTCCGAGGAAGGTACCTACTCAACCTATGTCCAACAAAAACCAAACTTCTAACAGTTGTTACCTCCCTTTGAATGTAAATAAAGCACTGTCACCACGACGTTAATTTCTCTCAGCGAAGTTTGTATTTTACGTTTTGCTCTAGGATATTTTCTTATTAATTATCATTTAAGGCATCACATACGAGGCTATTCAATCTTACATTTAATATAATTGTAATTGTTCAAATGTTCTATTTATCTATCCATACTAGGCATGAATCGGTTTTCAAAACGAACACCAGCAGTAAATAAGGAGGGTGCTTTTGTGAATCGTATTCCATTTTTTTTCTTAATTAACATGCACGTTTCAAAATGGATTTGATTTAACTTAAATAGCTATTAACCATTTGAATGGAATGAATCACGTTTCGGACAACAGGAACAATGGTTCATGTGGACATGTTGTCAAATAAATATGTGTGTGTTCATAGGGGCCATGGATTATATCAAACAAAATGGTACATTCAGCGTATGATCCATTATCAGTTAACTATGTCTTATAACTATTGAGATATTCTGAAGAATACTAAATTACCTCTCGAATTATTTTAGCCTATATTCACGTCATAAGAATGCCTTGAATGTGAGACATAGTTCGGACAGATAAATACTATACTTATAATGTCAGTTAAATGTCAGTGCAAAGATATTTCTTAACCAAACTACTAGTCGGTGTCAAATGGTGAATGAGTTTGAAATTTTCCTGTACTCTTATTTTTTGGTTTTATTTTGTTACTTCAGCCTTGTACTTGAAAAAAAGTTTTGCCCTCAAATTTTCATGTCAATATTTTGGCGGCCATCTTGAATTCAAAATGGCCGCCATGTAATTTTGAAATGGGACTTCTAAAATCGATATATCTTGGTCAATTTTAAATGTAAATGGGTCAAAATGGTGTAGAAATGATTGTAATGAACAATCCTATGTGTTAGATTTGTTTTTTGTTTAATACCTCATTTGCATATTCATGAATATTAATGAATATGTAAAAATAATAGCATTTTTGTCATAAAATTGACTAAAATTAATGTTTTCCCAATATTTCCTGCAAAATGTGACACATCGGAGTAGACTTATTAGAATTAAATATAATAGAAGTGAAGATTCTAATGTTGATATCACAAAAAAGTGATATAATGAAGCAAAATTACACAAAGTTCAAGTATCAGTGGGTGGGGTATAAAATGACAATTAGCAAATAGACATACAATAAGTTATCTTGGTGGATTTTTTGGAGTATGATGATCTAAACAGAGTTTTAACATTCATGGAGTATAGCTTTTTGAAGATTTGTGATTAATGCACTCATGATTCATTTTTTATGAATCAGTCGGTCTACGAAAACAAAATCAAACGCCTGAATTATGACTTGTAATTAGGTTACCTACACAATTGCCTGGTGTTTAAATATTCTTCATTGTCTATACATTTACATACTAGATATTGCTAACATGTAACATATTTTATATTTGGTGACCGTGTAGTCATGACGGTTTTACATGATGTTGTGGTATGTTAGGGAGTGCCATTGGCCCAACATCGCTGATGTCAACTCTCTGGGTTTTCTGTCGAGCTTAGTCTCTGTCGATCCAAAAACTAACCACAAGGCAGTGATTTCCTACTTGATCCAGTAGGCGGGCAACCTTATAACCCTGTGTATCACAGGGGTCACTTAGCCCAATGACTGAGGAACCATTGGTGGGCAACTGACGTGGTGCTGCTGCCTCACCTTTAAGAATGGTTATCTTCCGAGTCCTCCATAGTCTAGCCTGGGGCCATAAGGTGCCCAGTTGATCCATGCCGCAACGGATAGGCACTTTGGCAGGACTTGCTAGGGAGAGGCTATGTACTGACGGACTTTGACTTACAATTTTGCCTTGCCAGTTGGTTATCCCACTTGTCAGCGGCCAGAGCTGAGGTTTTGAAGTGCTAGGCACGACTCACCCTGCAAAGGCACTAGGGTGCATCCTGTAATCATTTGACATCGCCATAACAGGTCTGAACAAGTGATAACGCTCGGGGCACAATAGGCTGTATTCTCACATGTATCGGAAATACAAATTGGTGCCATCTCCGACCTGTCCATGTGGGGAAGAAGAACAAACTGTCGATTATGTCCTCCAAAGATACAACCAGGAGCAATCTGCAACGTGGCCGACAGACACAACTCTTCATGAGAAGCTCTATGGAGATGCTGATCATCTGAGGAAGAGCACGAAGTTCATTGCAGACACTGGGATGATAGTGTAAGACGAACAACTGAGGTGAGGTGAGATATTTGGTGATGGCACAGTTGCACTTCACCAACTGTGTCAAAGGAGCGACAGATGCTATGTCACCAATGAATTTCAATACTTGTAACAGTTTAAAGTTTTACCATTCTTTAAATAAACTTAAACGTGTTGTAAAACACTGGTTCAATCACTATGTCTTGGCATCCGTACATTTGCTTGCAAATGAGAACGCAGTTTTTGTTGAAAGCATGCACTGTAAGTTGAGGGAACCTTTTCAAAACATAACAGATGAAAGAGATAAAATGTCATCGAACACAGTTCACCTGTGTGCGACTGTGTATTTTTTAACAACTGAGCAATCTGCATAACTAACACACACATGCAGCAATAGTTTGCGGTCCTGGTACTTTATATGTTCCTAATTGAGGTAAGTTCTTCTTTCAAACATTCGTTAAGCATGATATAGTTTTCTTCTTTTTAACGTTATTGATGTTCCCGGTTAAGTATCTGAACACGGTGTGGACATAATACCCACTGAAATACTGAATAGTGATAGTGAGCACTATCTATATCTATTTGTACTTACTGTCTTGTATCAAACAAACTTGAAGAGAAGAACATTAGACAGTACTAGTATGTCCAGTCACCCCTGCAATATCATGCCCAAAGTAATCCTGGGCAGAGTCTTCATAAAGCAGAATAAGTACCGGTACTTCTGAGGAGCGGACTGACTTTAAAGCAGTCAGAAGCACAATAGCGCAGATGTTAAACTGTAGATTTATAATAGACAAACATCTCCAACTCCAACTTGACATTTACCACAACTCGAAATCATATTATAGGGTTTGGCATGATGACAGCAATTGGTGTCAGACATGTCTCCTACTCTCACAATTATTATTTAACCTCTTGCACGAGATAATAATGCAAATCGCACCACTCTAAGAACATATCCCATCTCTCGCTGTCTCTCTCTCTCAATCGGTGGATGACCAGTCTCCAACCAAGTGTTGGGGAAGACATATATCTAATGGAGGGAGTAATCGCAAGCTGCAGGACTTGGTAAACAATCTGGTTACCAGCTTTGTTACTTGTTAGCCCAAAGGAACCCTTGCTAGTAACTGTTAAAAGGAGGAAACTCTAGTGGTTTGGCCAAGTCACAAGGCATGGTAGTCCTAGAAAACAGTATCTAGAATGTAGGGGACAGAGAGGAAGACAACACAAGAGCTGGTCTGACAACGTCAAGAAGTGGATAGTACTGCAGATGCCTGGCCATCTATTGCAAGAAGCCGATAACCCTGGTTGCAGACAAACACCACTTCTTCGGCTATAGACTCGTCCCTTTAAAGCCAAATATACAGTTAACCTGTCATCAGATTTACAGTCTGTGAATATCATCTAATGGTGTTTTATTTGCAATTAGAGTCCAATTAACAATTATTACTTTCTTTTCATTTTAGCTGTGCTTTACAGCTCACTGATAGCTATACAAGATTTTTTTTTGAGTACAATAATTGATATATACTAGTACATGATTTTCAACAAAAACCTTGGACATTTCCAAACATGTTTATGTATATGTTTGCAAGAAATTCCAACTGACAGTACAATATCCATGACGTCAACAATAATATATATACATGTATTTCATTATAACTGCTGGTACTGTATCAACGTTTCGATTCACTTTTGTTTTGACCCTCCACTTTTCATTATAGTTTTATTTACATGATACTGGTAACTCATAACTAGAGAATTCTTTTTAGAGATATACTAGTAATTGTGGGCAATATTTGCAACAATTAACAGTCAGGAAAATAGTGTTGTTGGTTTTGCCTTCCATTGTCGTTGAGATAGTCTGGGGGGTACTTCTCTTTGTTTTATTCACCCCAATGATTTACCTTCATCATGCCACCTACGTAAGTGCTTCACTTTATCTTCTTTTTTATCAAATCCATTTATTGTCTCATTTCCCCTTTTTCTGTGTTAAGAATATCCCTATTCGTTTCACCTGTCAACATTTTTTTCAACAGCATTGGATCGGTTAAAACATTTTCTAAATCTTCGAATCGATAGCATTGTTTTCATCTTTGTGCACTGTTTTGATTGTGTCTTCGGCAGCTTTATTTAAAACAGATGGCGTGTCGGTGATATAGATAGTGCTGCATTTCCAATAATTGCATCATACTGTTTCCTCTGATATTTTGACTATCCCCAAGGCAGATAGACCAAGAAAAGAGGTTGGTTGGTGTGTCAGTCCATATATTCCCCATCCCTTTATTTACTTGTTTGGCGTTTTTGTGCTAGGTCGAATCCAAATGACTAAAGTGGGATTTATTGTTTTGAGAGCTATATATCTAGGCTAGGGTATTGTCCATTCTCGATGTCGAATTGGTAAAGCTGTTGTTCTATGTTCATGTTATCTGATGTATTGTTCATGCTTTGGCGAGTTTCCTTTATATCAGAGGTAGACCCTGGCTCTACAGATTCTTCAAATTCCTTAACAGTTATATCACGAGTCAATGATGTCAGATGTGCCTGACACTGATATGTTTTCTAGTCATTGTAAAAAGACCAAGACATTCATGTATATGAGATAAAAGTAAGTAATTAAACTAAATTTGATAAAATATGTTTGGTTAATATAATATAAAGCGCAATGAGTTTTTGTTGGGCAAAAATAATTTGCTAAAATATGGTTTTGAATATTTTGTTTTAGCTTTCGGGCACCTACAGGTCACAAACCACCAAATAGAGTTGTTCTTTAACTCAATGTAAAGTGACCTAGGTCAGCCAAAAAAAATGTCAACTTTTTGTCCATGGGGCCCTCTCAAAATCTTTTAATCAATAGAAATAGGATCCAGCTTGAAGAAAATGAAAAAAAAGTGGGGGGTCATGTATCATATAAGAAAAATTTGGTTCGTCAAACGCGGCGAACAGATTTTCTCACATGTACGGATTTTCTCACTGTCCGTTAGCCCCAACCTTACTTTCACTTTCATATTTAAGCCAGAATACAAAATATTTCTGAATAAAACCATTTCACTACATCACATACATGCATACAAAGCATTTAACACCAATTTCATGATTCTGATGCTGATTTGTCAAGACATACCCCCATTTCCAGTCGCTTTAAAGTTTTTTAACGGACTATTTGACTGTATCTGAATTTGGTCTGCGTAGGCATTTAGTGGTTATTTACCTTAAGGCAACCCTTTTTGGGTTGTTTAAGTGTTTTTTGCACTTTTTTCAATGCTACTATATATATGCAGCACAAAACAATCAATTCTAGACAGATTGGGCATGAATTCCAGAAAAAAATCCAAACCCGCATATGCGCCTTTAAGGAGAAATTTGGTCAGCGCCTGTCAAATGGTATGAATAGTGACATGAGATGGGATTGTATTTGTGCTAAAATGGTATTCTGAACCCCAATTTTGCTTTAGATGCCTAATAGTATGTCTATTCTTCATATTTAATCACAATTATCCTTGTCTGGTACTAAAATAAGGGCAACATTCACATAAAAATGACAATTTAAGAAAAACAAAATCTGAACTTTTCTGGATTTTTCATGATGAAAATCTAAATTTTCACTTTTTTAGACATTTTACACAGATAAAAGTGGTTAAAACCCCATCTTGAGTGCATTTCCATTCATTTAATTGAAAAAAAATGAAAACAGGATTTTAAAGGAATTTTGCATGTCTTTAGGTCACAAACCACCAAATAGAGTTGTTCTTTAACTCAATGTAAAGTGACCTAGGTCAGCCAAAAAAAATGTCAACTTTTTGTCCATGGGGCCCTCTCAAAATCTTTTAATCAATAGAAATAGGATCCAGCTTGAAGAAAATGAAAAAAAAGTGGGGGGTCATGTATCATATAAGAAAAATTTGGTTCGTCAAACGCGGCGAACAGATTTTCTCACATGTACGGATTTTCTCACTGTCCGTTAGCCCCAACCTTACTTTCACTTTCATATTTAAGCCAGAATACAAAATATTTCTGAATAAAACCATTTCACCACACACATACATGCATACAAAGCATTTAACACCAATTTCATGATTCTGATGCTGATTTGTCAAGACATACCCCCATTTCCAGTCGCTTTAAAGTGTTTTAACGGACTATTTGACTGTATCTGAATTTGGTCTGCGTAGGCATTTAGTGGTTAATTACCTACATGCATGACTTAATTCGATCCTAGTGATTGCTAGATAGGGACTTTAAGCTCTTCATTATTACAAAAAATCAGCTCATAAGACTTCTCATGAAATAATTGGCTTCATTAATTGGAACTAGAATTCCTCAAGATAGTTCCTTGTATTAACTGAATATGCTAAATATGTTTTTAAGATTTTACTTAATAGTGTTATATTTTTACAATGCTTTCAGAATGTATGAATATGCAAATGAGCTTATTGATAATGATGTAATGAGTTTTTATATACTACAAGCATTTTGACACTATTTGACCTCACTAACTCCAAGATATACAGGTTTAAAAATAGTAGCTCTTTTGAAAATTAACACTTATTTTGTTAGTTCTCATTTTATACCCCACACACTTGTATAATAATTTCTACATGATATCATTCTTTTATGGTAGCATTAGTATATTTGCTTTTTTTCTTTTTAATAAGACTACTCCAATGTGTCACATAATGCAGAAAATATTTGGTAAAATTTCAATTTTAGCCAATTTTATGACAAAAATGTTATTATTTTTACATATTCATTAATATTTACAAAAATTCAAATGAAGTAATCAATCAATAATGATTGGAAAAGGCTGGGTTATTCATTGCAATCATTTTGAGATCATTTTGGCTCATTTCCACTGACAATTGACCAAGCTGTATAGGTTTTAGTAATCTAACCACAAAATTGCATGGCGGCCATTTAGTCAATAGTCATTTTATACCCCACCCGCTTATAACTGAACTTTAGCGTAATTTCTACATGATATCATTCTGTTATGGTAGCATTAGTATATATACTTCTTTTCTATTGAATAAATCTACTCCGATGTATCACATTATGTAGAAAATATTTGGTAAAACTTCAATTTTAGCCAATTTTATGACAAAAATGCTATTATTTTTACATATTCATTAATATTCACGAATATGCAAATAAATTAATCAATAAAAAATGATTGGAAAATGTAGGGTTATTCATTACAATCGTTTTGACATCATTTTGGCTCATTTCCACTAATAATTGACCAAGTTGTATATGTTTTAGTAATCTAGCCACAAAATGCATGGCGGCCATTTTGAATCCAAGATGGCCGCCAAAATATTGACATGAAAATTTGAGGGCAAAACTTTTCTAACAGTATATGGTCTATATAATAAAATGAAACCAAAAAACTAGAGTACAGGAAGATTTCTATTTTTTAACCATTCAAAACCCACTATACTGAGTTATACGACTATATATTCGTGGTGAACATCAAGAAAAATCCGTTAAGACAGACATAGTGTTATTCAATTTCTATTAACTAACTAAATACAAAAAATGTATATAATTTTGTACAGACAAGGTCATTCTTACGTGTATTCATTGTTCATTGTCAGTGCTGTATTGGTCTCGGAAGGTGTTATGGCTTGTTAAGACCATTTTGTCTGGCTTCTTTTGCATTGAAATTTGTTTTAAGAAATGTTAAACACAAACAATAGCACCAGACTATGAAACGGGAGCTGTTTTGTGTATTATACTACGTTATTAAAGCAAGAAAACTAGATTAAAATTGAATTACAAGTAAACTTCAGACTAAACCTGCCGTGAGTTTGATGCAAAATAATAGGCTATTGAAAATACCCAGACCGGTAATACGGGTAACGTGCGTATCTGCGTTGAGTCTCAGCAGGTACTAATGCTTTGAATAAAAGTTATTTCCGGTCAAAAATTGCAGGCAGTTTTCCGAGGTGAATGGTCCTTGGAATATAAAAAAATAGTAAGCTGTAAACGGTTGAGCCTATCGTTCTCTTTCAATTAATTATCATTTTTAAAAAAATGTGTAATAAATAAAACAAACTATTTTAAAAAAACAAAGGGAAGTAAGAAATACGCTCTACTCCCCATGACCGTGGATCGTGTCACTAGCCAATTCATTGCAAGCGTTTGCGAGATTTCCATGCGCCCATTGCACATGGAAGATGTTTTAAGAATCATCAAAAATAAAGGTGAAATTTTCATTTAAATAGCCGATTTATCATGACAGTACTCGATCTCCGAGGAAATTGGTCTTTAATAGACATTTTTACGTAGTTTTACAATGATATCAACACTCAGATCATACTAGATGCTTGAACGAAAGTAGGCTAAAATTCGTTCCATGTCAACAACTGAACAATGCAAATCAACAATTCTATGTCTCAATGTATAGCTTGTCAAAGCAATGTTTATGAGATAATGTTGTTACTGTCAGTGTGTATAAGACTTATGTACCAGTTAGTTTCATCCACAGCACCCCAGCCCCGGGGGAAGGGCGCTCTGGAATTTTGAGTTGTCAAAATCAACAGCCCTTCTACGGCCAGCGGGGAAAGCTGATGGTAAAATCTCCCGCATTTCCCCGACATCTACCGGTAAATATTGCCTTTAGGCTATTGGTTTTCACAGAATAAATCCTAAATTTCCCCTGCCTTGCGGGGGAAGCTGAATGGTAAAAACATGGCTGTCTCCCTGGATATCCGCCATGGATCCCTGTGGTCGGAGAAACTGGGGTGCAACTGACTGGTACATTAATTATTTGTGGTGGACAAACTTGTGTACTAGGAGGGTCCATACGTTGTCGCTTATGTAATATCTTCGATTTTCCAAGCGGATAAGGACGAAAGACAAACATCGGAGGCTGTAAATTATCTATATTCGGAATATAAATAAACCATCTTATAGTAGGCCTACAATACAACAGTGCAGTACAAAAAGGCACTTCTTTGATATTATTGAATTGGAATCAAATTATGACAATTTGATTGATTGACTTGTGTGCTGTATAAAGATTACAATTCACAATGATTGCATGCATTTGTTATCTCCCTTGGATAATGCATAGCAACTGGGGCCCGTGTCTATATCTGCAAATATAGCCTAGCGGTTATCTAATATTTATTAAATACCCTTATAGACAATGCCTTAGTTCATATTACCTTTGATACTAACATTTTTGCATATTGATACTGTTAATACGATTAATACAAAATGTAAAGCATTTCTCCTTAAGTGTACTGAAAAGTAACATTTATACTGTACATAAAATAACCCTATACAATACCTGTAATAGTACAGCTATATCGATGATTTATAGTTGCCCCTTGTTTAGACTGACCGATTTCAAACATATATACATCGTGCGCCTGTCTGACTAGCCTGGGTGATAGAATCATAAACTTTGATACAGACTATCTGAAATAACTTTCCAGAATGTCAGGTTATATTTTTCTGTGACATTAATAATGGTCATTAAATTGCATATAGACTGACTATGGAATAGCGAATTGATCAAATATTCAGGAAATTTGACCGCCGTATATTTCTATCTAACTATTATTGGAACCTAAAAAGACGTAAGGCCAAATAAACAAGAAAAGTAATGTTTTTCATAAACGTCAAGTCACATGTTGACATACCATTCTTTGGAACTATGTTACTATTAATATATGCACACTTGATAGTGCTATTTCAATTCAGTTTCTTATGCTATATAGCATACATTGCCTCGTACGATAATCTTAACTATCAGCTCATTTTATCCGGTAGTTATTAGAAGCTGAGGCAAGTACACAATATTGTTTAGTCCCTATCTTGCCATTTTACATTGAGTCATCACACTTCGTGCTTAATAAAACTATAAACATCACAATCGTATATGGGAATTGCTATTATTTATACATATGAATAGGTCTTTTATCATCAAACGCAACCGGAATTAAAATAACCTGATTGAAGTTAATAACGCTAAACCGACTCCAGTGATACACAATTCAAGATACAATATATTTAATCAGCGTGTCTGATTCACAGCATGCCGTTGAGTTAAGATCCAATAAAACACACAGTAATACGCTTGAAACACTGATTTCATTTACTTATGTTGAGGAATTCATTTAAATGCTATGTAATATGACAAAATAGATTACAATTAACGTCGACAATGTCTTCCAGTGGATTGCGAATCGACAGATCTGTTACGTATTATTGCTTTTCAGTGCGTTTTCATGAGCTTCGTTATGTCATTAATAAGACGAACATTGTATATTCAGGTAAATACATAGACTCTGCGAAATGTTTGACGTTTTGAAAGTTTTGCGGCTTTTATTCTGACATTCAATGTATGAAAGATTAATATAGAATGCTATATTGTTGACGTAGAAGTTAATGGATTAATCATACCATATAACACTCATTGTAATGTGACAAATGTATAGCGCTCTTAAAAATGAAGATTTGCAGTATATATTATCTTCTTTGGATTCGTTATATTTTATTTGGATACCTTACCAATTTAATACAGTATGGTCATTGTGCCAAGACGTGCATGCTCATTATGTAGATGTTGCAACAATTGATATCACAACTTTCATTACAACTTATAAGTTAACTACTGTTTCTCTCGTTCGCAGGAAAATTTATTGCTATGTATTTGATGCGTGATAGAATATAACAAACATATAACTCCTTTCTAGGGGGTTCACTACAACATCTTACTGAATAATAAAACAACTAAGTTGTGATGATTGCACCAAACTATCGCTTTAAATGGTGGTGGTGGTGATGTAGTCAGTATGTCAAGTACCAAAAAGTGGCCTAACCCAAAAAAATAGTACGCACAAAATGTTTTTGCATAAAATGGTTATTTAACGTGTCCTTTCATAGAAACCAAATGATGCAACCTTGTCATCATTGAGCATTTTGATATATTCAAGATGGCCGCCAAGATGGCCGCCAAAAATCTAAAATGTTCATATTCATACAATTATCTATGTTTTCAATTGCATAAAACACATATGTTTAGTAATTTATTGTTAAATAAGGAGTTTACATATATTTGAACAAAATATTGATTTCAAATATTCAAAATGGCCGACAAAATGGCCGCCAAATCAGAGAAAAAAGTGATATTTTTATTGTTTTTATCACTCTTATATCTTATAACGCAATTATTCAACAATTATCGTAATAATTACATAACATATCATCCAAAAAGCTTTAAGTCATTATTAAGGTTGATGTTATCATACCTACCCCCCATCTTTGATGAGGGAGTATACTATTATTGTTATGTACTTAGTATATGATGGTGTTCTTCGTCGATTCATCAGTCGGTAGGCTTAAATGTTTTTGTTCAATATAATTTGAAACAAGGATCTTTAATATGTTAGCAAAGATTAGTCAGCATATGACCCCTTTTGATGTCGGGGTAAGTTTGTCAAAGGTCAGGGTGGCAGTGACCTTTAACATACATGAATAGACCAAATGACTGACGATCAATAAGCACAGTTGAAACCCAAGATCGGGAAAATCAACAGCAACCATACTAGTGTGTATTTTGTGTTCAGTACATTTTGTAGATCAAACTTTACTGTTGAATACCTGGCTGAAAATTAGGCATGCAAGTTTCACAAGCATATTATATTGCAATCTGTAAGAATAACCAATTTGTTCTTCAGAGTTTATTTTGTATGTGAGATTTGATTTTTTCATTTCCTGATCCACTATTAGGATCATTGTCATATTCCAATGATGTTCTTCGTCTATACACCCTTTCAATTAAGACCGTAATTAAATTGTCTCCCTTTGATGACGTCAAACGAGGGCTCAAAGCGAATACACGAGCCGATTACCGTTAGCGTGTAAAGGAAATAAAAAATGAGTCAACTTTAAACCGCTGTAAATCCCGTTTTACTCTGTCGATTTTTAAAAGATGAACACTTACGAAAACAAGATCGTATAGACTTTTTAATAATGTAACTTTTGTTAATGTATTTTCAATAATAAAACATAAAAAGCCATGTTTTCGGAACAAAAATTTCAAGGGCAAGAAAATGTAAAAATAAAGAACTGAATTCAATACTCAACAATTGGCATTAAACTTGCTCAAAATGTTTATTATTTGCAGTTTTAAGAACTGTGTAGACTAAGCTTTCCAACAATTATATTATTAAAAGATATTATTAAAGTTTTAAAAGGAGAGCCATGCTTTTCGAACCTAAATACCATGCATCACACGCGCACAATCCACTCATTGAAACCTGACTTACATTTTATACTAGCATAAAGAAATTGTGTATTTTAATAATTCATCACACATCATAAAAGTATAGAATATTAGCTATATCATTTCAAAAGTATGACTATCCAGCCAGAAATTAAAACGTTAATTTACACAGGAGGAAATTTCTTTCTAGATATAGTTTGTACTTAAATCCGGGCGGCATGATTTTACATGTCCGCATGTGCTTACTTGTTTAGTGTTAACACGAGTACATTGATGTGTTGTTTACTACAATCAAAGAAAGTAAGGATTCACCGGAAAAGTTCACACGACGAATAACTTAAAATCAGAATCAATTCTATGTAAAATTTTGTTGTATGTAGGTAAAACTAAATTGTTTGGCAATACAATGTAGTCTGTTTCAAATCTTACTCTTCCATCATGAAACCTTTGTTCATTTGAAATTCATATACAAGTAAATGAGAAAAGTGCTTTATTTATTTTAAATGGTGTCTACGTGTAAAAATATTGCAATAAATTATTTTTGAAACATCAAAATGAGCATTGTAGCACAAGTCATACAGGTGCATGTCCATTAATTTACACTTTTTGTTCGGACACGGAATTAGAGAGACCTCCGTGGTTTGGATAAACATAATTTATACTTTTTTATAAAAGTAACCCATGCGTTGATTTAAAAGTGTCAATCAATGTCAATCATTTAAGGTAAAACACTGATCAATATACTGTACATGTATATTAAGATGACAGATGGTGACAACATAGTACTGATTGGTTGTATATTAGTACCCTGCTGTGAAACTAATTTAGTGTATGGTCTTGGTGGCTTATCTTGATATTAGGGGATCTATGCTGTTTATTGTAAATCATTATGTAATTATACAGCACCTAGAATTTATTTATGCGTTAGGGTTTTAGCACCTCATCATCTGACAAGATTATATTTATGCATTAGGGTTTTAGCACCTTAACTTCTTAAGTATCTGTCTCACTTTAATTTGTTATGTTTTTCCCCATCACTCAAATTGCAGTTCAGGTCACTTTTTGTGAATTAAGATTTACAATTCTTATATTAAAAACAAAATATTGTTAATTGTGATGTTAGTTTGAAGAGCAGTTGTATATAAATAATGTATTTTTTAAATTAATTTATAACAATCAACTGCTATCATAATCGTCATTTATACAGCTTTTTAAGCCGAATTTGCCCGAAATGGCACGTATGTAACCAGATAGGACATTCCAATAAATCGTTGTGGCTCTAATATACGTGTATCCAAAGGCCTAAATAATTATGTCTTTGTTTTATTACAATCCATAATAAACAACACATAACTTGTGAATTGTATTGGTAAAAAGAAATGAGACATTGCAATGATCCAGAGTTAACGTAGGTCTAATGGCGGTAATGATGTAGTATTGAAAGAACCAGGTGAAAATACTTGCGCTTTATATTCCCGGCAAAATATACATTTATCAAAGTACAAATATACACTGTATCTTAGCACTAACGCTCAATTTAATGTTCGAAATGTGCATGACAATCAACCGAATTACAAAACAACATTAATACAACTACAGATCCTTTTGGAAATTAACGCCCGATAATTGACCATGTTGATAGAAAAAAATCCGAGAAATCACACGTTTCCTCCACATCCATAACATGTAACATATTAAACATACATCGTTAGTACATTTTAAACATCTTTATTGAAAAAACAACAGCTACAAAACATGCAATTAACGAAAAAAGCGATTAAATAATCTCTTCGCTACTGCGTTTATAGTGTCGTTAATTTGTAGAGCCCTCGTTTGACGTCACATCCGGTTACGGGAGGTAACTCTGTTCAGACGATTATCGCTTAATTGAAAGAATCTATTTGGACCCTGATGAAGACTATTGCATAGTCGAAACGTTGGTTATGCTCAATAAAAGATATAAATTGACCCGTCTTGTCTACGCATTCCACTTTTCTACTTTGACTTGTCAATTTATTCTGGTAGTTACCAGTTAAAATATGTTTGACAAACTGCAGTTAGTCAGGTAGCAGTCACAATGAATAGCTGTCAAAATTGTCTTCTTATGGGTTAATTGCTGGCATCTTGAATGGTGTACCTGTGATCTAACCTTTCTAACATGCTTACTTCTGATTGAGGAATATTTGCAGTACTAGTCTATGGAATGATGACTTAGAACTACTCTTTCCCGATTGACATACAGCTGACTTTTCATTTATAGGCCAAAATATGTTGTACGCCATACGGAATGTGATACTTTGATTGTGAATGAGCCTTGACTTGTTTAAGCCTATGTTAATGATATGATGTAAGAGGTTGCGTTAAGTTTTGCCGTTTTCATACAGGTCTGAAGCCAATTCGATTTGATGCTAGTCACATAACCCTTGCATCTACTAACTTATGATTTTTCCCGATTGGGTGACCGCCTTGTAGAGAAAGTTTCTAATAATTTGTATGAATATATATTATAAATATTAACTGTATGATGTCTTATTGTTCTGGTTATAACTATCTATAATTATAAACATGTCTGGTCATATTGTGGAACACATCGCCGTCGTAGAGGTCGCATCACATGTTTACACTTTCTGAATTTGTCATGTTTCTATGACAGGGTGTGCGCTTTGGCATAAGAGAGGCACCTGGTTCACAGTCTACGCTACTGTTGAATTTCACTGAGCAATACTAACACACAATGCTCCACTCAACCGAGGTCTGAATTTGGACTTTAATAGGATATAAATAGCTCTATCAGGGATATTCTTGACCTTGGTGATTGCTTATGTTGCAATTCCATCAGTCCTGTACATGATGATTACTCCAGGGTCTTCCTGGTGTAAAGCGTCAGTCAACATGGAAGAGAACATGAGACTGAACATTGTTGACACACCTTGTCTAACACAGTTAGCGACTTGGGACTCGGTAGACGTCTCTGTCGCCCAGGACTCGGTCATCATTTCGTCATAAACTGGCAAACCATGATGAAAAAATGGACTAGGCATCCAAACTTGACCATTATCTTCCCAAGTCCCTCCTGGCTGACGGTGTCAAAGGCCTTGGGCAGGTCAACGAAGGGTGAGTATAGGTCATGATGGCTTTTTACCTGTAGCTGGCAGGCTGTAATGACTATTGTTCAGCTCTGAGTTTCTGACAGCAATCCATTTTCTAGATGGCGTACTGCAATGTAGTATCAGGCTGTTGAGCATTTTTATTCTGACAAGAAGCTTACCTGCATTGCCGAGGTGTGATAGCCCCTGTTGTTGTCACAGCTTTGTCTGCTGTCCTTCAGCTTGTACAAATGTACTATGTGTGCATCTTCTAATCCTGTGGTAAGTGCGCCTCGATTCAAGCATGATGTGAACAGTTCCAGTGGCTTCTGTCCCATAGGCAGTCCACCGGCCTTTTATAGTTCATCTGCAATGGCATCTGAGTCTGGTGCCTTTCCACAGGATAGTTGTTTAGTGGCTTTCACCACTTCCTGGGTTGTTGGTGGTCTGCCAAAGGTGAAGGTCATTTACACTTGTGGTTGATGGACAATGGCCTCATCGTTACTGGAAGAGAGTCAGCTCAGTACGGCATTTAAGTGTTCAGCCCATCTATCGAGGATATTTGACAGATCAGTGATAAATGTTGACGAGTCCGAGCTAAGAAGGGGTAAGATGCCGGAGGATGTGGGTCCATAGACTGTTTTAAGTGAGTCATAGAATCGATTTGCGTCATGGGTGTCAGCAAACATCTGTATTTATGAGGACTCGTCATTAACTTAGCCATTGGTCTTGCATGCCCCTTAGCTTTGATTGGGCTGGTTGTTTGGTTGGTTCTCGACCTTCTGTGGCTGTTACATCATCACAGGTACTTGGAGCAGTTTTTTAACTCTGGAAGATGGTCCTACTGATAGGTCAAATAGATGTGATGCTTTTCTTGCAGTAACTCAGATAATTCAGTCTCGTGTTTCTTGATTGTGCGGTCAACGATCTCCCGTCAAGATAAGTGGACTTATCGCTTTGGCTGAAGGGAACGTCAGAGAATCTGCTGCCGAGAGCTGCACGCTAAGAATTCGTTTTTCCCTGTTGCCTTCGCTCGGATTTGAGATGAATGGATAGCTTAGAGATGACAAGCATAATCATGGTATGTCCAGCATTCAGCACCACTTGGTGAGGTTAACAAGTGCCTCCGTAGCTCAGTGGTCAGTGCACTTGTCGTCTAATCTGGCGACCCGGGTTCAAATTCGGGTGGAGGTACATATATATGCCTGCATAATAATTTTAAAAAACATATTGCCTGTCTACCTTCCTGGTAAAGACATAGTCAATCAGGTGCCAATGTTTGGCTTTCAGTGTTTATGAAAACATGGGCATATTGCCTTATTTTGAAATAAATAACCTGTCATTTTTCCAATTTATTGGTCGTTTTGTCAGCCATATTGATTATATTCAAAGTTATTTTTGTTCAAAATACATTTAAAACACTTGTCCAGAACTTATACCAATAAAAAACTACATATATTTAGGCATTATCTGGCGAATATACAATATAGAAGCGATATGTACAATTTTTGTTTATTCTTGGCGGCCATCTTGGCAGCCATTTTGATTTTTTTATATGCTCAGTAATGCCCAAGTTGCCCATTGCCCTGGTAGGAACATATTTTAGAACCAATATATACATATTTTTTTAACATAATGTGGTTTATATTGATAAAAAACAATATATCACATTTCCCCTTTTCGGTAGCCATTTTGTCGGCCATTTTGAATATTTTCAACCCTCTTTTTTATTTCAAATACTTGTCTAGAATGTCTTACAATAATTGTCTATGTATATGTTCGAAAGTTTCCATTGTACTTTCAAAATAAAAGATTATATACATTTTTAATATTTTGGCGGCCATCTTGTCGGCCATCTTGAATATTTCAAAATGCTCAATGATGACAAAGTTGCATTATACAGTTTCTATGTGAGTACATGTCACAGGACCATTTTATGCAAAAACATTTTGTGCATACTATTTTTTTGGGTTTTGCCACTGGCATACCGACTAATGGTCATGATCATGATGATAATTATAATAATAGTAGTTATATAGTTATTATGCATTTCATATGCCCAAACAAGTATCCAACATTTATTCCCTACACAAAATCATTATTTAAATCCACTCTTATAATCATTAAAATCAATTGAAATGATCACGTTTATTCGGTTACACGTATTACAACATAACAACAATTATGGCCATGTCCCATATCGAAAAATAAGAGTAGACATGACCGAATTGGATTTCATAAAACCATCAACTGTGGTATGTTTGGTTGGTGACAAAAATCTACGCAAATCCTTAAACTGTTGGACGAAACAGAAATGTCTACATTGTTTTGAGTGTGATTCACCTAAAATACTTTTACAATACGTCGTTCACTTGTCTGACAGATCCTTGTTTGCTTCCGAGCCAAATTGAAGGTAATTCCTCCTCCTGTTATATATCGCATAACGTTTTTGTTGATAGTATTTTTAGTTGTTTAAACTAAAGTATTTAAGGTCAATTTTGTAACAAATTTTTGCAACTTATTTATCACTCTCAACGCCTTATTCCAATTTAACAATCGCTATAAGATTACAGTATGTGAAAAGAGAAGCCAGTGTACCTTTTGTGCTGAGTGTATAGCAAGGGGATTTAAGATACTATACCTATTTTCTCTTTGGTATGACGCGGCCAGGTATCGAACCCTGGACCTTCCGCACTCGAGGCGAACGCTCAACTACAAGGCTATCGAGGAGGCGAATAGTGGTTTTCACTGCGTGACTATTCACTCCATGAGCAACTCTTTTATTCCAATCTGCTCATATATTCTTTCCAATGATTTATACGCATTCGAAATATTTTTATGATCCTTTTAACCAATGTTGTGTTGGTCAAATCAAATCAATGTTTTAATTGAGTGACATATATTTTTCAGTTGGAAAATCAATGCATGCTCATATAATATGTGAGCAATTTCGTCACGTTTGTGAATATTTGTATTCATAACAGAAGAATACTCAAAACGCAATTCATTACGAATACGTGTTACTTAAAAGACGTATGGAAGCTTATACCAAAAGTGTGCTAGATAACCTATCATACACGTTTCTAACGGAACTCTTATTATAAAGTATACGTAGATTAAACTAATCCATACTACGGTATGCGTGCATATTTCGTGAATTTTATATTAGATAACTGAAGTATTGACCTAACCTCGTCCCAATAACAATATTTATTCTCGCTCTTGGAAGAAACTCACCCCATCAAAAGAAATAACTGAAGTCCTCACAGCAGTTATCTCTCTTGTACCAATGTATTTACAGAGCTTCGTGGTTTTGTATATTCTTATTGGTAATCATTGAATACATCAGGATAGATGATCACATTGTCTTATATTTGATATACTAGATACTTTAATATCGACGATTTCATAAATTCATCATGTATCTATACATTCCAATTAGGATAAAAATACAGTGACGCAGTAGAACAATCCACTAGTACGGTGTAAAAAGCAAGTATAAAGGTTTATAGCAACAGTTCAATACCAAACTAAACTATACATATTTAAGCAATGGTTTTAATATTTTGTGTACACATAAACGATAACGTCACAGTCAATTTATCCTACTTGGACTATTGGTCTATGTGTTCTATTCTCGTCAACAAAGAACAGCAACAGTCAATTGAGAATGTACTTCTGTGTACCATGTTCCGAAACTTATATTTCCCGACTTCTTTTAGTATTACGATTACTAGGATCTTATGGAATTAAAAAACTGTTTAGAAATGTCAGATAAGTTTCCTCGTAAAATTATTGTATGATTTAATTGTTCTGTTGCATCAATGTAAACCATCTGAATGGGATGCAAATCGTCGGTTTATATTTCTAATATAACGAATCCGTGGAAGACCTTAAGCGAAATGGTCAGAGTATTTAGCCCAGTTCCAGTCAACTCTAACTTACATCTATTGAGAAATTCTGGTGAACTAACGAATTACTTAGTATGTGATACCTGTGGTATGGGAATGTCAAGAAGTGTAATGCGGAAGAGTATTAGAACCAAGCATAATTAAACATCGGACAGCGAATACAGCATACCGCTGTAACGTCACAGTTGTGCTCGCGAGTGAACAAAGGGATGCACAAACACAAACATCACAGATTTAAAAAGTATTACCCTCTGACTCATATTTAGACCCAACTCGATTAATTGACAAATTTGTTGTAACCGTTGTCTTCAATTCGTCTGCAGATTGCATATCCATTATTAGAACAGATATGTCTGTGCAAGTTTCACTGTCGTTGGCTTCTATATTACATATTGCTAACGGCGTAATAGCACATTTAGTGCATTTTAACTCTCATAGGTGCGCAGATTACATACCAGGAAACGTTTTGTGATTTAAGATGTCTAAATTAATGTGATATGTTTTTTGCCGGTTCCTGAGATGCAAGTCGTCTGGATAGTATGCAATACAGCACTAATTTGATTACTCAGGCATTGGTGGTGTTGTATTGTACATTTTATGTACAGTCTACTGATTTCAGAGAAACATTCGGGTTAACAAAAAATAGACCAACATGTGATTTGAACCATAGATATAGTACTGTAAGGATCCGGCTAGTGCAATTAATACAAAAAGTATGATATGGTTAAGCAAACATTCATCAAGCAGCTTTTGCTGCTTTGCTCGTGGTATTTGAGTATCTTTGGATGTCTTTATTGAATTAATGGGAGTGATTTAAACGTATTTTATTAAATCAGCGAGCGATGGAGATTTGGTCTGGAACCGTCTTTTCTGCGAATAATTGATTCGTGCACCTCTATACTAGATCATGCACTGTTCAATAGCAACGTCTTTAATTCAGAGATGTTTACTTCGCAAAACACTTCTTACAGATTACGTTAGGAACTAGTTATTGAATAATTGTTCTCAATACACTCTCATATCGATTAATTGGATATTTTTACAAGTAGAATTCACCACACCATCAACAAATGCCCCGAAACCTCTACATAGACAACACTATCCTATTTTTAGAGAATTGCACTCGTGTCTTAAAATATTTATGCGAGCCAAATTATAACAAGGCATTAGAATTAATTGTAAATGTTGAAGACTAACGGACGGTAACAGTAGATAATCAATGAGTCGTCAGTGGATTGACTTGTTATACCATGGAAATATATTCTGTACTACAGATCACGATTGGACTATCACTATAAAACCCGTTTCCATCAGCGAACGCTGGAGTTTTGTTGATGAAAAGATTCCACTCAACGTTAAGTAGAACTGAGAGTGCTGTGAATAGCGATACATTGGAACAGAGTGATATTAGACCTGATACGGAAATCACATTTTATTAAATAGTGAGAAGAATGCATTTTCGTTTTTATGGAATAATATACGGAAATCACCTCTGGTTGTATAAGTGAATCGAATGTAAAAATAATATTATTTCGTATTTTATGGATTAAGATTAAACAGTGATAAAATGATATATTGATTAACGAAACCTCGAAAACTGTATTGATTTTCATGTAACATTATCGTTACTTGCAATAGTATTGAGTTTTGTTCGTTAAATAACATTCTCAAATAAAGGATCATCGCTGCTTGGTGAAGCTCTAGGAATATTCAATTCACACTTAGTGGATATTTGAGTAAACAAAGACACGTTATACGGTGAATTGTAATAATTAGTGTAATTACACACTGTTGGTACTTAATTTGAAATTCAAACAGTTATGAATAAAAGCGAAAGTACTTATGTTTATTGAAATCCCGCGATCGTTTGTATCACTCGTGTTACACCAGAGGATGTATTTGTGTGCAAAAATCAATTCATGTACTAGAACCCTCCGAGGGAACAATATAATTGTCTAATTAGAGAGATATGCCTGATTGTCGACAGAAAATAATGATTTAATATAACAAGAAAAATTTAATTAACGGTACTATCTTGACATGATATTCACCGTGGCTTGTGAAGAAATGCAATGCAAGATCATTGCATGTGATAATGTAAAAATGTGAAAAATAGGAGAAAAATGTATTGACGCATTAATAATTTTAGAATAATTGTGTATTCAATTCAGTGTCAGACAGAAAAATATATTTGTCGTCGTCGCTGTATTGTGATAATTCTTGGACCTGATATTTCTACTTTACTATGCAGATATGGATTGTACGATTAATCAGAACACCTTTACGCTTCTCCTATTATTACTATTACACCATTTACAACCAGGTGAGTGATGCATATTGTTACAATAATCAGCTATATAATCGTATACCATTTTTACCGGTGAACATACCACCGTTTGCAAATTTGACTGGAAAAAGAGACACCTTTTTATAATTTCTAATTGTGACTTAATCAAAAGAAATTACATTACATGAATACTCTTTCATAGATCCCGACTGGCTTTTTGGTGCGTTTGGTTTATTCGTATTCTTATGTAAAGCAAATTATTCGTATTCTTGGGTACAACAAGAACATATTCATTGATTTTAAATTGTATTACTTTCGACATTAATCTTCAATACAGTGTCACATGATACAGTGTGTTTTTTTTCAATTATTTACTGTGAATTCAATTAATTAACATCCAATTAAATATTAACAATACAAGATGAAGGATACTTTTTCTACCGATCAGCGATACTGATTGGATTAATTGCCGTCTGCCTAATAAGCCTCGCGGCCTGCTGAAACTGTCACCATGGTTAATGGTATAGACGTGACGTAAAGCAGAACAACGAATGAACTACGTCACTGATTTGCCTACTCTTGAAAATTCACGGTATATACAGATTTATTTGGGTCGTCTCTGAACCAAGTTATACAAGTGTTATCTATTACACTGGGCACTTCATTCATGTTGGTAATCATTGTCTTATAATTGTTTCTACTCTTGTTTGAGTGTGAAACTATCGTTATTTACTGTCCCATAACAGGGAGGAAAAGTACACTAACATACCAAAAATGGCAACAACCTCACAAGTTATATATATATACTGTTGTTTAAGAAAATGAATTTTTCATGGAAAAGGGTAAACGTCCGCACTATTCAACACACCTATTTGTTTAAAAAAACACAGATTAAAATTTGCTTTGGCACGGACTATTTCTGTTTTGTGTGAATGTCACCGTATTCAAATGTATGAAAGTGAAAGTGAAAGCTTAATACCCTTGTGACAGTTCATCATAAGTAGCCTAAAACCGCAATTCTCTCACTTTTATTGTGTCATACTCATTGCTATTGTTCGAACAATTTCAACTGTTTTGCAGTTTTTATTGTTTCATATTCATGTGTAGATTGTTCCCTTGATTGGAGTTGTTCTTGATGGTCACAACATGTACTGTTTTTACTGCACTTTACAGTTGTCTTCATGTTTCAGCTATACACAATTAAATCTGTGAGAATCGTCTAAATGTTTCTAAAACGACTCGCTCTGGTAACAAATATCAATGCAAGTTTGTTGAATGCTCCACTTTAAATGTTTTATATTCACGTCACGCACACATTAAAACCGACAATAATGTCGTTGCACAGCCGTAGCGACAGACAATTGGCAATTATTATTTTAAAAAAGATTGAACACAATGGACAGGGAAAGCAGTGCCCGTTGACAGCAGCAGTTCACACAACACAGACGGTAAAACAGTGTTACACAAAAACCAAAGTGGTTATTTGGTTATCACAGTGTTAAAATCTTAGGTAACTGTATCGGTGAAAATGAAAAAAAAACGAAAATATTTTGTTTTTGAAAATTTATATTTTTCTATAAAGGTTTATTTGTTCTAAAGTAACCAGAATTTCAACCTATAAAAAACAAACATTGACTATCAATAAAGTAATTATATTCATATATAGCTATGCTTAAAGTACTTACATGCCACATCTTATTAAAATTGATCCAATAATAAAAAAGTTATACTATAAAATGTAGATACTGTTTCACAGCCGATTCTTATGGTGCAATTAACACAAATCTACATGGCCGTCTCCCACAACGTGTTACACCAGCGACAGTTAAAGTAAAGTTTTAAGCAATGGATTTTAAGATATGAAGTTGATTTTAGGCTTACATTCATCCCATAACATTGTTTGTGTGAACACACATCCTTTTATAGATAATATGTATGCATAAAGCAGTTTTTTTTATTAAAAACAAAGTGCACCTCTTGAACCGGCTCGCGGATTTCTGTACAAATGGACTTTGATAGAAAAATATAAATTTAAAATTATTTTCGTTTTTTTATGTTTCGTTTTCAACGATACAGTTACCTGTGGTTAAAATTATTTTAATGAACATGAAAAATGATAGTAAGCAGTTCCAAGAATGACCATATCAATTTTATATATGTATATAGTACGTTTATATGGCCTGTTTTATGCAATGAATTTTTACGCATCTGCCGATATTTTTACTAGGCAGTATTGACTATTTTGTATATTTTATAATCTCCTTAGTTGTGTTTAGATACAATTAGGTTTATCGGGCTAGTTCAATTAGCAAACTTTGCTTTGGGAGCAAGATAATTTATAAAAGAGCAATTTTTCTGTATTGACACTCGAGAAATGTTTTACAATCGAAATTTTGCAATAACTGTTAATTAGCAACGTTTTCCCAAGATGCAATAAATATTCCTTTATGCCATCTTGAACAAACGTAAAATGTGAGCATTGTACCTCATACCCTTTTATTTGAATGGCATTCGGTCATAATTCCACGTCAAATGATTTACTGAAAGCAATCTATTTTTAATGAAAACCTGTTGCAATTATATTGAATTTCGTACTTTACTGAAAAAGAATTGTGTTGTTTGAATTCTACTGAACCCGTTTTAATGAATCGAACAAATGTATAATAATAATAATAGTAATAGAAACTGCGACGACTAAGCGGAATAAAAGAAACAGCATCAATAAGTGACTAAATATCATCACAGGTAACTGTATCGTTGAAAATTTTTATTTTTCTATAAAGGTTTATTTGTTCTAGATTAACCAGAATTTCAATCAATCAAAAACAAACTTTGACTATCAATATCTCCATAAACTAATTATATTCATACACAGCAATGTTTAAAGTACTTATATGCCAGATCTTATCAGAATTGATCGAATAGTTAAACAGTTAAACTATAAAATGTAGATACTGTTTCACAGCCGATTCATATGGTGCAATCAACACAATTCCATATGGCCGTCCCTCACAATATGTTACACCAGCGACAGTTATAGTATACCTTTAAGCAATGGATTTTATGATATGAAGTTAATTTTTGGCTTACATTCATCCCATAACACTTCCTTTTATAGATAATTGGTATGCATTAAGCAGTTTTTTTATTAAAAACAAACTGCACCTCTCGACCCGGCTCGTGGATTTCTGTACAAATTGACCTTGATAGAAAATATAAATTTTCCAAAATATTTTTTTTTTCGTTTTTGTTTTCTTTTTCAATGATACAGTTACCGTGAATATCATGTGCGATATACCGTACAGTCGTTATCTAGGTAACGTGTCTTTGTTTAGTATAAATAATGTTTTATGATGATATATTGGAATGACATCTCACGATCAATAGTTTCGGAGTAATCACACTAAGTATCCCTTGTCTAAATGGTATTTTGTGCGCATTTTAGAAGGATAGGTATCTGTTCAAATAAATGTAATTAATAATTGTAATAAGTTTTTATATAAACCATCTATTATTTTAACTTCTATGTGTACGATTAGTCATTTCTAAGTTTCTTTAAGTCGCACTATTTGATATTTACAGCATTTTTTCTTAGTGCTATATTTTCTGGTATATGATATACGTACACTGACATAAAACGTCACATGATGAGTTAGCTCATGTTTACACAAGTGTTAAAACATGATTATGATGTAAAAATAGTACCAAGGAAAATGAAAATTATTGCAAAGTTATCATTGCTTTCTTTGGTAGTTAATTTAAACTTGTTCATTTTACCGACGATCGGCACGAAACATACGTTATATTCATACGTGTTTCATAGTAAACAAACATATATCAGTTCGTCTAGTTTTCTGATAAAGTTCCGACTTCGCAACAGAGAAGTTCGAAAAATAATATGTAAATAAACACTTGCTCGTCGTATTCTAGGGATATTTCAGATCAATACAACATAACAAACAAACATGACTTAAAGTAATGATGATTTTATACTTTATCATAAAAAATACAGCCAAGAAAAGTCGTTTAAAAAAGAGAAATGTTTAGAAAATTATCAATTACTACTGTACAAATGTTTTCCTTAAGGTATACTAGACAATATCATACACACTTATTGGAAATTTAACGTAAAATTAATTCATGGCCCGGGGGGTAAAAAATATTTTATTGTTTTGCAACTATGTTCAATAGGAATAGAACTGTTACAACTGGAAGTATAATACTTCTTCAATTATTAGAAATCATCGGTTATTGCGTTTAACAAAACAATGATAACCACTTTGAACAGTATCAGTACAGTTTCTGCTGCCTATTGGAATGTTATGGCTAGGCTATTAAGCAGATATACAAGGTGATGAAGGACTCATTCGAATACTACATGTTCAGAACAGAAGAACGTCATCAGGATCGCCACCACAATCATCATCATTTCATGTAATCGCACCACTATTACATTTTCATCGCGACTTGATTCATCTACGAATGGACACTACAGTATAAATCTAAACATAAGGGTCTGTTATAGTAAAGAAACAACATGAGATTAGTTTTGATCTATATCACCATATAACCACACACCATGTATATATACAACAAACAACGTCACATAACCACCATTCTGTACTATATGACACTCGTGCCAGATGCCACAGCAAGTCATTACAAGACTTTGAAGCCAACAAATGTCGCAGTTAATTACTGTGCCGTCCACTCCTTGAATGATTGTAATTATTTCCTACCAGAGAATCAATGTCCAAATTTACACTATGGCTACTGTGACCGCAAGCCATGTAACGTTTTGGCAACATCTAATACGTCGATAAGAATGATGTTAATTTGTAACGAAACAAAGAAGAAAACACTATAAAAACACGCAAAACATACAAAGGTAGCCAACCGGTCAACGAACCCAACATGCTCATTTACATCATCGGTCTTAGTGAAACAATCCGCTCAAGTAAAAATAGTAATAAATCCTAGACCAGTTATTTCTCATTCGTCGCCAGTTTAGACATTTATATCTTCAGAGTTCTCGTTCGTGAATTATTGATGACCAACGTAATACAGAGAATGCAAGGTTGATCGTTAGAGCTGCTAGATTGGGAATAATGACAAGTAACATTATATGAACTGTTCATCCTGTATTGACACAAAGTATACAGTTCAATAGTTATGTTATACTTTGACAATATTATATTATACCTATCAGAGATAATATAGTTTCAGCAAATCATTTAATGTTTCAAACGTTTTAATGAAAGTGTCAATCTAGTTTCATTGTGTCTTTATTTCAAACGGAATCTTTTCATATAAAATTTAAGGTAATTCAAGCGCGAAATATAAAGTGTCAGATATATTTTTTTCATTATCATCATTATTTGAATGAGATAAACTTGTTCATTGACATAGATATACAAATATCCCAAACAGTTTAGTATTCGATGAATATACGTTGCTGGATTCCGACCTCAGTTGAACTGAAACATAGATAAGGAAATACTGGGGTGTAAAACAGTTTCTTTTCAAAATGTATAATTGCATACTGAGTTTCATCTGAAATATGAACGCAGTGTATAATTGTTAATGTCTTACTCTAATACATGTAGCTATATTTAATAACAGAAAAAATAGACCATTTGTATAACGATCGGTAAGTTAGCATCAACATGTTATCCTTCTGATGACAGAAAACGAAAATAGTAAAATTGGTAACGAACGGCTGAACACCATTAGTTATTGTACTGCCTTTTCAAAACGTTCACATTGTTTTGTTTCGAGTTCCTTAAGGACATGCCAAATAGACGATAGATTGAATATATGTCGGACTAGTTTAGACGTAAGGACTTAAATAGATGTCAAATTTTGTACAATACGTTCTACACGAAAACATTTAACCATCGTATAAAAATCTAATAACGAAATAATACTTCACTGACTGTACGTTGAGATCGGGCTCCAAATAATATGTATGTTTAAGAACTAAACTATGAAAAGCCGTAGTATATCGGTTGATATACAATGGTATCGAGTTTACGAATGCGTCTGAGTGGTTAATAACAAACGTATGAACGACATTACATAGTATACCAGCCGATATACCACGGCTTTGCGAGAGTATGTTGTTAACATTACTAGCTTAATTGCATGTCGTCATGAAACATTGACGTCAGTTTCATTGTATATCATTAACAAATGAGGATACGCATTTAAACAGGTTACTCGAATAGGTTTCAAATATGTTCCTGCCGTTTACAGCATTCTGACTAAATGCTTCACTGCAATGCACAAAATGTTATATACACGTTAATAAACTACATTTCGCTTTGGTAACAATGCCTTTAGCACTGCGAACACATGCGTGAAATTATGATATATTAAATTGTCATTATTCCCCTTAAACATATAATACTGTCACTAAAGGTGGGGTTATGTATATTATATGATACCAAACTATTACATGCTCACAAAATGTATTCTCGAATCATTGCAACCTTGCACAACATCATTTTAACGCCAATGTTGAATCTGCATTATATTGCTAAATTTTCAATGAGCTAGTTTTACTACGGTAAGTAAAAGATAAAGAGCTCAATATAGACAAAATAGTTTGAACATAATTCCATTCCGGGTTACCATATATCTTCATCAAATAATTTAGGACTCAGTGCGGAAATCACCAACTACAGCCACACGCGTAGATCAAAGAAAAGCACGATTCAAAATAAAGCTTTGATACGGAAGTAAAAATATTCGTTCCTTTATTAGTTACACATGTCATCTTTTCCGTTTTATTAAAAAATAGTGACATTTGTTATAGTTTCGAATTGTGACCTCTTCAATGGAAATAACAATGCATGAATACTACCAGAGCTGGCTTTTTGCGCGGTAGTAGGTATATTATAAAATGACACAGGGCATCAAATGAAAATATAGTTTCGATAACTTCCCAAAGCAATTAATTTGAAAATCATTGAATACGAATATATTGTTGTACGTTAGAATCAATTTATATTCTTACGTACACCAATATATTCGTATTGATTGATTTATAATTATATAACTCTGGGCAGACAGTTATCTAACAAACAGTGCCATATAATACCGCGTGTTCTATTCATTTGTTTACAGCAAATTCACTTAATTAACATCCCATTAAATATTAACAATACAAGGTAACACATTTTTTTTCTTCCAATCAACAGCGATACTTATTAGATTAATTGCCATCTACCTAATAGGCCTCGCGGCCTGCTAAAATTGTCACCATGGTTAATGGTATAGACGTGACGTAAAGCAGAACAGCGAATGAACTATGTCACTGATTTGACGACTTTTAAAAAAACACGGTATATACAGAAAAACTGATTCATTTTTTATCGTTTGTAGCGGCGAAATAGCACATATTGCTAACGGCGTAATAGCACATTTCGTACATTAAAACTCTCATAGGTGCGCATATTAAATACCAGGAAACGTTTTGTCACATAAGATGTCTAAATTTATGTATGGGTTTCTGAGATGCAAGTCGGCTACGTTAGTATGCAATACAGCACTAATTACATTATTCAAGCATTGGTGGTCTTGGATGTACATTTTATATACAGTCTGCTGATTTCAGGGAAACTTTCGGGTTAACAGAAATGGGCCAATATGTCATTTGAACCATGAATATAGTACTGCAAGGATCCGTATAGTGATTATTATACAAAAAGGTATAATATTGTTAAGCAAACATTCATTAAGCTTATGCATTGTTTTGGTCATGGTATCTGAGTATCACTGGACGTCTTTATTGAATTAAAGGGGTGATTTAAATGTTGTTTATTTAATCAAGGAGCGGTGAAGATTTGGTCTCGAACCGTCTTTTTAGCCAATAGTAATTTCTTGCGTCTCTATACTAGGTCATGAACTGTTCAATAGCAAAATGTTTAATTCAGCGATGTTCACTTCCTAAAACACTTCTTACAGATAACGTTAGGAACTAGTTATTGAATAATTGTTCTCAATACACTCTCATATCGATTTATAGGATATTTTTACAATTAGAATTCATCACACCACCAACAACTACCCCGAAACCTCTACATAGACAACACTATCCTATTTTTAGAGAATTGCGCACGTGTCTTGAAATATTTATGCGAGCCAAAACATAACAAGGCATTAGAATTAATTGTAAATGTTGAAGACTAACGGTCGGTTTTAGTAGATACTTTATGCGTCGTCAGTGGATTGGCGTGTTATTCTAAGGAAATATATTCTGTACTACAGATCACGATTGGACTATCACTATAAAACCCGTTTCCATCAGCGAACGCTGGAATTTTGTTGATGAAAAGATTCCACTCAACGTTAAGTAGAACTGAGAGTGCAGTGAATAGCGATACATTGGAACAAAGTGATATTAGACCTGATACGGAAAACACAACTGATTGAATAGTGAAAGGAATGCAAACAATTGTTTTTATCATTTTCGTTTTTTATGGTATAATATACGGCAATCACCTCTGATTGTATAAGTGAATCGAATGTAAAGTATTTTATGGATGAAGATTAAACAGTGATAAAATGATATATTGATTAACGAAACGAAAACGGTATTGAGTTGTGTTCGTTAAATAACATTCTCAAATAAAGGATCATCGCTGCTTGGTGAAGCTATAGGAATATTTGACTCACACTTTGTGGATATTGGAGTAAATAAAGACCCATTATACTACTTAATTTGAAATTCAAACAGATATGAATAAAAATCTAAAGTACTTATGCTTTTTTAAATCCCGGATCGTTTGTACTACTCGTGTTGCATTTGGATGTATTTGTGTACAAAAATCTATTAATGTACAAGAATCCACCGAGGGAACAATATAATTTTCTAATTAGAGAGATATGCCTGATTGTCGACAGAACATAATGATTTAATATAACAAGAAAAAATGAATTAACGGGACTAAATTGTAATGATATTCACAATGGCTAGTGAAGAAATGCGAGGCAAGATCATTTCATGTGATAATGTAAAAATGTGAAAAATGGGAGAAAAATGTATTGGCTTCATACATTAATAATTTAAGAATAATTGTGAATTCAATTGGGTGTCAGACAGAAAAGGATATTTGTCGTCGTCGCTGTATTGTGATAATTCTTGGACCTGATATTTCTACCTTACTATGCAGATATGGATTGTACCATTAATCAGAACACCTTCATGCTTCTCCTGTTATTACTGTTACTCCATTCACATCCAGATGAGTGATTGCATATTGTCACAATAATCTGCTATATAATCATATACCAATAATAACGGTGAACATACCACCATTTGCATATTTTACTGGAAAAAGTGACACCTTTTTTATTATTTCTTATTGTGACTTAATCAAAAAAAATTACAATACATGAATATTCTCTCATTGATCCGGGCTGGTTTTTGGTGCGTTTGGTTTATTCGTATTCTTATGTAAAGCAACATATTCGTATTCTTAGGTACATCAAGAACGTATTCATTGATTTGAAGTTACTTTACTTTTAAATTTCAACGTTCATAAAAATACAGTGTCACATGATACCTTCTGTCCTTTTCATTTATTTAAAGCGAATTCACTTAATTAACATCCAATTAAATATTAACAATACAAGATATCACATACTTTTTCTACCGATCAGCGATACAGATTGGATTAATTGCCGTCTGCCTAATAAGCCTCATTGCCTGCTGAAACTGTCACCATGGTTAATGGTATAGACGTGACGTTAAGCAGAACAGCGAATGAACTACGTCACTGATTTGCCGACTCTTGAAAATTCACGGTATAAACAGATTTATTTTGGTCGTCTCTGAACCAAGTTCTACAAGTGTTATCTATTACACTCTACATTTCATTCATGTTGGTAATCATTGTCTTGAAATTGCTTCTTCTCTTATTTTAGTGTGAAACAATCATTATTTGCTGTCCCAAAACCGGGAGGAAAAGTACACTAACATACCAAAAATGGCAACAACTTCACAAGTGATATATACGTATACACACTGTACAGTTGTTTACGAACATGCATTTTTCATGAAAAAGGTAAACGTTCGCGTTATTCATCACTATTAATTGTGAAAATCCTCAGTTTGGAATTTGCTTTGACACGGACCAGTTCTGTATTGTTTGAATGACATTGCATTTACATGTTTAAAAGTGAAAGTTTTAATACCCTTGTGACAGTTCATCATAATAAGTAAACTAAAAACTGCAATTCGCACTCCTATTGTGTCATATTCATAGCTCTTTCTCTTACAATTGCAACTGTTTTTTTTTCAGTTTTTATTGTTTCATATTCGTGTGTGGACTGTTCCCTCTTGATTGTCACAACATGTACTTTTTTTACTGCACTTTACAGTTGTCTTCATGTTATAGCTCTACACAATTAAATCTTTGATAAGTATCTAAATGTTTCTTGAAAGTCGCGCTCTGGTAAAAAATATCAATGCCAGTTTGTTTAATGCTCCACTTTAAATGTTTTATATTCATGTCACGCACACATTGAAACCGAGACAAATATCGTTTCACAGCCGTAGAGACAGACAATTGGCAATTATTATTTTAAAAAAGATTTAACAAAATCGACAGAGAATGCAGTACCCGTTGACAGCAGCAGTTCACAAGATACAGACGGTAACACAGTGTTACACAAACATCAAAGTGGTTTTTTGTACTAGTCACAGTGTTAAAACTATTTTTATGAGGATGAACAAATGACACTAAGCAGCTCCAAGAATGCCATAATTATATTATATTTGTATATAATCGGTTTATATTGCCCGTTGTATGCAATGAATATTTACGCATTTAGCGATACATTTACTAAGTAGAATTGACTATTGCGCATATTTTAATTATCTCATTAATTGTGTTTGGATACAATTAGGTTGATCGTTTTAACTTAATTAACAAAACATTGTAACATTGCTTTGAGAGCAAGATAATTTGTAAAAGAGCAATTCTTCATTATTTTCGCTCGAGAAATGTTTTACGATCAAAATTTTGCAATAACTGTTAATTAGCAACGTTTTCCCAAAGTGCAATTATTTATGCTGTTATGCCATCTTAATCAAATGTAAAAATGTGAGAATTGTACCTCATACCCTTTTATTTTAATGGGATTCAGTCAAAACTTCCATGTCAAATGTTTTACTGGGAGCAATCTATTTTTAGTGAGAACCTGATGCTATTATATTCGTACTTTACTGAAAGAGAATGTTGTTGTTTAATTTGAATATTTTTTGAACCCTTTTTGAAGAATCGATGAAATTTTTTATAATGATAGTAACTGTTATATTAAAAGAAACTGCGACGATTAAACGGAATAAAATAAACAGTATTAATAAGTGACGAGATAACATGTGCGAGATGTCGTAGAGGCGTTCTCTATGTAACTTGTCTGTATTTTGTACCAATTAAAAGTTACAAAATGTTCCACCATGATGTATTGGAATAAGTCTTCTTTACATCTACACTTCTGTTACAGTAGTAATCTCCCTAAGCATCGCATGTTAAAAGGGTACTATACAGGGTGTTAAAAAAGTTCGTAGACACTTGATTTTGTTCAATAAATCCAAAACCATTCAACATACAGTTTTAAAACTTGGTAGGAATGTAGAACTATACATTATCTTCATGCTGTGTGAATTAAATGATATTATCTGCAAGAATATTTGCACGTGACGTCATGACGTCATCCTTGGTAATTTTGTAAACAGCAATTACACATGCAGGTTTATTGGAAGGTGGTGGTGTTGAAAAAATATGAATTTGGCCACAAGGGTTTAATGTTGATTTAAACTGCGTTGCGGGTTATTTGATAAAAGAAATATCCAGCATTCTCGGTGGTTCTTGTGGTTTGATTGTTAAGCGAAAGGCTAAATAAAGGCAAGAGGATAGCGCACCGGGAGGTACGCACTCCGGACGTCCTAACGGGATCTAAGCAAGGGGTATAGGATAACTAACAATATTAAATATAAGCGATGTAAAATACATCAAAAATATTGTAAAAGCACCGACAAATGCTGGAAACGAATTTAGTCATGTTATTGAATGGATTTACCTTCACAAAGACACAGAAATGGCATTTTCACAAATACCCCACCCACCTGTGTCTGACTATGAGATAGTATAAGAAAAAAACGGCTTTTGCTCGAAGATTTAAGAACCTTTTTGAGAATGACTGGACGAAAATTGTCTTCTTAGGTAAGTGTATTGAATATTGGTTCAAATAGCTAAACAATTTTTTTTATTTAGCATGACTATCTTCGGAAGATAACGTTCCATAAGTGATCGACGCCAATAAGAGTTCAAAAAGCTGGTTGTGGTGAGCAATTGTCATATGTGACCTCAAAAAATTCAATATGATTTCTGTTGGTAAAATCGTTACATTTGACTATAGTGAGGACTAATACTTTCGAAATACCGCTAAAACTTTCCTGGCCAAAAGAGGTTACCATGGTGATATTAAAAAAATGCGTCACCTCCAGACTGATTTTGTGCAGAATGTTGCCTGTTGCGTACCCCTGCCAGTACCCGGTAATACACTTGTGAAACTGTTTACCACCTTATACCCAAAGAAGAAAGACCAGGCAACTCGCTCGACCAAAATAAAATTGAAAACCTCATAAGTATGATGGACTCTCACATTTGCAAACATCGAGTACCTAAAACTGTGATGTCATTTTGACGTCTTCCACATTTTGCGTAGTCACGTTGGTCTATTTAGCCCTTGCATATCTCATACATCACATGTCAGATCGACTTAATTAAGAATAAAATAAACAAAGGAGGTCATTTTAGTTACTAATGTGTCCTAAAAAAGTGAAAATGTTATTTGAAAATAAAATGACAGATAAAATACAAATGTCTACGAACTTAATTAACACCCTGTATACGAACTATCAGTAAAAAAATACGGAATGATACGAAGGTATCAGTTTAAACAAATACAAGCAATTACTGTACTAATCGTTTCATAATAATTGTTGCAACCATCTATTTCTCTGGTTTCTATGTATCATGTATGTCATTTTGAATATCTGTAAGTCGCGCTTTGTAATATTTACAGCATTTTTTTCTTAATAAAATATTTTGCTTGTATATGATATTTATAAACATGCAAATTATTTAGCTAATGTTTACGTTAACGCTAAGACTAATAATGTAAACATAGCACTGAGGAAACCGAACGTTATTGCAATACTATTACTGTTTGTGTATTTGGTAGTTAAATTTTAAAGTCCAACGTTACCAAACGCTACCGGAGGTGTTATGTTTCTATCTGTTGCATAGTAAACAAAACATTTCAGTTTGTCTAGTATTCTGATAATGATCTTACTACGTAAAAGAGGAGTTCGACAGATAACAGAGAAAGTAAATTAGAATACTTCATGTACACAACTGTAAAAATAGTCATATACAGAAAATACATTACAAAATGTATACAATAACATATCGTACCGGAATTGTTCATTGACGTAAACAAAACAGTTTATTGACAAACAACACAAATGTATTAACACAACATTATTTACTCAATGCAATATGGCAATAACAAAGTACTTATTCTATGTTATGGCAAGTGAGTAGTTAGTTAGGTAGGCAATTTAGCAGACATATGAGATAAAATACACTTTCGAACCAAATTATGTCAAGGCATCATCATCCTCATCATTTCTAGAAATCGCTAGTATCAATTATACCAAGTATCATTGCTATTGAAATCACTAGAATATGCATACGCAGCTGATGGACAAGCCTATATAATCTATAATTGAACGTCTGTTTTAATACAAACAGCATACGATTTGTTTTTATCTATTTCACTTTATAACCTCACAACATGTCTATATGCAACATACATCATCACATTACCACCATAATGATTATGTATTCTATGAGACTCGTGCCAGATGCCAGAACAAGTCATTACAAGATTTTGAAGCCAACAACTGTCGTTGTTAATAACCTTGTCGTCCTGTCTTTGCATGCCTGTAATTATTTTCTCCCAAAGATTCAATGTCCAAATGCTGCTGGCCAATTTACACTATATGGGTACAGTGACCGCTAGCCATGCAACATTTTGGCAATATCTAATGAGTCGATAAGAATGATGTTAATTAATTACGATACACAAAAGAAAAAAAAACCCATGAAATTCGCACAAACATAGAAAAGGTAGCCCTCTGGTCAACATACTCAACTTACGCATTTACATCGTCTGTACGTGGATGAATCAAAAAGTTCGTAGAAAAATATCATAACTTATAAACCACAGCTTCAATTGGTTTGAAATTTTAATATAATGTGAACATTATTGAATTATTCAAAACTACATGATTTGCAAATAGAAAAGCACAGATGCTGTATCAGCATACCGGAGTACGTGAGTACGTGAGCGTCTTTTGTTATCCTTTGTCAGTGCCTGCGTTAACGGTTTTACTCATTTTCTTAACTCGAAGTGGTTAGTATGTAGGTATTTTTGGATAAGTATCGTGAACATAGTTTCTGGATCTTCAACAGCTTGCTTAATATAGTGTGCGCTGTCCCATAAGATGAACCTAAGAGTTCTGCTATATCCGCTTTTATACAGCGTTGGTACTCTTCGACGACGTTGCGAACCAACGTCACCAATATCGGTTGTATTTTATTTGGTTGTCAATTTCTAGAATCCGACGGTCTACACGGAATCATTAATTCCACTTATAAATCGATGTCTATTTACATTAGGATATATACCTGCGCGTTTCGAAACCATGTATTGCTTCTGATGCATACGTATATTCCAGTTTCACTCAGATTTTGATCGCAGTCTGTGGTTCCGTAAATTCCCGTAGACGCGTTTTATACTTATTGGAGATGACGTCTTTATAAATTGTATCATGCAATCAGGCGTAAAAATTTAATGGTCTTCGGAGGTCCTACAATTAAGAATCTTTAGAACATTAAGTAAAATTAGTTTCAAATTATCCGTGTGTACCGGTATACGTAATCGCCCTTAAAAAAGATATAAATGTTCTTAAAACGGTTATCATCAGGTCGCTATAGATCTGTAGTTGTAAAGAAAATATCAATGTATTCATTCAGCATAAATATGACGAGAATAATTCCGACAATAAAAAGGGCATGGCTAAATTCTACAAACTTTTGTTTAGTCACCCACATATTTGTGAAACAATCCACTCAAATATACATAGTAATAAAGCCTAGACGAGATGTTTTTCATTCGTCGCCAGTTTAGACATTTATTTTTTGTTGTCGAGTTGTCGTTCGTGAATTATTGATGACCATAGTAACACAGAGAACGCAAGGTTGATCGTTAGAGCCGCTAGAGTGGGAATATTGACGAGTAACATTGTATGAACTGTTCATCCTGTATTGACACAAAGTATACAGTTCAATAGTTATGTTATACTTTGACAACATTATATTATAACTATAATTATCAGAAATAATATAGTTTCAGTAAATCATTAAATGTTTTAAACGTTTTAATGAACTTGTCAAGTTTGTTTCTTTGTGTCTTTATTTCAACCTGAATATATTTTATATAAATAAAGGTAGTTCAAGCTCTGAATATAAAATATCCGATATTTTTCTTTCATTATTAACTTCCTGAATGAGACGAACTCGTTCATTTTCAAATTTGCATTGATATACAAATATCCCATCATGTTTTGGATTCGATGAAATTCGTAGCTGGATACTGACAAAGTTGAACTTAACCAGAGCTTGTGATATACGAGGGTGTAAACAGGTTGTTCTCAAAATATATAAATGCATACTAAATTACATCTGAGCTATAAAAACAGTGTATTATTGTTAATGTTTTACTCTTATAGGAATATTTTATGACATAACTATTAGTAAGCCCCAAACTGTTACATTCTGCTAAAGTCTGAAAAACATTGTAACACTGATTACGAACGTTGAATACCTTAGTACTTATTTATAAATAAAAAATGCACATCGTGTTAGTTTCTAGTTCTTTAATTTCATGCCCTGTAGACGATGGTTGGAATCGTTCAAAATATTTCAGACTATTCTAGACTTCAATATAAAAAACATGTCAAATTTTGCACAATTCTTTCTACACGAGCAAATACATGTACAGCCATTTAGTCCTGACTAAGTATGTCACAAATTGTATCCACACTATGTAATTTGGTTTAAACTGTACATGACTGATGCGTTTGCTTTATTGTTTGTTAATACGTGAGGATAAATGTCATTTAGCATATGCAGAAACCAAACTCTTGATTAATATTCAAAATGTCATAACGGATTTTCATAGCATTTTTGAGCACTTCAGTTATATCCGGTTGATAATCGGGAGACATGCCAGACATGAATTCACATTTGTTGCAGTACAAAAGACAAATCTGCTTACCCTAGGTACCAAATCTGTTCCCATTGGGAGACAAATAATCTTGTAGCATGATCGATCTGTATTGACATTGATGACACTAAAATATGCTGACATTTACTCAATAACTTACCGTAAATTCATCCATGTTTCAACATTTAATCGTCAAGTATTGAGAATGGCGTACTCCAAACACTGCTTTAGGAACGCCCCGTAAAGTGTCATCATAATACATGTGTCATGTTTTGAATCAAATGCTACTCAACGTTATTTCAATATGACAACAATAACTGTCAGAATCGGAAACACGGAAATGTGTCTATAAATCTACATATCCGTAGCAGGGTTTCTTTTAAATGAATAAACCGAATTATTTAAAGGTAAATAACGTTTGAGGTTAATATTGAATACGAAGTTGGAAGTATTGCAGGTGGCATCGAATGTCATTTGGTTTTAAAGTTCGTGGGTCGCTGCAATGATGGTATTGTATTTAAAAAAAATCATAACGATGTACTTTATTTGTACATAGAATTGTCTCCCCTGAGTCTTTCATTGTAGACGGGATTGGTTATAGGGGTGCACGTACTGTTGCTATATATGAGAATACCCATTTAAACAGTGTACTTAAAGGGTTCAATGATTATGTTTCCCTACTAAACATTAGTAGCACCATTCTGACTATATGCATCAATATAATGCAAAAGCTGCGATGCACAGTCTTGATATGGTAGTTACTGTCGATATATTTTAATGAACATCATTTGGCTTTGCTAACGCCGTTTTTAGTACTACTGAACAAACATGTAACACATGCATGAACTTATATCATATCGTATAGCCACCATTCCCCTTAAGCAAACTGTCACTAAAGGTGGCCGTATGTATATTCCCCTTAAGCAAACGGGCGTATGTATATGAAAAACAAACATAGAGCTCACAAAATCTATTCTCGAAACCTTGTAACCTAACACAGCATCAATTTATCGCCCATGGTGAATCTAGAATATATTGCTGAATTTTTAATGAGCTAGTTTCTCTATGATTAGAAAATAATAAAGAGCTCAATATAGACAAAATAGTTTTAGACATAATCCCACACCGGGTCAGTATCCATCTTCGTTAAATATATATTAGAACTATGTAAAACCCTAACTACAGCTGTAAGCGATGTTCTAAGATAAGAAAAAATACCACCCCGAACCAATGTCTTCTCTATTAATGACTCCCAAGGGAAGGGAATATTAAATATCACTAGGAAAGATGCGTCCTTTGCCGTTTCTGTAGTTGTGATACACATTTGCGTACTATGGGCGCGCAAATGGGCAAATGGTATTGGGTCATAGTAAACGATCGAGATAAGTGGAGAAACAACATACACTCGTTATTTAATTTTCAAACTTTTTATAATAGAACGGGGCAGGAAATTTCCGAACATTTAAGCAAGAATTGTCCTCAATCTAGTCAAAATATTACTTGTTGATAACAGTACTTCACATTTAAACGTAATGAACCGTATCAGGGCTTGGGAATTACAGCCGCCATTATACATTAGAAGTCACGCAACAAGTTGACGTGATACGCCGATACTGATAACATGAGCCAATCCTATATCAGAATCCATTTGTGATGAAAAATACGCATGGACATTTTAAGATAATTTAAAAAGTGACATATCTTATATCAGTTTTGAAAATTGAAATTGCTTTTTTTGCACGTTGGCCTCGTGCACAGCTTGGGTTAGTATCGTTATCAGTATGATTTTGTTCCCTAGTAATGGACTTCTAAAAACAACACTACAAATTGTGAGAATGATCTATGTGGAACGCGTCCATGACGTCAGATGCATGCATGAATTGAACGAATTTCTGCTCGGCCACATGTTTCTATAAATTAGTTTTTTAAAAGTTGCTTTTAGAAGAATACAAATAATCGAAACCCCCATACTGTTCAATTATATTGATAGAAATAGTGTTTCTCGCAATAGTTCGAGCTAAATCCCGCTATTATATAAATATATCATTTTTCAAAATAACATTTCCATGTTCCATGTCTGGATTTTGGTGCAGATACTCGTCATTCTGGCAGCTTCAGCACGCCCCACTTTACTCATTCTCGCCAGTAGTAATTTGTTTCATTAAGTCCAATCGACAGAGAATTCATTCTGTCTAGTTTTCAAATTAATCATGTCGAGGACGTAAACCGCGAGCACGTAAGCCATTTCGCATTAACCGTTCCGCATGGGTGATTTTATACATGCGTGCGTAATTTATTTTTTGAAATCGATAAATAAGTGCCCGGATGAAAGTAACCACAATTTTAGAAATATTGATTGAATATATCACATAAGATAATATTTCATTGAGTGGCCAGTTAGAAATTCGGTTAAGTGTATATTAATTAATGTGAAAGTTATATCTAAAAGGGAATGTACATAAACGCACACTTAACAAATTGATACAACTGTATAATAAGTCAGTATTTAACTGTGTTTGGGACCAACAAGTAAATATAATATTGTAGTGTGGGTTATTTATTAATTACTTCATTTTGTGACGTTAAGTAAGATACGATGTACATGCAAACGGTTGACAGTTCCTCATCTAATTCCATCAAGTGTATGTCATTTTAGATCAACATAAAAATAACGATGCTATGTCAATGGGGTAGTGATATTTTTAGAAATCTTACAGCGTAGTTTTTCTTGTGTATTGATCGTTCTGTCTTTTAAATTGGACGTTTTAATCAAGTGCTGACGATTCCCTGGTAATAACTGTGTATTAATAGTTACTTCCAACCGCGCCTAACAGCATATGGTGACATGCAACTGTTTCAATCGGGCATTTAACACGTATTGCTTTGATACTCAAATGATGCAATTTCAGCTACATACATGCATGTATTACGTAAATGATCACTTTTAACAGATTATCAGCTTTCAAGCACAACTATAGGAAATTCCACAAAACATGTTTCGTATATAACTTAAGATAAAATGACAAAACAGCTTAATTAAATTTTAAGACGCGTGTTAATGTTTTTCACTTATTTTAATTTTTAGCTTCTGTATAAATACTCCCTCGTGGATTTTTGGGGAAACAAAGAATATAGGACGTTAGACTTTTCATTATTATTTGGAATACGCATCTATACATAAACAAGACCGAGTTCAATGTCTTGTAATCGGAGTTTAAATAACAAAATTACTGTACCATACACTTTACAACAAGTGTCCGTTAATGAGACTACTTTAATTATTTTGAAATTATGCCAATCCGAACTTTGGGATTCAATATAAACCATATAGACCTCATTTTATATACGACCTGCAAATTGACACCCAATTTATCTGTGATGTGGAATGTTAAGAGGCGTAATGCGGAACAGTATTAGAATCAAGCATAATGAAAAACAGACCGAGGAGGCGGCATACTACAGTTACAACTGAGCACGAGTAAAAAAACTCAAACGCACAAAAACAAACATTAGAGATTAAAATACAAAAGTATTACCCTCATGGTGATACCTAACTCGATTAATTAACAAATTAGTCGTAACTGTTGCATTCAATGCGTCTGAAGATTAAACATCCATTATTAGAACATATATGTCTGTGCAAGTTTCACTGTCGTTGGCTTCTATATAACATATTGCTAACGGCGTAAATAGCACATTTAGTACATGTAAACACTCATAGATTATCATCACGTTAGTTTGCTCATGATATCTAAGTATCTTTGGACGTCTTTATTGAATTAATGGGAGTGATTTAAACGAATTTTATTAAATCAACAGCAAGCGATTAAGATTTGGCCTGGGACCTTCTTTTCAGCCAATAATTTGTTCGTGCGTCTCCATACTAGATCATGCACTGTTCAATAGCAACATGTTTAATTCAGGGATGTTTACTTCTTAAAACACTTCTTACAGATTACGTTAGAAACTAGTTATTGAAAAATTGTTCTCAATACACTCTCATATCGATTAATTGGATATTTTTACAATTAGAATTCACCACACCACCAACAAATGCCCCGAAACCTCTACATAGACAACACTATCCTATTTTTGGAGAATTGCGCTCGTGTCTTTAAATATTTATGCGAGCCAAAACATAACAAGGCATTAGAATTAATTGTAAATGTTGGAGACTAACGGGCGGTTGCAGTCCATACATAATGCGTCGTCAGTAGATTGACGTGTTATTCTAAGGAAATATATTCTGTACTACAGATCACGATTGGACTATCACTATAAAACCTGTTGTCATCAGCGAAAGCTGAATTTTTGTTGATGAAAAGATTCCACTCAACGTTAAGTAGAACTGAGAGTGCTGTGAATAGCGATACATTGGAACAGAGTGATATTAGACCTGATACGGAAACCACAACTGACTGAATAGTGAGAGGAATGCCAAATTGTTTTTTTTATCATTTTCGCTTTTTTATGAAATATTATACGGTAATCCTCTCTGAATGTATAAGTGAATCGAATGTATTTTTTTTTTCGTATTCTATGGATTAAGATTAAACAGTGATTAAATGAATTATTGAAATTTCGAAAAGTGTATTGGTTTTACATGTAACATAACCGTTACCTGCAACGGTATTGAGTTTTGTTCGTTAAATAACATTCTCAAATAAAGGATCATCGCTGCTTGGTGAAGCTATGGAAATATTTAATTCACACTTAGTGGATATTGGAGTAAATAAAGACCCGTTATACGGTGAATTGTAACAATTAGTGTAATTACACACTGTTGGTACTTAATTTAAAATTCAAACAATTATGAATAAAAGTGAAATTACTTATGTTTATTGAAATCCTGCGATCTTTTGTATCGCTCGTGTTGCATTTGGGTCTATTTGTGTAAAAAAAAACAATTAATGTACAAGAATCCTCCGAGGGGGCAATATAATTGTCTTATTAGAGAGATATGCCTGATTGTCGACAGAAAATAATGATTTAATATAACAAGAAAAAATTAATTAACGGGACTAAATTGTCATGATATTCACAATGGCTTGTGAAGACATGCGAGGCAAGATTATTGCATTTGATAATGTAAAAATGTGAAAAATAGGCGAACAAATGTATTGACTTCACGCATTAATAATTGAAGAATAATTGTGAATTCAATTGAGTGTCAAACAGAAAAGGATTTTTGCCATCGTCACTATATTGTGATAATTCTTGGACCTGCTATTTCTACCTTAATACGCAGATATGGATTGTACGATTAATCAGAACACCTTTATGCTTCTCCTATTATTACTGTTACTCCATTTACAACCAGGTGAGTGATTGCATATTGTTACAATAATCAGCTATATAATCATGTACCATTTTTAACGGTTCACAAACCACCATTTGCATATTTTACTGGAAAAAGTGACACCTTTTTTATGATTTCTTATTGTGACTTAATCAAAATAAATTACAATACGTGAATACTCTTTCATTGACCCGGGCTGGCTTTTTGGTGCGTTTTGGTTTATTCGTATTGTTATGTTAAGCAACAGATTCGTATTCTTGGGTACAGCAAGAACGTATTCATTTATTTGAAATTTCATTACTTTCGACATTAATCTTCAATACAGTGTCACATGATGCAGAGTGGCCTTTTCATTTATTTACAGTGAATTCACTTAATTAACATCCATTTAAATATTAACAATACAAGATGACAGATACTTTTTCTACCGATCAGCGATACTGAGTGGACTAATTGCCGTCTGCCTAATAAGCCTCCCGGCCTGCTGAAACTGTCACCATGGTTAATGGTATAACCATGACGTTGTGCAGAAAAGCGAATGAACTACGTCACTAATTTGCCGACTCTAGAAAATTCATGGTATATACAGATTAATTTTGGTCGTCTCTGAACCAAGTTCTGGGAGTGTTATCTATTACACTTGGCACTTCATTCATGTTGGTAATTATTGTCTTGAAATTGTTTCTACTCTTGTGTAAGTGTGAAACAATCGTTATTTACTGTCCCAAAACAGGGAGGAAAAGGAACTTACATACCGAATATGGCACCAAATGTCACAAGTAATATATATTGTTTAAGAACATGCATTTTTCATGAAAAAGGTAAACGTCCGCGCTATTCAACACACCTACTTGTTTAAAAAAACTCCGAATAAAATTTGCTTTGGCACGGACTATTTCTGATTTGTTTAAATGTTATTGCATTCAAACTTTTGAGAATTAAATGTTCAAATACCCTTGCGACAGTTCTTCTTCATAAGTAGACTTAAAACCGCTTCTCTCACTTGTATTGTGTTATAATCATATTTCTTTCATTTACAATTTCAACTGTTCCGTTGTTTTTATTGTTTCATATTCGTGTTGATTAGAGTTGTTCTTTGTTGTCACGACATGTGTCGTACTGTTTATACTGCGTTAAAAAGTTGTTTTCATGTTTTAATCTACACAATAAAATCTATGAGAATTGTCTAAATGTTTCGAGAAAGTCGCGGTCTGGTAAAAAATATCACTGCCAGTTTGTGGAATGTTGCACTTTTTCTTTTTAGTATATTATTTATTCTTGTCACTCACAGATTAAAACTGAGACAAATATCTTTAAACAGCCGTAGAACAGACAATTGGCAATTATTTAAAAAAAAGTAAGTAAAAACACAATGGACAGGGAATGCAGTACCCGAAGAAAACAGCACTACATAATACGCATTAAAACGACGAACGTGAACAAATGACACAATATTTTATTTTTGATTATTATTATTGTTATTATTGTAACATTTATATATAGCTTTTTTCATCAACATTACATATTCAAACGTCCCGTACAATCATAACGATTTAGACATGGTTAAAACAATATGAAATGTGTTTAGATACAATTTAGTTGTTTGTCTTAATTCAATTAACAAAACATTGCTTTGAGAGTAAGATAATTTATAAAAGAGCAATTTATCAATGTGATTTTCTCGAAAAATGCTTTACCGACCAAAATTTTGCAATAACTTTTAATAAGCAGCGCGTCTCAAACTGACATAAATATGCTATTATGCCATGTTCATCAAATGTGAAAACGTGAGATTTGTACCTCATGCACTATTATTTTTATAGGATTCCATTTTAATATTTAATGTCCAATAATTAAATGACATCAATCTTTTTAATGGCTATCTTCTGCTATTACTGAAAGATGTGCTTATATTTAATTTGAATATCACTGATATGATAAATTGTTAAATGATAGTAATAGAAATGATGTTTAAAAGATCAAATAAAACGATATTAATAAGTTACAAGCTATTATGTTACTGACTTTATGTCAAGTGTCTTTATTGTGTATGTTTGAACAATAATTTATGATGCTATATTTGAATGACTTCTTTACATCAACAAAATCTTAGTAATCACCCTAAATATACCATGTCTAAATTGTTCTAAGTACGCGATGTAGTAGGATTGACGTGCAAGTATCAGTTCAAATAATTGTTAGTAATTATTGTACTAAGTTTCATTATGTAAACCGTTCGATTGTTCTGGTTTCTTTCTTAATTACCTCGTCGTCCTGTCTTTGTATGACTGTAATTATTTCCTACCAGAGAATCAATGTCCAAATGCTGCTGGCCAATTTACACTATGGGTACAGTGACCGCAAGCCATGCAACGTTTTGGTAATATCTAATGAGCCGATAAGAATGATGTTAATTATAAACGAAACAAAGAAGACAACAACATAAAACACGCAGCAACATATTTGTCTATGTTACTGCGTGTAGCCCACCGGTCAACAAACCCAACTTAGTGAAACAATCCACTCAAATATACATAGTAATAAAGCCTCGACTATATATTTCTCATTCCTCCCCAGTTTAGACGTTTATATCTTCAGAGTTGTCGTTCGTGAATAATTGATGACCATAGTAACACAGAGAACGCAAGGTTGATCGTAAGAGCTGCTAGAGTGGGAATATTGACAAGTAACATTGTATGAACTGTTCATCCTGTATTGACACAAAGTATACAGTTCAATAGTTATGTTATACTTTGACAACATTCTATTATAACTATAATTATCAGACATAATATAGTTTCAGCAAATCATTAAATGTCTTAAATGTTTTAATGAACGTGTCAAGTTTGTTTATTTGTGTCTTAATTTCAATCTGAATCTATTTCATATAAATAAAGATAGTTCAAGCGCATAATATTGCATTCTGCTTATGTCAGAAAATAATTGTAACACTTATAACGAACGTTGAATCCCTTTTATCACAAAAGCACTGTGATATTCCATGTGATAACAAATCACAGAACATTGTTAAATATAACATATGTGCTAGCAAAATTTGCATTAAGTCATACGCAAAATTTACTGATTTAGTAATGGAAAATATTCTTTATGAATTCAAAATAATAAGTTGAAAAATGTCAATTATTGTTATTTGAACAAATGTTAATTGTTTACAGCTTTTAAAGCGTCTTTAAGTGTATATATACAGAAATCAATTTGGAACTACCATACGTGGAAACGATTGAAGGTGTTCTTCGGTGCGTAGTTTAGCCGAATTCCGTACTGAGTCGCTTATTTGTGGTAAAAAAACATATTTTTAATGTCACACAAAGAATCTACCACTCGTTTTCTTGTGAGATCAACATTTCTTAAATTCGTCATGAAAAAGAAAGTTATTAATAACTGGGTTTCTTCTAGACTCATTTAAGAAATGTTGATATCAAAAGAAAACTCGTGTTAGATCCTTTACAGTAGTACTAATTTTTTAAACAAAATGCACATTATGTGAGTTTCTAATTCTTTGATTATATGTCATGCAGACGATGAATAAAATCATTTAAAGATATTGCATATTATTCTAGACTTCAATGCAAAAAAATGGTTGTCAAATTTTGCACAATTCGTTCGACACGATCAAATACAGCCATTGTGTCCTGACTAAGTTCGTCACTAATTGTATCTACACTATGTCATTTTGTTTCAACTGTACATGTTCTACACTGTCTGATGCGTCTGCTTTAATGGGTGTTACAGTAATACGTGAGGAAAAATGTCATTTAGCATATGCGAAAACGAAGCTCGTGATTATTATTCAAAATGTCATAAATGTTTTGCGTATAATCATTTAGAACTTCAGTTATATCCGGTTGAGACATGCCTGACATGAAATCACATTTGTTGCAGTACAAAAGACAGATATGTTTACCCGTGGTACCAAATTTGTTCCCAGTGGAAAGATAAATAATCCTGTTGCAAGATCGATCAGTATTGACATTGATGACACTAAAACATGCTGACATTTACTCAATAACATACCGTAAATTCATCCATGTTTTCAGCATTTAATCGTCTAATATCGAAACTGGCTTACTCGAAGCACAAACAATGCCCCGTAACGTGTCATACTACCTGTGCAATGATTTAAATCAAATACTACTCACCACAATACACAATAAATCTACATATCCGAATGAGGTTTTTTAGATGAATAAAAAGAATGAGTGTAAGGTAAACAACATTAAGTTGAATATTGAATACAACATTGGAAATATCGCACGATCCATCGAATGTCATTTGGTTTTAAAGTACGTGATTTCGTGCAATGTGGTACTTTATTTAAAAATAAACTCATACAATTGTACTACGTTCTGTACATAAAATGGCCCCGCCGTATTTCATAGTAGACATACATTGTAATACGAGTGATCGTTTTGGCGCTACAGTTTTGTATTTACATGTGAGTATACGCATTTAACAGTGTTGTTCTCAAAAAGGTTTTAATTGATTATGTTTTCCTACAGTTCACAGCATTCTGAGTATATGCATCACTATAATGCACAAATGCAAGTCACAGACTCGAAATGGTAGTAATTGTCCGTGCACCTTAATAAACTGTACTCGGCGTTGCTTACTTCATTGCTAGTACTGCTAAACAAATATGTAATACATGCATGAACTTGTATAACTTTATCTGACAGCCACCATTCCCATTAAGCAAACATTCACTAACGGTGGGCGTATGTATATGAAAAACAAACTATTAAGTGCTCACAAAATATATTTTCAAAACCTTGTAACCTAACACAGCATCAATTTATCGCCCATGGTGAATTTAGAATATATTGCTGAATTTCTAATGAGCTAGTTTCTCTTTGATTAGAAAATAATAAAGAGCTCAATTTAGACAAAATAGTTTGAGACATAATCCCACACCGGGTTATTTCCATCTTCATTAAATGTATATAAGGACTATGCAAGACCCTAACTACAGCTGCAAAGCGATGTTCTAACATAAGAAAAAAGTACCACCCGAAACAAAATCTTCTCCAATAATGACTACAAAGGAAAGGGAAGATTAAATATTATCGGTAAAGACGCGTCCTTTAAAGTGTAAAAGTGATACACAATGGTCTTGGGTCATAAGAAAAGATCAGCTCCTGGGGATCCATTCTCATGAGCAGACCGAATGTTTGGATCATGGTTGAGATTATCGAGATATTTTCATAGTGAAGAAATAACATACACTCATTATTTTAATTTCAAACTTTTTATAACAGCGGAGTCGGCAATTTCCGAACACTTAGGCAAGAATTGTCCTCCATCTAGTCAAAATATTACTTGTTGATAACAGAACTTCACATTTAAAAGTAATGAAACTTATCATCAGGGCGTTGGAATTACAGCCGCCATTATACATTAGAAGTCACGCGAAAAATTGACGAAATTTGCCGATACTGTTTACACGATCCAATCCTATATCTGATCAGAATCCATTTATGATGAAAAATACGCATTGAAATTTTTTGATAATTTACAAAGTGTCATATCTTATATCAGCTTTTAAAATTGAAAAAGTTAAGTGTTTTATTTTTCTGTCGCTAAACCAATGTCTAGTTGTCACGAATAAGCAAAAATAGTATGCATACTATATTATCTACAGTACGGCACAATAAAGCCCATACACTTAACCGAATTTCTAATTGGCCTACTGGCAAAGAGGTGATGACCGGACACAATTGGCATACAATACGTCGTATGAACTTAAAAATTGACTTTTCCTCAGAAGTTTTCGTGTTGACACATATCTATGTTCAAGGTCGTTGCTAAACATAGATCACCGAAAAATATGACGTCACGTGAACGTGAAATGACCGGACAATCTGTTACGAATAATTCCCGATTAATATTTGAAAAATATGACCAGGATGGTTTAGAACAGTGTCCTTACTTCACAAGCATGCACAAATATTCATGATTTACGATATAACAACACGTGAAACACAATGTTTTCCTGCTAGGGGGGGGCGTTCTGAGACAGGCTAAAATCGTACCGTGTTTATTGACCAAATAATCGAGAAAATATTTTCAAACGGCTTGAAAGTCTTCAAAATGTATAGACATGATATTAAAATGTTTATTTATTCGATATCCGAGAACACACTTTACTAATTTCGGTAAAATTAGTGTTGGATAGAAAAAATAAAAATAAAAAAACATCAGCCGCCGAGGAGATTCGATCCCGTGGCCTTCACAAGTTAAAAGTTGGAATATATTTTCAACGTCGTTAACCACTAGACCACGGTCTCAACATGAAATATTCAGTTTAATAATTAGACCATAGAAAATCATTGGCGCACGCGCTCTTTCGCGCATGCGCATACACAAATTATTTCATCGAGGCTGCTTATGTCAACATCGCAGCAATGGACGATATTTTTGATAAATTATTTATACTTTGTTGATTTTGATAAAACAATTCTACCAGAATCCTTTAAACATGCTTCTAAATGATTTGATACAAAAACATACGATTTATGATACTAAACAAAGCGAGGAGACCGTTTGTCCGGTCATTACTGGCGGCCGTTCATCACTTCTTTCCAGTACCTAAAAATATTATACCATCTGTTATAATATATCAATAAATCTTAGGCTGTATTATTTGTTCAATCCACGCACTATTTTGCCGATTACCGGAAAGAAATGGCGTAAACATGTACAAACTCTTCCATGGGTAACGGTTGGTTCGAAATTGCTTTTTTGCAAGTTGGCCTTGTGCACAGCTTGGAATAGTATCGTTATTGGTATGATTTTGTTCCCTTCTGATGGACCACTAAACCACGTAAGCTATTTCGCAATAACTGTTCCGCATGGGTGATTTTATACATGCATGCGTAAGTTATTTCTTTAAATCGATAGATAAGTGCATGAAATGAAAATAACCACACTTTTAGAAATTATATTGATTGAATATATCGCATAAGATGTTATTTCATTTAGTAGCCAATTAGAAATTAGTTTAAGTGTATATTAACTAAAGTGAAAGTTATATCTAAAAGGGAATGAACATAAACGCACACTTAACAAATTGATTCAACTGTATAATAAGTCAGTATTTAACTGTGTTTGGGACCAACAAGTAAATATAATATTGTAGTTTGGGTTATTAATAAATGACTTGATTTTGTGACGTTAATTCAGAAACGATGTACATGCAAACGGTTAACAGTTCCTAATCTGATCCCATCAAGTGAATGTCATTTTAGACCAACAGAAAAATAGCGATGTTATGTCAATGGAGTAGTGATATTTGTAGAAATCTTATACAGTAGTTTTTATTGTGTATGGATCGTTCTGTCTTTTAAATTGGACGTTTTAATCAAGTCTTGACGATTTACTGGTAATAACTGTGTATTAATAGTTACCTTCAACCGCGCCTAACAGCATATGGTTACATGCAACTATTTCATTCGGGCATTTAACCTGTATTGCTTTTATACTCAAATGATGCCTTTTCAGCTACATAAATGTATGTATTATATAAATGATCACTTTTAACGATAGAAGTTAACAGATTATCAGCTTTCAAGCTAAACTTCTCGTAATTCCACAAAACGTGTTTCGAATATAACTTAAGTAAAATGACAAAACAGCTTAGCTTAATTAAATTTTATGACGCGTGTTAATGTTTTTCACTTATTTTAATATTGAGATTCCGTGTAAATACTCCCTCATGGACTTTCGGGGAACAAGGAATCTAGGAAATTAGACTTTTCATTATCTTTTGGAACAAGCATCTGAGCCGTTCTCCAGGAAAACCGGGCTTAAGGTACTTCGCGCTGTTGGTCTAGAGAGAATAAAAATAACCGAATCTTAATGAAACGTTGACAGATTGTACCTTACGTGACTGCGCGTCTTATAACGTAAGTTCTGAAACACTATGACGTCTGTAACCTAGCAACAAAATGACGTCAAAACGCCATCTAGCGGTACGGAGTATGCGAAGCCTGTCTGAACAAACTCCTGAGTAACTTTGCACTCATGTATCAGAAAATCAAAATGTATAGTTGAGATGGTGAATTAGGCTCCCGAATGATATGTGGCGTTAATTTGAATAATACAGCGTACACGCAGCGTTGGTAAAATATCGACGTCGTAACGTCAAAATTGTGACATTTTTTACGTTAACGTTTGACTAGAAATCTTAATAAATAATAAACGGGTAGATATACCTTTTTCAAAAAATCACATCGTTACCAGACCTGTTTGGTCAACAAATTAAGCGAAATATTTTTATAAAAGTTCGACCTCATTTTTTCAGTAACGGGCATGTGTAATACCTATCTCGTGACTAAATAACGTTGACGCTCAAGCGTAGTTACCTTTATCGTTATATATCATTCCATTTTTAACAGGCATTGTTGGTATTTTTATTGTTGTACCATGCTCTAAATTATATTTATGATCTTACTCGTATCAATTGACGAAATCTTTGAGCGATTATTAAATACATTTAATGGACAGTTTGTAGGATAATGAAGATATATACACTTTGAATATGTGTCTTTATATGCCACTCAAAGTCCACCATTTTTGTGTCAAATAAACGCGCGATTTGCTTTATGAATTAAAAAGTACGGAGACTACCTTCGCTTTGCTAAATTCCCACTCTTCAATAGTGGCACCTGTCTTCTTGACAGTAGGTATTAGAATCAGTGTGTAGAATCACGTGATCAAATGATTTGAATTGAATAATGTTTGCACTCAAAACATTTGCGATTTCGTCCGCTAACGGTGAGGTTTTTTCTTGATTATAGCGATCGTGCACTTTATATGAATATATTATACAGCCTAAAGAAGATCTCATTTATGTAGGAACACTGGACAAATACCAATTTTGCTCTTTCTTCAGCTGTCGTAACTGGTGCTCGACCAAATTATTGCAATCAGTTGAAAACTGCATCATGAATGCATTTGATCGAGCATCAATTAAAAAACTAAATATAGAGCGATACTCGGCACTTGCCAGGTATTCTTACATATACAGGATATTCTTTAGGCTATTCCGTAATGTGATCAATTAAATTGAACTCCAAAATTACGACCAGTGGTAATCACACCTCTCTGTATATGGAAACCAGACGGCACTACGTAGTCAGCTGTCTGTGTTTATGAGCTCTCAATTCGCGGAAAGAAGTATTGCTTGTTTTAAAATTCTTTTTGCAGGGTGCGAACAAAACAAAGTGGACACATTTATTCGCAGTTAAAAGAGGTTTCAGTACATTAAATTCTGAGCAACAACGTGTATTATTCAGAGAGAAATCACGGAAAATGTGCGCGATTTTTCAAGAAAAACTAGATGTTTGAAACTATGATCCCCAAAAAAGTAGTTTTAAACAAATCTTAACAAATCTTAACCTTTTTCATTAATAACATGACGAAATTACATCCATTCCCCATCTATATGCTGATTTATTCACTTTTATTCGTCCTTTTCGCTGCGATATGGAAGTATAAATGGGACATGGGATATGAGGTTCTCAAGGCAGTCTTCACACAATCCCCAGTGTTCGGTCGATTGCTTGCCGTCCTAACTAACGCGCATATTGACCCAAGTAGCGTAAATTACGCATTTCCGCTTTATAGATAATTACATGTACATTCACAACAAGTCATACGATTTAAAATATCATAATATCCCAATAAGTCATACAGAGATTTTGATTTATACGCTTTGGTTCTAGTTGAAATATAATTTATCGAGGTTTTGATCTAAGTAGCGTTTTTTTCTATACTTCATTTAGAATAGACACACCATGTAGTGCGCATAGCGCAGTCGGCTAAACTTCTTTGAATACTATAGATTGAACGAATGCGTTCGAATCCCATTCTGATAAAACTTGTTTTTAAATTTCGCTCAGCACGCACTTTCATGCTTGTTCAAATACACAAAAAGTATATAAACGAGGTACATATTTAAGTGTGTAAAAATGACAAAAGAAAAATGGCTAAGCTGGTGCACAGATATAGGGACGACGCGAGAGATCTTACCAGGAACGTACATCAGCTTTGTGTGGAGGAAAGGGAACCAGAACTGAAGTTTTGCTTGATAGGGTGTGGGAGAGGTTTGTCGGACTGACAGGAGCTATGATATCGACTGTACAGAAGATTGTCTCTAAGTTGTAACGTAATATAGTGCGCCCGGAATAACGTGATGTGTACAAACATTGACCGGATTGGTCTGTTGTTGCGAAATTGCTTTATAACATGTAAATAAACCCACACGGTCAATTGTATACTAAAATAACACGGGTTAATCGTGCACATTAGGTTGAACCACCTATGCGGATTATTCCAATTTTTCCCGCGTTTCATGTAATCATGGGCGCACAAAACTCGATTGATACTAACACTGAATCTGACACATTATATGATCTATACAAACAATTCTAAAAATGAAAATATAACAATTGAAAACAAAAGTGGATAGAAAAATATTATAATCCTATAAAACATAGCATATAACATACTACACTGTACTAAGTTAAGTAAATAAAAAAAAACAAATTTGTTCGTTAGTGGGTTCGAACTCAAAAAGTGTCGATTAAAAGCGATGTACTATAAACACTACACCGGACAGCCAACTGATACGTAAAACATTAGCTATTTATTTTAACGAATATTCTACTGTAAAGGTATGCCGAATACCTATTCAGCCCTGGCTAATAAACTCGTCCAAGAGTCAAGTTTCGTAGGTCGCTGTACATCTATACTATAGTGCGCCCATGATAATGTGAAAGGCGGTAACATTTGGTATAGTCCAAGAGGGGGATAACTCATTACTGCATGATTTTTTAGTGTTATTTTACTACAAAATTTACCGATTTTACATTTGTAGGATAAAAAACCGTTCAATGTTTATAAACATCAAATTATCCAGGGCGCACTATACAAACATTAATTTCAATTATTTAGTGGCAAACAATGCAACACCGCGACGTCAACGTTATAGCACTGTGATATTGACCGTACATAAGCATGCTAATTGCGCCGTTACAGAAAAAACGAGCTCGAACTTTTATAAAAATATTTCGCTTAAACTGTAGACCAAATATGTCTGGTTACGATGTGATTTTTTGAAATAGGTATATCTCCCCGTTTGTTTTATTTATTTAGATCTCTAGTCAAAAGTTAACGTCGAAAACGTCCCACATTTGACGTTACGACGTCGATATTTTACCAACGCTGTGTCTACGCTGTATTATTCAAATAAACGACACATATCAGTCGGGAGCCTAATTCACCAATTCAACTATACATTTTGAATTTTTATTTTCTGATACACGAGTGCAAAGTTATGCAGGAGTTTGTTTAGACAGGCTTCGCGTATACCGCACCGCTAGATGGCGTTTTGACGTCATTGTGTTGCTAGGTTACAGACGTCATAGTGTTTCAAAACCTACATTATAAAAAGCGCAGTCACGTAAGGTACAATCTGTTAAAGTTTCATTAAGATTAGGTTATTTTTATTCTCTCTAGACCAACAGCGCGAAGTACCTTAATGACATTGTATTGTAATTATGTAATAAGATTTTGAAAAATATCTAAAATGAGTAAAAAGTCGTGTCCTTTGATTTCATATTTATGTAATTGGATATTATAGTACTATCCATTAGCTTCGAGTTTTCCTTTAAATGGTGTTAAAATAACTTCTGTCGTTGCTATGGTGATCGTTTTCTAAACAGTACTCATATCAAGGATAAAAGGTTAAGTGGCTAAAAACACTTGCAATTTTTCTCTGTAAGCAAACACTCACAAATTGGACACGTTTTATTAAAATAAGAATATGATTCTATAATGTTTCACAATTTTAAAAGTTTACGTCAAAAAATTATCAGATACTGAATCGTTGAAATGTCAGTTGACGTTACGTCAAAAACGCAGAAAATGACGTTCGCGACGTCACTAAAAAAGTAGGCGGTAGTGGTTGGTTTAAAAAGTCTATAACTTTGTACATGTATGGAATAATGTGTTCAAATTTTAAGAATATGTTCACAAGAGTCTCTTCTTTTTAACCATATATTCATCAACATGTTCACAATTTTGTCACTAAGCCCGGTTTTCCTGGAGAACGGCTCATCTATATATACACAAGCCAAAGTTCAATATTCTTGTACTATATACAACTGAAGAGAAAAATAATAATATACAGCGTGGGTCCGTTAATGAGACCACCTGAGTTATTGTTAACATAATGCCATGCCGAACTTTGGGATTCAATATAAACCCTATCGACATCATTATATATAAGACACGCAAATTGACACCCCATTTATCTGTGATGTGGAATGTTAAGAGGCGTAATGCGGAACAGTATTAGAATCAAGCATAATTAAAAATCACACAGAGAAGGCAGCATACTGCAGTTACATCTCAGCACGAGTGAACAAATTCAAACGCACAAAAAAACAAACATCACAGATTAAAAATACAAAAGTATTACCCTCATATTGAGACCTAACTCGATTAATTGACAAATTAGTCGTAAATGTTGCCTTCAATGCGTCTGAAGATTACACATCCATTATTAGAACATATTATGTCTGTGCAAGTTTCACTGTCGTTGGCTTCTATATTACATACTGCTAACGGCGTAATAGCACATTTAGAACATTTAAACTCTCATAGGTGCGCAGATTACATACCAGGAAACGTTTTGTGACTTAAGATGTCTGAATGAATGTATGTTTTCTTGCCGGTTTCTGAGATGCAAGTCGTCTACGTTAGTATGCAATACAGCACTAATTTGATTACTCAACCATTGGTGGTTTTGGGTTGTACTTTTTATATACATTCTGCTGATTTCAGGGAAACATTCGGGTTACCAGAAAGTAGACCGACATGTAGTTTGAACAAAAGTATAAAACTGCAAGGATCCGTCCAGTGAAAATAATGTACAACAAGTATAATATTGTTAAGCAAACATTCATTAAGCAGCTTTTTCTCTGCTTTGCACATGTTAACTGAGTGTCTTTGGACGTCTTTATTAAATTATTGGGAGTGATTTAAACGTATTTTATTAAATCAACGAGCGGTGGAGATTTGGTCTGGAACCATATTATCAGCCAATAATTATTTTGGCGTTTCTATACTAGATAATGCACTATTCAATAGCATCATGTTTAATTCAGGGATGTTTACTTCCTAAAACACTTCTTACAGATTACGTTAGGAACTTGTTATTGAATAATTGTTCTCAATACACTCTCATATCGATTAATTGGATATTTTTACAATTAGAATTCACCACACCACCAACAAATGCCCCAAAACTTCTACATAGACAACAATATCCTATTTTTGGAGAATTGCGCTCGTGTCTTTAAATATTCATGCGAGCCAAAACATAACAAGGCATTAGAATTAATTGTAAATGTTGAAGACGGGCGGTTGCAGTCGATACGTAATGCGTCGTCAGTGGATTGACGTGTTATTCTAAGGAAATATATTCTGTACTACATATCACGATTGGACTATCACTATAAAACCCGTTTCCATCAGCGAACGCTGAAATTTTGTTGATGAAAAGATTCCACTCCACGTTAAGTAGAACTACGAGTGCTGTGAATAGCGATACATTGGAACAGAGTGATATTAGACCTAATACGGAAACCACAACCGATTGAATAGTGAGAGGAACGCAATTTTTTTCTGATAATTTTCTTTTTTTAATGAATAATATACGGGAATCACCTCTGATTGTATAAGTGAATCGAGTGTTAAGATGAATATTTGTTCTTCTTTTATGAATTAAGATTAAATAGTGATTAAATGAAATATTGATTAACGAAACTTTCGATAACTCTATTGGTTTTCATGTAACATAACCGTTACCTGCAATGGTATTGAGTTTTGTTCGTTAAATAACATTCTCAAATAAAGGATCAACGCTGCTTGGTGAAGCTCTAGGAATATTTAAATCACACTTAGTGGAAATTGGAGTTAATAAACACCAGTGATACGGTGAATTGTAATAATTAGTGTAATTACACACTGTTGGTACTTAATTTGAAATTACAACAGTTATGAATAAAAGCGAAAGTACTTATGTTTATTGAAATCACTCGATCGCTTGTACTACCCGTGTTGCATTTGGATGTATTTGTGTAAAAAATCAATTAATGTACAAGAATCCTCCGAGGGAGCAATATAATTGTCTAATTAGACAGATATGCCTGATTGTCGACAGAAAATAATGATTTAATATAACAAGAAAAGTTTAATTAACGGGACTAAATTGTCATGATATTCACCATGGCTTGTGAAGAAATGCGATGCAAGATCATTGCATGTGATAATGTAAAAATGAGAAAAATAGGCGAAAAAATGTATTGACTTCACGCATCAATAATTTAAGAATAATTGTGAATTCAATTCAGTGTCAGGCAGAAAAGGATATTTGTCGTTGTCGCTGTATTGTGATAATTCTTGGACCTGATATTTCTACCTTACTATGCAGATATGGATTGTACGATTAATCAGAACACCTTTATACTTCTCCTATTATTACTGTTACTCCATTTACAACCAGGTGAGTGATTGAATATTGTAACAATAATCAGCTATATAATCATATACCAATTTTAGCGGTTAACATACCACCATTTGCATATTTTACTGGAAAAAGTGACACCTTTTTTATATTATTCCTTTTTGTGACTTAATCAAAAGAAATTACAATACTTGAATACTCTTCCGTTGATCCGGGCTGGCTTTTTGGTGCGTTTAGTTTATTCGTATTCTTATGTAAAGTAAAATATTCGTATTCTTGGGTACAAAAAGAACGAATTCATTGATTTGAAATTATATTACTTTCGACATTAATCTTCAATACAGTGTCACATGATACAGTGTGTCCTTTTCATTTATTTACAGTGAATTCATTTAATTAACATCCAATTAAATATTAACAATACAAGATGACACATACCTTTTCTACCGATCAGCGATACTGATTGGATTAATTGCCGTCTGCCTAATAAGCCTCGAGGCCTGCTGAAACTGTCACCATGGTTAATGGTATAGACGTGACGTAAAGCAGAACAGGCGAATGAACTACGTCACTGATTTGCCTACTCTTGAAAATTCACGGTATATACAGCTTAATTTTGGTCGTCTCTGAACCAAGTTCTACAAGTGTTATATATTGCACTCGGCACTTCATTCATGTTGGAAAGCATTGTCTTGAAATTGCTTCTACTCTTGTTTGAGTGTGAAACAATCGTTATTTACTGTCCCATAACAGGGAGGAAAAGTACACTAACATACCAAAAATGGCAACAACCTCACAAGTTATATATATATACTGTTGTTTAAGAACATGAATTTTTCATGGAAAAGGTAAACGTCCGCGCTATTCAACACACCTATTTGTTTAAAAAAACACAGATTGAAACTTTCTTTGGCACAGACTATTTCTGTTTTGTTTGAATGTCACTGTATTCAAAAGCATGAAAGTGAAAGTGAGAGCTTTATACCCTTGTGACAGTTCATCATAAGTAGCCTAAAAACCGCAATTCTCTCACTTCTATTGTGTCATATTCAATGCTATTGCTTGAACAATTTCAACTTTTTAGCAGTTTTTATTCTTTCGTATTCATGTGTAGATGATTCCCTTGATTGGAATTGTTCTTGATTGTCACAACATGTACTGTTTTTACTTCACTTTACATACTGTTGTCTTCATGTTACAGCTCTACACAATTAAATATATGTGCATTGTCATAATGTTTCTAAAACGACTCGCTCTGGTAACAAATATCAATGCAAGTTTGTTGAATGCTCCTCTTTAAATGTTTTATATTCATGTCATGCACACATTAAAACCGTCAATAATATCGTTGCACAGCAGTAGCGACAGACAATTGGCAATTATTATTTTAAAAAAATGTAACACAATGGACTGGGAATAAAGTACCCGTTGACAACAGCAGTTCACAAGATACAGACGGTAACACAGTCTTACACGAACATCAATGGAGTTATTTGTACTAGTAACAGTGTTTCAACTATTTTTATGAGCATGAAGAAATGACACTAAGCAGCTCCAAGAATGGCCATAATTTTATTATATTTGTATATAGTACGTTTATATGGCCCGTTGTATGTAATAAATATTTACGCATTTGCCGATATATTTACAAGGCAGAATTGACTTTTGTGCATATTTTAATGATCTCATTAATTGTGTTTAGATACAATTATGTTGATCGTTTTAACTCAATTAACAAAACATTGTGGCATTGCTTTGAGAGCAAGATAATTTGTAAAAGAGTAATTAGTCCATGTGACAGACCGAAATCCATTACCAAATTGGTGAACAGATCCAACAATGATTTTCGGTTAGCTTGATATCTAAGTTGTCCGAAATCAGTTGATGGACTTGCGGGACATTTTGCCAAATGACCTTTTGGCGGCCATCTTTAAAGATGGCCGTCGTTATTTTAAGCAATCAGAGGGTTTAGGAAAACTTCGATTATTCCTCACTCACAAGGGCTATCGTCTTGTGATTTGTCTTAAAATGTTCGGAATTCAAATGTGCATATAGCAATATATTAATATAAATAATATAATGTGGTTATTAATTAATAAATATTGATTTTTTAAGGAAATCATGATATTTTTCGATTTTTGTCGTTAATTTTTCTCTTTCAAATCGGATCTGAGTGTGTATTTGACCATTTGTTGATTGTTATATGCAGAGGGGGGTTTTAGGCGTCCATAATAAACATAACATTGACAGATTTTCGTTTAAAAATCCTTCATGAGCCCGGAATATTGGAAACCTTAAAGTTTAATAATAGTCCTGTCTATAAATGGGATATTTAGGTTAGACCCAACATTGGATTGTACAGTGAATATTTTTTGGTTTTCTGTTAGAGAATATGTTGCTATTGGAGAATCTGAATGATGACCAGCTGTCATCATTGAGCATTTTGTGAAAATCAAAATGGCGTCCAAAATGGCCGCCAAAATCAGAAAAACAATCAGAGATGCCAGAAATTAGTTACAAATTTCTTTTCTGCCGATTGGTTGTAGTTAAAATGTTTTTAACACATGTATTTATATTATATCTATTGTTATTCGTCGATTAAAATATTGTGGGATGGCATCCATGTCGGCTGAAATCAAAATGGCGGTTACAACGGCCGCAATAATTGACATATTGATATATTCTATTAAAATATTTATTGAAATGATTTTTGTTGATATCGGAATTAAAGTAGTTAACTAACATTCAAATAAAAGTTCGATTCGATTCAATTTACCCGTTGCCTTATTCAAAATGGCGTCCAAGATGGCCGCCAAAATCAGGAAATATGTCGGTGGTGCAAGTGATTAGTTACATAAATTACTATTGTTACTAATTAGCAGTTGTGTAGATGTTAAACATAGTATCTATTCAAGCATAGCATTATTTATTGTTTGAAATTATTTAAGATAGCATACTTAGAAATCAACTACCGTCAGTAATGGCCATCATAATTGCTGAATAAGCATATTTTATTAAAATCGTATAGTATGTTCAAATAGTTTTTATTTGTATTAAACATTATATTTATCAGACATGCATTATGGTTTAACTTCAAAACGGCAGCAAAGATGGCCACTTAACATTACATAAGTGGTGAATAAATTGCAGATTATTCTTCTTTCTGTATAGTATATATTGTGGTGCGCCAGGTTTGACCGACCACATGTCTTCCTATTAACGCTCATGTATAATTTACAAACATTGTTCAATTTGTTGACATAAAGTTAGGGACGAAACTTCGGGTACGAAGTGGTTTGGGTGCACTTGCTTTCGTGTAGAAAGCTCGACAACGGAGGCTGCCGTCGTCGTATTTTTATGATCAGTACACGTATAAATGATGTTATTCCTTGAAGATCAAGTACTCTCATCACGTAGTTAGATATTTACCTGCATTTTAGCGATTTTTCGCTCGTCCTTGGCGTCAATTTCAGCAACCGGAAACGGTGCGCATGTAAGTTGTTCTCCGTAGCAACGGTCGGACACCCCTAAATGTTGAAATATCGTAAAACCTGTAAACCACGGCCGCTGCTGAAGGTGTTTTGATACAGAGGCCCCTATACTTAATTTTATTGCATTGATTTAGACCGATTGTATGATGTCTTAATGTGTTTTTGTGGTTGATTGTAGATTTTGGAAGGTGTTCTATGGTTGCCAGTACGCAATTTTTTATGTGTGCAGCTCTCGACCAATCAGATTCGGGATTTGCGCACAAAATTTTGTGGTACGCATTTTGCGTACCACAGAATTTTGTGTACTGCGCACAAAATTTTGTGGTACACATTTTGTGTGCCACAGAATTTTGTGCGCAAGCTGTCTGGTATATAAGGCGAGGCTCCCGTCATTCGGGGTCTCCACACTTTAGAATTTTTTCAAGGCAAAAATCTATTTAATTATTTTTAGACATTTTTATGTAGAATTTCACGTCTGAGTTGATTAATAACTGTATTTTTACGTTTTATTGAGTCTTTAGCGATTTTTTAGCTTAAATAAGTACTTTGGTGATTTTTGTGAGAATTTATTCTTTTGAGTCCGCTTGATAGACTTTAGGTCAAAAATCACTAAATTATGTTTGAGTAATCAAAGCACTCAAAGTTACACTAAAACCTAGAATTGTTTTATGTATGATAATTCATGTTAGTGAATATTAAATTCATTCATTCTTGTTAAACCATCTTATCCTTTACTGTCCCGTGGAGACCACCCCCCCCATCTGAGCAGGTACACACACACATGAACACACACACACATACACACACATGCATATGAGCTGGGATCTACTGATGAGCTGATGCTGAGTTCCTGATGAGCTGATGCTGAGTTCCTGTGAGCTGATGCTGAGTTCCTGTCAGCTGATGCTGAGTTCCTGTGAGCTGATGCTGAGTTCCTGTGAGCTGATGCTGAGTTCCTGTTAGCTGATGCTGAGTTCCTGTGAGCTGATGCTGAGTTCCTGTGCAAGTACAAGACATCCTGAGAACTGACAGACAGCTCAAGAAGTACTGGTTGGCCTGGTGTCTATAGATGTGCTGGGATCTGTACATATGCTTACATTTTACACACATATTAGCATTTTCATACAACTAACCAGTATACTTAAACCCTGCTCAGATATAGATAACCGGGTTTTGAAACGCAAAGCGTTTTAAAGTCAGGTGTTCATATAGAGTCACTCTACCAGTGTTATAATAAGTCAGAAAAGCACGCATACTATAGTGTGCGATATTTAGACACGCTACCATTAGGCTATTTCTACACATATAGAGAGTCACGCTACCAGCAAGTCAACTGTTGAGAACCCCTGGCGCATAACATATTTTGGTGGCAGCGGTGGGATCCTATATTATTATAAGGGATCCAGTGATTCGAACCTCACGACTCCAGCAATTTGAAAGTTTGCCATGGCAGAGCGGTCGCCAGCTTCGAATGATGCAGAAGTGAACCTGAGGCACCAGGGACCAATAGAAGATGACCGGGCTGCACGTATGTCGCGAGCAAGCAGTGTCCAGAGCCTGATGGGGAATGAGTTTTCAGCTGCTATACCTGATACGGCACAGCAACCAGAAGAACCAGCATGCGTTAGATCACCACAGGGACAGTGTCAAGATAGCGTAATTCAGCCAACTGTCTTGAGCGAGATTACTGGGATGATTAGAGATATAGTGTTGGAGATGCAAGTCATGAAGCAGTCAATCTCCCATCATAATAGTCATGTTAATCCGACGCCACAGCGAGCCCCCAGAGATGTGCGATTCACAGATGAATACAATGAAGAAGGTGAAGGGTTTGATCCTTGCAGTCATGATGTAAGCCCGAATTATGCTGACAATACTCATATGCGTCACACGCAACCTGCTGAGCCTTGGCTGAGAGTACCCCAATATGATGCTAGTGGTAATTCAATCCAGCCCCAGATCCCTGTGAGGTATGACCAACAGTACAGTAGAGAATATAGAAACCCAAACAGACCTAGATTCCAGAATACAGGTCCTGGCAACAGATACAGTAGGCGATCAGACAATATAAAGATCCCAGTCTTCACTGGTAAGCAGGATTGGCCTGTGTGGATTGCAAGATTTGAGGCGATAGCACAGAGGTATGGCTGGGACGATGAAGATAGACTTGATCAGCTATTACCACGCATAGAAGACCAAGCCGCACAGTTCCTATTTGGGCAGCTACCACCTGCAGTACTAAGAAGCTACCCCGAAGTAGTCAGAGAGATGCATAACAGGTTCAGGGTTATTGAGACATCTAGAGCGTATGCAGCAAAGTTCAGCAGAAGAAATCAGAGGTCTGGAGAGACAGCTGAGGAGTATGCAGCCGACCTGAAGATGCTGTATGACAAGGCGCACCGATATCGTGACAGAAGAACAAGGGAAGAAGACCTAGTTAGGAAGTTCCTGGATGGGCTGAGGGATGATGAGATAAGATTTGAAGTAGAATTTCATAAAGAACCTGATACCATAGACGACGCAGTCTACCATGTAGTCAACTTTATACAGACTCGGAACAGTAGCAACGCGGGTAGAAAAGACAGGGTGATGAGACGGGCTATAGAGTCAGAGGATGAAGAAGAACCAGACTTTGATACAGTGTTGAGGGTACCAGCTAAGGGAAACAGACAAGAGAAGTCAGCCAATAGAGATGGTGAGACAGAATCCAAGGAAGCCAAACTATTAGCAGAAGTCATTGAGAGGTTGAGCAAGCTAGAAGAAGCCCAGAGGGAGACGCAACAAAGAAGATCAACACCTCAGAATAGAAGGTCTGTAGAGTGCTACAGCTGCCACAGGACTGGTCACTACGCCCGCGATTGTCCGGATAGAGAGACATCAGGTGGAGGAAGAGGCAGAGGCTTTAGCAGAGAAGGCGATATGAATGAATCAGAAGGGAACCAGAATTTAAACTTCCAGGGACCTACCCCAGTGGCAGGGAGGTGGTCCAACTAGTTGAAGTCAGCCACACAGAGAAGACAGAGGTGAAGAAAGTGAATGGTGAAGATCCTCAGGTTGAGCAGAAGAGCAGTAAGAGGGAAGAACTCAGTGATGGGGTTTATGTTAAGGGACTGGTAGAAGGAGTGGAAGTGCTGTTCACAGCGGATACTGGAGCTGCGAAGACTGTGATGTCCTCCAGGGTGTTTGAGAAGATACCGGAAGGGAAGAAGCCTAGGTTGGAGAAGTCAGGGAGTCTGCGGAGTGCTAATGGTTCGCCAATCCGAGAATTGGGGAGAGCAGATTTCCATATGACTTTGGGCGCCTATGAGACAGTACATGAAATAGTGGTTGCTGATATCGAAGATGATGTTCTTTTGGGGTTCGACATACTCATGGGAAGTCAGAGGGGACCAGCTGATTTGCTGTTGAGCAAGGGTATGATAGTCTTGGACGGAGAAGAATTTCCATGTTTCCAGGTGGGGAAAAGGAACAGGTCCAGGAGGGTGGCTGTTACTGATGAGATGTGTATCCCAGTTAGAACAGAGATGATAAACAATAAGGCTGTAGAGAAGGAGCCGTGGAACAATGAAGAGTACCAGGTGGAGCGGACTGGAAGATGTAGTGAAAGAATAGTGAGCATACGGGATGGTGGAGGATATGACCGGTTGAGTATGGTGAGATGTGTGAAATCTCAGGGCAAAGCAGGCAGTTTGATGAAGACCGTGAGAGGCAAGACGGAGGTATGCAGAGGGGCGAGACCCAGAGGAAAAGGCGGTACTTGCAGTTCCGTGAAGTCCACAAGACCGTACAGTGCTACATGTGTACCACCATGGTCCAAAGACAGTGCTTATATTTCTGTCAAATCCATTAGAGTATGCAACAATGCATGCAGGAGGCCCAGAGATAAAGGAGGTACACATATGATGACCAAGACCATTGGGGAAGAACAAGACTTTGAAAAGCTTCGAGATGAAGAAGACCACAGAGGCACGGGCCGAAGGTTGTTCACAGAAAATAGGCCTGCAGCACCAGGTGAGAAGACGATGGGAATTCCTCGAACAACTACAAAGGGCGCGGAACGACTCCCAGTGGACCTTGTGCTCAATAATGCGACCAGCAAGAACCCAGTGACAGAAGACGGATACGACAAGATCGTTTCCAGGATCTATGATGAGCCAAACAGTAGACGGACCTATTTGGATGGAACAGTAAACTCTGAGTTAAATTAAAAGTGAACATAGTGAATCTAGTGTAACTGAAATTTGACAGGTGTAAATTGTGTTTAATAAGTGAACATTCTAGTCGAGGAGGACACAGGGAATTTCCTATAATGCTTTTAGGAAGTGTTACTTTATGTTTTAATGAATTTCTAATGGGTTGTTAATTCTAAGCAGTTGGCTTACTGTAAATTCATTTTTATGTCAGTCGGAGCTTTGACATTGTAAAGGGGGGAGTGATGTGGTGCGCCAGGTTTGACCGACCACATGTCTTCCTATTAACGCTCATGTATAATTTACAAACATTGTTCAATTTGTTGACATAAAGTTAGGGACGAAACTTCGGGTACGAAGTGGAATGGGTGCACTTGCTTTCGTGTAGAAAGCTCGACAACGGAGGCTGCCGTCGTCGTATTTTTATGATCAGTACACGTATAAATGATGTTATTCCTTGAAGATCAAGTACTCTCATCACGTAGTTAGATATTTACCTGCATTTTAGCGATTTTTCGCTCGTCCTTGGCGTCAATTTCAGCAACCGGAAACGGTGCGCATGTAAGTTGTTCTCCGTAGCAACGGTCGGACACCCCTAAATGTTGAAATATCGTAAAACCTGTAAACCACGGCCGCTGCTGAAGGTGTTTTGATACAGAGGCCCCTATACTTAATTTTATTGCATTGATTTAGACCGATTGTATGATGTCTTAATGTGTTTTTGTGGTTGATTGTAGATTTTGGAAGGTGTTCTATGGTTGCCAGTACGCAATTTTTTATGTGTGCAGCTCTCGACCAATCAGATTCGGGATTTGCGCACAAAATTTTGTGGTACGCATTTTGCGTACCACAGAATTTTGTGTACTGCGCACAAAATTTTGTGGTACACATTTTGTGTGCCACAGAATTTTGTGCGCAAGCTGTCTGGTATATAAGGCGAGGCTCCCGTCATTCGGGGTCTCCACACTTTAGAATTTTTTCAAGGCAAAAATCTATTTTATTATTTTTAGACATTTTTATGTAGAATTTCACGTCTGAGTTGATTAATAACTGTATTTTTACGTTTTATTGAGTCTTTAGCGATTTTTTAGCTTAAATAAGTACTTTGGTGATTTTTGTGAGAATTTATTCTTTTGAGTCCGCTTGATAGACTTTAGGTCAAAAATCACTAAATTATGTTTGAGTAATCAAAGCACTCAAAGTTACACTAAAACCTAGAATTGTTTTATGTATGATCATTCATGTTAGTGAATATTAAATTCATTCATTCTTGTTAAACCATCTTATCCTTTACTGTCCCGTGGAGACCACCCCCCCCCCATCTGAGCAGGTACACACACACATGAACACACACACACATACACACACATGCATATGAGCTGGGATCTACTGATGAGCTGATGCTGAGTTCCTGATGAGCTGATGCTGAGTTCCTGTGAGCTGATGCTGAGTTCCTGTTAGCTGATGCTGAGTTCCTGTGAGCTGATGCTGAGTTCCTGTGAGCTGATGCTGAGTTCCTGTTAGCTGATGCTGAGTTCCTGTGAGCTGATGCTGAGTTCCTGTGCAAGTACAAGACATCCTGAGAACTGACAGACAGCTCAAGAAGTACTGGTTGGCCTGGTGTCTATAGATGTGCTGGGATCTGTACATATGCTTACATTTTACACACATATTAGCATTTTCATACAACTAACCAGTATACTTAAACCCTGCTCAGATATAGATAACCGGGTTTTGAAACGCAAAGCGTTTTAAAGTCAGGTGTTCATATAGAGTCACTCTACCAGTGTTATAATAAGTCAGAAAAGCACGCATACTATAGTGTGCGATATTTAGACACGCTACCATTAGGCTATTTCTACACATATAGAGAGTCACGCTACCAGCAAGTCAACTGTTGAGAACCCCTGGCGCATAACAATATGGTCGTCCTCTCGGGCATTATCGTGCTATTGATATTCAATTACAAGATCGTGTGAGCGGCGAGTTATTTTTGTTAAAAACAAATTATCATGATTATCCACTATAAATAAGACCCCTCGAGAAGGCAAACTCGCTGTCGACAATGCTCATGAATCTGGCTCTAGAGTTTCCAATGATCTGCCTGATGTTGCTTGTTGTGCTAAAGTACCGTTTGACGAATTGCGTCCAATATGCTGAACTGCCTCCAGCTGACAAATATTTGCCCTGGTTGACCCTTTGCCGAATTTGCGTATTCAAGGATTGATTTGACAGGTGTCTGGTAACATCGTACCCTAATCTGTTTCGATAGTGGGTCAAGTTTGTCATGAAGAAGGCGATGCTGTTGTTAGCTTTCCTCACAATGATAGCAACATTGGTACTCAAGGAGACCTCATCTATGAATACCCCGATGTACTTATCTCTGCCACAACTTGTAACGTGTCATGCTGTTGTGGATGAAAAACGGAGTCTCAACACGAGTGCTCTTCCTAGTGATGCGGGTGACCATATACTTGTAAGGATTAAATGACATGAACCATGGACCCTCCCATTCATTGTTGTAGTCTGTCAATGTCATCTTGTTAGCCTTAAGCATTTTCTTTAGTAATTACCCTGTTCAAGTGGTTGTTGTCAGCAAGCAGATGGTGAGTAGATGTTGCATGAATTAGAAGGTGGTAGATATACAACAGAAAAAGTGGTCCAATGGCTGATGACTGATGCTGTGTTGGTGGACTGTTCTCCGACCAGTACATGTTGGGTTCTGATTGCAAGAATTATGCTAGTACTAATCCTGCCCAGCAGGTTCCACTGATATTGTAATAATTCAGTTTGCTGGCTTGCCTCTCCTCTCCTTAGACCGAAGGCTTTGTTGAAGTCCCGAATGACGGGCTAATCTGATCTCCACCATCTAGGTAACAGTTGTAGTTGGTTATGGAATGCAGCTGACTCTCAGTGGATATCTTTCTGAACCTTGTTGTTAGTCAGCTAGTATCTAAAACGTGTCAAGAAGGGCCATGATCTGGCTTTGAAGTAACGGTGTGAGCTCGACCAGTTCACTTCACGCAGACTTGATTGAGATGGACCAGTAGTTGCTAGGTCGCTATAAATTGGTCTCTAGTTTTGATGATGGGTGTGACGCTCTAGTCTGAAGGGAGTATAGTATTCCAAAAACTTGTGTGGATGTTGTTTGGAATCTTTGCTTCATGCGTACCGTGACAAGTTATATTCTTTCTCGCATCCAGTTTGTCCTCACTTCTCCTCACCTCAGTCGTTCGTCTTACACTATCATCCCAGTGTCTGCGATGAACTTTCTGGTCTTCCGCAGATCACCAGCGTCTCCATAGAGCTTCTCTTTGAGAGTTGTGTCTGTGGGCCACGTTGCAGTTCGATCCTGGTTGTGTCCTCTGCATCTTTGGAGGACATGATCGACAGTTTGTTCTTCTTCCCCGCATGGACAGATCGGAGACGGCACCAATTTGTACTTCCGGTATATGTGATGGTTCAGCCTGTTGTGCCCTGAGCGTATTCGTACCATAATCGCTTGTTCTGACCTGTTAAGGCGATGGTAGGGACAAGCATCTTTATATCTCTTTATCTCTTTATATCTCACATGTACTGGCGGTTGTGCTGATTGTGCTCCCAGTTTTGCCAATTTAACTGCTGTTTCATTCCCAGGCATTCCACAGTGGGCAGGAATCCACTGTAGGGCTAGTTTGCAGTGAGTACTAAGGTTATGTAGTATTTTGGCTAGTTCTGGTGTTTTGTTGTCATCAGTATAGACATGGGTCCATATCTCAAGAGGGTATTCTTGGCGTATCAAGTTAGCATGGCTAGTGTCAGGCTCCTTCGAACACATTCATCATCTTGTTTGCCTGGCTCGAGTTGAGGGACTTGGAGTCTCACAGTTACTGCAGACAGATCATTTGCTAATGGGTTGACTATATCATCCCTGACAAGAGGTGTACTTGCTATGGTCAAATCAGGTGCAAATTATTTGTCTAACTTCTTTGTTTCATGTACAATGCTGCTTCGCTTGATCCGATTTTTTGGTAAATCCAGCCAATCTTGTTGCCATTTGGTGGTTCGGTATTGATCCGCACTTCTCCGCTTGAAGCATGACTTTGGCTTGCCTTCGTTTGTATAATGGCTGGATACCAGTGAACTCTTCCATGAATTCAATCGGTGTAGACTTCGAAGCACCAGTCATTATGCGCAACGCTTAGTTCAGGACCTTGTCGAGTGCTTGGCTGTTGGTATCCAGTTTGTCTATACTGAAGTTGTGCGGAATGCCCACTTCTTCATCATAGACGTTTGACTTTTCTGATTACTACTAACAATGGTTGGAAATACCTGGGATCGTTTATGGGTTTGTAATTTTATATGGTACGTTGGCATAGTCTCTGAAATAACATTCATAATGTGTCAATATCAGTGTTATGAGAAAAGTGCTAAGCAAGGTCAATGCTGACGCCCTGGACCATGCTTATGATGTTAATATCAGCCTTCTTCCACAAAAGTGTCGTTCTTGCCGGGATATTTCATCTTGCCGCTGTGGTCCTCGCCACTATGAATTCAGTGCTATGGTCGCTAACCCAAGATAGTGCTGTACTGGTTATACAGAGGATACGTTTGTTGTTTACCCCTATCGTGAAGATGAAAAATTGTTCTGAGCTTGTTTCTGTGACCGTGTCTATAAATATTAAGCAAGTATGGCGATGGTAGGTGTTGTCTGTAATCATGCCAGTTTCCAAGTCGATATCTGGTAAGTTGATGCTGCCTGTAAGCCATTTTGTCGATGTTGTGTAGGCAGGGTGGAGGTGGTTGACTTCATAAAAAGCTTGATTGCTGCTGAGTGATCTGTAGATTAGTGTAATGGCGAGCGGATCGCTTCCGTGGCATATGAATGGTGCTACTGTGAATTCGGTGTATGCGTCGAGTTTGATAAATGTGCAGATGATCTATTCTTTGACGGCAATGTGTAAATAAAACATGTATAACTATGTATGCAAAAATATCTTATGCATATACCGTACCACGTTACCAACCGAACACAAATTAGACAATCAGTACTGGTGGTTCACAATATTGATGGTACTTGACTTAAGGATAAGGACAGCCAACCAGATAACACCATAATCAACACTTGGTCAGTTACAAGCGATGTGACTATGTGGCTATCCTTATTCTCCAAAACTATTAGATAAGATCAGTATTGAATACCACTCCCATTTGAGCATACATGGTTGGCAACCATCTTAGAAGTCATATCAAATATACTGCACATAAAGTGTTCTAATGGTACAGCAGATCTATATTTTTTAACCTATAGCAGTATTCACATTAACACATTCCATTACGATACATGTTTTAATGCACTTTTTGAGTTTGACATATCTGTATGCGGTGGCCATTTTGTCACAATTATGATTTCAGCCTTCATTGATACCATTTTAAACGCGGTAGGTCGATCACCAAATAGATATAATGTTATATTTTAAACAGGGTATTTAAGTTGTAATTATGTTTGCAAAACTTACACTGCTATCGATCACAAAAGTATCAATTTGTAACTTCTTTGGACCACTAACACAATATGTAATTAATTTTGGAAGCCATTTTGAATCAGCTAATGGTTCAATGCTTAAAACTCAAAGATTTCTTGGAGCATTTATTACATATTACAGTTCAATCATTGATTATACACCACTTCAACTTAAATTGTGATAAAAACAAATTATTTTCCTAACATTTTAGCCACCATGTTGATTCCAGCCATCACGGATGCCTTTTTACATTCACTAACTCAATCAATACTATTGAATATAAATAAATAATTATGTTTAAAACAATTAAACTACAACCAATCTGCAAAATGGCGATTTGATCCTAATTTCTGGCACCTCTGATTGTTTTTCTGAATTTTGGCGGCCATCTTGGACGCCATCTTGATTTTCACAAAATGTTCAATGATGCCAGCTGGGCATTATTCATATTCTTCAAATACAATAAATTCCCTTACAGAAAACCAAAAAATATTTACTATTCAATCCAATGTTGTGTCAAACCTAAATATCCCATTTATAGACAGGACTATTATTAAACTTTAAGGTATCAAATATTTCGGGCTCATGAAGGATTTTTAAATGAAGATCTGTCAATGTAATGTTTAGTATGGACGCCTAGAACCATCCTCTGCATATAACAATCAACAAATGGTCAAATACACACTCAGATCCGATTTGAAAGAGAAAAATTAACGACAAAAATTGAAAAATATCATAATTTCCTTAAAAAATCAATATTTATTAATTAATAACCACATTATATTATTTATATTTATATATTGCTATATGCACATTTGAATTCCGAACATTTTAAGACAAATCACAAGACGACAGCCCTTGTGAGTGAGGAATAATCGAAGTTTTCCTAAACCCTCTGATTGCTTAAAATAACGACGGCCATCTTTAAAGATGGCCGCCAAAAGGTCATTTGGCAAAATGTCCCGCAAGTCCATCAACTGATTTCGGACAGCTTAGATATCAAGCTAACCGAAAATCATTGTTGGATCTGTTCACCTCTTTGGTAATGGATCTTCAATTTTCAAGACCTGGGACATGGACTAAATTCTTCATTATTTACGCTCGAGAAATGTTTCACGATCAAAATTTTGCAATAACTGTTAATTAGCAACGTTTTCCCAAGATGCAATAAATATGCTGTTATGCCATCTTCATCAAATGTAAAAATGTGAGAATTGTATCTTATACCCTTTTATTTTAATGGGATTCGGTAAAAAATTCCATGTCAAATGCTTTACTGGAAGCAATCTAATTTTAATGAAAACCTGTTGCTTTTATATTCGTACTTTACTGAAAGAGAATGTTTATGTTTAATTTACGAATTTTTTCTGAACCCTTTTTGAAGAATCGATAACATGCTTCATAATAATACTTATAGTAAAAGAAACTGCGACGATTAAATGGAATAAAATAAACAGTATTAATAAGTAACGAGATATCATGTGCGAGAAGTCGTAGATGCGTTCTCTATGTAACGTGTCTGTATTTTGTACCAATAATAATTGTACCAAAAAAAAATGTACCACCATGATGTATTGGAATAAGTCTTCTTTACATCAACACTACTGTTACAGTAGTAATTTCCTTAAGCATTGCATGTTAAAGGGGTACTATATACGAACTATTAGTAGATAAAAAAACAGAATGACGCGTAGGTATCAGTTGAAACAAATACATGCAATTGCTGTACTAATTGTTTCATATGCAACCATCTATTTTTCTGATTTCTATGTGTCCTGTATGTCATTTTGAATTGTCTGTAAGTCGTCATTTGTAATATTTACAGCTTTTTGTCTTAATACAATATTTTGCTTGTACATGGTATTGATAAATATGCACTTTAGTTAGCTAATGTTTACGTTAACGTTAAGACTAACAATGTAAACATAGCACTGAGGAAACCGAACGTTATGGCAATGTTATAACTGTTTTATTTGGTAGTTAAATTTAATATTGTTAATTTTTTCATCGAACGTTGCCAAACGCTACCGGAGGTGTTATGTTTCTACGTTTTGCATAATAAACAAAACATTTCAGTTTGTCTAGTATTCGGATTATAATCTAACTCCGTAAAAGTGAAGTTCGACAAATAACAGAGAAAGCAAATTAGAATACTACACAACTGTGAAAATAGTCATATACAAAAATACATTGACGTAAACAATACAGTTTTCAAACATATTTACACAACATTATTTACTCAATGCAATATGGCAATAACAAAGTACTTACTGTATTTTCTGGCCGGTGAATAGTTAGTTACGTAGGCAATTTAGCAGATATATCAGACAAAATACACTTTCAAATCAAATTATATCAAGGCATCATCATCCACATCATCATCATTTCTAAAAATCGCTAGTATCAGTCATACCAACTATTATTGCTATTTAAATCATTAGAATATTCATACACAGCTGATGGACAAGCCTTTAATATATTTTAAAATTAAAAGTCTGTTTTAAATTTTAATACTAACGGTATACGATTTGTTTTGATCTATTTCACAGTATAACCACATAACATGTCTATATACAACATACATCATTACATGTATTCTAGAGACTCGTGCCATATGCCACAACAAGTCATTTCAAGACTTTGAAGCCCACAATTGCCGTAGTTAATTACTTTGTCGTACTGTGTTTGCATGACTGTAATTATTTCCTACCAGAGAATCAATGTCTAAATGCTGCTGGCCAATTTACACTATGGCTACAGTGACCGCAAGCCATGCAAAATTTTGGCAACATCTAATGAGTCGATAAGAATGATGTTGTTTATAAACGAAACACATAGGAAGAAAACATAAAACACGCAAAAACATAGAAAAGGTAGCCCGCCGGTCAATAAACTGAACATGCGCATTTATATCTTCTGTATTTGTGAAACAATCCACTCAAATATACATAGCAATAGAGCCTAGACGAGATATTTTCATTCGTCGCCAGCTAGGACATTTATATCTTCAGAGTTGTCGTTCGTGAATTATTGATGACCATCATAACAAAGAGAACGCAAGGTTGATCGTTAGAGCTGCTAGATTTGGAATATTGACAATTCTAACACGATTCGCGGATTAATCCAATACACAAAGAACGAACCGCACCATGTTTTATTGCCCCCATAAAACATACCTATCAAATTGGCTGTTTCTATTTACACAAAGTATTACTTGACATATTTATGAATGAATGAACGTAAACTTTATAGTAAAATTTAACTACGAGTCACGATGACAAGGCGAGTTGCACGAGAATCCAGTGTTACATCTATGACGCATCTATTTTTAGAAACTCCAATATACTCTAGAAACCAAGTTTTATTAAAGCTTCTGATAATCAATCCATTTATATTTTTCATTTTATGAAATAGATACCATATACTCGTGTTATTAAAATTGTTTCAATGTTTAAATTGTGGTATTTCCTTCAGAAAATTACGAAGGTCGTTTTCATTAACGAGGGAGGTAATTGTACCAGCTAATAAGCTCTAAGCACAAGTAACGCCCCGTGACGTGTCCTCATACTATCTGTGTTACGTTTTAAATCAAATACTACTGAACACTGTTTGTTTAATATGACAATAATAACTGTCAGAACCAGAAACACGGTAATGTTTTTGAAAATGTACATATCCGGAGGAGCGTTTTCTTTTAAATAAATAAACAAGATTTGAGTTAAACTTTGAATTCGACGTTGAAAATAACGAAGTGTCATCGAATGTCATTTGGTTTCGAAGAGCAATTAGGGTTTATTTTATTTAAAAATCAACTACATTCAATGCATGAAATGGTCTGCCATGTAGCCTTTCGTAGTAGACAGGACATTGCAATAGGATATTGTAATACGGATGCACGTATGGGGGTTCATTTTTGTATTTACTAAAGAGAATACGCATTAAAACAGGGTACTCAAATAGGTTTCAAATTCTTTACTACCGTTTACAGTTGACTAAATGTATCCCGTAATGCACATAATACAATTCACAGTATTGATTAGGTAGTTACTGTCGATACATTTTTCAAATAATAAACTGCATTTGGCTGTGGTAACAACGTCTTAAGCACTACCAAAAATGCGTGAAATTATGTTATATCTTATACCCGTTATTTCCCTTAAGCCTGCTGTCACTAAAAGTAGGTTTATGTATATTACTTGAAAGACAAACTATTAAATGCCCACAAAATGTATTCTCGAATCATTGTAACCTTACACAGCATCAATTTATCGCCCTTGGTGCTAAATAGTTTAAACATAATTCCATTCCAGGTTACCATTTATCTTCATCAAATATGTATTAGTACTCATTTTGTAAATTACCAACTACAGCTACAAGCGTATATCGAAAAAAGTACGACTACAGAGAAAAATGAAGCTTTGATACAAATGTAAAGATTGTCGTTCCTTTATTAGTAATACATGCCATCTTTTCGGTTTTTATAAAATAGTGACACTTTTTATAGTTTCGTATTGGAAGTTTAATGGAATTTACAACAAATGAATACTACCAGAGCTTTTTGTGTGGTAGTTGGTACATTAAAAAATGACAAGGACACACGGCATCAAATGACAATATATTTTTGATCACTTCCAATAGTAATTTAATTTAAAATCAGTGAATACGAATATATTGATGTACATAAGAACATATTATTTATAATCTTACGTACACCAACATATTCGTATTAATTGATTTAGAATAACATTACTTTGGGCAGGCAGTTATCTAACATACAGTGCCATCTAATACCGCGTGTCTTTTACATTTATTTACAGTGAATTCACTTAATTAACATACCATTAAATATTAACAATGCAAGATGACATACATTTTTTCTTCCAATCAACGATACATATTGGATTAATTGCCGTCCGCCTAATAGGCCTCGCGGCCTGCTAAAACTGTCACCATGGTTAATGGTATAGACGTGACGTTAAGCAGAACAGCGAATGAAATACGTCATTGATTTGCCGACTCCATGACAGTGTTATTTATTACACTCGACGTTTCATTCATGTTGATACTCATTGTCTTGCAATTGCTTTTACTTTTGTTTAAGTGTGAAACAATCGTTTGTTGCTGTCACAAAACAGGGAAGAAAAGTACACTTACATAACAAAATGAAGTGTTGACGATTAACTGTTAATAACAGTGCATAAACAATTAAAATTCTACAGCACATAATTGAACATTGTGTCATGCAGCTGTATCACACGGGCATTTAATACATATTACTTTTATACTGCAATGATGCCTATTCAGCAACTTACGTACATGTATGTTTTACATATGATCACTTATAACAATAGACGTTTTCAATTTAGCAGATTCTCAGATTTCAAGTACAACTATGTGAAATTTCACATGCTTCGAATATAACTTGAGATAAAATGACAAAACAGCTTAGCTTAGGTAAATTTTAAAACGTGTGTTAATGTTTTTCACTTATTCTAATTTTTAGATTCTGTGTAAATACTCCCTCGTCGACTTTGGGGAAACAAAGAATCTAGGACGTTAGACTTTTCATTATCATTTGGAGCACGCATCTATATATACACAAACCCAAGTTCAATGTCTTGTTATCGGATTTGAAATAACAATATTCTTGTACTATATACAAGACAGCAATGGTCCGTTAATGAGACCGCTTTAGGTATTTTAAAATGATGCCAACCCGGACTTTGGGATTCAATATAAACCATATTGAAATTGTTATGTATGTATAAGCAGCGTAACTTGGCTCAAACAACCTATTTGTCTTGTTATGCTGAAGAATATTAGAATCAAGCATAATTAAAAATTGGACAGAGAAGGCAGCATACTACAGTCACGGCTGAGCGCGAATGAACAAATTGTAATACACAAAAAACAAACATTACAGATTAAAAATACAAAAAAGGATTACCCTCATATTGAGACCTAACCCGATTAATTGACAAATTAGTCGTAACCGTTGTCTTCATTGTGTCTCCAGATTACGCATCCATTATTAGAACAGATAATGTCTGTGCAAGTTTCACTGTCGTTGGCTTCTGTATTACATACCACTAACGGCGTAATAGCACATTTAGTGCATTTTAACTCTCATAGGTGCGCAGAATACATACCAGGAAACGTTTTGGGACTGAAGATGTCTAAATTAATGTATGTTTTCTTGCCGGTTTCTGAAATGCAAGTCGTCTAAGCTAGTATGCAATACATTATTAATTTGATTACTCAAGCATTGGTGTTTTGTATTGTACATTTTATATACAGTCTGCTGATTTCAGGGAAACATTCGGGTTAAAAGAAAGTAGACCAACATGTTATTTGAACCATAGATATAGTATTGCAAGGATCCGTCTAGTGCGATTAATACAACAAAAGTATGATATGGTTAAGCAAACATTCATCAAGCAGATTGTACATTGGCTCATGATATCTGAGTAACTTTGGACGTCTTTATTGAATTAATGGGAGTGATTTAACTGTTGTTTATTTATTCAAAGAGCGATGAAGATTTGGTCTGGAACCGTCTTTTCAGCCAATAGTGGTTTCGTGCGTCTCTGTACTAGATCATGCACTGCACAATAGCAACATGTTTAATTCAGTGATGTTTACTTCCTAAAACATTTCTTACAGATTACGTTAGGAACTAGTTATTGAAAAATTGTTCTCATTACACTCTCATATCGATTAATCGGATATTTTTACCATTACAATTCACCATACCACCAAAAACTGCCCTGAAACCTCTACATAAACAACAATATCCTATTTTTAGAGAATTGCGCTCGTGTCTTTAAATATTTATGCGAGCAAGAACATAACGAGGCATTAGAATTAAATGTAAATGATGAAGACTAACTATCGGTTACAGTAGATAATTAATGCGTCGTCAGTGGAGTGACGTGTTATTCTAAGGAAATATATTCTGTACTACAGATCACGATTGGACTATCACTATAAAACTCGTTTCCATCAGCGAACGCTGAATTTTTGTTGATGAAAAGATTCCACTCAACGTTAAGTAGAACTGAGAGTGCTGTGAATAGCGATACATTGGAACAGAGTGATATTAGACCTGATATGGAAATCACAACTGATTGAATAGTGAGTGGAATGGAAAAAGAAAAACAAATATTATTTTCGGTTTTTATGGAATAATATGCGAAAATCACCACTGATTGTATAAGTGAATCGAATGTAAAAATATTATTTATTTCGTACTTATGGACTAGGATTAGACAGTGATTAAATGAAATATTGAACGAAACATCGAAAACTGTATTGGTTTTCATGTAACATAACCGTTACCTGCAATGGTATTGAGTTTTGTTCGTTAAATAATATTCTCAAATAAACAATCATCGCTGCTAGGTGAAGCTCTAGGAATATTCAATTCACAGTTAGTGGATGTTGGAGTAAATAAAGACCCGTTATACGGTGAATTGTAATGATTAGTGTAATTACACACTGTTGGTACTTAATTTGTTAACAGTTATGAATAAAAGCGAAAGTACTTATGCTTATTGAAATCCCCCGATCGTTTGTATTACTCATGTTACACCAGAGGATGTATTTGTGTGCAAATATTCATTAAGGTACTAGAATCCTCCGAGGGAACAATATAATTGTCTAATTAGAGAGATATGCCTGATTGTCGAGAGAAAATAATGATTTAATATAACAAGAAAAATTTAATTAACGGGTCTAAATTGTCATGATATTCACCATGGCTTGGGAAAAAATGCGAGGCAAGATCATTGCAAGTGATAATGTAAAAATGTGAAAAATAGGCGAAAAAATGTATTGACTTCACCCATTAATAATTTAAGAATAATTGTGAATTCAATTGAGTGTCAGAAAAGGATATTTGTCGCCGTCGCAGTATTGTGATCATTCTTGGACCTGATATTTCTACCTTACTATGCAGATATGGATTGTACGATTAATCAGAACACCTTTATGCTTCTCATATTATTACTGTTACTCCATTCACAACCAGGTGAGTGATTGCATATAGTTACAATAATCAGCTATATAATCATGTACCATTTTAGCGGTGAACATACCACCATTAGCATGTTTGACTTGATAAAGTGACACCTTTTTATAATTTCTTATTGTGACTTAATCAAAAGAAATTTACAATACATGAATACTCTTTCATTGATCCCGGTTGGCTTTTTGGTGCGTTAAGTTTATTCGTATTCTTATGTAAAGCAAATTATTCGTATTCTTGGGTACAACAAGAACATATTCATTGATTTGAAATTTTATTACTTTGGACATTAATCTTCAATACAGTGTCACATGATACAGTGTGTCCTTTTAATTTATTTACAGTGAATTCACTTAATTAACATCCAATTAAATATTAACAATACAAGATGACATATACCTTTTATACCGATCAGCGATACTGATTTGATTAATTGCCGTCTGCCTAATAGGCCTCGCAGCCTGCTGAAACTGTCAACATGGTTAATGGTATAGACGTGACGTAAAGTAGAACAGCGAATGAACTACGTCACTGATTTGCCGACTCTTGAAAATTCATGGTATATACAGATGTATTTTGGTCGTCTCTGAACCAAGTTCTACAAGTGTTATATATAACACTCGACATTTTATTCATGTTTATAATCATTGTCTTCAAATTTCTTTTACTCTTGTTTGAGTGTGAACTAATCGCTATTTACTGTCCCAAAACAGGGAGTAAAAGTACACTTACATACTGAAAATAGCAACAACTTCACAAGTTATATATTTACTGTTGTTTAAGAACATGCTGTTTTAAAGGGAACGGGTTAAAGTCCGCGCTATTTAACACACCAACTTGTTTAAAATTAACTCAGATTGAAATTTGCGTTGACACGGACTATTTCTGTTTTGTTTAAATGTCATTGCATTCAAACGTTTAAGAATGAAATGTTCAAATACCCTTGCGACAGTTTATCATAAGTAGACTTTAAACCACAACTCTCACTTGTATTGTGTCATAATCATATTTTCTTCACTTACAATTTCAACTGTTCCATTGATTTTATTGTGTGTGGACTGTTCCCTTAATTGGAGTTATTCACTCGAACTGTTTATACTGCGTAAAAAGTTGTTTTCATGTTTTAATTTACACAATAAAATCTATGAGAATTTTCTAGGTGTTACGAGAAAGTCGCGCTGTGGTAAAAAATACCAATGCTAGTTTGTCGAATGTTGCACTTAATTTTTTAGTATATTCTTTATTCTTGTCACGCACACATTGAAACTGAGATAAATACCGTTACACAGCCGTAGAACAGACAATTGGCAATTATTATTTACAATAAGATTATAACACAATGGACAGGAAATGAAGAACCCGATGGAAACAGCAATACACAAGACACGTTAAGACGGCGAACGTGAAAAAACAGACACCATATTTTAATTTTGAGTATTATTACTGTTATTACATTTTTTGTATTATACCATATTTATACATCTTTTTCATATATACATGACATATTCAAACGTCACGTACAATCATTACGTTTTAGACATGGTTAAAACAATATGAAATGTGTTTAGATACAATTTGGTTCTTTGTCTTAATTCACTAAATAAAACATTGCTTTGAAAGTAAGAGATAATTGATAAAAGAGCAATTTCTCAATATTTTCGTCTCTAAAAATGTTTTACATATCTACATTTTGCAATAACTGTTAATTAGCCACGCGTTCCCAAGATGCCATAAATATGCTATTATGCCATCTTCATCAATTTTTGTCAATTGTCTTTATTGTGTATGTTTAAATAATACTTTATGATGAATGATGCTATATTGGAATAACTTCTTTACATCAACAAAATATAAGCATTCACTCTAAATACACCATCTCTAATTTATTCTTAGTACGCGGTTTAGTAGGGCTGACGCGTACGTATCAATTCAAATAATTGTAAGTAATTATTGTACTAAGTTTTTATATGACCCCATCGATTTTTCGGTTTCTATGTGTACAAAAATGTTTCTTAGTACATCATTGTGCTGGTATATGGTATACATAAACCGACATAAATGTCACATGATCAGTTAGCTCAGGATTACGTCGTCAAGACATATAATGTCTGAGGAACATAACACTGAGGAAACAGAATATCATTGCAAAGTTATTACTGTTTTCCTTGGCAATAAATTTAAACTTGTTTAGTTTACAGACGAACGTTGCCAAACGCAGCCGGCGGTGTTTTATGTGTACGTGTTGCATAGTAAACAAAAAATTTAGTTTGTCTAGTATTCTGAAAATGCTCTAACTCCATAAAAGAGAAGTTTGACAAATAACAGAGAAACTGAATTAGAAAACTTCACAACAATGAAAATAGTCATATACAGAAAATGCATTACAAAATGTATACGAAAACATATCATACAATACAGTTTATTGACAAACATCACAAATATATTTACACAACATGATTTACCCAATACAATATGCCAATAACAAAGTACTTATGCTATGTTCTGGCGAGTGAATAGTTAGTTAGGTAGGCAATTTAGCAGATATATAAGATAAAATACACTTTCAAATCAAATTATGTCAAGTCATCAACATCCACATCATCATCATTTCTAGAAATCGCTAGTACCAATTATACCAAGTATCATTGCTATTTAAATCATTATAATATGCATACGCAGCTGATGGACAAGCCTAAATATTCTAAAATTGAAAGTCTGTATTAATTCAAACGGCATACGATTTAGGCATATCTAGCTTTCTATGTTGCTGTGTGTATCCCACCGGTCATCAAACACAGCATGGGCATTTACATTGACTATCTTAGTGAAACAATCCACTGAAATAAACATGGAAATAAAGCCTAGACGAGATAAGCATATTATTAGTTAGCTCATTTTTACGTGGACGTTATGACATATAATGTAAACATAGCACTGAGGAACCCGTAAGTTATTGCAAAGTTATTACTGTTTTCTTTGGCAGTTAAAGTCGTTCATTGTACAAACAAACCTTGCCAAACGCTCGGCGGTGTTATTTTTCAACGTGTTGCATAGTAAACAACAACGTTTCGTTTTGTCTAATTTTCTGATAATGTTCCAACTCCGGAAATGAAAAGTTTGAAATATTACAGAGAAATTAAACTAGAATATAACCAAACTGTCACTATAGTTATATTTACTTTACTACCTGTATTGAAACATTTATTCATGGTCTTCTAGGGCTATGTTTGAAAAAATGCAATTTGTTTAGTGGATTAATAAAGTAATAGTATATTTAGTGTTACCCGTGTTTGGTGGTTTTTTTCACAATATATGGATACTTTAGAAAAATATTATTATTTTTCAACAACAAAACATAATGCAATAGTTTATTGACAAACAATACAGTTTCTTGAGAAGAAACACAAACATATTTACAAAACATTATTTACTGAATGTAAAATGGTGCATGACACGGTGACATGAATTAAACATCGGACATTACAAAGTAATAATTCGATGCTCTGTTCATTGAACGATTAGATGGCTAGGCAGATATACAAGATGAAAGATCCATTCAAATCAAATTATACTTGCACATATGAGACATGAGTCATAATCATCGTCAGTTTCATCATCATTTCTGGTGACTCTCATACAGATTATCTTTGTGATTTAAAATATTAAATTATGACCATCCATACGCAGCTGACATACAAGCATATTGCATTCTAAAATCGAATGTATGTTATAGTACAAACAGCATACTCTTTGTTTTGATCTATATCAACGTATAACCTCACGTAATTTCCATATACAACATAAATCGTTACATGATCACCATGCTTATGTATTCTATGAGACCCGTGCCATATGCCAGTACAAGTCATTACAAGAGTTCGAAGCCAACAACTGTCGTTGTTAATTACCTTGTAATCCTGTCTTTGCATGACTGTAATTATTTTCTTCCAAAGAATCAATGTCCAAATGCTGCTGGCCAATTTACACTATATGAGTACAGTGACCGCTAGCCATGCAACATTTTGGCAATATCTAATGAGTCGATAAGAATGATGTTAATTATTGACGAAAGAAGGAAGAAAACAACATCAAAACACGCAGCAACTTAGTTTTCTAAGTTGCTGCGTGTAGCCCGCCGGTCAACAAACCCAACATGCACATTTACATAGCCTATCTCAGTGAAACAATCCACTCAAATATATATAGTAATAAAGCCTAGACGAGATATTTTCATTCGTCGCCAGTTTAGACATTTATATCTTCAGAGTTGTCGTTAGTGAATTATTGATGACCATCTCAATACAGAAAACGCAAGTTTGATCGTTAGAGCTGCTAGTTTGGGAATATTGACAAGTAACATTATATGAACTGATCATTCTGTATTGATTCAAAGTTTACAGTTCAATAGTTATGTTATACTTTGACAACATTCTACTATAACTATAATTATCAGAGATAATATAGTTTCTGTAAATCATTAAACGTTTTAAATGTTTTAATGAACGTGTCAATCTTGTTTCTCAATGTCTTTAGTTTAACCTGAATGTATTTCATATAAAATTTAAGGTAATTCAAGCGCTAAATATAAAGTGTCAGCTATTATTCTTTCGTTATCATCAGTCTCTGAATGAGGCAAACTTGTTCATTGGCATTGATATACAAATAACTCATCATGTTTTGCATTCGATAAATATTCGTAGCTGGATTCTGACAAAGTTGAACTTAAACATAGTTTGTGATATACGAGGGTGTAAAACAAATTGTTCTCAAAATATATAAATGCATGCTAAGTTTCATCTGGGCTGTGAAAACTATGTATAATTGTTACATGTAATGTCATACTCTTATAGGTATATTTAATGACATAAATATTTGAGCATTTGCATAAATATCGGCAAGTAAGCCTCAAAATATTGCATTCTGCTCATGTCTGTAAAAATTGTAACACAGTTTCTAGTTCTTTAAGCACATTCCCTGTAGATGATGGATTAAATCGATTAATATATTTTAGACTATTCTAGACTTTAATACAAAAATGAATATGTATACAGATGTCAAATTTCACACAATTAGTTCTACCCGAACAAATACAGCCACTGTGTCCTGAATAAGTTTGTCGAAAATTGTATCCACAATGTGTCATTTTGTTTCAACTGTAATATCTTAAACAACTGTTTCTGATTATAAGGTGTTAGAACTTGAAGATCAATGACATTTAGCATATGCGGAAAGGAAACTCATGATTAATATTCCGAATGTCATAACGGATTTTCAAAGCACTATTAAGCACTTCAGTTATGTCCGGTTGGTAATCGGGTGACATGCCAGACATAAAATATCATTTGTTGCAGTACAAAAGACAAATCTGCTTACCCGTGGTACCAAATTTGTTCCCATTGGGAGACAAAAAATCTTGTGGCATGATCGATCAGTATTGACATTGGTGACACTAAAATATGCTGACATATACTCAATATCTTACAGTAAAGTCATCCTTGTTTTCAGCATTTACAAATGTAATCGTCTAACATCGAGAATGGCTTACTCCAAGCACAAGGAACGCCCGTAAAGTGTCCTCATACTACCTGTGTAGTGTTTTAAATCAAATACTATTCAACACTGTTTGTTCAATATGACAACAATAACTGTCAGAATCAGAAACACGGAAATGTGTCTATAAATCTAAATATCCGGAGGACGGTTTTCTTTTAATGAACAAACAGAATGATTGAAAGGTAAATAACGTTTGAGTTTAATATTGAATACGAAGTTGGAAGTACTGCATGTGTCATCGAATGTTATTTGGTTTTAAAATTCGTGATTCGTTGCAATGGGGGTTTTGTATTTAAAACAAACACATAAAGATGTACTTTATTCTGTGGATAACATTGTCTCCCCTTAGTCTTTCATAGTAGACGATTAGAAAATAATAAAGAGCTCATTATAGACAAAATAGTTTTTGACATAACCCCACACCGGGTTAGTATCCATCTTCATTAAATATATGTTAGAACTATGTAAAACCCTAACTACAGCTGCAAGCGATGTTCTAAGAAATACCATCCCGAAACAAAATCTTCTCAAATAATGACAACCAAGGATAGGGAAGATTAAATATTATCGGTAAAGACACGTCCTTTCAAGTGTAAAAGTGATACACAATGGTCTTGGGTCATAAGAAAAGATCAGCTCCTGGGGATCCATTCTCATGAGCAGACCGAATGTTTGGATCATGCTTGAGATAATCGAGATATTTCCATAGTGAAGAATAACATACACTCATTATTTTAATTTCAAACTTTTTATAATAGCGGAGTCGGCAATTTCCGAACACTTAAGCAAGAATTGTCCTCCATCTAGTCAAACTGTTGCTTGTTGATAACAGAACTTCACATTTAAAACATACCAGAGCTTGGGAATTACGGCCGCAATTATACATTAGAAGTCACGCGACAAGTTGACGTAATTCGCCGATACTGATTACATGATCCAATCCTATATTTGATCAGAATCCATTTGTGATGAAAAATACGCATGGACATTTTAAGATAATTCAAAAAGTGTCATATCTTATATCAGCTTTTAAAATTGAAAAACTTAAGTGTTTTATTGTTCTGTCGCTAAACCAATGTCTATTTGTCAGGAATAGGAAAATAATATTTTACCTACTATATTATCTAATTTACGGCACATGAAAGCCTATACTCATTATGTAGTTTGTTTTGTTACTTTTCGTACTTTGGCAGAACCTCTAGTTTAATGATGTATTATTATTTTTTTATTATTGCTCTTACCTTCAGCATTTTTAAAGAAATAAATATACGACTTGATCATTGTATTTTCAATGTCAAAATGTTATGATATACCATGTTACATGCTACGTTACATTACTTTACTTAATATTATTAAAAAGCGTGTTTGTGTACATCGTTTTACCTTGCCACAACTATGAAAACGAGAAGTAAGTTTGACATAAGAAACATATTTAAATCTAGTCGCAGTACATCCTGTCTACTTTCCTTCAATATCAATGAAGAGGCAAACAGTGACTGTCGATGATTATTATCAACTACTACATCGTAGCTCAACAATCGGTCATATCGGAACTACCTAGTCCCTGAACTTAGTGAAATTGGGTCATCCTTCATTTTTTCGACGGTGACTTGGACTTCAATTGTTTCTATATCTTCTGTGTGGGCATTGCTCAGTGTAGTTGGGTTGTGGTGTTTCTGATTTTTGTGATCGGCTGCTAATGTTGAGGTGCTACCTTCCCTTTCTGTTTTCCCCTTGCCTTTTTAGTCCCTAATTGAATTCCAACCTTGGAACCACACCCGAAAAGTGCATAATAATCTTAACCGACAGGGACCGAATTAAATTATGTATGAAGTCACGACCTTTCGTAGCTCAGTATAATTATTAGAAATGGATAAAAAGTAAACAATAACATCTTAACTGTGGATCTCAAGTGCTCTCATAGGAACGCACCTCATTATGCTAACACGTTATACATTAACGATACCCCCAGCAGTATGTTATCTGTTTATCTCTTCATGTCATTCTTATGATATGGTTAATGTACGAGGGTTATATGATGGAATAAATATGGTGCCTTGACAAAGAGATGGATGTGAAAACGTATGTATCATAATCATTAGGGAAATACAAGATTATGAACATATTTTGTACTTTAGTATCGATGATGTATGTCATAGGTATTTGTTACAAATGGGGGTTAATGACCCCGACCTACCGCCCTAGGTAAGCTAGTTTGCGTCTGTCCATTACTACAAAACACGTGTTGCCGCTTGTTTACAAGGATTAACGGTAGTGAGTTCTTGGTGTGCGTTTGAAATGAATATATTGTATTGGTAATATCAAGTAGATCACAATTATTTTTAATGCGCAAACTAAAAAGAGAGCACCATTGTCAAGCAAGAAGTTGTTTGTTGTTTTGCCATTGTGAAATAAGTGTTGACAATATGGTGTCACTGTTCAGAGTATGTCAAGCAATAGAGGGTCAATTTTAGAGGTTTTGTGCCAATATTCAGCGCTTCCAGGGCGTATCAAATAATGCCAGATGAATAAAGCACCGTGATTTTATAGGATGCTGTTTTCGACATCAATAATGATATGACGTGAGTTAAGCGTTGAACTCTTACGCTGTAAATATTCTAATGAGTGGTTAATCAAAATCCATTGCCCAAACTGACGCTCGTATAAATCATGTTCTCGTTAGTAAGTAATCATCTCAATGGTAATTGATTTATAAACGATGTGAAGCATGGTAAATACTTCACACTAATATATTTGTTAGTAATTATGTTACGTACATCTTCAAAACATATCTGTTTACACATCTATGTATCATTAATCTTCTTCTATCTGAATTGCACTTGTCTCAAGCAGCTCTTTTGATTGATAAACCACACTTACTCTATGTATAGACTTTAATATCTTACAATAAGCCGGTAATCTACCGTGTTAACTTTCCATGTTTTCGTTCACAACAGAATGCACTAGTAGCACTGTTCATTAGATTCTATTGAGTTATACACGTGAAGTAGAGTGACACTATACAGGCTAAAATACTTTTATTAAAAAATGAACATAAAATAATTCAATGGGTTTTTAGTAATTAGTGCTTATTCTACAATCTATGTAACTGCAAATTTCATAACTGAATTTGATTTTTTTTGTAATGGAAACAGGATGGTGTAGCATTACACACACTGAGTCTCAGAAACGTGATTATTTTTTAGTTAGACGTTAGGAAATAAATACGATGACTTTAACAGACATTTCATTCCGTAATTTGAATAATTAATACCAAGTACAGACAAACGTTGTTTATTTTCCGAATTAAGTTACCATGGTGTGTGACCTTCACACTTGGAATTCGATTTTTGAACACTTTGAATCCGCGTCTTTATGTACTTCTATGTGGACGAGGGGTTATTCTAATAGCGCACCGAACACTATGCCTGATGTTCCTATACATACATATCCATGATGTCATGCAATCTTAAGACTCGCGGATTTACTTTTCGTCTATGTCGATGTTAACTTTAAAACTGAATTGTATTGGGACCAAAGTAATCCAACTAGCTCAATGACTGTGAACTGCTCGTTGCCAAACAAATTGAATGGACTTAGATTGCGTAGTTTTGTATTGCACTTTTTTAAAAGGTTTCAAAAACCAATAACCTCGGTTATTTTTGGAAAACCACATATCTCTCCAAAGCCTGATATTGGAATGCAATATGTATACATCTACATTTACTTGTCGTTGTGTTTGACCGGTCCGAGATAATCATGCACTTAAACGGTTGTAAGTTCACGAAATGAAGCCGATTCTATAATAACACAACAAAAAATGATTAAATATAAAACAATGCTCTTCTCCGATTATTATTGGAAAAAAAGTAACATCAATTTGATCGATGTAAGCCTGGTCACTTGGGAGTAATGGTTTCTGTTGCAACAGTTTTTGTAAACAAACTGTTTGGACAATCAAAGAATAAAAATATATGAAACAAATGATCATCTAAATATTATTGTCAGTTTTGGGTAAAAAATGTTCACGAAAGCATGGCCATCGCTGGTATTCGGTCTGATATTGTCTTGTAGCTGTATAAGGCTCTTCTGAAGTCTTCTTAAATTAGGTAATAAAAAGCGATTGGATAGACAGGAACATAATTATATTAATATTATACTGAAAATATAAAATCATTCTTTAATTCGAATAGTTCGAATGTTTATATAGACGCACTACATGGAATTTCAAAGTTGCCATAAAGGACTGATTTTCGGGGACAGTTTGTATTTTTACGCTGCATAATGCTCCCAGTTCGATGACAAAATTCCAAACATGTTAAGATACACTTCATAGCACTGTACATCTCGTAAGTGCAGTATACAATGCATACTTCTTTTTTTATTTTCGTTCAACATAGCATATTATTAATTAATGCATTTTTGGAACCTCATCGACTTTTATAGTATGGTTAATGTAAGCTCTATACAGTAAGCATGTGCATTCCCTGAAATAGACTGCATGAATGTAACATAAATTGGCAGGAAAAATATGACAGGAGGCCTGTTACAGTTAGTTTTGACACCAACAATCCAGAGCATGCCAAAACATGCCATATTATGGACGATATAAAATTGGTTCTTTTTACCCCAAGGCGATGATACTATTTTTGCCACACAAGTATGCAATATTAAGTAGCAATAAATAACAGTTATGAATGAATTGAACGAATCATTTGGTATTTTTGTATGAGCATTTCCTCGCGTGACTAAACTGACAATTAATTTGAAAACCACCCAACATCGAGACATTGCCGACAAAGCAGTGTCTAAATTTACTCGTCTCAATAGAATAATAAAAATCCTTTTATTGAAAATTGTCGTTAGTCATTTCTGTTCGTATGTAAATACATGTACTACCTTGTTGGACTGCTTCTATTATGCAGCCGGACTTGATAAACATATATGACACATCGTGTAGCTTCCATTCATTAATATAAGTACTATCGCTTCACATTGTTACTACATAAACCATAGAACTTCTCAATTTGTTACAAGGGGTGGTACTGGTAATGATGAAGAGAAACGCATATCGCCCAATAAACTCTAATATCAATACTAATGAAATCAAATAATATGTCTTTAAAATGACAATATTTTCAATTATTCCCGAAACACGTGGGCTTGCTTAATTATTTTGGTTGATATTATTTGTACCACAAAAACCTTTAGGGTCCATTATAATCTATATCCGTTTACTTGAAGAGCAGTGCTGATAAATGTGGGCGAATGTAGAAATATGACATCGAAACTGTTAAATTTTCACAAAATTTATTCACGGAACCTTTTAACCTTACACAGCATCACTTTAACACATATGTTGTATCTTTATGATATTGCTGAATATTTCATGAGTTATTTCGTAATTGTTTGAACATTATATAAACGCCTAATATAGACAAAATAGTTATAGACATAATCCCAGTCCGTGCTATATTTCGTCTTCATTTACTAGATATTCAGCATGTACATGTATACCATTTACCAAAGCTGCAAGCGCTGCTCTAAGGAAGAATGTCACCATTCCCAAACACGTTCTAATCCAATCATGACTACAAAAAGGAAGATTAAATAACATTTGTAGACATCTGTACTTTTCGCTTTTTACCGGTCTTACTGATACACAATTTTGTACTACGGGTTAAAAATAATGGAATTTAAACATATCAAATCCGACCAATATTATTACAGCATCTCAACGTCTTATGTGCTTGAAAACACCCTCATTACTGTCGATTTTAGTTAAGCTAGAAAAAGTATAAAACCCAAATCGCGTAACCTTGGATCCTTACTCCAAAAAATGGATATATTAACCGCTTGGCCGCGGCGGCAATATCAATTATAAAATTATGTTTCTTTCGTCAGTCAATATGACTATCAGGAAATAAATAAATAATACACAATGTAATCATAACTGTGCATCTCAAGTGTTCTTATACGCAAGCAACTCATTAAACTTACACATTTTAAGCACAATAAATATAACCCACCAGTATGATATTTATTTCTTAATCTTTACAAGTCCTTGCTATGGCACGTAAATGGACATGATGGAATAAATATAGTATAGTGACACACATATAGAAAGATAGACTTACATCACTAGATAAGATAAATTGTCCCTATCCGGTAATACGAAACACTCGTCACAAACGTGTGTAATTTGCTGATAGACCTGAGTGTCGTCATATACGTTCGAAAGTAGACTGCATGTATGTTTGGGTAAATTATACATTACGCTCATTTCAAAGAAAATACTTCTGGAAAAAGCAATTTTGACTGCGGTTGTGTATCTGTGGAAAGGTTTACGCGCAGTTAGATTCATATTCGCTGTTGAGAGTTTGTGGCGCGAAAGAGGAGCATACTAGTCTCCTATATTGCATATACATACATTATTGCGTTTAATTGCGCTGTTTCATTTAAAATGAGGTGAATATATTTCGAGCTTTGAAACATTGAATAGTTTTACCGGGAGGTGTATCAGTGTGGGAATAACGTGATCGAATAACGTTCGTTTTGAGTGCTTACCTCTAGTTAGCGGACGAAATCGTAAATGTTTTGAGAGCGAACGTTAATTATTTCCAATCATTTGATCAATTGATTTTACTCACTGTTTATTATGCATACTGCTTCAACTACAAACGCATACATTTATAATCCATGTATCTATATATAGGTATGTACCTCGATTGGAATGCCAACTGATTTATTCATCATGCTATTTTTAGTAACAACTAATATACAAGTAGATATTTACGTACATATTGCATGAACTTGTCTGTTTACATATACATGAGTCATTTGCTATTCTGGCTGAATGGTAATATTCTCAAGCAGTTCATTTAACTGATATTTCACCTTTGTGCTCCATGTATAGATTTAAATTCATATAAGATAAAGAAGGTAAACTGAAGTCTTTATGCGAGGTATATTGGTCCCTACGGATTGCATTAAAGCACTGTTTATTAAAGTTTATCGAGTCAAACCCCTAGCGCAACAGAGAAAGTTTCATATGACGCACTGCAAACGTGTGTTTAGTGATTTAAAGATGCAATCTTACGACGTAGTAACACTTTTATATTTACAGGAAACATACCGATTTGTTGAATTAAAAGAAACAACATACAAGTTTGACATACAACTTAGTAAACATACATCAGCTCGATTTTAATTATTCAAACTTGTAATGTTCAACATTGCTTCGCTTAGTTTTGGTCTTATATTATGTTTTGTAAATTCTACAAACCTTACAGGTAATAACAAACGCTATGCCTGAGGTTGAGTTCGATATTGGAGTGATATCAAATGTATCGCAATTATTGTCAATCATGTTCAGTATTAACGCAAATAAGCTTAAATCTTGATACTCATGTACATGTATAACATGAAACAAACAGATCCTTATTTCACTTTTTAGAAAACGTAAACTCAAGTTGAGGTAATAGTTTTGGTTTAAACAGAATAAAAAACACCAAACCTGGTATCATTTAAGCATTAAACGAGATCGGTGTAAATTCCTGTCTAAGAAACGTAATTATATTTTAGTTAGACGGTAAGAAATCGATATGATTACTTAAACCGACAGTAGATTGTCTAATTTGAATTCTTAATACCAAGTACAGAGAAATGTTGTTTTCGAATTAAGGTACCGATGTGTGTAGCCGTAACACTCTCAAACATATATTGGTAACACTTATCCAGTCAATATACTATGATTCCAATACCACATTATATCATTTTGATCACAGGTCAGGTCTGGTTCGGCTACGTTATTTTTCGTTAAACCCTTCCAAGAAACCAAAGTTCAGAATAAATATGTATACGAAACAAATTAGCATCACAAAATATTTGTCAGGCTTTAGTTAAAGAACATATTCATGAAAACACAGCCTCCAGGGGCTCGGTCTGGTTTCTTCTTTAAGCATAATCAAGTTGATCTAAATATGTTGTAATCACGTTAGAAATGCGTATGGTTGCATAAACAGGAACCTATTTTATAGTGATATTTATTTCGGCCGGTGAACTTATTTGTCGTCTGTTAGCATTTGGTATTCTGTCAGTAATTGCCAAACTGATATATAAAATGTATACCCATCTCTCTGATTCGAATGTTTGGAATGTTTGTAGTAAAGATGCATTACCTGGATTTTAAATATAAATACAACCGTCTGATTTTCGGAGGACAATAGTTGATATCCGGAACTCTGTGCAAGGTGGTTTTCCCCTAAATTTACATGTAGGTACAAACAAATCTGGCCTAGTTATACTGATTGTGTATTCATATGCAAACGCAGCTGACCCCGTCTCTATTGTCCAGATATGAATATGCAAGCGTCACAAGGATTATAACGGTAAAACTTTAGTTTAAGATTAGTGGAGATCCGGAGTAGGTCTATTACACGTTATTTGTATTGATATACTTCATAATGCTACCTGTTGGATAAAAAACAACTATAAATAAATTTAGTGAAACTGCGCAGCACGGTATTAAAATAGAAATGATGAATAAATGTGCATGTTCTTTATTTTTATTCAACACAAACAAATTCACGTTCCGTTCTGCATCGTCAGCAAATTAACTTTAAGAGGATAGTTATAAGCAATTCATTTAATATTTCCTCTGAATTGATTACTAGAATGGCACATGAATTGGTAGAAACATATGTAAGGACGACCGCCACAGTTCTATAAAATTCTTTTGACACTTAAATTGTTATGGATGCCCAAAAGCATTCCAAAATACAGATGCTTTATGAGATGCGGGGTTCTATAAATATGTTTCACACTAGCAATACTTATTTAGAGCATGCCCCAAAACATGTCATAAAACGGATGGTACAATTATATAAAGTTGATTGCTCTTACCTCAGGCGCTGATATTAAATTGTGTCGTGCTAGTATATAAGGTTTTAAGAACAAGAAGCGGCAGTTATATATTTAGCGAAAGAATGATGCGATAATTATATTGAACATTTGCTCTTCCGACTACAATGAAAATTAATGTAAAAACATCTTATTCTAGACGTGCGGACTAACAGAATATCTACATAGTTACTCTCTGTAGAATCATAAAAATCGTTTTATTGAAAAAGGTGCTTAGTTATTCAGTAATATTAGGTATGTGTTATAAATGAAGTTTGTACAAAACACTTTTTCTGTTTTTTTACGCCACTCCTATGATACAACCGGGCTTGCTTGGCGTATATAAAACAATGGGTAGCTTTACGTTCATTCATTAATGTGAGTACCATCACGTTTCCTTGGAACTGGATATACAAAAATGTAGATCGAACGTCTTTTGTCGGCCATTATGCTTTTCAGAAAATGAAAACATATTAAACAATGAAATCTTAACTTTACATCTCAAGTGTTCTCAAAGGAACTAACCTCATTAAACTAAAACATTAATTATTATAGATATTTCACCTGTTTGATACACTTTGTATCTGTTTATCTTAACAAGTGAATGTTACGACACGTTAATTTATATGATGGAACAAAGTATACTGTAGTGACAAGTAGATCGATGTGAAAACGTATATATCATAATCATTAGGGAACAACAACAAAATTGATATGTTTTTTACTTAAAAGTCGATGTTATATGATCATTGATACTAGTCATAGAGCATGGTTTATGGCATTCAATCTGCAGCTCGAGATAAGGTTTTTTGCCCTAGTCACTGCTGCATTGATTTAATTGATGGGAGTGTCGCGATGTTCTAATTGGTTTGCCAAATTATACAGTACGATACTGTCAAACGAAATATGTTTGGAAAAAGCAATTTGGACTGTGTATCTGTGGCTGGTGCAATAAGAGTAATTCACTGTTGAAAGTTTGAAGTGCAAAAGAGGTCTACTTGATTTGAACGTTTGCTGTTGAGAAGTGTACCGCAATTGAACAAATAAGTTTCTTACATGTATATTGCTTATCTACATTGATTATGATGATAATTGAATTATAAACGATGCTAATATATAGCCACTAATACATACTGAAATAAATCATTAACACATTTCTTCAATTACCGTGTCTGTTTATATATACATGAATCATTTACTATTTAATCGGAATTATGGCACTTTTTCCAGCAGTTCAGCAGTTTACTGATCTGCACTTTTACTCCGTACCTAGATTTAAATTCGTGTATATATTTCACTGTAAATAAAGCCGGTAATCTAAAGTCTTTATTTGGGATGTCTTGATACCGACGGAGTGTTTAAGTACTGTTCATTTGATTATATTGGGTTAAACATCTAGGGCAACAAATCAATTAAGTGTCTTGTGACGCACTTCAAACGTGTGTATAGTGATTTAAAGACGCAATCTTACGACACAATAACACTTTTATATTTCAGGAAATATACTGAATGGTTGCATAACTAAATGCAACATACCCCTTTGACATAAAACAGAATATCAATAAATGAGTTTAAACTTAATAAGTCAAATTTCAAGTAGAGATGGGACCAAATATTCGAATATTCGAAAATGGAACGAATTAGAAATTTTACTTAATGCCACATTTTAACAGTTTAGTTTAAAGGAGTATTGTTTGATTTTTTACAAACTATTTTGCCGAACTTGTGGTAGATAATTGAGTGATAACGGAAGTATCAAATATGTCCAATCATCTTATGTACAACGTAAATAAGATTAAATCTTGATGCACATGCATTCCCCAAATAAACGCCTTCTTCTATTATATGGACAAGGTAAAACCACATTAGGTTAATAGTTGTGTTTTAATAAGAATAACCAGGAAACATGGTATCAAAAACAACCAGAGGGGTGCCCGCAAGACTGTAGTAACTGCATATGATTAAAGAAGGACTTACTACAGTCTGGCGAGCTCCCTTCGAACCATGAAATTAAATTTGTTTTTGTGTAATAGAAACATTATCGGTGTAGAATTCCACAAGTTGAGTCTCTTAAACGCAGTTATTTGGAAATTAGGTGTTAAGAATATATGTGATTAGTTTAACAGACATTACATTCCGTTATTTGTATAATGCCCAGTTCAGACTTATTGTGTTTCCGAATTAAGGTACCGTTGTTTATAGTCCTCACATTTGATTTATAATTTCAAATCGTGACTGTAACTATTATCTTATTTGTTTAAGATGACACACGTTTTATACTACATGTGTTGTCCTTTCCTCCAGTTCACAACTTAACCTGTCGACATGTATCCAATGCCAATATTTGCCGTTCGTTTATGTCAATGTTTGCTATAAGCTGCATTGTTTGTTGACACAATAATACTAAATACAATTTAGCTCAGTGATATTAAATGCTCAGTTGACAAGGTTACCAAATTAAACCAAAATTATTTAAATTAATGTTGTAATTGCTAATGAATAAGATGCATTTTAAATTGGTTTCTAGAGACAATTGCATTGGATAGTAGGTCACATATTTCTCGACATTCTCAATTTGGAAAGAATTGTTGGAACATACAATGTTGAATACACATTGGCTTTTTAAAAGTTGAACGAAGCATTTAAAATCATGTAAGAAAATTATGTCTTTAAAACGGCAAACTTTTTACCAAATGTACCCTTGTTCTATAAACTACTCCAAATATAATGATATATAAAGATTGTTGTTTTTTATCTATAAAATTGTATTTGACAAAATAGTCAAACTCATTGGGATCGCTGTAAACATGGGCGCAGGGGACGACTGGTTTCCGTTTCGTAATTCTCAAAATTAATTATTCTAAGGAACGAAAGTTATGAAATTAGGAAGACGAAACAAATGGTCATCTCAATAATACTATATGCTGATGGTAAACAACATATTCATGAAAACATAGCCACATGGGACTCGGTCTGATAGCTACTTAAAGCTCTTCTAAAAGCGTCTTAGATCACGCTAGGAATAAGTTAGGTTGCATAAACAGATCATATGCTTTGATATACCAAGGCGCCAGCGTTAGCATTTGATTTTAGTCAGTCAATATCGGATTGATTGTAAATATGAATCCATATTTGATAAAAATGGTTAGAATGCGTATATAGACACATTACATGGAATTCAAAACTTGTCGTTGGACAATAAGGCACTATTTGTATTGTTATTCTACAGTGTCGTGAAAAAACGTAAATCCATTTAGCAACTCTTATACAATAGAAGTGCTGATTACTTGCGTAGGCTTTTTATTTTCATTCAATACAAACTAATGCACTTTCGGTCTACAGCGTCAGCAAGTATAATGGTATATAGGATAGTTATATGCATATATAGCGCTATTAGTTCTGAAATCGATTGCTAGAATGGGACATCAATTGGTAGTAATATGATAGGAGTGTCGTCACAGTTCTATAAAAAAATGACACTAACACAATTTACAGCATGTATAAAAAACATGCCAAAATACAGATGATTTAAAATTTGTCAAAATTATCCCCAGGCGTCCCTGTCATAAAAACTGGTATATGGTATTAAATGTAGTTCTGTAACAGTAATGAATGAATTGAATGAACCATTCGATATTTGTGATGAACATTTTCTCGCCTGACTAAACAACTATCAATTTGAAAACCATTCAAAGTCGAGACACTGCCGAACAAAACAATGTCTACATTTTACGTCTCTATAGAACCATAAAAGTCGTTTTTATTGGAAATAGTGCTTAGTTGTTTATTGATTGAACAGTTGTTATAATAAAGGAAGTTTGTGAAACAAGTTTTAAGGGACTGCTCCTAGGTTACAGCTGGAGTTGTTTTTAAAATAATACAATGTATATATTACAGTAATTAATGTAAGTACAATCGCGCCACATTGCTACTGGATATCCCTTCGAACTTCTCTGTTTGTACGTGAGTAGTACTGAGTAATAACAGAAGACAACATATGCCCTCCAAGGTACACATATGTAGTTATCGTATATGCTCATCACCCTTGATATATATAGCACATAGCACATACATATTATATAAACATCTGTATACAAAAACGCATTCGAGAAGTGGACTTGTCCATTATAAAGTACATTAAATATACACACTGTACTTAACCATATACACGAATATATTTAAACGTATTCGAGGTTGGAGTATTGAATATAGTATCAGATCAGATAAAATGTTAGAATATTTATCAGCAGAACATGCGTTGTTATTTGATTTAAAAAAGAAATGTCGATTTGGGTAGTGGCATTCAGCGGAAACAGCCGTGCAAAAGTCATTATACGGCAACAATGAATTAGAAAAAGGCTTATTTCATCCAATTAAAACAATCACAGTCATAGCTAAACACATTGCTAATGCGGCAAAGGGAAATGTAAAATTTGCACTCCAAATCGAACCAGATCATCCATTAAGCGCCTCATTCAAAATACAACGTAATCAATCTATTTTCAATGTTTGTTGCAGTTGACACTATTGACCTTAACCAGATGAAGCAGGTGTATATCCTATAAATAATTAGTCTTGAATTAATGTATGTGATTCCATTTGAAGTGACGCTTTAATAAAGAAGCGACACTACCGTCGATATTTTTCATTTTTTGATATAGCACTGATTCGTCTGATAAAAAAGCCATTTGAGCACAAGATAATCTTTACGAACAGCGTTTATAAAAAATAGGCATTGCGTATGAACTTCATAGTAATTTGGATAACAAAAAGTCCGACAAAACCTTTTGTCTAGCGTTTATTTACACTCAAGTTGACATGAGGACAGACACGTTCTGTCTGGTTAACCAACAACACTGGTAAGGTCAAAGGAACGACATACATCACAACGAAAGAAGCATAGTTTCCCCACTAAATTGACGTGCTTGGAAGCGTGATAGTTCGTTTGTTTATGCTCGACGAACTAATTAAGTCCTTTTTTCGCACCCAGCTCAACCTGAATTACTAACGATGTTGTCGTATTTACACATTTTTTCAAGAATCTTCTTTGATTAGGGATTTAAGCGTTAGGGATTTAATTTTTGATGTATTTCTATAGCTTTTTTATTTGTGTTAAAATATCTGCAAAGGAAACTGTTTAAGTGTAGGGTTTCGTTTGATTACATATTCATAACATTCAATCAGTATTGTACAGACGCGCATTGTAGATGGTAGATCGAATAATATATGATCACGTGATTGAAGAGAGCACTAGGTTCAAAGAGATTCAGTGTTTTGAAAAGTCTAATGATTATGGGTGCAATTAATTTGAAAAATCTCTAAAATCAACGGTTGCTCGGAGAAACAGACTGTACAGCGACTAGTTAAAACATTGTAGATTAAAAAGCAGCCTGTTAGGAAAAGAACTATAAAACAACAATCATTCAAAAGAAATTCCATTACTGGCACTTGTTGTCTTAAAGCTTGCAGCATATACGTTAGATTTTAGTTTCTATATATTTATATAAGATTCAACGGGAAATTGTATCAAACACCTACAATGTAGTAACAAATACAACTTTTATACCAAATAATTGATTTTACGAAATTAAATGATCACAAGTATAGAAAAATATGATATTCCTGCACCACGTCAAGTATCTGTATCATTTAAATCATTTATGGAACCACAAATTGAACCAAATTTTGTGTCTTTTCAATTGAACAATAATCTCCAAAACTGTCGGAATAAATCAATTGAAAACATAAAAACAGGAAAACTACAAGGCTTTAAATTGCAAAGATTAATGAAGTCGAAATATTATTTAATCCCTTTACCAAGCAAAGCCTAAACTCTAAGCGTAATGTTACATATACATGTATAAGTCAAATATAGAAACTTGAAAGCATTGTTTTAAACTTACATTCAGCATGTAGCACCTCACATACACGTTAAAGAAGTCGTCGTTTCTTTGTTTGTGTCCTATGTTAAATATTGAAACCAATGGACTAATTGCAAAACACCTCACGGTTGCATGTGTATCATTATTATTGCGTTTTAGAGACACGTGTGATTAAAAGCACGAATTGTCGCCAGATTACCATCTTAGTCTGAATTATTTATGTCTGGTGCAGGTCTAATTACCTGACGTAAATATTGAACAGCAGAGCACATGCACATTGTACTGTAGAGCAAATAAACCATGTATTGTACATGCATGTTTTGTACTGCAGAGCATATTCTAATATTGAAGCCTTGCAGCCTTGCTTCGGTTTCATAATTGCTCAGCATAAAAGAAGCTTACAAAACTATATAAACTAATTGTAAACTTAAAAAACCGCCAAACTACAAATAAAGAAGTTTACAATTATACTAAATAGTGTGAAGTTATAAAGTGGAAATCATTGTAAAAACTTGTTTCAGAATCCACCTGAAAACAGAAAGACGAATATAATCGATTCTAACAAAGTTATTGATCGAATGTATTGTAATTTAATAGTCAAGACTGGTACATGTACACATGTTCATTGAGACAATGGATGAACGTGACATTACGACATTTAATGGGGGTACGAGTACACTGCAACCACAAGAAATAAAACTGAAATGTGTCAACTTTGCACCAGTGCCGTGTTTAATGGAGATAATCTTGATAATCGATTATCATTCCTTGATTAAACAGCTTGATTTGAAAGCCGTGAATACGTGCGTGAACTAACGTGGAAGATGTGGTTAAGATGCCAATATCTTTCGCTTCCGTAAGAGATACCTTGTTTAGTTTCCCTTTGAGTATATACAGTGTCTTATTGAATATAAACGATGTGTTGATATAAAACCTGCATCAATTCATTAGAATTAAACTACATTTCCTCTGGAGCAATTCAATAAATCAATAAACCGCCTCTATGAACCAGATTTATTATCCAGATTTATTACTTGATATGGCGATAATGTGGAAAATCCAGATAACATCTTATGATCAACGAAGCATCATAAATAAATATATGTAACAGCACTACGTAGAGACATATACTTACATTGACGCGTATTAACAGGTTTAGACATTCCTGTGTCTCACAATATGGCTATTGATATATACGGGTGATTGAACGTCTAACACACTGTCTAATAATACTCATTTTATGTGTCCTAAATATGGACCAGTTGAACAGGCGTATGACGGATATAGTTTCGTAGGTACTAAAACAATTGGGAAAACCTACGCCGCACACGTTAAGTTATATTTTTGTTTAATTGTCAAATTACGAATGATGTGTTCCTCGAAAAGTTTATTTAAATATGACAGACTATACCAAAAACGTTTTGCATAGATGGCGATGAATTGTTCAGACTGTTCAGAGTATCAACGCAGAACACATTGCTAAATCATTTAATACTCATCATGATGCTTCGTCATAAGTTTTCAACGACGCGGTAGGTCATTGGGCGCCTGTTTCAAGCAAATAACTAATGGCATATCTCAAGCTGTAATCCCAGCAGCATTAACAACTTCATTCGTTGTCACAGCGACACTAATCATGTTAATGGCACGTTTATGTACAATGGCAGATAATAGTTGGTTATCTTCCCCTGCCATCCTCAAGGTGGCGCCACTACTCCCGGTCCATCAGCATCCTTGTAATATTCTTAGAAAACATCAACAAAGACGTGTCAATAATAAACCATGGAATCAAAGTTCGGATCATTTACGCTGCCACAACTAAAGGCAGAATTAAAAAAGAGGGGCGCACGACTTTCTGGGCGCAAGAATGAACTTGTAGAAAGGTACGTAAATTTACCAAAATATACTGGCATCGGCGATCTTTATCGGATAGTAGACCTATTACCAACTAAACGGTCTAGACGTTTTATTTTGTTTTATTTTGTTGAATAATGCATTGATTCCTTTATCAAATCACTCAGACGTTTGTATTTAAAAGGAATCTAGTAGAATAAAAAATATTCAATGCCCGATGCCAACAAAAACCAGGAACTTCCCTGACAAAAAATGCGTATTTATCAAAAATGGCCGCCGCTGCTATGTTGACATTTATGCGATGCTTGGGAAAATGAATTTTGTGTCGCCAACGTAATGCTGATCTTTTTAACTTGCACTGTATTATCCTGTGATATATTTCATGTAAATATAAACAAAAGGATAGGTTTTCTTATCTATATAATTTTTTTCGGGAAATTATGACAAATTTATTTTGCGTCACCTCAAATAATAACTGGCAGTTAGCGGATGGGGTATATTTGCGAGGGCTCCGATATTTACCCGGTTCTATGTTTCAAAGATAATATTTTTTTCTTTTTTATTTGCAGGTTAATTTCTTACGAGAGAAATCAAAACTTTGGTAAGATAGAGTCGTTAGAACCCGAATATAACATGACATTACCAGATGCCACTTCATACGCGGATGTCAATTCGGACTCAAAATTTCCAAAAGCAGAGATCAGCAATGTGCAGACGTATCTGGCCCAGCATGATAAAAGTCTGGATGAGCGTATTCGGAGGCTGTATAATGAAAAGTTTCTAAGGTATTTCCGGATGTCACAAATAGATGATTGTGTTTTCATAAGATCAAGCTGTCATGCAGAAATGAAGAAGGGTGTGTCATATACAGTTGATATTTCACTTGTGTCAGATGGGTCAGTTAAAGAGGCTCAGTGTGAATGTGCTGCTGGAATGGGACCACAAGCACACTGCAAACATGTGTCCACGGTGCTGTACGGTGCAGTAATGTTTTCTAAGAAAATGACAATAAAAACTGAAGAAACATGTACTCAAAAACTGCAAAGTTTTCATAAATGTAAAAATTTTATTGGAAGTCCAATAAAAGCAGATGCGTTAGTTATGCCAGGTGCTGCTGAGTTAACCAACATTGACTTTGATCCACGACCAGAGCAGTTTAGAAATGCCGTGAATTATCAAGATCATTTCAGAAATGCATGTTTAAATTTTCCCGGTATTTCTAAAATGCCAATTTTTCAAACGTTTGAGCCGGCAAACACTAAAGCAGTAGCATTAGATCATGACTATTTGAAACTTTCTCCAGAAGAAAATTTTCTTGAAAAAATATCTGTTACAGTAATTAGTACAAAAGCAGTGATTGACATTGAAAAAAAAACATTGGGTCAGAGTGCAAATAAATTATGGAGAGAAGAGAGATCGAAGCGTCTACCATCATCAATGTTTGGTAAAATCTGCAAATCAACCGACCGGACAGACAAAAAGCAACTTGCAAGATCGTAACTTGAAACGAGAGAAATTAAAGCTGCTCCCTTAGAACATGGGCGAAAACATGAATCGGTTGCTATTTCAAAACTCATGGAAGATACCGGCAAGACTGTACATTGTTGTGGATTGGTTGTTGCGAAACAGTATCCCTTCTTAGCTTCCACACCGGATGGAATGATTGCTCCAACTCATGTAGTTGAAGTTAAATGCCCTTATTCTTCAAGAGACAAACCCATATCTGCTGTCACTGTACCTTATTTAAATTGTGATGACAGTGGAATGTATTCCCTGGATATAAATCATAATTACTATTATCAGATACAAGGCCAGCTTCTGTGTACTGGCGCAGAAACATGTACACTTATCATTTGTACAGCAGATAACCTCAAGGTTAAGGACATTAAATATTTTGATATTCAAAGAAATGACCATTTTATATCAAAAATGGTCAGTCAGCTGACAGATTTCTTCAACAACCATTTCAAGTCTGTTCTTGTAGAGAAGCATTTTTACAAGTCATACTGATTATTATGTGTATAGAATAATACTGACTCAGATATACTGTATTGCATTTTAATTTGCATCAAAATAAATTATCTACGGTCCTCTGTAACGGAACATAAGAACTTTATACATCTGTTGACATAGTTTATGTAACCTGTTATTGCTTGGCGAGTTTAACATGATCCTGACCTTTTAATCAGCACAAGTTAAGAGTCAATATCTTGTCTTTATTTAGTAGATGCTCGATATGTTATACAAACACAAATTCGAAATACCAATATTGAAAGATTTGCTTGTGGAAATTCATAATTCAAAGAAAGAACCTAGTAATATATTCATGCATAAAGGTCAGGATCCTGTCAAATTCTACAAGCTTTACTATATGGTATGATGTGCTGCCTTCTCTCAGATACACAACAACACCTGAAGCTGTATGACGGATATAGTACATTCAGTGCTTAATACATTTATTTCAGAATTATACACACATATGTTTTGTATATAAATTTAAATTTATGGTTATTCAACATTGAATTATTTTGTCAAATGCATTCAATAATTTAATAAAATCAAATGAAAGTGCTATATTTTTTCTTTTTAAAATTTAACCTTGTGTGTAATAAATGGTTTCTAGCAATACTGATATATTATAACTATTTATCAATACTGGTCAGATTTAACAGCAAAATAAAAATGACCATCCACTGTTTAAAGCAGTGAAATTTTATTCCCCGAACAATTAATAAAAAGAAATCCACTCTTTCAATAAGTGAAAAATAGCAAACACAGTACCACCTTTCCAGAGCGACCTGCGTAGAAAAAAACAACCTCTGTATAACAACATTATAATTTACCTTTGTAAAACAACAACCTCTTAACAACGACCAATTTTTTAAGCACCAATGGGAGTGACTCTACAGAGGTTGTACTGTATTCACTACTTATCGTTTCATTAGGCATGCACCTTTAAGCATGTTTTGGAATAATACATGTCTTAAAATTACACAACATAAAACAAATAAATGTTATATGAGAAGATAATTTTGCTTCTGTGCCTGTTTAAGGACATGTTAGAATTTTGTAAGTTTTCCTTAACCCAATAATTCGTTCAATGTGCACTCTTTTACTCGAAATTGTACGGTCATTAATAACTATTTTCCCAGACATTCTGTTTTTCTTCTTGAAAATTGTTGGGATGTTAACCTGGACATTTGCTGTAGCAAATAAATCCTGCACATTAAATCCCTTATCCGCCATAACACTATCACCAGGTTCACAGACATTAACAATTTTACAGCGTTCAACAATCTGTCTGTCACTTGTGGATCCGCCGTATGACTGGGACACATAGTTGACTAATCCACCAGGTGTAGAACCAACTAGAATTTTAATAGTGTTTCTGTTCTTGTAGGTGGAATATGTTGACTACTGTGCTGTGGGTGCTTTGGTTTTTTTTATTGGGCATTCAGTTCCATCAATGATGATTCTTGTCTTTGGAAATTTAAGTTTCAAGTCTGTTGGCATGAAATACTGTACAAGCTCACGACTTGGCCAAATATTAACTTCCCTCCACTGTTTTGACATAAATATAATCCATGTATAAACAATATTCTTAACACTGGATTGTGAAACGGAAAAGAAGGTAGATAACTCAAAGTCTGTGGAATATCGCCTTAACTTCATTAAAGTCATAAAAAGCTGGTTTTCAATTGATATGTCTGATACCTGAAAATATATGTAACGCAAACAGTGTGCTGCTGGTCCTAATGAGTTTAACACAAACATAAATTTAGTGTACGATTCAAGGCCTGTATAAAAATGAATAAGTTCGTTGTTGGTACAAAATTTCTCTATTGAAAACATTGGTGTTTCAGCAGTTTGTGTCGTTATGTTTCTCACAGTAATTTCATCTTCAAAGAATGGAGTCGCAATTAAAATGTCATCTTCAATTACTTCCTCAGTACAACCAACATCTTCACTGAAGCTTCTCTCCAAGTCTTCTTTGCAGGCGGTATCTTGCTCAGTTTTCGTAAACTCTCTCCTTTGTATCCTTTCTTGCCTACTGTTAGCAGTCTCGGTTGCTGTTCTTGTCCACGGACAAATACTCGGCACATCTGTAGCAAGTAGCCTTCCATACCTGGGTTGTACTCCTGAAATAAAACAAAATAATAAAATCATAAATAAATGCACTTAATCGTTTATTTTCATTTTTTTGTTATAACACATCAGTCAGTTGCTTAGGGGTGGTGACAACTGACTGATGAATAATTAAATACAAATGCTTGACCAAATATCAAGTCATCAGAAGTCCCGAAATATTCACGAGTGGTGACATGGTGGTCAAGTGGATAAAACGCTTGACTCCTGATTGAGAGGTCCCTGGTTCGATCCTCGGCCAGGGCACTTGGTCATATTAGAAACGCTATTTAGCGTTGCTCACCTTACTAAAGATGAGTCGGTTAAATCCTGAGGTGTGCGGTAGAAATGTATGGTAAAATTTCCTTCGGTGGTGTAAAAATTACTGACATTTTACATAATATTATTCATATGGTCTGTATATTCGGTGTTATAAAAGCCGGCTGTCTGACGTGAAGTCTGGTATATGCGTTTTAATACGGGACAAGCGTAACAAGACAACCTGGAGCATATAGTGGATGATCTCAACAACATTATCAAGTTGAACATTATGGTAGACACGGGCCATGTTTATATTTTATAATTGATAAACAGAATCCTGTATTCTACATCAGATATTTTATGTTTATAATTTAGATTCATCAATTAAGTAAAGGCATGCATATAAATATTTATTTCATATATTTACAATAATATAGATCCGCGTGCACGTAGTTAAATCATGCTTGGAAGTGAATTCTGAAAACATTACCCCAACCACTCTAGTAGGCTGGTTGTTTTCAACTTTCGTTTTCGAATAAGAATTCAGACACAGCGATCACGGTATGATGATGATTTTATAGCATTTTGTACATGTGTCTATAAGACTGACATACCAGTTTTAGTCGTCTTCACATAGTCCTCAGTTGAGAAGTGTTTCTTGCAAACGACAGATGATTTTGTTGGCGTCCAAATTTTCAACGTATTCTCGTCGAGGCGACGAACGGCCTGAACCCATTTCGCCTTTAACATATGATCCCTTGGGTATTCGTGACCTCCTCGTTCATAACATCCAGGCACAGAACAACAAGTTGACGGCATTTTAAGAAGTTTTAATTAAATTTTAGAATGCGGAAGTAAATTTGCTTTTAGTAGTCTAGCGATAAAGATCGAAGTAATCCGAATCTGATGGACCGGATCAAGTGGCGCCCCCTAGTAAGTAACGATAACTCACTGCAATCGACCATTGAGAGTGTGTATATATATAAGAGCATTTAAACAATTCAATGCAATCCATACGTTGCAGTCAATTTAATATGTGTTTTCACTATTTATTTTTAGTAAAAAACGCTATGTACGAGGGGCATTCAAAAAATACGTAGACAAATCAATTTGCTAGCTTAATTTTTCAGATAAATCAATAATTATTTAGTTGTGTGTACCACCACATTCACTCGCCAAAATCCTAAAGTTTCATAGAAATCGGGCCGACGGTTAAGTGATGATCTTGTTTTAAGCGTTGCGCCTATAGTGACCACGGGGCAAGTCCAGACGTCGTTGTTGACGTCATCGGTTTCGGTTACCTCACAACATATTCTAAGTTCTCACAATTACATTCATTGTACAACTCTGTCACCAACCATTCTGTATAATAACTAATATATAACGGCGGATTAAACTGACAAAAAAGAACAAATAACAAACATTATTTAATTTGTTGTTTCGAGTTTCATATTCACGTACCCGAATTGCACTATTAGCAAAGTCTTGACGTCTAGAAAAGCGTAATTTGGACTGTATTGGACATGTTTAAGCTGATTCAATCAAGGGATACACACAACTCCGGCACTGTATGTTTTACACGATGTTCCGGTACTGCCTCTAGGTGAAATCTCCAATTTTCGGCAACGATTTAAGTAAGTGTGTGTGTTTATATCAAGCGTAACGCATAATTTCGGGATTACGTGTGGTCCGTGGTTTAACGTGACGTCACGTTTACTTTCTGCTATTAAGAGTGACTATGTATGATGCCCAATATCTCTGTAACGGTGTTAAATGTGAAATCATTATTTGAAACACAGAACTATATAGTTTTAAACGATACACACATGCATTTTCGAAAGGTTTCGCTACCGTTAAAGGTAAGTGATGTGCGGAGAAATCAACACCAAATTTGTACGGCATAAACCGATGGGTTGCCCCGTGTGTTCAATTTTACGTTGCTATAACTACCATTTTTTCGAATGTAACATATATTTTTCGTGATAAAAATGCGCCCTGAAATCATAACTGGTAGAACCTGATTTTTACCAATTTTGAAGAAAATCGGATGATAAATAGTTTCACAATCGAGTTTGTCTACGTATTTTTTGAATGGCCCTCGTAGGTGCGGAAATCTAAATGTACACTCAATGACTGCAGTGTAAACTTACGTAAATATAAAACGTGCTTCCATGGTTACCGCGTCTGTTTCGATCACCATTTTATATGGAACTATTTACAGCGCCCTTATCAAGTTTAAAGTATCAAAACAGGTTTTGTAATGGTTTTACCATATGACACAGGAAAACAATAAGTCAATTAGATACATAATATAAAATATATAGCTCTGACCAATCACCATGTCCAGTCTAACGATATGCAGCTACAGTTCGATGGTAAAACTATTTGCACCATCTTGTTTGCGTTATATGACTATTAAGTATCGGTGTATTATTCGAAACAATCACTTCGAAATTAAATTCTTGTTTTCCTCTTTATCGTTCTAAGATTTTCTGTTACAGTCAGCCCTCATTTCAACGACACTGTACGATATACTGGCAATTTCGTTTAACGACATTATGAGAAGGTCGTTAGTGCCATTTACGACCTTATACTACTAATGCATATTTGAAATCTACATCATTAGGCGCTTCTTATAGGCTTTTTGTCATGAAATTCGGAACTTGTCATGTTGACCAAAATTAAGTTGTTAACGCTTGTTATATCCATTAGTAAAGAGTAAATTACAGACAGTTTTTCTTGTTTTCTCAAATATCCACTTTGTACTTACGACCTTTTCATTCTAAGATAGTCGTTGGATCGGGATAATTGACATTAAATACTTTATAACACAAATATTAATCTTAAAGAGTTTTGAAATGAATCTGTTCTTCACTAAGATGTAATTGAAACACTGTAACAAATCCCAGCAACGTTATTCTGATGACTTTCTCGTTCCTTAATTGATTTATCCGATATCTCCCATGTGATAGCAATTACACGGAGCTTCAGATGGGTGATTGATTATGGAATAAAATATAAAAAGTACGAATGACAAACATTCATAGTTTATTACAGAAGTAGTGTTATCATATAATTGAAGATTCAAAAATACAATTACATTAAGGCGGTTTTAAGAATCACTGTAAACTTTATACATTTACACATTATTCTATGCAATACTTTAATTGAGAATATAATCGTATTTAAGGGTCTCCGTATTGGAATTATGCCGCGGAAATTCTGACTATATTAGCAAAGTAGCAAGTCAATCACTCTCGCATTATGACTCCAATACTCTAGAACATGTTTTGGTGGACAGCCTGTCAGCCATGTAATGGTTTAATTGTCGTTACGTTGACAGAGTAGGATTTTAAAACGTGTATTTAATTAATACGATATATATTTATACCATTAAAAAGTAATATCCTATCTTGACGCTTCTATCTTGAAAAGATTGATACTCGTTATTGAGAAAATGATGTCAGTAGTTTTGTATTTTTACATGGTTTTACAGAGCACATTATATGGTGTAACATACATCTAAAATTAATGAGCATAGTTACTATGAGAGACATGATAGTCCACGGCACTCCTAGATTTACCTACATGTCATAGATAGAAAGAACACCCATTACTGAGTAGGATATTCCTCTGAAAATATACATTGTTTAAGAAATATCTGTCTGCTTAGTACCGTAAATGTGTTTTGTCGTTATGGACATTTTGCAAAGAATCTTTAAAGATTTAGACATTTGTATAAATATATAGCATTTAATGTATGTTAAAAGATCCGCCGAGGAATTGCTTGAAGTATTGGTTTTCGGTTGCATATAGGGTCAGTATTATACAGACGCGTTAGGTAAGTAATATCAAATAATGTAAAGTGAGAAGTAAAAGACTCTAGTAAAAGACTCGGCGTTGTTACAGATCTAATGATGATGGGTGAAATATATTCCCTTAAATCCAAAATTGACAGTGCATTTTCTCGTTAGGTCAATACAAAATATTTCAATATCCGAATAATTCCAAACTTTGTATGGGAATGATCATGATGTAAGAAAAGTATTAAAACATAACAATCATTCAAAACAAGGACACTGCAACCACAATAAATAAAACTGAAATGTGTCAACTTTGCACCAGTGCCGTGCTTAAAAGAGATAATCTCGATTGTCATTCCTTGATTAAAACAGCTTGATTAAAAAAGCCTAGAATACGTGCGTGAACTAACGTGGAAGATGTGGTTAAGATGCCATTATCGTTCGCTTCCGTATGATATACCTTGTTTAGTTTTCCTTTGTGTATATACAGTGTCTTATTTAATATAAACGATGTGTTGATATAAAATCTGCATCAATTCATTAGAATTAAACTACATTTCCTCTGAAGCAATTCAATAAATCAATAAACCGCCTGAATGAACCAGATTTATTATCCAGATTTATAACTTGATATATGTTGAATGAAATGAATATGTAACATGAAATATGTTTGACACTAACAATACTTATTTAGAGCATTCCCCAAAACATGTCATAAAACGGATGGAACATATGTATAAAGTTGAGCGCACTTACACAGGCGCTGATATTAAATTGTGTCGTGCTAGTATATAAGGTATTAAGAAAGAAGAAGTGGCAGTAATATATGTATCGAACGAATGATGCGATAATGATATTGAACATTTGCTCGTCCGAATACAATGACAATTAATATAAAATACATCTTGGGTGTATTCGAAACGTCAGTTCTCTCTGTTCCGGAACAGACGGAACAGAGAACAGTCTTACGAACAGGCCGAAACAGTGTTCCGGACATGTTCTATCTGTTCCCAAATAAAAAGTGGTGCAGGCAAAACAGGTCACGTGATTTCAACGAAAACGAGACAACCGGAAACTTCACGAAATGCGTTATTCAGATCACCTTGTCAATAGTATGTCAACAGAGAAGAACGGAAATGACCGAACTTTGGGAATTTTCTTGTGTCATATTTCTTCAACAAATATAACGGCTGCAACTGACAATATCGTCAACCTTAAAAGTTTTATTTTCTACATTTATTAATTTACTTTATTGTAACTTCCTGTTCTGTCCCTGTTCCATTTTGTTCGTAAGGTGCTTGGAGTGGAACATTCGGAACACTGTTCAGAACAGTTTTATTTTGTTCGTAAGATGCTGGAACAGGAACAGAATGAACACTGTTCCGAGTGTTCCAGAACAGACGCTACGAACACACCCCTTATTCTAGACGTGCGGACTAACAGAATATCTACATAGTTACTCTCCGTAGAATCATAAAAATCGTTTTATTGAAAATGGTGCTTAGTTATTCAGTTATATTAGGTATGTGTTATAAATGAAGTTTGTATAAAACACTTTTTCTGTTTTTTACGCCACTCCTATGATACAACCGGGCTTGCTTGGCATATATAAAACAATGGATAGCTTTACGTTCATTCATTAATGTGAGTACTATCACGTTACCTTGGAACTGGATGTAAAACAATGTAGATCGAACGTCTTTTGTCGGCCATTATGCTTTTCAGAAAATGAAAACATATTAAACAATGAAATCTTAACTTTACATCTCAAGTGTTCTCAAAAATATATAGATAGTCCATCTGTTTGATATCTGTTTATCTTTACAAGTAAATGTTACGACACGTTAAATAATATGATGGAACACAATATACTTTACAGAGTGACAAGTAGATCGATGAGAAAACGTATATATCATAATCATTAGGGAACGACACCAAAATAAAAGTGTTTTGTACTTAAATATCGATTTTACATTGTCATGGACATGATCATAGAGCATGGTGTATGAAATTCAGTCTGCAGCTCTAAATAAGGTGATTTGCTCCTGTCCAGTACTAAAACCCACTTAACGCCGTTGGTTGTATTGGGTTAATTGATTTGACCTACCCCGGGTTGTGTGCCTCATTAGGTCGCCGTTTTGGCATGGGTTTCTGTGAGCACTGCTCAGGGTAGTTGTGTCGTGGTGTTTTTTATTTCTGTCCCCGGCTGGTTGGGTTGAGTGCCACCCTCCCTGTCGGATTTTCTCATATCTTTTTCGGTATGTGTGTTCGAAAATAAGGCTGATTTGCCAAATTATACAGGCCACCACGTCAAAGAAACAACCATTAGGAAAATCCTTTTTGACTGTGGTTGCGTATCTGTTGAACGGTTTGTGCGCCATAAAGGTCATTCGCTGTTGATAGGCTGTGGTGCGAACCAGGACTACTTGTTTTGAGCGTTTGGTGTGCAGAAGTGTGCCGTTATTGAGCATATTACTCTCTGGTCCTGCTGTTCAATGACGTATCGTATTTTCGTAGGACATGGTTTCTCATTTAGTTCAGTTTTCACCTGAGTGATTAAAGTTCTACTTTTTATTGAGAATAAATCCATTGCTTTAACTGAAAAGCACAAGTATGTACATGTATGATGTATACGTATTTAGTTTCATACATTGATTATAATGATAATTGAATTATTAACAATGCATATATATATATATATATATATATAGCCACTAATATACTAAGCAAAACAGCTAACCGAACGCTTATGTTTTTTATGAATATTTATAGAACTATCCATAGGAATTTTTTGAAACGTGGCCTGCAGTATAATGAAAGCATTAGAAGGCTGGTGGTAAAATTTCGTCAAAATATTTAATTTGCATCAACGTCAAAATATGTATTTAATGACATCACCCATCAAGATGAAATTCACAAAATGTACAATTAGCATATTTTATGAATGAGCAGCGGTTTGTACCGTACAACTTTTTTATTTATTAATATTTTTGCACAAAAGTTTGTGTATTTGTTATTTACGATCTTGGGGTGCGATTTAAGTAGTTTCTTTTTCAAAAATGCGAAACGGAAGTTCACAGAACCATGAAATAACAGAACCAGACATATAATCTTGAAATTCATGAATAAGCGATCAATAATACAAGATTTTAGGTTTATTCCATACACATTTTAAAAAGACTAATCGCCAAATCAATAAAACAAATAGTCAAACTCGATATCATGCGATTTGGTCACAAAAACATGGATTTTTTAATTTTTCAAAATTATGATTATAATTTTCAATGGTCAAGGGGAGGTAATTTGGTCGAATATCTTTTGTGTGGATAAATGAGTGTAATTATTGACTTAATTTTGGTTTTATTCTCAGTATTTTAATATTTATTTTTGTTTCCGTTATCAGAATATACACTTAAAACAATCTTTATTACCAAAGCGGGCATTTACAATATGTCGAACACCTGATGAACGCTCTTCAAAAGTGTCCTGTATACTGAATGGAGAGAAAAACACGTTTTTTCAAACACATGCAAAAAAGTCCTCAGGACTAATATTTATTATTTTTTAAAGTCAACGAGTTTCACTTATGCATGACAATACAATTTTATGGGAAAATGTGCTGAATGAACTTAAAAAGATATAAAATTATACAAGAGTTATCGCACTTGAATTTGCTAGTTTTCTTTGCTCCGGTGATTTCCAATATACTGTTTTAGGTAATTTTATGTGCATTGGTATTCACACACATGTGAAAGAAAAGGAAATAATGTTTGTGATAATTTAAATCTGTGTAAAACTGATCTGTCTGATTGATACCCTCCAGGGAGCGTAATTGCCGCTTTTCCGCGGCCTACCTTTGACAAATGCGCCATGTTTTTTACATAATATTTTGTTTTTCCGACTAACAAACACCCATGCTACACAACATACACACAAAACTCGTGCAATTCGAGAGCAATCGATCACAACCTTCAAAAATGAGATTTGAAGCTTTTTCGTTATGGTTGAGTGATTTTGGCATGTATTTTCATGTGGTAAGCTGCATAAGGTGCACAATCTATATTGAAATAACTATGCAAAATTTTAAGTTTGTGAACGTACAGGATACTGAAATATTCAAATTTAAAAAGTGTTCGGTTAGCTGTTTTGCTCAGTATACATACTAAAATAGATTATTAACACCTTTCTTCAATCAACGTGTCTGTTTACATATACACGAATCATATACTATTCTATCGGAATGGCACTTCATTTTACCTGTACTCCGTACCTAGATTTACTTTTCGTGTATATATTTCACTTTATATAAAGCAGGTTATCTAAATTCTTTATTTGATATGTCTTGATCTCTACGGAGCGCTTAAGTGCTGTTCATTTGATTGGTATTGGGTTAGACATCAGGCGCAACAAATTGATTAGTAATATGTGTCTTGTGACGCACTACATACGAGTATATAGAGATTTAAAGACGTACATGTAATCGTAACAAATAATAAAGCCGGGTTTCCATGGAGCGTATTTTTTCGGCGCGTAATTACGGCGCCGAATATTTACCTACCGATTACGCGCTTAAAACTGTTTCCATGAAGCTGAAAACAGATGTGTATTTTTTTATCAAAACGCATAGCTTTTATTGATATTTTACGGCAAATGCTACGTCAGGCCGTAAAAAAGACGATAGTACATGTTTAGCTAACACATTTAAAAGATCATGGGTAGAGAACACGGTGCTTGTGTGTTTTGGTCCCCGAAAAGACAGGGATTCTGCTAACATTCTCCTAATACTGTAAACCTAAATTCAGGTAATGTACTATGAGTGTCGTGGATAAAATCCAGGAGATCACGTCACTTTTTACCTAAAATATCATTTTAAGCGCATCCTTGCGTAAAAAAATTCGCTACCCGAAGCGATTTTTCAGGCACTGTCATGCGTAAAATATTTTACGCGCCGAAATAAGCGTCAATGGAAACGACAACATGCTATATAGACTGAAGCGAATTATATTTATTCGGCGCGTAGTACGTGTCGAATGCATACTCGCCGAAAACGCGTTGTTTTTACGCTTCATGGAAACCGGAATTAACACATTAAATTTTATAGTTCAGGAAATATACTGATTGGTTGCATGAGAAACTGAAACACACCGCTTTGCCACAAAATAGAATATCAATAAATGAGCTTGAACTCTATTTGTCAAATTTGACTTAATTTCATATTTATTGTTAGTTTAAAGGAGTATTGTTTGAAATTATAAAAAATAAGTAGTAATAACACAAAACGTGGCCGAATTTGAGTTTGGTAATTGAATGATATCAAATTTATCAATCTTGACCCTTTATGTTACGTATCAACGTAATTAAGTTTGAATCGTGATGCCCACGTATATATACTGAGCGTCAAAAGTTTCGCAAACGAAACAAAAAATTCAAAATTTTTAAATTGTTAACCGGAAAGAACTTTTTACTAACACTGTCCACTTGTGTACCCATAGTGATAATGTTGAACCCATTTCCATTTGTGTTCATTACGCTTGAATGATTACGCCATCACAAATGTTAAAACGTCTATTTAAGCGAACAAAATAAGGGCTTTTCATTTTCGACTTAATTTACACTTCCAATTTACTTGATACATGTCTGTGATACGAAAGACACAAATAGTAAGTCAAATTAGTTTGTAATGTACGCTTAATTTGATGACAAAAAAGGACAATTGTGAATGCATACCACTAAATATGTTTTCTGAAATCGATTGCTAGAATGGCACATAAATTGGTAGAAAATATGACAGGAGGGCCGCCACGGTTCTATGAAATACTTTTGACACTAAAACAATTTACAGCATAGCCAAAGAGCATGCCAAAATACAGATGCTTTAAAATTTGCCAAAATTATCCTCAGGCGTCCTTGTCATATATACCAGTATATGATATTGAATGTAGTTCTATAGCAGTAATGAATGAATCGAATGAATAATTCGATATTTATGTTGAACATTTTCTCGCCTGGCTAAACAACAATCAATTTGAAAACCACTTAATGTCGAGACACTGCCGACCACAACAATGTCTACAATTTTTGTCTCCATAGAACCGTAAACGTCGCTTTTATTGAAAATGGTGCTTTGCTGTTTATTGATTGGTGTTATAATAAAGACAGTTGGTGAAACATGTTTTATGGGATTGCTCCCAGGTTACAGCTGGACTTTTTTATAACATAATACAATGGATAGCTTACATTAATTAATGTAAGTACAATCGCGCCACATTGTTTCTGAGTATCCCCCGAACATCTCTGTTTGTACGTGAGTGATACTGGGTCATAAAATAAGACAACATATGCCCTTATTTTATTTCAAAAAGAAATGTAGATTTGGGGTGCTAAGCAATCATCAGCACAGGGCAACAATGAATTAGAAAAGGCATATTTCACCCAATCAAAACAATCACAAGACACATAAACAAAGTCACAACTGAAAACATTCAATTTGCTAATGTGGCAAAGGAAAGTATACCTGCAAATGGAACCAGATCATCAATTGAGCGATTCATCAAAACACATACGTACAACGTTAGCAATGTATTTTGGTTGACACAATTAACCTTAACCAGATGTACCGCGTGTATATCCTATACATAATCAGCCTAGAATTACTATATGGGATTCCATTTAGAGTGACGCTTTAATAAAGAAGCCACACTACTGTCGATATTTTTTTATTTCTTGATATAGCACTGATTTGCTTTAACTCGTCTGATAACAAAAGCGATTTGAGCACGAGAGAATCTTTAAGAACAGCGTTTATTAAACAATTAGGTATTGTGTATAAACCTCATAGTGATTTGGATAACAAAAAGTCAGACAAAACCTTTTGTCTAGCGTTTCTTTACATGCAAGTAGACATGAGGACAGACACGTTCTGTCTGGTTAACCAACAGCACTGGTTAGGTCAAAGGAACGGCATATATCACAACGAAAGAAACATAACTTCCCCACTAAATTGACTTGTTTTGAAGTGTAACATTTCGTTTTTTATGCACGTCGATCTAATTAAGTCATTTTTATTCTCACCCAGCCCAACCTGATTCACTTTGGTGTTGTCGTAGTTACACATTTGTTTTTTGCAACGATCTTCTTTGGTGCAAAGAAGCTTTTTGGATTCAGTCATTGGTGTATTTCTATAGCTTTTTCTGTGTGTTAAACATATCTGCAAAGGAAACTGCTTGAAGTGTAGAGTTTCGTTTGATTACATATTCATTACATTCTATCAGTATTATACAGACGCGCTTTGGAAATGGTAGATCAAATAATATATGATCAAGTGATTGAAGAGAGCAATAGTTTCAAAGAGATTCAGTGTTTTGATAGGTCTAATGATTATGGGTGAAATTAATTTGAAAATTCTCTAAAATCAACAGTTGTTCGGAGAAACAGACGGTACAGCGACTTGTATGGTTAGGTAAGGTAAAAAGTTTGCCTTAGAGCTTGTAGCATATTAGTTAGCTTTTACTTTTTAAGTATTTATATAAGATTAACCTATAAATTGTTTCAAAGCAACTACAATTTCGTAACAAATACAACTTTTATACCAACTAATTGATTTTGCGAAAACAAATGATCACAAGTTTGGAGAAATACGATACTCCTGCACCACGTCAAGTATCTGTATCATTTAAATCATTTATGGCACCACAGACTGTACCAATCCTCTGTGTATTTTCAATCTCCAAAACTGCCGGTATAAATTTAAAACATGAAAACAATTAAAATACAATGCTTTAACTGCAAAGATTAATGAAGTAGAAATAATATTAATCCCTTTACCAAGCAAAGTCAAAACTCTAACCGTATTGTAAGATATTTTGAAGTCAAACATAGAAACTTGATATCATTGTTTTAAATGAACATTCAGCATGTACATGTCGCATCTCACATAAATGATAAACGAATTCGGTGATTCTTTGTTTGTGTCCGATGTAAATTATTGAAACCAATGGACCGATGGCAAAACAGCTCACGGTTGCATGTGCAAGATTATTATTGCGTTTTAGAGACACGTGTGATTTAAAACCCAAATTGTCGCCAGATTACCATCTCAGACTGAATTATTTATGTCTGGTGCAGGTCTGATTACCTGACGTAAATATTGAACAGCAAAGCACATGCACATTGTACTGTAGAGCAAATAAACCATGTATTGTACATGCACGTTTTGTACTGCAGAGCATATTCTAAAGTATGTAAACGTATAATATTGAAGCCTTGCAGCCTTGCTTCGATTTCATAATTGCTCAGCATAAAAAAAGCTTACAAAACTATATAAACTAATTGTAAACTTAAAAAACCGCCGAACTACAAATAAAGAGGTTTACAATTATACTAAATAGTGTGAAGTTATCAAATTGTTCGACGGTAATGCTCCCATTTCTGAGACTGCTCTGTAAGAATAGAGGCTTAAACCAGTCTGATCACGATCGTATGGCGACATAAATGTGTATAAGCAAAGTATAACAGAGAATAATTTTCACTACATTGCACACAAGAGACCATTTGCATTAACTTCTTGCGTAAATAAACGCTTCTGTGGTCGTATTAACAACGGCTCTGTGTTGAGTAAAATGGAATATTTAATATATTTAAGGGCGGCTGAGAGGATTTCTGATAGACTATGATAATTAATTTAGTTCGGGACGAGGTGTGGGAATGCAGGTTGTATATGTGGTGTCAATCATTGTGCCTTCTCTTCTTGTATGAAATAAACAACAAGGTTTTGGCGTTGTTGGTAGACATTACACAAAAACTCATTTGCATTATATGATTTTAACTGCGTTTACTCAAGAAGTTTGTCCCAAAAGCGTCTTAAATGAAGAATTTTCTCTCAACTTATTGTATTTAACAATGATTACAATAAATTTCAACTATAACATTAAAGTAGGTCGGTCGCAGAGAATGGATTAATTATAGTAGGACAGGATATTAAAGTTCTCGATTTAAATTTACTCCATACAAATGAATATGGGTGATACGGAATTAAATCAGGTTATCGAACAACCTATTTATAAACATTATACTTCTAAATATTCGGATAATTCAAAATGATTTTTTTCTTTTTTCATTTACTGAATGTGATGTATCCTACTTTCTTGAAATACGATCGAGGATTTCTAAGAAAACCATTGTTCTTGGAGTTCATTCAATACATTTTAGGCCTGACCTGCAATAAACAACACAATACTGGAAAAATAAACACTAACGTGTAATTGTTTTAAACTGAGTGTACTCCAATAGCAACACAATTAACTAAGTATACGCCTGCACATTGACCATACTGAACTGGTGTTACTAATTCTGTATTCAAAGGGACTTCTTCAAGAACACCAAAGGTACCAGAATGTGCTTAGTACCATTGCTATCACGAACGATGCAGACAGATTACTAATGTCATAAAAATCTAAGCGCTGTTTTATAAGCCATGTTTAGAAATAGTTTACCAAAATGAAATGCGCGGCGATTTGAAAATGTATACTGTACACTCAGTAGAAAAGGGAGACAGGCTTATGTTCCTCATACACTCGTGGATGCAAATGCCATCATAAATGAGGTGGAGAAAACCATTGTTTCAGAATCGTCCTCAAAACAGAAGTACTAACACAACATATTCGGTTCTAACACATTTATTAATCATATCAATTGTAATTTAAAAGTCAAGACTGGTACAAATGCACCTTGACACTATGATGTCTTAGTATCCTCATTCGTTGTCACAGCGATATCAGTCAAGTTAATGGCAAGTTTATGTACTATTGCGTAAGTAAGAGTGCGTATGTAAGAAGCTATTTTTTTCACTTAATTCAATTACGTTGAAGTCTATAAAATGTGGTTTTTCATTTTTAACAAACGCAAACATTCACGTACGAATACAAAATATGTTGTGGTTTGATAACCGTTTCGGTTTTCTTCATCATTTTCGAGGGAACTGTTTACATTGCCCTTCAAATATTATTTTGAGAGCTTGAATTTGGAAACTGTCATAAGGCATCGAACATTGTCTATTGACGTGTGTTTACAGTATGGCTTTTCTTTTTTCATTTCTTAATACATAGCTGATACTACTTATTGCGTACTTACATCAACAAAGACCATAATACAATGTATACTATGATAGGTTGTGGGTCAATACTCGTACATTAGTTTCTTTGGATCCGAATAATTGATATTGAATAACTTTTATAACACGCATATTCACATTAGAGAGTTTTAAATGAATCGGTTCTTCTCTTAGATGCAATTGAAGCACTGTGACATTTCCCAGCAACGTTATTTGGATGACTTTCTCGTCCTTACATTAATTTATCTTATATTTCCCTGATATCAATTACACGGAGCTTCAGATGGGTGATTGATTACTTATTAAAATATAAAAAGTACGAATGGCAAACATTCATGGTTCATTGACGATGTAATGCCGTCATATTAATGCGAATTTAAAACACGCTCACATATATTTATAATTTTATACATTTTCACATTATCCTTTGTAATAGTTTTGTTGAACGTTTAATCGCATTTAATGATCTTCGTGCTGAAATTATGCCACGGAAATTCTGACACTATTGGCAAAGTAGTAAGTCAATCACTTTAACTGTATGGCTCCAATACATTTGACATGTTTTGTCGTAGAGCCTGTCAGCCATGTAATTGTTTTAGTGTAACTTTGACAAAGAAGGATTATAAAACTTTTATTTAATTCATACGATATAGTAATACCGTTACAAAGTAGTTTCATATCTTGACACTTCTATTATGAAACGATTGACACTCGTTATTGAGAAGAAAATGTCAGTAATTTTGGAATAATTTTTACATGATTAAATCGGGAATATTTATGATACAAAATATAAAAATGAAGGCTTATAGACTTGGGCGAGCATACCATTACAGTCCAAAATACTTCTAAGTGTATGCTGCGTGAAAGATGTAGTGACATCCCAATAATCGGTTGAATTTTTTCTCTGAAAGTGCAATGTCTGTGTAGTGTATTCCTGATTAATACCATCTAATGTTTTGTCGTTATGGAAGTTTTGTAATCGGGGATCTCCAAATTCGTAGGGTTACCGAGACAGGACATTACTAAACTCACCGTCGTGGGTGATTAATGTAAGACACTTACATTTCTTTTGGGGAAATGTGAGGATGGCGTAGTCTTTGATGTTTACAAAACAAATTACAATCAATGTCTGAACAGGTAAAGGAGTTTTAACTTAGCACTTAAATAATACATTTCTACCATTGTAATTGTTTTTACCAATGGTTCGTCGATGATAAGCTTGTCGTTATTTACAAATAAAAATGGAAATGAATTAGTTTTAATGTTACCAAAGGCTAGCGTTATCACCGGCCGACATTGTGTAGTTACACTATTAGCATCGATATAGTCGTGTATTTACGGATACCCATGTGTACCTGTTATAGACATTGTTAAGTTGTCTATAGGTGCACTCATCTGTTCCACATCCTATCGTATATTGTATCATGCTAACTGTTAAGCAAATACAAGTCAACCGAAGTAAATGCAGTGACAGCAATAATTTAATGCAAACTATTTCTAGTTTACCGATATCAGGGAATAAGAAGCAATCCACGTCGCCTAGGTATAGCTCATGCCATCCGACAATTCAAAGCAACATAACATTATAACATTAACAGAAATTCGTGTATGACTTTTGTTTATCCGTATAGATCGTGTCTAGTTCATATTTAGATTACCATGTCTTTGAAATAAGAATGTTAGACAAAAGACAACGGTCAGATGTAATTTGTTTGAAATTCTCATCGGTGATGGCAAAACACGTTCGATCGAAAAACAGAATCTTAGAACGACTTCAAATCCTTTGGGAACAAGAACCAATCGTCTGATGGACGAGTCTTTATCCTTTCAACCATAACTCTTATTTTCTATCATTTTCAAGGATGGTAGTTTCTATATATCGGCAGACCAAAGGACAGTAGTTACTGGAAACAAGATACTTGATAACAATATACATTCAAGAACATACTGATATTGTTCCAATTGTCCAAAGGCAAATAGTACCGTCAAAACTATTTTCCATTACGTGCGTATTATCCGTTATTGAAAGTGGGGAAAATTGGTTTTGTTTTGTTGTGGTCGTATATTAGTGAATTTCAAATATTAATTACTAGGTACATGTATCCTGCAGTAATTGTGCTTTGAATGTTTGGATGAAATACATTTTAAAGTCTTGCAAATTTGGCATACCAAGAAGATACACTTGGACAAGTTAATTGTGTTATACTATTATCGCCAGTCACATGCTCTTTACAGGGAAGACCCGATGTATACTTGATTAACAACATCATTGCATCAACAAAGAGTCAAACATTTAATAGTTCATTTACTTCTTCACCTCTTTCACTCAATCAATATTCTCATGGTATGATTGCCATTATAAAACAGTTATGTAAACCTTTCTTCGTGTAATCTACAGTTTTTTCTTAACCGTAAATTATGTAAATTAAATGTAACCATCTGTAAAATGAGTGTCTACGAGAGCAACATGTTGAAATTATTAACCAGAACCGTGTGAATTTATAGAGAAGTTCCTTTAATCCTTGCATTCAGTTTTGGTCATAATTATCTTGAGAGACGCATAACGCTCTCCTAACCGGTGTTCAATCCCTTTGTTTAATTTAATTTCATTATTCTGTACTTGCTTTTTAATTCTATTCCATTAGTCTAAAATGAAGTAAATGCATTTGTCAGGAAATATATATTTAAATGAAAACTATACTGTCAAAACCTATTCAAGGATGTTTTTCCAATCTTAGGGTTATATATTGAGTGACACTCGCTGTACATTTCCATTGTTTCTTTGTTCTAGTAATCATATTTCATATTATTAATTGTATTATGCTTAATGTGCGTATAGAATATTACATACGAGTTTTAAAATGAGACAAACATGATTAAAATTTCAAAAGAGCAATTGCTGATTGCAAATTTAAATTTAACTAAATATTGATGATATATATATGTATATCATTATTCTCTTTGTTCCTATCATGATTTCTGTATTTAAGCACGCACAGAAGTGATATTTTCCACGCCATGCTTTAGTACATATTAAATTCACATATAAAAAGCTATTAAATTAACGCGTCGTGGGACTGTATCAACGAATAGTGTACGATATCACGCAAGCTATGTGATTTTGATATGGTATCAAACAATATGTTTGCTTGTATTTGAGAACAATGAAGAGGTTGTAAAGAGTCGCTGGAATAACTTCATTGAACTTTCATTATGAAAAATAACATCGCACGCAAGAATTCGCGTGTCTGTGTGGCTAGCATTAAATACAATATGAGGCAATCGCACAGGGAATGCAGAACTCAAATTAACCAGCCGAGTACTGAATAAGTGAACAACATCATATAACACAATTACACGACACAACTGTATATTCATACCTTCTCATGGATACAATACATGGAAGTAAATATCATATAAAAATCATATAAAAAAATATATATAAAATAGCTTGTACAGTACTTGATACATGTATACACTACCCACAAGTTCTAACAATTTTCGCCATCACTTTTTTATTTAAGTGAGTACCCGCATGAAATTTTGCATACCCGTACTTGAATCCAAGATGCAGTCAATTATAAATTTATTTTGGACGGCAAACGATTATGTTCGTTGTCACAGGCGTGTTACGTAATGCGGTTTTTTTACCAATTCACAAAAATACCCAAACTATTGATGGCAGTGTGCATAAATCAACGCGTGGAAAGCACGTTTTCATAAACATTTTGGCATAACTGATCCCTGTCCCTATACGAAAATCACGTTACATGCCGTGATTTACTCCAGACAAACTCTGCCGAAGAGTAACAATCTTCGAACAAAATGAGAAAAAAGGCTGTGTCAAGACGGTTGGTTTTGCAAAATCACGCTTGTATGTCAATATCCACAAAACTAAGTTTGTTGTTAATAAAAAACGGAGATAACTACTTAAACTTCAAAAACAAACAAAAACATAAAATAATATTCATGTGAAATTAAAAAAATAAGGGCCACGACTCTAACCAAAGTCATAACATTCCGACAGGTCTGGCGTGTTCTCTGCTGATACAATTTGGCTTTTAATGTGTTTTTCGCGTAGGAAATTCATCCTTTTAATCAAAACCGTTCGTGAGCACGTGATTTCCGTTGTTTATTTCATACACGTGTTAACATGCTATATTACGTAACACGTCAAACATGGTAAATTCAACTGCAAGTAGGCCAAATATCAACACATATTTGAATTTAATACATCTTTATACGTACGTATGTGGATGTTCATGCTAATAAATGCATTATAAAAAAATATTTAAAAAAATGAAACATTGACACCTACGAAATGTGTTCCAGTGATTTTTCGAAATCCTGTGAGTGTTCCTATCGAGTCAATTTCATGATGTTTAGTGTTATTCAAAATAAGCAGTCATTAATAATGCCGAATTCGTTCATGTACAATTAAATGTTGGTGCACATGCAATGCACGTGCAAAAATACGTCATTACGCAATATGCCGTATGCACCAAGTTTAGCCAAAATACCGCTAAATTAAACTAACTATCAGCTGCATCTACTAAAAATGTATCGGTATGCGAAATCTCACTTGAATATACCAATTTTGGACACTACAGGACTGAAATATCTAAGTGGCGGGTTAGCACTTTTGGGTAGTGTATACAAATGTACAAATATATGATATATTTTGCGAAGGTATACATCTTCATTTGTTCGAACGATAGGAGTATGTTCCTCAGTTGTTGGCAATGTGTTTGCTTGAAAGATATTTGTAATTCTTCTGTTCACTAATTCGCTTCAAACTAATTCCAAATGCCAAACTAATTTGGTGCGTTGTGATTTGTTGATAGTGCAATGGAGTTACAATGGAATGTAATCGGAAAATCGATGCTTTTAAAAGCTATGTCTAATAAGAGGAAATCTAAATAAAGACTACTTTTGCAAACAAGAACTTCAGTTCATTCACCATTCTAGCAATTGTATTTACAGGACCCATAGCCGAAACTCAGTAGTATTTAGTAATTTGTAGGGAAATACGATAGTGATACACACTTTCGTTAATTTCCCCATTGTGCACTTATTTCGTTTCATGTTCGCGCCATAATACAGCAGATGTGATCCTGCCTGTGTTCGTAATTTATAGAATGTCTTGTTTTCGGCCTAAACCAATGATATAACAACCTCTTTTATGTGCCGCAATTTTCATTACACCATATCGATGGCTGGGTAGAAGCCTATTTCCACTCCAATTATCCAAATAGTGAGTTGCATTAGTTTCCGCCCAACCATCGGTATACAAGCACATCTTCCTACTACCCCTTCCATAAACATGTAAAAATGTCTAGAACATACAAAATATTTACAAAGCTTAAAAATAGTCTTTCTTGTCCACGATCATATATAAGAGAGCAAAACAAGTGTTGTAACAAAACATAAGATTGGCGCGGTATTTACTGTTTAAATGTAAACTTAGAGATTACGTGTCTGTTGAGCATGTGTGAATAGATATATCGATGACTTAGAATGAGAAGGTCGAAACTACTACTTACGACCTTAAAAGACTCATACATACTTGAAATCTGCTTCACAAGGCACTTTCTTTGAAAATCGGAAATTGTCATGGTGACCAAAATGAAGTTTTAAAAACTTGTTTTTACATAGGTAAAGAGTAAATTGCAGACTCTTGTTTTCTCAATATATAGATTTTATAGTTACGACCTTCTCATTCTAAGCCAGCGATATATGGATAAATGCAATGCATTTAAAAATGATTACATTCGTGTATATTCGATGTATAAAACATACATATACGTACAATATAAAACGTGATATTTTTTTAAATGATGCACTATATAAAACATGTAATTATTGGATGAATATGTGATCCAACACATCACAATTATTTAAAAGTTGGTACTGCGACATCTGCAGATTAGTCTGATATCTCTGTGTAATTGGCAACAATATGACTTGCAAGAAAATGAGATCTGATTGCTTGAAAAAAACATATAATTACGTAAATATAGCAATCAAGTTATTCGATAATTATTGTTTCCAAAATCTACGAAATGATAAGATGTTTGATCATCAGATATTATGGTATTATCCAGTTCGTATTCAGTAAGATTGATATTATTTACAAAGCAATTTTAAAATGATTGAATCGTGTTTGCCTAAAGATATATTTCTTATCATTTCAGAAAATGTCTTTCATTTCAATGATTGTTTCTGACGTATATAAACAATTTAATCTGGGGAGTTTTAGAAAGACGTTGTGTGCTATAATCACCAAAGTGGCAATTTGTAAAATAGACATACCCACTTTGACATTTATAATAAAAGGATAATCTTGTTTTATAGCATTGTCAAGGTTATCGTAAGCAAAGTAGGTGAAACGCTAGTAACATCACCGCTATTTTGTCGATATCTGACAAAGGAAAGATATAAGGGCCAATGATTGAAGTCAAAATGGGGTACGCGGGGTCAGTCTGATGTAATAACCGACAATCTTTTCCGAAGTCTGAACATAGACGCACCATATCATACGCATTTTAAAATGAATCGGGTCAATGTACGGGCTTTTGATACCCCCTCGTTTACCACTTATCACGTTCGTTTTCGATTCGCGTGATCAAAAATTCGTCAGAAACGTAATTGGCGTATCATAGCAAAGATATAATGCATAATTTATACATCGCGAATAATAACCGGCGTACCGTTCGTCATCAGCATTTCTGAGATGATCGCGAATACATTTCTATATTCACCCCGATTGTCTGTCCGCTATTGACGTTCTTCACGTATTCATCAATTTACGACTTTTGACTATTTATCGCATTAGTGACAAAGCCAAATATGGTATAAAGCATCAAATGAATCATCTATGATTGAATACTTTGTACAGTAGGATATAAAATAAACGAAGCCATGATGGTTACAAAACGCGGAAACAGATCTCTTTTGACAGTTCACCTCTAATATTGCCGGTTTACTTTTTTGTTTTTCACCTCTTTTACGGACCGGACACTGTATAGTCTGGAGTAAGTCGTCTCCAAAGCCTGGAAGAAATACGACGCTGTTTGATTAGTTACCAATAGATCTCATTGAGTTCAAACCGACATAGAATTCAAAGAAATACATCCAATCGTCTGATGGACTTAGGCTTTATCCTCTCCACTACATCTCTTATTTTGTCGATTTTTCACAATGATGGGAGTTTCTGTATATCGGCAGATCAAAATACAGTCAGTGCTGAAAGGAAAGTAGGAGAGATAATCGTAGCAATATACTAGTTCATTCAAGACTAAACTGATATAGTGGTATCATTACTTCATCAGAATTATGGAATATTTGCCAATTTTATAAATATTATGTATTTTATGTATTTTTATCCTTCTTATGGCTGTAAATAGTCTCACAGTACTTCACGTCAGTGTAATTATTATTTATATTTACCTAGTATGTGGTTAATTATTCACAAAATTATCTTTTTACTTTTTAAAGTAAATACGATTACATACAATAATTTCTTGTGAAGAACATAACGCAGGTGTTATTGTGCAATGTTTTAGTTTTCTTATATTTCTGTATTTTAGTAATTACGCACCATCTCTTACAGAAAACATCTGCTTTATTAGACAATTACAGCGAATTTGAATTTCTAGGTATGATTTTATCATCACTTTCTCCTTGCGACACTATCATATAATTTACCGTAATATTGTTATCTCCGACTTGACACTGTTACAACTCAATGTCAGGTTTTCCCAGAGAGAGTAAGGTATTAATTTTTTGGTTTACTGCAAACAACAATCACAACGATAAATGAACAAAACAAGCAAATGGGTTGCAGATTTGAGTTTAATTAAACAACCGACCGTAATTTAATTTAAAACCATGAATACCTAATGTACGTAGTTATGCCGTCGTCTAAAGTCTAAATTAGTGATTCAACAGTGTCACAGAAACAGAAACTCATATAGATGTCTGTGCACAAAATCAAAATGGTAATTAGCAAGCATTGGAAAGGTTAATGACATAATGCTTAATACATGACATGTAGTTATTAGGTTACTGACCTGTCTGCGTTGTTCCTTCTTTTGTAAATCATTTATACTAACACCAATTGCGGGTATTGAACGGAGACAAGACTTGGAACTATCCATCAACTACTGATTGAACACATGTCATATTTAAACTGGTAAATGTAAGTTATGTCAAACACCTATCAATACCCGTAAAGGAGAAAGCATACATAGAGTCAGCCAAATTCCTCGTTGACTAAATTGATACTGTTTTAGAAAGTTTTGATGGAAAGAGCTAATTGCGTTTCAATGCTTGCTTAATTTGACAATTTAATCAAATTGGTTTAAAAAAACAGTTCATGATTACAAAGCTATATAAACAAAAATTAAATATTTTGTGCAATGTAGCACATAATGATGTAATTTATACAGACGTGACTAGCTGATACCGTTCAGGAGTAGGCTTGCTTAACATAAACAAACTGCAAGGAAGTAGCTTAAATATTTATGTAGTCTTTTTTAAAGTTGGAGTCTGACATAGGCTCATTTAAAGTCATCTGATGCGCCATAATGACTAGATAGCGTGTTAATATTTCATCACAATGAGCTAACTATCAAACAAAACTACTCATATACACACAGAAATACACGTGCGTATGATCAATCGATCAATCAGCATGCAAGGCTCCGATGACATGTAATTAAAAGTAAATAAACAGTTCCAAACCTGTTTATGTGGACAAAGTTTCCTGTCGTGAGTGTTTGAAGCTACGCCACATCCCCTAATCATACCTTACAAGTTTAGTTGGAATTACTTACGCAAATAACACCCTTTTAATTATAATTTAACTCAAATAAAACATGTGCTCGAATCTATCGTTCTTGTTTAGCAGTAGGCAATTGATACATCTTTAAAGTGAATAAATTGCCCATCAATGGATTTTTCAGAAAATAACTTAACTAATCGTTATAAAATTATACATCTTAGTATTATATTTAAAAGTTATATTTACTCAATATCGTCCATACGGCAGGCAAACTTGCCTATGAAAATGTAATTGGTCTTAGGATTGTACCTCACTACCGCCTTCACAAATTATAACAATAATAACTATTGTGATGGTGGGAGAAAGTTTTTCAGTACATATATGTACGAATGTGCTTTCAAATGTTTTATCGGTGGCTTCATAAAACACAAATCTATATGACAATTTCCCACGTCACTTGATTAAATTTGACAAAAAATCCGAAAACAACCTAACCAGTACACACACCATATGCTTGATAAATATTCAAAATGTGTCCTGCCTTCACAACTTTCACAATACTTTCATCAGTTATGAGGACTGTTCCATTGTACATGTACAATGTAGTTGATATGAGTGAGTGTCCTAGGATTTATACTTACTAACGTTACTTACACAGTCATCATAAATAACAAAACTCATGATAATCAAATTAAATTGGAAAAGATATCGCTGAATTAGACAAAGACGGTCGTTAAAACAATATCAATGTCTTGCGAAAACAAGAAAAGCTATTTGATAATCACACTTTACTTATGGAATGACAAGCTTTTTCAACTTCAGTTAGGTCAACATGACAAGTTCTTCAAAATATGCTAATAAGAAGCGCCTTATAATGTAGATTTCAAATATGCATTAATTAATTAGTCTAATAAGTTCGTAATTGACTCTTACAATACACTTGCGATCTTTTCTTTCTAACCCAGTGATATGTTTCTGCATTCTTCGAATGATCTGTCAGAGGTTCATAACTTTTGGGTACATATAACTAGACTAACATAATAGGTTTGTACATGCACATTTTACATACATATGCATTACACAAACATTCATACACTACATTAAAATAATACTTCATTAACAGCCCCAGATGAGATTTTAATGCTAAAATAAATGCTACATCTTTAGGTAGAACGGCTGATATATTAAATGCACTATGTTCAATGCAGCCATCGCGTGCGTCTGTAATTGATATTGCCAGTGCGTTTCCATTTCTTGTCAGTAGTTGCAATAAATACACTATAAATTATTTCCGGCCTTGCGTTTAAATGCCTTTCCTCACGAGTATTATTTGTCATATAAACTTCATTCCTGTACCATCGTTAATTAATATACAGCACACTGGACGTGGTCTGCCTTGGAGTGTCATTCGTCTGGTATCTGAAGTTGATCTCTGTCGTTGATACTTATTTATATTGACAAGAAATTCTGTAGACCTAATTAGTTAATGGCTCTTAAAATCGCAAGTTTTCAGTTGTAGCACAAGAATGAATACATATTTCATTTTATGTGGAAAATACGCAATACTGACGATGCAAGTAATGCATCGCTTTGACAATTGTTTACCAGGAATCATGGCGTCTTATATACCGTAATACTTTCCAACTAAGCAACATCACATATAATAGGACAATCGAAACCAACAATATCAATTATAGTAAAATGGCACACCGAAAAAACACATTAGTTCAACAAAATCAAGTACTCCTACAACACGTACACACACTGTTCTTTTTGTATTCAGATAGTAACGTTTCGGCCGAAGCAGGGTTTGCACTTAAACCCGCGCCCTTTAAACCCGTCCTTCGAAATCCCTTAAACCCCCGGTTTTAAAGGGTAGTGTTTCATCCCTTAAAACCCAAATTCGGTTTTAAAGGATTTTAAGCATTTTTCAATATACAAAAATTTATTGCTGAAAAGATCACATGTAAGACTATAATTAGGTAGCATATAGAGCATTTTAAAGTAGATACTTGCCTTTGACATTCTTGCTAGGTGTGATAGACAGTGTTAAACACTGTCTGGCACCTTCAAAGGTACTATATTCAAGGCACTTCTTTTTGTAATTTCATGAAATAATGAAAAAAAAATAAAACCCAATTTTATTTTTATAAAACCCTTTATTGTTCTTTAAAACCCTTTAAAACCCATAAAATTATTTGGATATGGTGTTAAATGAAAAAGTTTGTTTTATTCCAACTCTTGACCGAAGCCTTCATAAGATGAATAATCACAATGGTAAACAAAATATTACATAATTATATAGACATACTCTCTCAAAGTTATTCTGCTTTTGTACAGTAAAAAATGCGACGTGTTTCGTTGAAATAATGTGTCCTATATATATTCTAAAGCAGCATATCAATATCTAAGTAAAATATCTACTAGTAGTGAAAACTTGATCTATAAACACATACAGAGAAGTATACGGTAACCAAGAAGATATATCTCGACATTGTAAATAGCTTCAAATCAGAAAATACACAGTACCGTAAAACAAATCTATAGCAAACCACTCCTATAATGGAACATATAAATTAATTCAAGACATTATAAACAAGCTATTTATTTGTACAGATAAAAAGGGAAAACTTGAAATGAAAATATTCCATCAGATGTACACAGTTACATAAAGCAACATGTATCAAACAAATTGTATTATAGGGCACAAGCATGCATTCAAATAAACGCAAATGAGCGTAAACAACCAAATGAGGGATAAATTGGCACAAACATATTTCACCAAATATACAAAGTTCCATGAAAAGCAATGTGTATCAAACAAATCGTATTATGGAAAATATAAATTGCTTCCAGAAAATGTAAACGACGTCGTAAACAACTTATTTCTCTGTACAGTTACAGATGGATCCAATGAAATTAAATATTTGATCTAATCTTGATTTAGCTGCGCAATATAAACGATACATATGCTTTTAGAATGAATTGATAACGATAACGACCATGTAATCGACCTTTCATATGACATTTCATCCTTGAGATAATACAAGTTAATTTTGACGATATGCATAACGAAGTATTACAACTGTTCGGATAAATTGCACAGACATTGAAACTTACCAGAATTATGGAACACTTTGATCGTAATTATATACTCGTCATTTAATATACTGTAGTCATAAAGCTTTTAACTCGAATATGTAATGTACTTTATTACCGTGACCTTTTATGTTGTGCTTAATGATAAAACGGAGTTACTTGAACGTTTCCCTGCCATGCCAAACTCTCATCACTTTGATTATTGGTTTAAAGAATGATACAGATATAACTATATATCTCAATATTCGACTGGGCAGCATAAATACACTTGTCAAACGATGCTCTTATTTATAGGCATTTACTTTGTATTGCCAAAATATAATTCGCTGGCTTACAATGAGCATATCGTAGGTGCTACGTTCGACCTTATTAGACTAATCCATATTTAAATATATATTATAAGGCTCTTCTTATAGTATATTATGAGGTAAATTTCATGTAAATCAAAACTTGTCATGTTGACCAAAATGAAGTTGAAAAAGCTTGTTTTACCATATGTAATGAGTGATTGAAAGACAATGTTTTGTGTTGCTCAAAACATTAATATTTGTTTTTGTACTTACGACCTTCTCATTCTAAGCCAGGGAATTATAGAAGCTGTATTTGAAAGACACCTAGAAAAGAATCTCGCATGAAACATCATTAGAGTTATATTAATTGTGGTTGATATCTTAGAATGATGTACATATATAATACATGTAAGTATACGCGTTATTAAAAGTATTACATAAAATTGAAAGCTACACTCATTTACCTAGTTTACATACATTAATTAGTTCCTTAGAAGGTCTTGCAACTATAAGATATGTTAAAACAGAGACCAACATTTACAGAAGCCACTATATGAAGGATATCCTTATAAGAAAGACATTGTCTAAAGCCGTATATAGATTAACAAAGGTTAAATTACGGTGTTTATATTGTAAATAATACTAGTAAATAATTTGTAGTACATAATATATAATTATATTACTGACGAGATATGGAAACGCACTTTAAACATAAATACCAGAAGTATGTAAGCATTGCATTGAACATAATGTATATATGATATATCAGTTATTCGTGAGCTATATCATGTATTATCGTATTTAGTTCTTATCTGGTTAATTTGATGAAGTATTATCCTGTAGTGGCTGAATGTCTGTGAAGGGTATTGTAAATATGCAGTATGATGTATGAAGTATTTTGCTAATGTACATAGTTATGGTATTTGATACATGTACTCGAGTGAGATGCTCCTCTTGTTTACCATGCCTCAATATTTACAAGTTCATACATTTACTATCGTTGACATCATCATTATGGTGATGTATGCATGCACCCAATCGATAGTCAGTTGTATCACTGGACTCATGAAGAGATATGTGGTCGATGTAGCTTAAATACAACGACGACAATAAATTAGTATTTTATGTAATTTACAAATGACATTGCACTTCAGGACATTTACTTTGAAGATGTATTAATTGCATTCACTTGTGTACCAGAGTGATGGAAACAAACGCATTCTTTTTATTTGAGTTAAATAATAATTAACAGGGTGTTGTTTGCGCAGCTTGTTCAAACCGAACAGGATAGATATGATTAATGAATGTGAAGTAGCTTCAAACACACAATACAGGAAATTCTGCCCATATTAATAGATTTGTAACTGTTTATTTACTTTTAATTTCATGACATCGGAGCCGTGTATGCTGATTGATCGATTGATCATAGACACGTATGTGTTTGTGTATAGTAGAATAGTGTAGTTAGATAGTTAGCTCATTGTGATGAATTAGCAATACGTTATCTGGTCATCATGGCGCATCAGACGAATTTGAATTATCATATACCGGGCACAAACTTTACAAAAAACTACCTAAAATTTTATTGACCTCATAATTGTTAAGACACAAATTCATGTCATTTGTTCAGACACAAACTCATGTCATTAACTGTTCCAATGATTTCTAGTAGTTGGTTTTGTGTTTGTGCTCTATAGGCATTTGTGTTACTGTGACACGACTAAGTTACTAGTTTAGATTTTAGATATCGACGAAACCACATTATGTATTCATTGTTTTAGATTTAATTACGATTCATTTTTATCAAACTTAAATCTGCATACATTAAACCAAGGAATTAATATCTTCAGTTTCCATAGAGCGGTAACAGTGTGAAGTCGAAGATGAAAATATTTGGAGAAATTATAGCATAGTGTCGCGTGAAGAAATGCGATGAAACACCATAACTAGAAATTTAAATTTGCTGTAAGTGTCTTAGACAGCAGATGTTTTCAGTACGAGATGGTGCGTAAGTACTAAGATTCAGAAATATAACTTAACTATATCATTGAAAAATAACACATGCGTTTTGTTCTTGACACACTATTATGCTATGTACACCTGTATTTACTTAAAAACCTATTATGGATTGTCAGACGTATTAGTTATTTTCTAGACACCCATGCCTTTATGAGACTTTATAATAAATAAACAATATTTTGTGCGTTCAATTTTTCACAAAACTGGTAGTTTTAAGCCACAGTAGGGGTTACCTCAGACATATTTAGTTACTTATACTATTTAAAAACAAACAACCTAACTTGTGATATAAATGTATATAGGTTATATAGCTTGGCTATTTTGACCTGAGCCTGACCTTTATGCAAGAATATATTACAAGGTTCTTGCTTTGAATATATCAATTTCCGCAAGGAAATCTTGCAATATCGGTATTTCAGATTTGTGTTTATATTACAAGTCGATCGTCTTCGTGATACTCCCCGATTATGAATACATACAATCGGTATTATAAACGTAGACAATATATCGACTGTTAAATTATGCTAATCAATAGGTCAAGCTCATGTCAATGTGGGCAAGCTATTCCACCAACCTTGAATAGAACTGGGGAGTTTAAAACCAATTTAAGATTGTAACAGATTTTTCGAGTCTTAAAAAAGCAGTCATTGACAAGACCTTTTAACGAATCCTCGTTAAGCAACGTATGCCTGATAAACAACACTAAAGGTGCCCAGCACCTACGTAAAGTGTTGCATAACATGCAAACGTCAATTGTTTTTGTTTTTTACTGCTTCTGAGGAATATTTTATTGCGTATTGAATTTACCCTTAATTATTAATAAGGAGCCTGATTCCGATGGCTTATCCTAAAGGCAATTAAGTGATTCTGGTAAAAATTGGTCCACATGTTTCTTTGGAAAAAGCTTACTTTCAAATCTTTTTTCGTCGTAAAACGGGTATACACTCATTCTTAATGCTGATGACAAAGTAGCGCACGTAATTGTATTCTTTTGTTAACAATCATTGCATTCAATTACAACATATTGCATGAGTTTTGCTATATATATTCAGTAGTGTCTCAGACAAAGTATGAATACTGATTACATGAAGAAGTTAGACAAGCATGACTTGCTGAACAGACATTATCAATAACCATATGTAATTAATGGAGTGATTACAGGAAATTACAGCAGTTCCTGACATACAGACAAAATAATATGTTACGTACCTAATGCATGGTAAGCTACTTAAACAGCTCAGTTAATTTGTTGCTAGAAGGAGGCTATAAATGTATGATTTATAAGTGCTATATTACCTATTCCATTTATCTAGTGCATTATGATGAGGTTGAGTTACTTTAACTTTCCCTGTCACGTCAAGTTCTCGTCAGTTATTCGCTCCCAGTGGTTACAGAGATAACTTAATATCACACTAGCCGAGTAAACAACCCATAAATAAACGATACTGGCAAATGCAAAGCAATTAAAATGGGTGATTAGTTTTAGGACTTTCATTTTCATCCACCAAACGGTGTGAGTATTCATAGAAGCTCTATTTGGAAGACACGACAACGGCGAAAATATCGTTCAAAACATGGAATACATGACATAGAACAAATAATCACGTGACATTCGACGTCGTGGTATGTTTCTACGTCGTAAAAGTCTCTCTGGCTAGTCCATGAAATAACGTATGATACATCAAAGATGCAATTCAGTACGTCCAAAATATAGTCTGACACTAACGAAGACAGACTGAATAATAGAGCCCGTAATATCAAAATGTACGGGACATATTAGTACTTATCCTTCATCTTCTTGCTGCCAAATCATGGTTTATTACTCAGATATAGAAATGAATTTGTATATTCTATTTAATATTAACTACAAAACATTGTTGTCTAGGAAAAACATCGATTTAGTTAATTACCATCAGAAACTAACTTAATATGATTTGTTAGAAAGGATCGCTGCTAATGTTGTTAGTGATATAGTAAGATAACAAGAGTTATGACGTATTCTATAGGATTCTATAGGATTAATTCAGTATTACTGTCTACTTCTGTTTTATGACATGTTTTCATATGACAGCTGTTTGACTAGATCTATTACATAATACGGTATATCATCGTTTCCTAAAATGACGTTTTTTGTAACGAATCCAGCAATGTGTGCCATAAATGGTTTATTCTGAATTATGCAAGTTCACCTATTATATTTGGAAACGTCTTTGAATTGAGTCAGCAAATATCGACTAACCATTTTCATAGCCCTACGTTCAATTTCTTATTTATTGAAATTGGCAACAATGTACAATGTACTTAAAATTTGAAATTTGAAAACACTCCCCGTTCTACATGTAGTTCCTAGATAAATATTATCAGTATTGTATTCCCTGTGCGTTACACTAGATACTTCAACTGTTTAATTTACACACCGGTCAGCATTTTTTCCTAAGCTATTTACTTAATGACTCCTGAATTGGAAAAACTAGACAGGGAAATCATGTTCTGACCATATGTACTTGGTACAAATATCTTGTTTCTTGTGATTTTACTGAACAGGAAACAGAACGTCTCTACAAAATATCCACGCTTTTGTCTTTTTAACAAAATACGTACATTTCGTAACTGTTGTCATGTTTTACTAAATCCATTCTTTTCATTATTATAGGTTTCTATTTATACCAAGGATAAATATTTAGATCGTGTTATCACTAAGCATGTAATAATATTACTTTATTGACAGGCAAAAACCATCAAAAAAGTCATAAATACATGTGTCTAATCGCCTTTCGAGTCAAAAAAGTTATAAATATTAGGTTATTTAATTGCTTTAAATGGTTTATCGAGTTTTTCAGTGAAAATAACAGTGAAAATAACATTTTGATTAGTTCACAGTTCGTGAGGCTGGTTCCAGTACTGCACAGTAATAGAAACTTAACGTGACCGGCTTCATTATGGTGCAATAGTCTAAACGTCATGACGTTCTTATTCCAACGATTGCTTCCAATTTAGCCAATCACTGAACCGTTATATTCGAAAATGAAGCAAAACAAACAACAGAAAGTTTATTGATTATTTGTAAATATCTTATTTTGTTTCGCTCGAGATCATAGAAAATTATATTTTTATTCGTCGCTACACAGGGTGAAAAAAATAAATCAACAAATATCCTATAAATATTCAGGGTTTAATTCTCAGTTATTTCTCAGGAATAGTACCTTGTACCTCCTTCGGATAACTGATTCACTATGGTAGAGTCTAATTGTATTGAGGGATCTACATTGAAACAACAATGGACACATTTACATTGGATGGCATTGGCTTCTTACGCTAACGTGGAGAGAAATGTTCATTAATTGTAAGTCAGTCGGAAATACATTTAGTACATCCAATTTAGGCAATAATTCTGTTTGCGTTGAAATTCGGAGGTGTATATTTTCCGATCATAGAGAAACGATTGCATGATGTCACCAATGATATTTATAAGGTATTATCTAGCAGATATTTTATATTGAGAAAGTCGGGGCTTGTTTTCTTCGTATGCTGCAATTTAAGAGACAAATACGTCTCGAGTTTCTATTTCGTACTTGGGTCATTTATGGTGACATTATACCGTAACTCGTTCGTAATATAGACCGATGTAGAGTGTGTTGGTCACATTAGGAGATTTTTGGACCGAATGCGATAAATGAATGTGTTGTATTAACCTATACAGTTGCTTACTTTATAATGTAAAGTCAACATCTATGTCATTTGGGAATTTTTATGATTATAAACAGCAGAATACTCGAGCAATGTAAACATATGATAACGAATAGGACTGACTATGCCACACACAGTACAAACAGCTGAGCAAGAAATACACATACAAAACAAACACAAATTAAAAAAAATGAGATCTCAAAAAGGCTGAAATGCACACGACAATATATCTTATGAAACATAGCAGCTGCAAAAACACGACCACCTACTCAAAAAAGTCTACCTCCTCAGTAAACGACAACTAAAACAAGAGCCATCAGAAATACAGTGACGACCACATACAACTCTGAAGTAACTCTCAACAATATACGTGTCCAGTTGATAGAAATGATGAGCCAGATGCAAATATAAACTAATTTTCTATTTGTATCAATTTGATGAAAACTATCCGCTTACGTTGATGAGAGTTGTTTGTGAATAACAAAATATTTATAAAGTTGCAAAAAAGATACTAAATTTAAACGCTATGTACATCTGAAATTAAAAACCTGTTTCAATTAAATATTTAAATGCATTTAAATACGTCGGCTAGATTATATATAACCATTTGATTGATACCATTCAACGGACGATTTCTCCAAACACTTGAATTGATGTTAATAAAATGTAAACACAGTGCATATGAATAGTAGTTAAAAGTGCAATGTTATTTCATTTTCACCCTGCGTTTGTTGACAACTTGTGGGACTACTTAACATCGCTTTATATAATCATTTACATAAGCAGAGCACATCCGAACCATATTGCATATGTAATATTCCAAATGACTGTTGATTTGTACATGGTTCGAGGTGTAATACATTGCAGGATTCACCAAGCGTTAAAAGGCGTTGCCGAATATCTATACTTTATCATAGTTTTGAGATTCATGCCAATATCCTTTGTTGTGCCCGGATGGTAATCCGTAAGGAGTTAACTTTTTTGTTTCCTGCATCCGGACACAATTTAACATATTGTCATGATTGTAAATGATTTGGTGGAGTTTGGAAAACACATTTTTGCTGTCATCTATTATAATTTTTGAACGGAAGCTACTCTTTTCAATTAACAAATCCTAAAACTGAAATATATCCCTGATACATGGCACTTACCTTAATGTTTGTGGGCAAGTAGTAGCTACTAGTACATGTTTTAAATACAATAACCTGGTGTTACAATGTATATGTATTTAACTTATCACACCTAACCAGTGATAATATATTAATATTAAACTGTTTTAATGTATATTCACGTAGGAAATCTCAAACCACAGTAGTACGATATTCAATTTAATGCCCAAGAATATGTTATCGTTTATACTGGAATATAACAAACAGCCACTAACTTTAGGATATTTGGATAATTTGCGTCTTATTTTGGCAAGATCGATGTTAAGCTTGCCTTGAGAGCTAGGTTATAATGACATTAGATGGAAATTACCAACAAAGCCTAGAAAATGTCTATATTGCCTAAAGATCGTACTAAATTTTCACTTCACTAGATTATAGTATAGAAAATTCAGAGACGTACACATGCAGATGGCAATAGAGTGCAATGATATTTACCCAGCGCTTTGAATCATAACACTGTCATTTTTTTCAAATCTCCTGTCACATTTTAGTGAATTGTTACTATTGTTTGATGAAAATCAGATTGAAAAATCCTTATCTTTGTTCGTGTTCACATGACACATCTAGAAAAACAGCACAAACCGATTTTCAACTAAATACCAAGGGCCAACCAACATGTAACCTCCGTCTGAACTTTTTATGACAATCTTAGTATTATTATTGTTATTATTATTATTATTAATATTATTATTTTTATTATTATGACAGGTACTTAGAAATGCATTTTACAGATACCGATCATAAGCATGGTCACAGTTCAAGGTCACCGAAGGTTCGCGTATTTATCCCGTTTTTTCCTTCCCGAAAGTAACGGAAATTATGCCTATTAAAGAGTTTCTCACAATAATGTCTCAAGAATGGACATGTAATTGTACATCCCGCTAATAAGTGATTCACTGTGGTAATCTAAATGTATTAAGGGCACTATAGTCAAATAACAATAGACACGCTTATGATGAAGAATATTGGCCTCTTACGATAACTTGGAGTAATGTGTACAATTGTATACTTGCATAATTCCACCGTTTCTTAATCGAAGGTCAGTCGGAAATATAGTAAGTGCCTCTAATCATGGCAATGATTCTGTTTGCGTCGGAAACTCGGTGATGTGTGTTTTCCGATCACAGAAAAACGATTCCATGATACCATCAAATATAATTATAAGATCTTTTCGAGCAGACACTTTCTGTTGATAAAATGGGGACTTAATTTTTTCGCATGCTGCAATTTACGAGAAAATGACGTCTCGACTCCATTTTACCTACTTTGGAAATTTATGGCTACATTATGCCATAGCTCATTTGTATTGTAATTATAGAGTTGTTGTAATAACATATAAAGATGCTTAAGATATCACGTTGTTTCAACATTTATAACTTTTTGAAATCGATGATAAACAGCAAATGTAAGAGCAATATACAATTTTAATAACGAATCGGACTGGCAATGTCGCAATCAGGAGAAACAGCCGAACAATAGAGGCACAGAGAAAGGACATTCAAACAAGTAAGCAAAACACGCATAAGACAATAATTTTAAGGTAACAAACCAGCTACAACACCATTGTAACCTACACCGATATTCCGCGTTCACAGTCAAAATTACTTGTTCATGACCCATCAGACAATACAGAGCAACAGGGACGACCACATTGAACCACCAACTGCCAACAATATACATGCCCATTGAAAGAATGGTGCAGCCTTATACTCGACTTCCCAGTTACAAATATAAAATAAACACAATTGAACAAAACAGGGGCACAAATGTTTCCTAATATTTTGACACATACTGTAAAAAAAAAGTTACTGAAACATACTGTAAAAAGTTACTTTAGGTATCTAATGGATCCGTTTTATCTCATGAGTGTTGTATGTGAATAGCATAACTATCATAAATATGCAAAAATGGATGATATATCTAAAAGCCATTTACATCTGGAATAATAACGCCCTATTCAAGTTAAATGTTAAAATGCAATTAATACGTCGTCTAAATTATTTAAAACGACTCAAAACACTTGAACTGTCGTTAATAAAATGTGCATAGCTGTAAATATTGCAATTCTATACTGAGCGTCAAAGGTTTCGCAAACAAATTAAAAAAATTTTTTTTTTAATTGTTAACTCGAAAGAACTTTTTACTAACACAGTCTATCTGTGTACCCATAGTGTTCATGTTGAACCCATTTCCGTTGGACTCGGTTACGCTTGAATGATCACACCATCACATTTTGTAAAACGTCGATTCAAGCGCGCAAAGTAAGCCCTATTCATTTTCGTCTTAACTTCCACTTTCAATTGACTTAATACATGTCTGTAATACGAAATACACAAATAGTTAGTCAAATTAGTTTGCAATGTATGCTACATTTAATGGCAAAAATTGACAATTGTGAACATAAACGCTTCACTACGGTTTTTGCAGTGGAAGGGAGGTAATTTAATCGGCAATTGTACCAAAATAATCTCCCTTTGACCACAGACAAGTGTGGATGTCAAATTAGACACTCTACGAAATGTCACATTTTAAGAAACAGCGCACTGGTCATAAAAACGCAAACTAAAAGGAAGTGCCCCATAAATTTTAATGTCGGTTGGACTACGATTAAGCTTAAACAATGTCATTGAGTTCGGTGTTAGAATTATAGCAGCATTGCCTGTCTAGGTCAGCGGCATTGACCCTTGACCTGTTGTCACGTGGTACGTCATATACACGGTCCATATGTTGGATATGATACAGCAGTCTTATTGTGATAGAGACATGTCAAATGTATCCGACACAAAGTATTTTTAGTGAAACCCCAGCCTCTTGACTCTTATATACACTATTATGTTCAAACATTTTTATTTATCAATTTTTGCCATCAAATGTAGCGTACATTGCAAACTATTTTGGCTAACTATTTATGTATTTCTTATCACAGACATGTATAAAGTAAATTGGAAGTGGAAATTTAGTCGAAAATGAAAAGCCCGTACTTTGCGCGCATGAATAGACGTTTTTCAATTTCAGATGGTGTGATCATTCAGGCGTAACGGAGGCCAACGGAAATGGGTTCAACATTAACACTATGGGTACACAAATAAACCATGTTAGTAAAATGTTCTTTCAAGTTAACAATTTAAAAGTTTTGAATTTTTCGTTTGCGAAGCTTTTGACGCTCAGTATATATCATTTCCACCCTGCGTTTGTTGACAACTTGTGGGACTATTTAGCATCGCTTTATATAATAAATTTCATTACGGGAGTACATTCGAACCATATTGCAGATTGATCATTCTAAATGACTTGTGATTTGCTTTGTAAGTGGTTCATGATGTAATATAATGCATGTTTCACTAAGCTATATAGGCGTAGCCGGATATTTATACTTTATTATCGTTTTATCACTTATGTCAGTTTCCTTGGTCGTTCCCGGGCGTTAGTCCTAGATGCGTTACTAATTGATTGATTCCGTCATACGTTTAACACCTAATATATTGCAACGATACTAATGATTTCATGACGCTAGGACAAACATTATAAATACACATATAACTTTCGGACATATTACTGTTGTTTTTTATTTGTTATTAGTCGTATCGTCTATTGAATTTATGTGTAGGCGAACAGTTCTACGTTTCTGACTCAACCGCGTATATAGTTACAGTAATACATCGATGCATAATAATTCATTAACTTACTTTTATGCTATATGTAATCACTGTATTGGTCTGAGTGAAACAAATGTGATGTTACATGTAGTACTGGTCTGCGGTAATTGATTTTTTTACTAATAGGAATTGCAATGTCTATAAATAATGAAGCAACACTAATCAGTTTCATTTCTTGTCCAGACATTGTAATTAATAATAGAAACATTCAGGCTACACTATCAAGCTAAAGTAAAGTACACAATTATCTCGTAAAGTAACGTTTTAATTATTACTTTGCTCCACTGTGTTGTACACCGTGTACAATGATCAAGGCACTATAATATTATGTACATTGTGTATATAGCACGCGTAATTCTTAGTTAGGGCACTTAAATGAATGTTAAGCTAGTCTTTACTGTTGTGTATGTGTTAAAAAAGTCAGTGTACACATATAACCATTTTCGAACATTCATTCTTCTTGGGACAAGCTGGGCGTTGATGCATCACGGACTGAGACAGTTACCCCAGGGTTCAAATATCATTACACACTTCAATGAAATTATTCAGAGATTGTAACAAGTTGATACTGTATAACCTGCAGTATGTGTGTAATTACCGCACTACTAAACTCAGTGTTCCTTTCTTACCACCATTAGATTCAACCACGACTTAAGTTGAACGGTCTTACCTAATCTCTTGACTTTCTGAGATTTATTTTTCACCATGACTAACAACGGCTTACTATTCCTTATCATGATAATGTTATGTTCTCATTAAGGTTTATTCAAGTATATATATTATCAACCTAAAGTACATTCGATTTTATAGCCCGATACTATGCTATGTTTTTTTAATTCTAATATAAAAAACAGACACAGAACTTGAGTATATAATTCCTGTAATTTGCGTCTGATTTTCGCAAGATCGATGTTAAGCTTTCCATGATAGGTAATAAAATCATTAGATGAAAATTGCTAACAAACCCTAGGAAATGTCTATATCGCCTGAAGATCGTTCTACATTTTTACATAAGTTACATAAGAGTATTGACAATTCAGAGACGTACACAGACAGACGGCAATATAATGTTATACTATTTACCGAGCGATTGGAATCTTAGAATTTTAGAAATCTAGTCATTTTATTATATTATCAAACAATAACAGATAGCGTTTGAGATTGGCACAACTAAACATTAGCTCGTATACACAATTGTATTTAATATATAGCAATATACATAAGCACAATGCCTTTGAAAATCAATTCCATTGTGAAGGCAAGCCACTATTCGTCACATAACAACATTTCAATTGACGTTTCATCATTTAGTCTGTGTAAGCATTATGTGGATTTTGACCTACATTAACTTTCGTGATTACCCATCCACACCAACCCAATTTGACGCAAACAACAATTCAAATACTCAGTGTATTTTACATGTAGTGGACGTATATCACTGTTCCATTATTAAATGTCCAGATATCACGATTAAGAGCCGTACTACTTTTGGTAGTGTGGCCTTCGTGATTAATTCCTACGTATATGAACTCTAAATCGTGATATACGAATATTGGCCGGTGTATAACGGAAAATTAAGATATATTTCCAATTAAATGTCGTTCAATGAAAACATTCCCGTGAGTGGATGTATATTTCTTATCGTAGTGTAGTAATCCAATTTACTATTAATTTAAAGTCTAAAAAGTTGTACAATTTCATTATGATATGTGTATGTTTTTAAATTTTATTTAACAAAGTAGATCTAGATGTGTTTTATTTCGATTATTTAATGTGTATTAGTTTCAGTTTATACGATCGCATGTAGAGCAAGGTTGTGGGTTAAAATAAATCCGACAGGGCAATAAAACAAGCGATGTACTCATTTATTTGATACCAGCTCCAATCTCTTCTGTGCATATTTAGACGAAAAGTCTTAACAAAATGCCTGAATTGTATTCCATTTCAAAACGAAAGTCTCATTTTCATCTGTTTTACCGATCAGTTTGTCCATTGACACTTTTTTCAACCCACAATGTTATGACTATTATGCACATGGGATGTGCATTCAATTCAGTTAAATACATTGGAACCATACTCATAACCAGTGCAAGTATTGCGAAATTTGTGGGGGCTGAAATCATCGAGAATATTCATCTGATTTGGTGTGTGAGAAAACATTTTTTTTCTTCTGATTTTTGTCCGATAAAATGTAATCAAGTGACAGGGACTATAGTAGATAGCTGTGTAACGCAGAGACAGTTTTTGTTGTCTTAACAATACAAGGATTGCCGCTATATAGTCTGGCTAGACTTATTGATTTAAATGATCTTGCTCGTCGCGTCTAGCGCTATTGACATTTTTTATTATATTTCTGTTTTCTATTGACAACAATTCAAATTCGACACAATTCTTTTGTCGGTAGAGACTTATTTTCGGTATGGTGATTTCGTGGAATTAAATGGTTAATATAAAAATGTAGGTTGAACGATTTATATTTTCAGTTGAGTTCCGATAGATGATCGCTTCCGTGTATGACAATTTATAATTGTAGCAAGACTGAAAAACATGCATATGGAATCATTACATTCTCTATTACTTGAACTATGATATATGAATAATAAGAAAATAAATCTTAGTTTTTCGTGATATACCGGCCAACACAACACGGTTTGGACTTCGTATGCGAAGGAATTAATCACGAAGATAAAACCATGACGGAACACTGACATCTATTTGCATTTTTACATCAATATTTGCAATGTCATACGGACTCATTTTTATTGCAGGATGATATGTTATTTGTCGTGTTGCTATAGACATTTCCCGCAGTTTAAAGTATGAATCTTCCACACCTGAAATTTCGTTTTTGCTTATGTCATTCATTCCCGTTTAACCAGCGTGTTTTTCCTCCGTAATACACTCTGGTATAAAACTAACCTATCCCAGCGTGGTGAACGAACGTCTCAACCAATCAAATCCATTTCGTTCATTTCCTTATAAGGCAATTGATTAAATTCCGTCACGGGTATTTTCCAAAGATCCCTCGTCAATCGTCCAATCAAAATCGACGTTACATACAGAATATAAACCGACAGTGTTTGAATTTTATTTCCGACTATTAAATCGACGTATGAAAAAAAATATTGTGATATTTTTGCATTGATGATCAAGAGAAGATTTTACTATCATTGCACAACATAACTGGTTATTTGGATTGAAACTAGCGGTAGTTCGTCTCACAAAAACAGAATTGACCTTTAACGTCAGCACTCCACTCGACTCGCCGTTTTTTTAAATTTTATTTCCGATAAATATTTTTCGAATCACCGGTAGATCTACATTTCCATTTGAGAACCGATATCAGGTTATTCTCTTATTCTTCATACTTTTTATACGCCGAATTCGATTCAATATGTTTCAACAAACAGCTCAGCATTTAATTTCAATCACCGTTCGCTAATTAAAGAATCCATGTTCACAATTGTGTTTGTTTATAGAAATATTCCCGCGGCTGTCGTAACGCGCGTTCTGATTGGACAATAGCAAGAATACACTAGTGACGGAATAGAGCTATTTTTAGATTTGCGAACGATATATGGGGTCTTGTATCAGAGTTTAGTATAGGGACTTGACTATACACTGATTCATGAGAATGATTTCATTAAAAGCAATGCATGTTTAGAGCTAATCCCGTACTATGTAGCTAATATTAATGCCATTAACGAATGAAAAGTCCGAATCGCCATTCTTGTTTACATTACACATCAACACTGCTAGCACGAACAGATTGTTTCCCCAATACCGCGCTTCAGTACGCTTTTCAATTTGTCATGTTTATTCTAAGTTTATCATCCCGACCATATTTCTGAGATAAAGACATACGTCAATAAATCGTCATTAAAGCTAAAAGATAAAGCATTCATTGAAAAGAATGTTTGATGCAATATGGGTAGTGAATGTCGCGTGCTCATTGTTAGAGTACCGGAGTAGAGGCAAAGTTTGTGTTTTTATTCAAATGTTGTTGTTGAATGTCTCCTGTAGTCAACCCTTGACATTGGTCAATACTTATTGGTTAGTTTTTGCCACCGAGTGCACAATAACCCGTAAGATATGGCTATGTTAATGAAGCAAAATTCGTTGCATTTTTAAAAAAAACACACACACAGAGATGATAGAAAAATATGTTCAAAACGTGAAAAAAACGAACAGCATTAAATTTGTTCGTACTAAGAGGTATTTTGTGTGATAAAATAGTCACTGGAATTACTACCGAAATCTTCAACATTAAGAAACTATCGTTGAATCCTTTGTATCTTTTCCCATTGTACGATTTCTCCCAATATGATGTACGTATTTCAGCCTAAGCTCTGTACCATGTTTCGCTTTGTCATTAATGTGATTAATAGTAAATTGAAGCGAATTAATGAATGTGTGAAGAAAATCAATAGCGGGCAGACAATAGGGGTGAATATAGTAATGTATCCGCGGTCATCTCAGAAATGTAGACAATGAACTGTATGTCGGTCTTCTTTCGAAATATTTGGATTATGTAGTATATTTCCACAACAATTTGCGAATTAGGTTCCATTCGATTTGAAACTAATGAAATAATTTTGCCAAATGCCGTCTCACTTGACATTCAACTATTCATCAGTAAAAAGTACAAAAGTGTACTCCACGAGTACTAATTTTGACAATATTTTAGATTGTGATACAAGAAGACAAGTCAGATGATTGGTTTGTGATCCCAACAGATTTGAAGTTATTCTAAGATTTGACTTTAGATCACAATATTTGTTACATCACCCAAGCGGATTGCAAGTATATTACATATGACCGTCGACTAGTGTTTAAAACCTATTCTATATTGACATCAGACATGGTTGTCCACGCATAGTCTCAGATTTTAAAAATATTTTGTATTTTTTAAATATTCACCCATAAAAAATTTCAGGGCTCAAAATTTCATTTATTCATACCGTTGCTATGGAAACAGAGGGAATTCGATTTTGCTATTTTTCACATTTTGAAAAATGAATTTTGCCATTTTTACGCTTTTTTAAGAAGGAATCGAGACAAAAATAGCCATCACAAACCCTAATATTTCATAAATTATGTTACATATACTATTACAGAACTGTTTCATTGAAAAAAAAAATCCAATTCGATCGAGAACTTATATAATCATTTTTATGACCCCTTTTCTCAAATCTATGTTTTTCTAATATATGAAAACGTATGGGTTTTCAAAATAAATTTAAATGAGTTAGCACGCGGACCCAGATATCACACATATATTTTTGAAGACAGTTAGTATAGGTGTTCATGGCATTAAAGTTTTTGTCATGGTGCAAACTTTATGTCGTTTAGTCATAATTCATTATTGACCCTTGAACCAATTTATTGTCAAGAAATTCATACCTAATGAGAATGTTTATGTTCTAAACAAACTGGAGCTGCAAATTGCACCTGGCAAATTACTGACACAAAATATGGGGTCCCGTTCGAAAATTCGCTAAGGAAATTTATGAAAAGAACTGTTTTGTAGTTCTGTTTATTCTCAATATGTTAATTCAAATAAAAAAATGATTTAATTGAAAGAAACTTCATAATTTGGCCCTTGTGTTGCAATATTCTCGATATGACCCCACAATATGCATAGTTAGGTAGTTTTGACTCACAAGATGTCGTCTTAAGGCATACAATAAGAGTTTCATTATTGGAGAGCTTTTTACTCAAGTGCAATGTGTTTAAACCTTATTAATAACATGCATAGATATGCAATGGAGTATTTTGCATTTGGTATCCGTTGAATTTGAACAAATAATAATGCATTTTACAACAACACTCCCTTTCTTCAATTTTAGGCAATTTGTTTGATGACCAAACCGGAGACCTTCATTACCTTTCGCACAAAATTATTTTAGTCATTACTTACTAATGCTTTGTTTTATGAAAAGGCTAATGTTGATCTATTAAATAATGTACAAATTAAACATATTTTTCTCATTCAGATGTGTGAAAAAATGTTATGGAAAGTAGTCAAGGATTAATTAGCACCTTGAAAGGGAGTGCCTAATAATTAGACACTTGGTACCTAGTACAATCAATCAAGAGGAGTTTATCACCATATTGTTTTGTTTACATGTCCATCATAAATAATTCATATGCCTGGCAGGATAATAGCATCTATGAGTTGAAATTGTTCCCATTTATTTCCTTCAATGCGATTTTATCGCGATATGTTGCGTGATAGAACCGAACAAAGGCATTGTACGGAATGTTAGGGCTGTATCAAATTCGTCGTTGCCTTTTAGAGTATTCTCTTTTACGAGTTGGTAAAGAATAGAATCGTGGTGACGATGCCTATATGTGCATACAATACATGACGTCATCATGACATAAAAACCATATATAGATACATTTAAACACTTAATAGATTGATATGTAGAGGCATCAAATTGAACTCATCATTTTTGTACCAACTTACGATGTAATGACGAACAATGCTCGGAGCGTATCGAAAGCTGCTTCGAGATATATTAAAATAGATTCACACACATAAGCTTTCAACAACTGCGGATATTGTTAAAGGTCTGGCATAGTCTAAAATGGCTATGAACCTTGATAGATTCAAGATGGAAACCTGATACGGATGTTTAGAATACATCCACATTAACTTTATACTGCTTGCCAGTGTGTTTATAGGTCGAAAGAATAAAACTATTGTTTTGAATTAGTTTTATATTCTATATTATTTTGACAATCATTATTTATATTTTATTTAAATGTTATTGTGTTTACTTAGTTTCCATTCTTTAATATCCAATGCATGTGTTCAACACAGGACGTCGATGGATGTTTTAATCCAACTTTCCATTCGCCTAGCTACTAGTACATGTATAAGCCACACACGCAGTCATCAATTACAAAAAGCATGATAATTGAACTTTGAATAACGAATTGACATGTACTGCTAGCCTGGTCGGCAGAAATAGCCAGATTGCAAGTTGCGGTTTAATGACATTTTCTAAACTCCTACACGATCACAGAACTTAATAGAAAATTCCCATTCTTTTTTCATGTGCTTAGAAATGAAACACTTCATTGTTTCCTCCAGCTACGTTGAAATTCCTCTTATTATCCTTTTCATGTGGTTAAAAATGAAACACAAAACTGCATTGTTTCTTCCAGATACATTGAAACTATCTTTGTTTATTTATGAACATTTATTCATAAACTACAGGTCCCATACATAATCGAGACATGAATACACCCGACAAAGACAGGCGTTCGTGTTCAACACGCATATCACGAAGTTAGAGCACGCAAACTCTGAATTATTTAACAGCCCTAGACTAGATGCAAGGCACCATTCAAACAACAGCACATCACCATATTATAAAGGAAACAATTAATTATTTATGAAGTAGTTAAGGACTCACAAACAATTTAACTGCTGGGTTTGTTATTGAAAAGTTCTTAACGTTCATTTAATGGCGATCTTGGGTGTCCGTCTATATCGTATGCCAAAAATAAACGGGTATCGATGAAGATAATGCTGTCAGATTGTCTGTGGTCTGAAGAAAGACTGTAAGAAACTGATCAAGTCAATGAGATATATAGACGTAAAGAATATACATGTACCAGGTAAAGTACGAGGTAGTTTAGTAGGATGGAAAGAAAGCGGACAATTCGTAGGAAATAGTACTAAGTACAAGGGACAGGAATGAGAAGCATAGTTCGTGTGGTTTGATACTATTACGTTGTAAAACAGACCCTGGATTGGTATTATACGGAAACTAATAAACTGTCCGATTATATTTTAATTCGATTTTCTGAACATCACATTTGGGGAAGTTTAAGTACGCAGTTCCATATTATAAAGTAGCCGGTGTGTCCATGTCTTACAATATTTGTTGTACATTAAATGCGTACAAATACACACTGACAAACCCGCTCTAAGCAGTCATTAAAACGTACATCAATTGTATCTGCGTGAATAGTCGTTTACAGTGGTCAAAATAATATTTTACAATTCCGTGTACATTTTTCTTGTGTAGTTGTTTAACTTAAGTGATGACAAAAACTACTTTCACTGTTGTATGTTATATTGTCATTTAGTGGGAGAAAGTATGTGTCATTGTGAGACGTGTGTGACAATGCCGTACAAGATGACACTAAATTGGACAGCAGAACGCTTCATAAACAGCACAGCTGAGCACATGTATCACATAACAATGACAACAAAATTAAGACGAGGCATAGTACAAAAACGAACAAACACAAAGCACAAACAATATCACTGGTACAAAAATGTAGGAAGATAATATTACACCAAGCTGGCAGAAACAGTATAATATGAAAGCCACCGACAGCCATTAAATCCGGAATATGAGTCTGCAATCACAAAACGAAACAACACTCTACATGCAAATTACACCATGCAGCAACCAGCATAACCATCATGTAACCACAGAGACTATAAAATGTTTTTGACAAATAAAATTGTTGAAACATGTACGTATGTTAAAATCTTACCCAAGGTCGAAACTATGACTATACCATAATGTTTGTGTTATATATATTGCAGGACGTGGATCATCACTGTGGTCAGTATGGTGGAACTATGATGGTATTTCCGGTCCTATGATGTGGGGTTCTATGACCAGTGATTGGTATATGTGCAGTAAGGGAAAGAACCAGTCACCGATTGACATTGACCCCAATATGCTGCTATTTGATCCAACACTTAAACATATTGTAATACACGGGGATACGGTAAGTGATTAAGACATCCGAACATTTCTCACTTTCATCAGTTGTTTTAGATAAAAAAAGTATTTATTATTTGAATAAACATCGTTGTACAACTAAACTAAAAATTTAATGAACACAAGTAGCGTTTCTAACAAGTGATATATTAAATCGTATTATTATACTCTAAAACTATGTCATTGTTTTATGCATGACTGTGTTCTCTGCAAATATCGGTTAGCGTAGATGCACTTTGTGTTTTTCTACCTGCACTGTAATGATGTCCTGGTAATACCGGTCAAACCGAGTAAACACAAGCTGTAAACACTTCCTACCAATTATCTAATTACTTAGAATCAAAAACACAGAATGTTCCTAATTACCCACATGACAGACACTCTACTAACAACCTCGTATATTGCCAATTTTCAACCGTCGCATTATTCATTCATACGCAAACAACGTACAATGCATTTCGTACTAGTGAGGGTTCTTCTTTTTATTGAAGGATTGTGTCCGCGAACTGAAGACATACGAATATGTATATAATGCTTAAAGTACACTCCTTAACCGAAATACACTTTTAAGTACTGGCATTTATAGGCGTACTAGTACAAACGAGTTGTACGATTCTGGTCGAATATCCTTTTGTAAATTCGTTTTCATATAATTTTGTTGTTTGTAAAAATATAAATGTTCAATAAAATGAGGACATTGTACATAAATTCATGTACATCGACTGTACTGTAATCATGTATGATGCGTTTTTTTTCTTCCTTCTAGATTACAGGGACTGTGATAAATAATGGAGTTGATTTGTCAGTAGAAGTAAACGATTCTAGTGAATTCCCTATGGTGAATTTAACACTTGGACCATTATCGTACCAATATACTATATCAAGAATCAAATTTCATTTCGGAAGTTGGGATGGTTTCGGATCGGAACATTCGGTCAAAGGAGAATTTTTCGATGGAGAGGTAATAGCTTTTAGAAGATCGACGATCTCAATTGTATTATCGAAAGTACACACACTCGTGTCTACTCCTGACAGCGGCCATGCTACCTATTTGGTTAAATTATACGAGCGTGCATATAAATTGTTTATCTGAATTCAAAGTAACTGTTCTTTGACCTAAATTGACGGTTTGTGCTTGTTGGTCTTAATTTAAAATATGTTAAAGTTGTTTGACCTCATTTAACATTGCTACATGTACACACATAATACGTCATTTATTAAATCGGAGTTTAAGTAATTATTGTTTGACTTAGTGCTGAATGCATATACTCGTACAAGTAAGTACATGATCAGAAGCTTTTGGACTTACTGGTAGGTGACCCAGACAAAAACAAAACTGCTGTTGAAATATGAAGTAAATGTATTTTACTAGTCATTTAGTTTTACAAGGAAATAAAGCGGTAACCGTTGTTTTAAGGTGTTGTTTCTCGATCGCATATTGCTAGAACATGAACGTCCGTATCGAGAGGTCGCAACTGCACCCCAGGCTGCGACCTTGGCTGCGACGTACCAAATTCATTAAAATGTGTTCTGATAAAGTTCCGTTCCTTAACACAATTAGTTCCAGGTAATAAGTGATGCAACCGATATCTGCGATAATGCGAATGAGTGGTCTCAATACATTAGAAATACTGTTGACTAGTGGATTAAAACAACATGTGAAACAAAAATGTTATAAGATATGTAAACATTTATTTTTTATTTTAGATTCACATAGAAGCATACAACTCCGATATATTCACCAATTTTTCACAAGCTCAAAAAGCACCAAGAGGTATTGCCATTATAGCAGCCTTCCTCCAGGTAAATGTTGTATATCATACATACCTTGTCTAACCGTCGATAAACATTCATTGCAATCATTAAACACATGTAAATATGGTTGCGTTGAGTCGGATATTTTCATACATTTTCCACATTTAGACTCGCATTTTAGACATGAATTAGTCGCTGGCTTAGAATGAGAAGGTTTTAAGAACAAAATCGATTTTTTGCAAAAACAAAAAAACAACTGACAGAAAATTACTCTTTACTAATGGTAAAACAATGTTCAGTTTGGTCAACATGACAAGTTCCGTTTTTCATGAAAATATGTCCTTCAGAAGCGCCTTGTGGTGCCGATTTTAAGGTCGTACTTACGACCTTCTCATTCTAAGCCAGTGTCGTATTTGTTTTATACCGGTGTTCTGTGTTTATTTCGTACATTTGTATTAAAATTACAGCATACTGGTCCACATGATATAAGTTTTGATATTAGGCCCGCTTTAATGGCATTTTAATGATATAGTCATTTGATCATTGAAAATATTTTCTACATATTTAAGGCAAGTAGTTTCGCGATTCAGGTGATAATTCATGTAACTTCCGAAATACGCTTGATGTCTGCTGTGGCCAAATACGTAGACGCAATATCATATCATTGACTATAGGTAATTATTGATGTTATGTTTGGAAAATAAGAATCTCTGCTTGGGTTATTTATAGCTGAGAACTAGGCAATAGAAAAGGGCTCACAATATCATTGTTGTTACCAGAGTAACAGTCATTATGAAATACCATGTTTGCTGTGCATTTCATCACTTCATGGTCATTTTCCCGCGCTTGCCAATGTAAACAAAATTCAATAGCTTCACATGAAGCGCTAATTGAGGAATTTAGTTCAATCAGAGTTACCAGTACATGTATATATAAACTTTTAATATTTTCTTTCAGGTTGGCAAACGTTATGACGATGATTTCGAGGTTTTAGTAAACTTGAGTAAATTAGTTCCATATAAAGGTAACTAAACATAGCAATATTCAATTTAATGTTTCCACATAGTGTATTGTTTAATGCTTACTCATCAAAGAATTTCATTGTTGTTTCCCAATCTCAGATGTCATTAACAAGTCGAAAGCACTTGGCAAAGAATGCCCTTTAGTGTCATTATCTACAGACCATGCATTTATATTTTATTTAAACGACATATTATGTCATGAATAAAACTAAAAAGAGAGTCCTGGGAGTCAATATAATATATTAACTCGTGATGATTAACATGTAATAGTTACGTTAAAGCGAACTAAGATGTAGAAAGTACGTAAAATAGAGGTATTTTTATATGACTCCCGTATATTACGGCGACGCAGTGAATATAGTATCGTTTCGATGGACATGTTGTTAAGAATTGTAATTATATGAATTAAACAATTGATTATGTATCAAGCCGTGCTTCCTGTTCTCAAATTTGAATTTTGTCTTTAGACAACATCTATACTTTCACAAGGCAAGACAAATCATCGATTAGGGGTAAACATCGAAGGCAATAAACATTCTATAGTACATATTGTTTTCTGTTACAGGTCAAAGAGTTCGACTTAAACAATTTAGCTTACAATCATTTTTGCCGAACAAAGACAATTATATAACATATGAAGGATCGTTTACCCAACCCGGTTGCTATGAAACGGTGACGTGGATCATTCTAAATCGACCAATAGCTGTTAGTTTCGACCAGGTTTGTTTGTTTTTGTTTTCTGCCAATCTATACAGTGTGTGTGACAAAAAACATTGAGTCTCTGTCAGTGTATTTCCCCACAAAGTTTGCTAACGAAAAGTACACAACAGACAAATAAAAACCATTGAAATTGTTAACTTAATCTGTCCACTGTATGTATCTGCAAAAAAAATTTCAAACCGTTTTTGTTCGGCAGAACAGAACCAATTTGTTTACAAGTCCGGGTCCTGCAGTAATTAAAAATATTTTTTTAAATTAACAATCTCTTATTTAAAGACGTGACGTTTTAGAGGAACAGACATCTTACATGTATAACAGTATTTAATACATAATAACAAACATTCTTAACAGTCTTAAAACATTCCATCATGAAGACATGGGTCTATTATACTTTATTACAGGGTTCTTTTCACTGGAATAACATAGTTTCTCACTTCATGATAACGTTTACATCAACGTCTCATAGTTTTTGGTTTTTCATAACAACCTTTCCAACGATACCAACTTTTTATGTATAAATATTGATACTATTTACTATTGTGCGGAATTACTGGACCACCATGTACTCCGACAGTACATTTCGCTGGTTTAGATTACTACTTACGAACTTATAAGACTAATACATAGTGACATGTAAATACAGCATCACAATGCGCTTCTTATAAGCCTTTTTTTATTAAAATCGGAACTTGTCATGTTGACGAAATGAAGTTAAACATCGTGTTTACCGTAAGATAAGAGTAATTATCGAACCGCTTTTCCTTTTTTTCTCAAAATAATGCTTTGTAGCTACGACCTTCTTATCCTAAGCCTGCGATATGTAGTATGTCGCTTCGGTAGTAAAACTAGCAAATGCAAGGGTAATCCACAAAGGGACATCCAACATGCTGCTTTATATGCCACTATACAAAACAGATACGTATTTTGTTGTAATGACGCCTTGATATGGATTCAGCAGGTAATTAGACATGAGCGTAAATATGGAGCTTTTGTCAGCCACTTTCACGATATATATCGTCAGGTGATACCAAACTAATTAAACTAGTTAATCAATACTCACATTTATACATAGATCATCTATGAACCAAATACTTTAATGTAGAGTATTGTTCAAAGTATCATGTCTTTTTTTAAATATATTGATTTTGTTTCAGATGAACACATTGCGAAACCTGCGTCAACGAGATGTAAACCATCCCCAATCCTTCATGGCAGACAACGTTCGACCAATTATGCCTTTGAACAGACGTACTTTGAGAACAAACATTAATTTTGTGAGTTAACCTGATACTTTTATATTAATGTCTAATTATGTGTTACATCACCTTACATGTAGTAAATAAACTAACGCTCATTAATCACCAAGATCACAAGAACCCCTCTAAAGTGGTTATGCCACTCGCAATCAGCGAAAAGTATGTCATCATTTCTGTGGAAAGACTTATTCTGAAAATCAGTTCTTACATTGGAATAAATACAAGTATCATTTATATTGTGAGTTACGAATTCACTCCACGGAAGTGGCTTTCTAAGATGGTTGAAATGAACAAATACCACCCAACCGTATGTTTGGTACTGTTTATGAATTCAGAACGTCCATCTTATCTGTAAAACGTGTTTGTCGGACATGACATAAGACTAGGATTAAATATGCTTACAGTTTTCTTTCTTACATGGTCAGTAAGATGAAATGATCCAACACGTTTCACTGATCTCTAGAAAATGGTTAATGTGATTCCAATAATCAAATTTTGTACTAGTGCATGCGTTCGTCGGTCTACCATTAGATGTAATTGACCTGGTTATGTAGCTGATTGTGGCTAGAATGAACTCGTCACCATTCCATTAATCATAAGGCTATAAATCGTTTAATGCTCCCTCAACTATAGTAATTAGTAGATAATGTAATTAAATCTCGGAAATCGGCCATTCCACTTTATCCTACATTTGTCATACAATTGATTAAAAACCAACATCAGTTTAACCCGCATTCAAAATACAGTGGATATGTTGCCTTATTCATTTTATATATGTTAACATTGCATAATTCATATACTACTAGGTTAATGCCTTGTTCGATATCTCTTGTCTCTATGTCTCGGTTTTAAATCATTTAAATATTGAAAAAAGAGTGATCGCAGTTCGACTCAGTATGTACTTAACAAGTTTCTTTCGCAGCACCCGCTCCTTAAGTGGAGCACGTATTAGTTATTTGTAAAAACGCTGAAGAAATAATATTGCAAAAACAATATTTGCAACAGCATAGCAAATTCAAAACTAGTAGGACTGATTTTTAAAAGAGTGTCAAAGTTTTAGTTATGCACTGAACAAAGATAAAAGTTGAAATTACTATGAATAGTAAATACAATGTATTATGTTCCATATGTATATATGAAATGTTCTTTAATTCCAGAAACGAGGCTGTACAATGGAAGAGGGAAGATATTACGAACGTGAGTACGTGAAGGGTGTGTTTAATTAGAACCAATATTAATAACTTTTATTGTATATGAATTGTGTTCGTGTGTACACTTATAACAATTATTACAGGTTGGATATTTAACATGTGCTGTGAACATATTGGTTTTCCTTGATTTATGATTATCAATTATTAATGCATTCAGCAAACAAATGTATTTGTGATTTGGTTGTTTCTAACAATAGGTACATAATTACGGGTAAATTCGCTAATACATAGCCAATATTTAAGTGTCGTTTATTGAGCAGAAGATCAACTGAGAATGTAAGTGAAGGCTAGTGTTCAGAGAAATCACAATATGGATCGAACCTACTTCTGATCATATATGTAGCATACCACTTTCCACAAATCCCATAACAAAAACTAGTACACCCGTTCAAATTTGTATAATATACAGTCGCATCACTTGATATAATGTTTATTACAAAGGTATCGCCTTGGTCAAAAAGAAAAAAATTCATTTCATAACATAAAATTCACACTTCTCTGATGACAGACGTAAAACATTTAGGTATTTAATATTTCGAACAATTACGAAACTATTTTACTCAAATTGTGTAATATTTCAGTTAATACGAAGAAAAGAGTTCAAGAATGAAGTGTCCAAATCGTAAATTCTGGTTATCTCAATATGGAGGCCGAAGTTGAAGCTTCAGTACTTAGAAGATAAATGACCATATGCGACGAGAGAGGCTACATTAGTTCGTTATAGCGGAGAAATAGTCCTGCAGTAAGTGTCAGATTAGGTTGCAGAGTGGTAGAAAAAGTCCCTAAGTTGCAAATCTGAGACGAGCGTGTGTTTATTTGGTTTTGCCATGGAAGTATTCAAATAACAACAATGTTTATGTGGATGTGACCGCGTTTAGAGCGGTGCTGCTGTAGAATGTTACCTGGATAAATAATCCTGCTTTCATTATATTTGAATGCGATATATTCATTTGGTGGATTGTGTAAATATAATTCTATGGAAGCGGTAATGACATTCAACAAGACGAATGTACCCATTTCGTCTCGCTAAATTGTTTATGATATCCATGTCGTATCGGGCGACAGTATTAACATTCCGTGGCATAAATCAGTAACAACACAGTGATAACAACAAAAAGATACGGATTGTTTCCCAATCATCCAGTGTTCTTAGCTTTAGAATAGTTGATGATTTTAATATTGATATGTTTACCAACAATAATGATATTCGCAGCGGATGAAATAGTATCTATTGATTCAATGGATCATTGTGTACAATTAATTGATCTACAATAATTGACTTTATTACACGGAATAGAAGTTAATCAATACCCACCGAATTAAGACCTATGTTAATCAATTATCTATGGTATTAAGAATAAACTGCCATTCATTATGAGTCCAAAGTAAATGAAATATTACTATACTTTTGTTTAATATCGGGCCAATATTGAATTCTTAAAATAAAGAATTCCAATGCAATGCAGTTGAGAAAAATACCACATGTCATTAAGAGTCGTAGTATAAAATCATATGTAACTATATTATGTAAATGTCTTGATTTCATGTTCTATATAGATATTTGAAGAGACTGTTATGCTGTATAAAATATGCCATTTCTGCATGCAAGCAATCATAATGGTGCTATCTTTTGCTAATAAATTATTTTCCACAATAAAATGTTGTTATGTATCCCCGTTAACCATGAATGTATAGCTTGTCTATCTTTGGATTAAAGACCATGTATACATCGGTTATGTTTCCAAGCAAAACCTGAAAAGAAGATCATGTTATGTGTCCAAGAACAAATTGCCAATCTACCAAGAAGTTCTGGACAGTTGATTATAAACATGTACATTTAATCAATATCATACTCAAACACCATACTCAATTTTTAACTTATGCGCAATGGATAACCATTTTCCGACATGATTTTACATGCAAACTTTACTTCTTATTGGAAAATATTCCTTTCGAATTAAAAGTGTCAAAGTGAAATCGTTGGCTGATGTATGTTTTGATGCAAATTTTTGAATTTGTGTTTATATTTTCAATTTGTAGTACAGTTATTGATCAATTTAAGAAAATTGACCCAATACAAAGTAATGAGGTGTTTCATCAATGATTTAAGTGATTTATTTCTTCAAATCGATAGGTTAGTGCATGGAATAAAAAGGTCCAGAACTTTTGAAAGATAGACTGGCTGTTACGCAAAAAATTATGTTTCATTGGATGGCAAATTTGAAATTCGACCAAGTGTACACGTTAGTTTGATTTGCTTTATAAATTTACAATTACTAATACCGGTAAGAAATATATCATTAGTTATGCAATAAGTATTTTAAATTCATTATGAAAGTGCATGACATTGGTGTTTCCAACAAGACGACAACACAGCAATTCCATCCCATGGTCGTCTCTAAAACTAAGAACTAAATACTGTAAAATCATTTAATTTCGTTGGGACGGAATTTAGTGGTTTTGGTAAAAAAGACAATTTCGTTGGCACTTGAGTTCGTGGATTTTGCATTTCATGTAACAAAACAAGGGTCAAAATCAATGTTCGTTGGGATTAAAGTTCGTGGTTGAAGTGAACCACGAAATCCACGAAATTTAATCCCCCACGAAAACTAATGATTTTACAGAAATATTATATCATTGACAGGCAAATCACAATGTCAATTTGTCGTCATGACAGCCCACGGACAGAGTACTTGTTGCAGTCAAAGCGTTGTTTGGTTAGAACAAGAAATCAGTATGACACCTGTCATCACAGAAATAACATGCTCATGATATTATCATTGCACCTGCAAACAATCCATTTTAACGTTAACAAGCCATGTACATGTATTCCCGACAGCTCTTGACATAACAAGTGATTATTTCCTTGTCCAGGTTGCTATCAAATGTACTGCGTTCCTATAATTGCTCTGTTGTTTCACCTGCTGTGTCACACCTCACACATGCCCGGGTTAAAATAAAACGCCATTGGCATCGTCAGACAGATCTCACTTGAATGCGAAGTCTTAATGAGAGGATAAGGTAACATCTCTAGTGTTTTAAATGAGATGAATGCTCGTACAAATTGTCTTTTCATCTTTTTAATTCTAACTTTCACTCTTTCGTTTTCTGCAAAGTACATACACGCATGCACATAAATGTTTTTACCATGCCAGGTCGACTAACTATTATTCCATTTCCCACTAGAAACGCCCTTTGATGTCGCTTACATAGTTATTTTATAAACAATAACCGATAAAGCTTGGCAAGAAGTACATTCGTTGAGGTGCATACTGCTGTCTCGGTGTACAAATACATATGTGTGTGAACTGCAATAAAACATGGTCATAGGTACTATTGAATTATTATTCTTAAAACGCAACTAAAAAAATTACTGAAAAGACCAGCATCTTGGTAATGCATGAACACAGTTCTTTATGCGGTAATATAATTACAATAGTGAACCAAGTCCCAAATATGAAAGGTATTTACAAACCAAATATTACTCCTTCCAACAACATTAGACGACATCGATATGTAATAGTCTTACATGATACATACGAACAACAAAGTTTACGTTTTTTATACATTCAAATGATAGGCCGTTAGTCCATCGGATTCGGAAGTCAGTTAATTCAGCAATTTTAACACACTTAGCACTTGTATTTGTTTCTTTTAAACCGAGTGAACCCAAAAAGCAACACAATTAACTAAGCTAAGTATAAGCCAGCACATTGACCATGTCAGGTAGACGTCTGATTACATCTGTTGTTAATAATTCCGTACTTCAAAGGGACTTCTTCAAGGACACCAAAGGTATCAGATGGTACTTATTACCATTGCTATCACGAACGATGCAGACAGGTTAAAATTGTCATTTACATGTGAGCGCGGGATTACAAGCCACGTTTAGAAATATATTGTAATTTTAAATTCAAGACTGGTACAAATGTACCTTGACACAATGAATAAAAATATTATATATTGCACATAAAAGTACTCATCAATCGATAATAGTTTGCGACACGATGGACACTACATGCTGTCACCGGTTACAAAGGTTCTTGAACTACTTGTTTGTAACTGATTGATTAAGTATATCATGACTCGATGATCTATGGAGTTTACGTTTTTACATTAACAGTTTATATTATATTGTTACAGCATAAACAAAAGGCAGCTGGTGGGGATATTTTTTTTTATCTAACTTTTTCAAGGCTAACCGGTATACGAGTATATATGACTCTTTTTGCTTAAATGGCATGTCTGATGGAATGTTATATTACAGCATTTAATGTGTTAAATAAGGGTCATGAGGATATTGCCACCACAATAAATAAAACTAAAGTATGTCACCCTTGCACCAGTGTTGTGTTTAATACAGATAACCTTGTTAATCGATTGTCATTCCTTGATTAAAACAGCATGATTGCTGGGAAATCTAGATAACATTTTCTGAAAATCGCAGCGTCATAAATGAATGAATGTTGCAACACTACATAGTGGCATAGTGCATAGCCTTGCATTGACGCGCATTAAATGGTTTATACATGCCTTTGTCTCGCACTGTGGTTATCAATATATCGATGGCTTAGAATTAGAAGTGCCACTTACGACTTTTAAGATTCATACATATTTAGAATAAGCATCACAAGGCGCTTCTTATGAGTCCATTTGCATAAAAATCTGAACTTGTCATGATGACCAAAATGAAGTTGTAAAAGTGTTTTCCGTGTTTTCTCAAAATATCGATTTGATAGTTACGACCTTCTAATTCTAAGCCATCGGTGAGTTAATGTCTACCGTACTGTCAAATAATACTCATGTAAGCTGTAATAAATATGGATCAGTTATGCAGGGGTTTGACGGATATAGTTCCGCTGGTACTAAAGTTGTTGGGAAACTTACGCCACATGCACTGTACAATTATGAATGATGTGCTCATCTGAGAAAACGAATTCCCATATACAAGACTCTTAAGAAAGGTTAATTGAAATATAACGGAGATGGCGGAAAAGTATTTATACTGTATCCGGAGTATCGGTGCTAAAAACATTGCTAAAGCAGTTCAAATCATAATGATGCTTAATCAAATGTTTTCTACGACGCGGTAGGTAATGGGGTCGCCTGTTTCAAGCAAACGACTAATCACATATCTCGAGCTGTAATCCCAGCAGCCTTAGCAACCTCATTCGTTGCCATAACGACATTTAAGTCGTTAGGTTGATGGCACATTCATTTACAAATTGCATAAAAATATTGCTTATATAAAAAGCTTGTTTTCATAGCATTCTATGACATTGTAGTTAATTGAATCGAAGTTTTATATAGATGTGTAAAACGCTTTGTGCATGTGGAAATCTAAACGCACACCCATAGTTTTTCTGCGAACACTATTAAGTAAACAGAAAACGTGCTTGCAAGGTTATCGCGTCTGTTTTGTTCATTACTTTATGTGGAACTATTTACAATGTCCTTATCAAGCCTGAAGTATCCATTAATGGTTTAATCATATGACATAGGACAAGGGTAATACAAATATGAATACAATAAAGACGATACTGAAGGTACAAATATGACCGATCCAAATGCCTTGTAAACTAATATGAAGTAACAGTTCAACGGAAAAACTATTTGCTCCATATTGATGGTGTAACAGGAATATTAAGTGACTGTACATTATTCGAAATACTCAAATTTAAGTTTATGAATTTTCCTTTATTGTTCTATTTAATACACACAACTACATTCATTTTATCTGCTATTGTACTCAAGTTAAACATCTCAAAGTCACCAGGATGAGGTCAAATATTGTTTACAGAGGTCACGTTTGGAAAGGGCTTGTACTCTCACTGTCGAGGTTCAGTTTCTGCTTTGCCTTTCTTGTTCCATTCTTTTCATTCCTATTCGATACTGATAATGGCTCTCTTGTTTCTTACCTGCATCAACAATGACCAAAAACAGTGTGCACCTCTGTTGTTTGTCGACCAATACATTTATTTCTTTGAATCCGGATATTGACATTGATCAACTTTAATAAAACACACATTAACCTTAGAGAGTTTTGAAATGAATCGGTTCTTCGCTTAGATGTAATTGAAACACTGTAACAGTAGCAAATCCCAGCAACGTTATTTAGATGTCTTTCTTGTTCTTAAATTGATTTATTATATATTTCCCTTGATAGCAATTACACGGAGCTTCCGATTGGTGATTGATTACGAAATAAAATATTAAAAATACGAATGACAAACTATCATGTTTCATTGAAGATGTTATCTCATCATATTAATGAGGAATTAAAACACGTTCACTTATATTTATACATTTACACATTATCCTTTGTAATAGTTTTGTTGAACTTTTAATCGCATTTAATGATCTTCGTGCTGGAATTATGCCACGGAAATTCTGACACTATTAGCAAAGTAGCCAGTCAATCACTTTCACCGTATGACTCCAAAACTCTAGGACATGTTTTGTTGGGGAGCCTGTCAGCCATGTAATTGTTTTAGTGGTCATAACTTTGACAGAGAAGGATAATAAAACATTTATTTAATTAATACGATATATTAATGCCATTAAAAAGTAGTATCATATCTTGACAGTTCTATTATGAAAGGATTTACACTAGTTATTGAGAAGAAGATGTCTGACTCAGTAATATTGTAATTTTTTACATCATTAAATCGAGCATATTAAATGATACAAAATATCAAAATAAAGGCTGATAGACTTGGGCGAGCATACTGTGATAGTCCAAAATACTCCCAAGTTTATGCTACTTGTCAAAGATGACATCCCGATACTCAATTGTATGTGTCTCTGAAAGTGAATTGTCTGTGTAGTGTATTCCTGCTTAGTACCATCAAAGTGTTTTGTCGTTTGGATGTTTTGTAATCGGCGAGTTTAAGATGAAATTGTTATTCGGAGGTCATTTGTGACGGATTACTGAGACAGGACACATTGCTATACCCACCGTCGATGGTGATTAGTCTAAGACGCTTACATTTCTTTTGGGGACATGTGAGAATGACGTACTTCTATATGTTAACATAACAAATAACAATCATTGTCTGAACAGGTTAAGTATGTTAACTTAGCACTTATAATATATTTCTGACATTATAATTGGTTTTATCAATGGTCTGTCGATGAGAACGCTAGTCGTTATTTACAAATCAAGATGAAAATGAATTAGCTTTACTGTTACCAAAGGCTAGCGTTATCACCAGCCGACACAGTCGTGTATTTACGGTTACCCAAATGTTCCCATTATAGAAATTGTGAAGTTTTCCATACGTACACCCATATTGTTCCACTTTCTATCGTATCTTTTATCGTGCAAACTGTCAAACAAAGACAATTCAACGGGAGAAAATGAAGTGACAGCAAAATTTATGCGCAAACTATTTCTAGTTTAAGATATCAGGGAATCACAAGCGATACACGTGGCCTATGGCACTCATAGTGCAAAAAGTGTACAGCTCATGCCATCCGGCAATTCAAAGAAACATTATCGAAAAGTTCTGTGTCCGAAATTCGTGTATGTCTTTTGTTTATCCATACATATCGTGTCTAGTTCATATCTAGATTACCCTTCCTTTGAAATGAGAATGTTACACATTAGACAATGGTCAGATGTAATCTGTTTGAAATTCTCATCGTTGCTGTAAAAACACGTTCGATCTTAAAACAGACATATTAGAACGACTTTAAATCCTTTGAGATAAAGAACCAATCATTAGATGGACGTGTCTTTATCCTTTTAACCAAATCTCTTATTTTTTTATCCTGTTCAATGATGGTATTTTCTGTATAACGACAGATCGAAGGACAGTAGGTAGGTACTGAAAGTAAGACACTTGTTTGCAATATAATTATATTCAAGAATATACTGATATGGTTCTCATTCTCTATGCAAAAAGTACCGCTGTCATTTTTTATTATTTCAACTTTCTTACATGTAGCTACTGTGGACAAACAGCACATTATTTGCTTTTCTATATTTTTGAAAATCATACGAGCGAACATGTATTCAATCACTTTCACGAGTGTTAGATTTATACTGTACATTATGAATGTGATACAAGATAAATAAATTGATATAAACGTATTTTGAAAATAATATGATTATGTTTCGTATGTTTTGAGTGTTTGACTATGGAAAACTCTCCTCGTTTTATCGCTCCAAAAAGCTCGTCCAAATCTGCACTGATGTAGTGCTAATTACTTGTAACAAGGTGATGAAATATGAGGCCGAATTTCTCGAAATCAGTTCAAATATTCATGCAAAATGACAACTACTACGATGAATCACCATTCATTATCCGAAAAATAAAACCTTCCATTATAGCACTGAAACAAATACTGTGTTACTCAAACATTCAATAGATGATAGATAGTCCTATATTGTTCTACAAACAAGAGCAATATGTGTAGTACTGTCATTGCTAGACTGCAGGTGATGATTGACATACTGGTTCCATTACAATTGAAGATAGACTTATTGGTTTCATGATCTATTTGTCGCGGCAAGTCAACAATTGAAATGTTCCAATGAAATCAATCAACCAAACAATAACACAGACACAGAGAAACTTCTCAACAGTATCAACAGTATCAACACATAAATGCATTTGGTTATATGGTCATAACAGAAGGAAAAAACATCCAATACGTGAGTATTATCCTTTATCGAAGGCGGGCACAATTGATGTTGTTTTGTTGTAAAATGCAATTTGTATAGAGTCGTATATTAGTGAATTTCACATATGAATACCAAGACATCACACAGTATTTTTTACTGTGAATGTTTCTTCAAAGAGGATTCTCATAACGCTGTAATAACCAAGTTCCAATCCCTTTGCTTAATTTAGTTGCATTTTCCAGTACTTGTTTTTCAGTTCAAATATATTCTTTATTTCATTTTTCTAAAATGAAGTAAATGTCTGTGTCCTGTGATATAAATTTGAATTTAAACAGCATTGTCCAAAATTCGACAAGGATTTGTTTTCAATGTTTGGGTAAACATTTTGTGACTATCGTTGTACGTTATCATTGTTCCTTTGTTCATGTACATCAAGTGATAGGACGTTGCCGCTGAGATTATAATTATATAGTATCGTGCTTTTTATTAACACCTATCATATGTCATATTTATAACTTTATTATGCTTAATATGTGTATAGAATATTACATACAAGTTTTAAAATGAGACAAACTTGATTACAATTTCAAAAGAACAATTACTGATTGCAAATTTAAATTTAATTAAATATTGATCATATATATATACCATTGTTTTCTTTGTTCCTATCATGCTTTCTGTATCTAAGCACGCAAAGAAGTGATATTTTCCACGCCATGCTTTAGTGCATATTAATTTCACATATAATGGCTTATGAAATTACCGCGTCGTGTGATTGTATCAACAAATATTGTAAGATGGCACGCATTCTATGTGATTTTGATAAAGTATCCACCAATATGTCTGCTTGTATTTGAGAAAAATGATGTGGTTGTAAGGTATCACTGGTATGACTTATTTGAACTTTAATTATGCAAAAATGACATTGCACGAAGTATCTACATGCCAGGGTGTCTAGCATTAAATGCAGAACTCAACTTAACCAGCCGAGCACAGAATAAATAAACAACATCAAATGTCACAATTACACGATATTGTATATACATATTAAAGGACTCCATATATGGGAATAAATATCATATACAAATAAAATAAAACTAAGAAATAACGCGTGCAGTATTTTTATATACAATTGTATGATATACTAGTAAGTGTATTTTGAGACTGTATAACTCTTCTACACCGTTTAATTATATTGGCACTTTAATGATGGGAGTCGGTTCCTCAATTGATGGCAAAGTGTTTCCTTGAAAGACATTTGTGATTCTCTTGTTCACTAATTCGCTTCAAATTTATTCCAAATGTCAAACAAATTTGGTGCGTTGTGATTAGTTGATAGTGCAATGGAGTTACAATGGAATGTAATCGCAAAATCGATGCTTTTAAAAGCGATGTCTTATAAGAGTAAATCTAAATATAGACAACTTTGGCAAAAAGGACCATTAGTTCATTCACCATTCTAGCAAGTGTATTTACAGGACAGCATAGCCGAAACTCAGTAGTTTTCAGTAATTTGTAAGGAAATACAATAGAGATACACACTTTCGTTAATTTCCCCATTGGGCACTTTTTTCGTTTCATGTTTGCGCCATAATACAGCAGATGTTATCCTGCCTGTGTTAGTAATTGATAGAATGTCTTGTTCGCGTCCGAAACCAATGACATAACAACCTCTTCATGTGCCGCAATTTTCATTACACTGTATCGATGGCTCGGTAGAAACCTATTGCCACTCGAATTACCCAAATAGTGAGTTCCATTAGTTTTCCGCCAAACCATCGATATATAAAACAAAATTTCCTGCTACTACCCCTTCCATAAACAAGATCACTATACGTGTAATAAAACCGGCATATGGGGATACGGAGATTGTTCGGACGTGACACCAACGCTTTTTGATTTTTTTTTCATAACCTTAGACAAATCTTCACTTTGTCACATACCTTGCCCTTACATTATCGCAACCAACGACGATAAGCTTATTATTATTTTGATTACTTCTTACAAAGAATTTGCTTCAAGTTGCCTCAGTTTGTCAATATGATCTTTATCTTTAAGCCACTAACTATGTTCAAGTGGCGCGTCACTCCCGATTTGGGATTCAACAGGTCTGAGACGTGAAACCTACAAATATTTATAACGAGTCCTGAATTGATGATTTCTCACTGATAGTGTTAACGTGTATCTGCCATCTACTCTACCAAAGAATGAAGTTCAAAATTTAAAGTATAAAGATGCAGAGACTGTCCGAGTTTTACGTTCACCAAGCGACCTTAAAGGTCTTAAACAAGTCTATTTCAACGGATATAGTGGTGTTTGTATGAAAATGAATGTACGAGAGGTGCCCCACTAATATTTGAACAGTATTGAATATCAAATAGTCCGATGCTTATTATATATACTCAAAATATTTCTATATCATCGTGCAAAATAACGTGTTATGAAACTCATACAACAATTGATTATTATTTTATTTCTTAGTTTGCACTCAAATCTATAATTTTGTAGGGGGTATGGTGTTTGGCGTTTTGAAGACCGAATAATCCTATCGATGCTGTTTGCAATTCCCGCTTGTATTAAACGCAACAATATTCCATAGAATAAAGGGTTAGTGGGTATATGTTCATAAGACTTTGGCCTTTACTAATATTGCGTAATATACTTCAAATGTGTGTTCTTAATGTACAGAATGGTGTTTTTGTGGAGGAAGTTGAAGCTCCGTGTTGACAAAACACCATGCTCCCCATATGGTCTCCAGGAAAGTTGTTTTGCAAACATTTTGACCAAATATGGTTTGGAACCTAATGTAGACAGCAATGTGCATTCACCTTTGACGTTTTTAGGAGTAGATATGTGTTTCGTTAAGTCAGTATAGCTAACAATAGCATACGATATGCAAACGTTCGGAAACATGTGAAGCTTAACAAATGTCAACTTATGGGTAGCATTGCCAACATTAATCATATAGTAGGCTGTCCATTCATGGTATATTTCTCAACGATAAAGCATTGCCTCTACAGAGGTGACAAAGTTGTGGCATTTACGGTTCCGTCGAAGCATACACAGCGTTAAAGACATTTGTCTCCCTTATGCTGTTTTTGTGGTATTGAGCATGTAAACACCGATTGTTTCTCGAGTCCGGCATGTATAATTCTCTAAATGAACAAATCGAAAGTTTCAATGGGTACTCTTAACGTCGCTGAAGTCCCTATTTTGATTTTTGGATATGCCTTACTTATTAAATAACCAAATTTAAAGATTTTGGTAGGTATCATCACTTTTTGTCAGTTTTTAATATTTGCGTAATTTCGTTCAAAAGAACAACAAAGCGTAAAACATCCTTCAAGTGACAGAAATTGCATATTTTCTTCACAAAAATGGAATATCCATCCTCAACCAGCAATTTTGAAGGGCTTTAATGGCAGTGGCTGACCTTCAAAACGCAAAACACCATACCCTATACAAAAGTGTTGTTTTTGGTTCATTCTATTTTTCAAACAAACCAACCAGTTAGTGTAAATGTTACCTAAAACATTTATTAACACAATACAAAAGAGATATTTGATTTATACCACATTTCCATGGAAATATGTCATGTTCAACACTGTTCAAATATAAGTGGGGCACCTCTTGTATAGCGTCTACATATTGTCTCCTATAATGTATTGATTCGCCTTAAAAGTACTACATAGTTACACTTAATGTATTTGTACGAATCTCGCATGTAACGCAACCAGCATTAACAAATTCCAATAGAAATGTTCTGATTATTAAATTACAAAGAAATCCGAGACATTGAAGCGAAAGAATGCGTAATGCTAGACGTTCCTATTGATGCGATAACTGTGATAAATCAAGCGTGATAATCGAATAAACTTATAAATTAGATTTCAAATATGACCATTGAGAACATACGTTGAGTCTGCAAGCATTGTGTGTAAACCAACAATATATAATAAATATCTCGAGGTTATCAATATAAAAAAATATAGAATATCTATGTCACAATTAAGAATGTCTTCTCATCGGCTATATGTAGAAACTGGAAGATGGAAAAACCTCAACCGGTACCTTTTAATGGAAGATTATGTACATGTATTGCTTGCAACTTGTTAGAGGACGAATATCATTTTATCATTCAATGCCCAATTTATACTGAAATCCGGAGAAAATGTATTAAACCGTATTACTTGAGAAATCCCAATATGTCCAAATTTGTACAGTTAATTACTAGTGAAAATATATCTGAAATAAGAAATCTGGCCACATTCATTCATCATGCTTTTATAGAACGAAGACAACTACATAATGTGGTATCGTAAAATTAATGTATTTTATAATTGCCTTCTATGTTTGACAGACATTTAAACCAACTCTTTAAAAATGTTTGTATATTGTAGTACACTTATTGTCATTTGTCATACATAGCAGTACAAGTATTGAAATTGTTTCTTTTTCTTAATTTGCTTTTCAAATCATTTATGAATCTAACAACACGCCATTAAGCTTGCCTTGTATTTCGTTTCGACAAGGTAGGCTTAATAATGGAAACATTATATATTTTGTATACTTTCCAATTTTGTAATTCCTCTAAATAAAGAGTAGTTTTGTGCCATCATATCATAAGTGATGCACTATCTCTCGAATAATACGAGAGATAGTGCCTAACATATGATAGTACTATTACAAAACTACCACACCCGTATATTTTAAAATAACATAACTAAATGTTATCTTTTTTCTCATTCACTAGTTATACCTTGTAAACTTCTTGTGTTTCGTTTTCGGCAAGATGATTTACGCGGGTTAGAAATAATTCTAGCTATCATGATATCAGTAGATCTCCCCCATTTCATAGTCCCTGTTGAACATTTGTATATATATGTATGTCTTGTCTTTGCACGTATGTCTTTTTTATGCATGTATACTTGTTTGTTCTTCTTGCATTGAATTTTCGCACTCATTCTGTTATAAATGTATATGTATGGTATGTGTGCTCTTCAATTCCACTTCCATGGTGATATACATTGTATATCGCCGTGAGGGTGGAATTGAAGAGCATATATACCACATCCGTCAAGTTATAATAACATAACTAAGTGACATAACTAAATGTTATGTTATAATGTTGTGTTATATTTTATAATAAAGATGTCTCTCCCGAACCCGGGCCAAAATTTGTCTGACGTGTTACACACATAAACGATTTCTCTATGTTTGATATCATATAATATGAATACTTTCTCGCCATTCTTTCACCTATGCTATTTAATCAGTTGTAATATTGTTGTTTTGTAAAAAGTCCTTTTCAGGACTTTATATGCAAATAAAATCTATTCTATTCTATTCTATAAAACATGTGATAATGGGATGCACATGTGATACAAAACCTTAATTAGACACCTGCAGATTAGTCTGAAGTCTCTGTGTAATTGGCAACAATATGACTTGCAGGAAATTGAGAGCTGATTGCTAGAAAAAAACACATATTGACGTAAAGATAGCAATCAAGTTATTCGATAATTATTGTTTCCAAAATCTACGAAATGATAAGATGTTTGATCATCAGATATAATAGTATTATCCAGTTTCTTTTCAGTAAGATTGGTATCATTTACAAAGCAATTTTAAAATGATTGAATCACGTGTGCCTAAAGATAGATTTCTTTTTCAGAAAACGTCTTTCATTTCAATTATTGTTTCTCACGTATATAAACAATTTAATCTGGGGAGTGTTAAAAAGACGTTGTGTGCTATCATCACCAAAGTGGCAATTTGTAAAATAGACATACCCACTTTGACATTTATAATAAAAGGATAATATTGTTTTATAGCATTGTCAAGGTTATCGTAAGCAAAATAGGTGAAACTCCAGTAACACCACCACTGTTGTCGATGTCTGACAAAGGAAAGATATAAGTGCCAATGATTGAAGTCAAAATGGAGTACGCGGGGTCAGTCTGATGTAATAACCGACAATCTCCTTCGAAGTCGGAGCATATACGCACCATATCATACGCATTTTAAAATGCACAGGGTCTATGTACTAGATTTTGATACCCCTCGTTTACCGCTAATCGCGTTCGTTTTCGATTCGCGTGATCAAAAATGCGTCAGAAACGTAATTCACGTACAGTATCATAGCAAAGATATAATGCGTAATTTATACATCGACGTACAGTTCATGTGTAGTTCATCGCCAGCATTTCTGAGATGATCGCGAATACATTTCTATACTAGTGTTCACCCCCGTTGTCTGTCCGCTATTGACTTTCATCACGCATTCATTAATTCACCTCCATTTACTACATTAATGACAAAGCGAAATATGGTACATGTAGCTCAATGTAAATTGGCCATAGTAGGCCCCAATTTTCAACTTTTTTTAGTCTATGACCACCTGGACCACATATATCATTGTAAAGAGGAGCATTTAAACTTCCAAATAATGCAATAAAAAAGGGGGGTCATGTATCTTCTAAGAAAGTTTTTGTCCTTCAAACACGGTCTATCCGTTTTTACGCATGTCCGCAAGTTCTGGGTTTTACCCTAGTCTACTTTCACTTTGGTATTAAGAACAAAATAGCGGACTAATACAAATATTACAGTTTTACTACACCACATGCATATTTACCAACCATTTAAACTCAATTTTATCATTCAACTCCACATTTTTCAAGAAATATCTCCATTTACAGGCAAATCAAAGTTTTTTAAGGACTACTTGAGTGTATCACCACTTGGTCCGCGGAGGCATTTAGTGGTTCTTTACCTTAAGACAGCCTAGTTTTACTTATTTAAGTGATTTTTGCACTTTTTCAATACTACTATGTATATGCAGCATACAACAATCAATTCTAGACAAATTGTGCATGAATTCTAGAAAAAATGACAAACACGCATATGCGCCTTTAAGGAGAACTGTGGCCAGCACCTGCAAAATATTATGAATAGTGATTTTAAATTGGGATGTTTTTGTGAAAAACTGTTTCACTGAACACTAATTATGCTTTAAATGCCTAATAACGTGTCTATTCTTCATATTTAATCACAATTACCCCTGTCAGACACTAAAATAAGGTCAAATGTGGCATAAAAATGTCAATTTTAGAAGAAAAAAATCTGAAATTTTCTAGATTTTCATGATAAAAATCCAAATTTTCACTTTTTTAGACAATTTAAACAGATAAAAGTGGTCAAAACCCTATCTGGGATGCATTTCCATACATTTGAATGCAAAAAAATGAAAACATAAATTTAATAGAATTTTGCCCTTATTTAGACACTCAGCATAAAATGTTAACTTGCTTTTCTTCTCTCATACTGTTCCCTTATGGCGATTAATAATCTGGAATGAGGCGCCGATATAGATAAATATAAGTTGCAAAAACGTGTTACACAATAGACCTTAAGGTAAATAACCACTAAATGCCTACGCGGACCAAATTCAGATTCAGTCAAATAGTCCGGTAAAAAACTTTAAAGCGACTGGAAATGTGGGTATGTCTTGACAAATCAGAATCATGCAATTGGTGTTAAATGCTTTGTATGAATGTATGTGATGTAGTGAAATGGTTTTATTCAGAAATATTTTGTATTCTGGCTTAAATATGAAAGTGAAAGTAAGGTTGGGGCTAACGGACAGTGAGTAGAACCGTACATGTGAGAAAATCTGTTCACCGCGTTTGACGAACCAAATTTTTCTTATATGATACATGACCCCCTACTTTTTTCATTTTCTTCAAGCTGGATGCTATTTCTATTGATTGAAAGATTTTGAGAGGGCCCCATGGACAAAAAGTTGACATTGTTTTGGCTGACCAAGGTCACTTTACATTGAACTAAAAAACAACTTTATTTGGTGGTTTACATGTGTATGACCTTAAATACATAAGTTTAAACTAAAATAACTATCAACAAAAACGTTATGCGATATATAACAGGAGGATACATTACCTTCAATTTGGCTCGAAAGCAAACAAGTATCTGTCAGACTCGTAAACGTATTTTAGGCGATTCACACTCAAATTTGGCATCAGTTAGACATTTCTGTTCCGTCCAACTGTTTAAGGATTCACGAAGTTTTTGTAACCAACCAAACATACCACAGTTGATGGTTACAAGAAATCCAATACACTGATGTCTACTGTTAATTTGCGATATGTGATAAGGGATATGGAATAAGGGCATAGTTGTTGTTATGGTGCTATACGTAAGTGATTATGGCAATTGATTGTAATGATATGAAGGGTTGATTCAAAATTAAGATTTGATGCTTCTTAGGGAATATCAAATGCATTATTATTATTCTGATGAAATAAATATCAGATTATAACCAAACATGCTACAATAAATTTTCGATTTTTACATTTAAAGCGATGGATCGGTGTTATCTTCACAACTCAGTATTTTATTATTTAATAATATGTTGTAGTGAAGCCCCTAGATAGGAGTCTTATGTGTGTTATATTGTAGCATGCATCACATACTGAGCAATAAATCTTCCGGTGAACGACAGAAACACGGAACTACGTGTCAGAGGAAAATATGTACCAGGTATAATAGGTTAAATTGACAACAAATGACTAATTAATCTATTAAGGTTACATGTAAATAATAAGTTGCAACGAATGTTGTGATATCAATTGTTGCAACATCTACATAATGAGCATGCACGTCTTGGCACAATGGTCATACTGTATTAAGTTGGTAAGGAATCCAAATCGAATGTAAAGAATACAAATATAATATATACGGTAAATCTTCATTTTCAAGAGCGCGATACAATCGTCACATTACAACGAGTGTTATATGGTATGATTAATCCAATTAACTTCTACGTCAGCAACAAAGCATTGTATATCATTCTTCCATATATTGAATGTCAAAATGATTGCCACAAAACATTCAAAACTTCAAACATTTCGCAGAATCTATGTATTTAGCTGAATATACAATGTTCGTCTTATTAACGGTATAACAAAGCTCATGAAAACGCACTGAATCGCAATAATACATAACAGATATGTCAAAACGCAATGCAATGGAAGACATTGTCGACGTTAACTGTACGTTATTTTGTCATATTACATAGCATTTAAATTGAATTCCTCAACATAAGTAAATGAAATCAGTGATTCAAGCGTTTTACTGTGTGTATTATTGGATCAGAACTCAAAGGAATGCTGTGAATAAGACACGCTGACTAGATATATTTTATCTTGAATTGTGTATCACTGGAATCGGTAATGCGTTAATACTTCAATCAGGTTATTTTAGTTCCATTTGCTTTTGATGTTAAAAGACCTATTCATATGTATAAATAATAGAAATTCCTAGATACGATTGTAGAGTGTGTATAGTTTAATGAAGCACGAAGTGTGATGACACAATGTAACATGGCAAGCTAGGGACTGAACAATATTGTGTACTTGTCTCAACTTATACAATGTAATTACTACCGAATGACATATCATGAGTTGATAGTTTAGATTATCGTACGAGGCAATGTATGCTATATAGCATAAGAAATCGAATTGAAATAGCACTATCAAGTGTGCATATATAAATGGTAACATAGTTCCAAAGAATGGTATGTCAACATGTGACTGGACGTTTATGAAAAACATTACTTTTCTTGTTTATTTGGCCTCACGTCTTTTAGGTTCCAATAATAGTTAGATAGAAATATACGGCGGACAATTGCCATGAATATATAATTAATTAGCACTTCCACAGTCAGTCAATATGCATTTCAATGACCATAACTAACGTCACAGCAAAAGATAACCTGACATTCTGGACAGTTATTTCCGAAAGTCTGTATCATAGTCTATGATTCTATCACCCAGGCTAGTCAGACAGGCACACGATGTATATAAGCTTGAAATCAGTCTATACAAGGCGGAAACCATTAATATATCGATATGTTATTACCATTGTATACAGGTTCTTTTATGTACGGTATAAATGTTACTTTTCAGTACCCTTAAGGAGAAATGCTTCACATTTTGTATTAATCGTATTAACAGTATCAATATGCAAAAAAGTTAGTATCAAAGGTTGGTATCAACTATATATGGCCAATACACATTGTCTGATTAACCTAACTGTCCAATTACCTTCTCACACATAATGTATTACATTAGAATACTTTCTATTCACACTTTACAACAATTGAGATATTATTTTGCATCAAACTCACGACAGGTTTAGTCTGAAGTTCACTTGTCATTCAATTGTAATTTATTTTTCGTGATAAAATAGCGTATTAGAAAACATAAAACAGCTCCCGTTTCATAGTCTGATGCTATTGTTTGTGTCTAACATTTCTTAAAACAAACTTCAATGCAAAAGAAGCCAGACAAAATGGTCATAACAAACCATAACATTTTCCAAGACCAATACAGCACTGGCAATGAAAATACGTAAAAATGACCTTGTCTGTACGAAACTATATATTGAGTTAGTTGGCGATTAATAGAAATTGAATAACACTATGCCTGTCTTAACGGATTTTTCTTGATGTTCACCACGAATATATAGTCGTATAACTCTGTAGTTATATCTCAGTGTTATAACTCAGTGGTCAAGAAATATCTTTGCACCGACATTTAATAAACTGACATTCTACAAATAGTATTTATCTGGCCGAACTCCGTCTCACATCCAAGGCATTCTTATGACGTGAATATAGGCTGAAATAACTCGATAGGTAATTCAGTATTCTCCAGAATATCTCAATAGATATAAGACATAGTTAACTGATAATGGATTATACGCTATATATACTATTTTGATTGATATAACCCATGGCCACTTTAAGCACACTCATATTTATTTGACAAAATGTCCACAGGAACCATTGTTCCTGATGTCCGAAACTTGATGCATTCGATTCAGATGGTTTATAGCTATTTAAAATAAATCAAATCCATTTTGAAATGTGCATGTAAATTAAGAAAAAATGGAATACGATTCACCAAAACACCCTCCTTATTTACTGCTGGTGTTCGTTTTGAAAGCCGATTCATGCCTAGTATGGATAAATAAATAGATAACTAATTTTTCATCGAACCTTTGAAATAATATAATTATATTAAATGTAAGATTGCATAGCCGCGAATTTGATACCTTAAATGATAATTAATAAGAAAATATCCTAGAACAAAACATAAAGTACAAACTTCGCTGAGAGAAATTTACGGCGTGGTGACAGTGCTTAATTTACATTCAAAGGGAGGTAACAACTGTTAGAAGTTTAGGTTTTCGTTGGACATATGTTGAGATGAGTATCTTCCTCAAACGAGATTTAACAGTATCATTGAGACGTAATTTAAGGATACCACACTTTTACTTGATATGAAATTCACATAATAAGAACACATGACGGCGGTATGCATCCGTTTAATTTCCATATACCAATCAATTAGCTCAAGACATGTATTTTTGGACTGATATAGGATGCCCACTATTGACATATAAGTGTCACTCGTGTAGAAGACCGAGCCAGAAATTTCTAGCACATGGTGTATGCAGAGTGCCCACAAAAAGACGATATCAAGATAGTTTCCAGGCGGGTCAAGTGCATTCCGCACAAGAATACAAGTATGCCGGATAAGTGAACGACATAGTAGGCAAATCAAAATGAAAGCTGGCATCGATTAGACATCCCTGTTCCGTCCAACTGCTTTGGGATTGGCCAAATTACCAAATTGTCCATAATTAATTGTATGCTTCTTTTCATTGCTAAATATATCTGTTTCAAATGCGATTTGGATATACTGTATGTGTTACTGAATAAGTGCCTACCGGGCGAATCACAAGGTTTTAACATGAACGTTTGTTTTAAAACAAAAATAGAATATTGTTAGTTGTACCGAATGATAAAGTGTTTCTGTCAGTTGATTTAGTTGGTTTTTATCGTAACGGTATGATGAGTGTATCAGTGTCTTGCGTTTTGAATAAAAGATAAAATTTGTTGGAGACATCGAAACGAAATTATAATTTTGCTTAGACAAAATTTGTTGAGTTGTAACCATGGCATGGAGTTGATGCCATGAAGTCGATCATTATGAAACATATCTCGCCATCAGCGAATATTTATTTTACTTTAGATAAATTTAATTATTAAATTAGTATTTGTAACAAACCACACGGACGACTGGTATTTTTTGTATTTATTCTTTCACCTAGTATTACAATTTTATTGACAACACTTATGAACAATACCAAAGAAATACAAACAAAATGCTTCAATCAATTTGTAAAATATATCAGTTTATTCTACCAGTTAAAACGTGATACTTTAATATTCTCTCACAATCGTAGTTATTTTATTATTCAATCAGATGTTGTAGGGAAACCTCTAGATAGGAGTTTTATGGTAGTTATATTGTACAACATATCAAATATGTAGCAAGCACATTTTCCTGCGAACGACAGAACAGTTTTAAAACACGGAGTATAGCTAGTTTGCGATAGAAAAAAATCGTGTTTTTTAAAGATTTCTAAAAATCTATTCATCAGATTTTGGTAAAAAAAATACACAGAACTACAATTACATCCTACCTAGTCTCATTTTGAATTTCTTAATTTTTAGTCACCAATTAAAATATATTTATTCTTTATTACATATTGAAATAACATACGTATTTACAGTTTAACGCAGGGAGGTAATCTGGTATTCCATTGATGATTTACTATCAATTATTTAACCGTTACAATCAGTGATCAGCGGGATTGAGATTGCTGTTATAAAGAAAAGACTTTGGAGGCCCTTGTTATTCGGTTTATTTAGGTGTGTCGCTTGTTAACAATGTACAGCAATAACATGTACTTCGTCATATGCACAGACGGGCCTCGCATGTGTTAAATTAAGTAGGTTGCGAATACGTAAATATACTGTTATGCGTATCATATGACCGTAAATTGGCTGTTGCAAGTATCAAGTCTTCTAACTTGATTTTTCATACAAAACTACAAAAATGTTACATAGAACTTATGAACAAAACTTTTTTAACTCATTTCTGATGTTGCTGAAATTTCAGTGTGTATTAGGTAGATATATTTCATTTATTCGTGCAAAATTTCATACTTGTAGGTGTAGTAATAACAGAGAAATATTTAAAAAACACGATTTTTTTCTATCGCAAACTAGCTATATTAAACAACATTAACGTGTGAGAGAACATGTACCAGGTACGATAGGTTGAAATAAAACAAAATTTCAATAACAAATTCAAGCGTAATTGTTCTAGGATAAAAATTTAATATACAATGCTCGTATTATCAATGTTATAACGAAGCTCATGAACATTCACTGACAGTGGTAAATACATAAATATACATAAGGCCTGTCATTTCGTAATGTGATGGAAAGCATCGCCTTGGTTAACCGTACATCACTTTTTCATATCACTTAGCATTTAAAGTGCATTTTCCTTCATAAGTAATGAAATCAGTTCGTAGAGTGTTGTACTGATTGAAACTTTCATTGAAGCATAACTCACAGGAATGCTGTGAATAAGACACACTGATTAGATATGTTGTATCTTGAATTGTGTGTCACTGGAATTGGTATTGCATTAATAACTTCAATTATGCTTCTTTCAATTCCAATCGCGTTTGATGTTATAGGAGCCATTCGCATGTAACAATGATAGACAATCCTAGTTACTCTTGTGGTGTTTATAGTTTAATGAAGCGGTGTATAAAACCGAAATGAGAAATAAGCAAGAAGCATGAGGACACAAATGTTATATAATAAGCTAGGGAGAGTACACTACGTGATGTACTTGACTCAACTCCCCTTTCCTATAGGCTTAAATAATAAATGATGCACTAATAAAAATGTAAACAAAGTAAAATATGATATGCTTGTATAAACAAACAATATAATGTAATTAATAGAGATCAATATAAACAATTGTAGTCCTTGGGATCGACGATGAAAGCAACAGTGTTAGAATCTTAATTGAGGTTGCCAAGGATGCTCTGTGATAATTCAGTTTCCATATTCTATCACAAAATGTATAGATTCATAGGGGCTAGCTAATTATATAAACTGTGCAATTAACATTGAACTGTGACCGGTATGAATCATCGCCAATGATTCAGGATACTTGCACCCCGGATGATTCGCTCAAACTAAAAAAAGTCCACCTCAAAAAAGTCGAACAACATATGCCTCCGTAGCCCGGTGCGCTTGCCGTCGAATTTGGCGACCTGGGTTGGAAGCCACGCGAAGGCACTCGTATATTTATACCTACAATATTTCAGCAAAACTGATTGGCAAATAAAGGCTATGCCCGGAATTTTGGTTTATTTTTACTCGTGTAGTCCATTGTTGCATATTCTAGTTTCACCAACTACAAGCCGACATATATTTGAATTGGATAATGTTACATCCATGGCTGGAATAACAATCACTCTATTTTTCAATTGCCAACATTAATGTGTTTATGCAGTTAAATAAAGTCTGGTGTTTCAAAGCACAACCAACGCGAAAAAAATAGTTGTATATAAAGTAGAATTCGTCAATATTGTATACTCATTGCTAATGTCTTGTTTAGGATTTTTGATCAACTGCTATAATATGAAGTATATGTTACATGTAGTGGAAATGTTGAATCCTAACCATCTGACGGTATCAATTTTGAAATGAATAATGGCAACGTAGTTCGAAATTATTCTATTCTATTATGTTATATTATGATTTATTCTATTCTAAACAATGGTAAGACAATATGTAACTAGGTCATTCATGGGAAACATGTACATCTTACTATGCATCTTCTTTGTTTTTCAATATTGTGGTTCCAATCATATTAAGACAATACTATACGGTGGACAACTTTCCTGAATATATAATCAATTTGATCTTCCGCAGGCAGTCTATGATTTTATTATGGAAATTAATGGCCATAACCATTGTCACGGATAAATATAACCTGACAATTTGGACAAACGTATTCAGATTGTCTGTATTAAAGTCTATGTTTCTACCTCACAAGCTAGTTGGGCAGTCTAAGACATATGCATAACGGCGACAGCTATATCTTACTACCATCGTACGGATACGGTGTAAAACAAGTACATTTTTATAATATGTCGAAAAATTGGCCCCAATACACATTGGCTGAAGTAATTCGTTATTTCACCAAAATTTCTCTTTAGATGCAAGTTATAGTTGACTGGAACTGTGCTAAATACTCTGACCATTTCGCTTAAGATATTCCATGGATTCGTTAAGTTAGAAATATAAACCGACGTTTATGTAAATGAAAGTTAATTACTTTTAAATTATTCAATAATAATAATGATACATTATTTATACGAGGAAACTTATCTGACATGTCTAAATAGTTTTATAATTACAGAGGATCCTAGTAACCGTAATATGAATATAAGTAGCCAAAATGAAGGTGGGAAATATAAAGTGTCGATGAGATTATTTCAATCATTTTGTAACAGTGCACATTCCGAATAGACTGTTGCTGTTCTTTGTTGACGAGAATAGAACGTATTGACATATAGATACATGATCTATTTATGAAATCGTCGATATTAAAGTAACAAGTATATCAAATGTAAGACAGTGTGTTTATCTTTCCTGATGCATCCAATGGTTATCAATAAGAACAACGATGGGATGAGTTTCTTCCAACTGCGAGAATAAATGGGACGAGGTAAGGTCTATACTTCAGTTATCTGATATAAATTCACGAAATATGCACGCATCCCGTAGTATGAATTAGTTTAATTTATTTGTACTTTATCATAAGTTCCTTTATAAACGTATATATTGTCTAGCACACATTTGGTATAAGATTCCATACGTCTATAAAGTAACAAGTATTCGTAATGAATTGCGTTTTGAGTATTCTCCTGTTATGGATACAAATATTCACAAACGTGACGAAATTGCTCACATATTATTTAAGCATGCATTGATTTTCCAACTGAAAATTATATGTCACTCAATTAAAACATTGATTTGATTTGGCCAACACAATATTGGTTAAAAAGACAATAAAAATATTTCGAATGTGTATATTTCATTGGCTACCATAAATACCATGGCTTCTCTTCCCTCTTACTGTACCCTTTTGGCTATCAATAATCTGGAATGAGGAGTCGAGAGTGATAAATATAAGTTGCAAACACTTGTTACACAATTGACCTTAAATACATAATTTAGTTTAAACTAAAAAAAGCTATCAACCAAAACGTTATGCGATAGAAAACAGGAGGATGAATTACATTCAATTTGGCTCGGAAGCAAACAAGGGTCTGTCAGACAAGTGAACGACGTATCGTGAAAGTATTTTAGGTGAATCGCACTCAAATCTGGCATCAGTTAGACATTTCCGTTCCGTCCAACTGTTTATGGATTCACGAAGTTTTGTCACCAATCAAACATACCACAATTGATTGTTTCATGAAATCCAATACGCTGATGTCTACTTTTAATTTGCCGTATGGGATATGGGCATATTTGTTGTTATGTTGTCATACACGTTACCGAATAAAAGTGATTATGTCAATTGATTGTTCATGTTATGATATAAAGGGTTGATTCAAAGAATTATTTTATGTAGCGAATAAATATTGGATGCTAGTTAGGGAATAGGAAATGAATAATAATAATAATAATTATTATTATTATTATTATTATTATTATTATTATTATTATTAAAATTCATCTGTGTTTCGCTTTTATACACTTTTTTTAATTTCTTGTAATGATTTGAATAGCACAAAGCGATACCTCATATTAATTTTACAACCAAACATTACAAATTGTACTTACGAAACAAATACTAGCGTATAACTAAACATGCTACAATAAAAAGTTTAATTGTATCAGTTTATTTTTACATTTAAAGCGATAGTTTGGTGTTATCTTCACAACTCAGTTGTTTTATTTTTCAATAAGGTGTTGTAGTGAAATCCCTTGGGAATATGAAATGAATAATAATTATAATTATTATTATTATTATTATTATTATTATTATTATTATTTAAATTCATCTGTGTTTCGCTTTTATACACTTTTTTTAATTTATTGTAATGATTTGAATAGCACAAAGCGATAGCTCATATTAATTTTACAACCAAACATTACAAATTATACTTACGAGACAAATACTAGCGTATAACTAAACATGCTACAATAAAAAGTTTAATTGTATCAGTTTATTTTTACATTTAAAGCGATAGTTTGGTGTTATCTTCACAACTCAGTTGTTTTATTTTTCAATAAGGTGTTGTAGTGAAACCCCTAGATAGGAGTTGTATGTTTGTTATATTCTATCACGCATCTAATACTTAACGTAGTTAACTAATAAGTTGTAACGAATATTGTGATATCAATTGTTGCATCATCTACATAATGATCATGCACGTCATGACACAATGATCATACTGTATTAAGTTGGTAAGGTATCCAAATAAAATGTAAAGAATCCAAAGAAGATAATAAATACTGCAATTCTTCATTTTCAAGAACGCTACACGATCGTCAAATTACAAAGGGTGTGTCAAGCCGTATGCTTAATACATTAACTTCTACATCAACAACATTACATTGCATATCAATCTTCCATATATTCAATGTCAAAATGAATGCCACACAACATTCAAAACGTCCAATATTTCGCAAAGTCTATGTATTTAGCTGAATATACAATGTTCGTCTTATTAATGACATAACGAAGCTCATGAAAACGCGCTGAAAAGCAATAATACATAACAGATCTGTCAATTCGCAATGTACTGGAAATCATTGTCGACGTTTACCGTAAGCTATTTTGTCATATTACATAGCATTTAAATTGAATTCCTCCACATAAGTAAATGAAATCAGTGTTTCAAGCGTTTTACTGTGTGCGTTATTGGATCACAACTCAAAGGAATGCTGTGAATTAGACACGCTGATTAGATATATTGTATCTTGAATTGTGTATCACAGGAATCGTTATAGCGTTATTAACTTCAATCATGTTATTTTAATTCCAATTGCTTTTGATGTTAACAGACCTTTTCATATGCATAAATAATCGAACTTCCCAGATACGATTGTGGTGTTTATAGTTTAATGAAGCACGAAGTGTGATGACACAATGTAACACGGCAAGCTACGGACTGAACAATATTGTGTACTTGACTCAACTTCTAATTACTACCGAATAACATATGATGAGCTGATAGTTTAGATTATCGTATGAAGCAATGTATGCTATATAGCATAAGAAACCGAATTGAAATAGCACTATCAAGTGTGCATATAATAATGGTAACATAATTCCGAAACATTTAACATGTGACTGGACGTTTATGAAAAACATTACTTTTCTTGTATATTTGGCCATACGCATTTTCTGGTTCCAATAATAGTTAGATAGTTATATACGGCGGACAATTGCCATGAATATATAATTAATTAGCACTTCCACAGTCAGTCAATATGCATTTCAATGATCATAACTAACGTCACAGCAAAAGATAACCTGACATTCTGGACAGTTATTTCCGAAAGTCTGTATCATAGTCTATGGTTCTATCACCCAGGCTAGTCAGACAGGCACACGATGTATATAAGCTTGAAATTAGTTAGTCTATACAAGGCGGAAACCATTAATATATCGATATGTTATTACCATTGTATAGGGTTCTTTTATGTACGGTATAAATGTGACTTTTCAGTACGCTTACGGAGAACTTCTTCACATTTTGTATTAATCGTATTTAGAGTATCAATATGCAAAAATGTTAGTATCAAAGGTTGGTATCAACTATATATGGCCAATACACATTGTCTGATTAACCTAACTGTCCGATTACCTTCTCACACACAATGTATTATATAAGAATACTTTCTTTTCACACTCGACAACATTTGAGATATTATTTTGCATCAAACTCACGACAGGTTTAGTCTGATGTTTACTTGTAATTCAATTTCAGTCTATTTTTCGTGATTAAATAGCGTATTAGAAAACATAAAACAGCTCCCGTTTTATAGTCTGATGCTATTGTTTGTGTCTAACATTTCTTAAAACAAACTCCAATGTAAACGAAGCCAGACAAAATGGTCATAACAAACATTTTCCAAGACCAATACAGCACTGGCAATGAAAATACGTAAGAATGACCTTGTCTATACGAAACTATATATTGAGTTAGTTGGCGATTAATAGAAATTGAATAACACTATGCCTGTCTTAACGGCTTTTTTTCTTGATGTTCACCACGAATATATAGTCGTATAACTCTGTAGTTATAACTCAGTGTTATAACTCAGTGGTCAAGAAATATCTTTGCACTGACATTTAATTAACTGACATTCTACATATAGTATTTATCTTGCCGAACTCCGTCTCACATCCAAGGCATTCTTATGACGTGAATATAAGCTGAAATAACTCGAGAGGTAATTCAGTATTCTCCAGAATATCTCAATAGATATAAGACATAGTTAACTGATAATGGATTATACGCTATATATACTATTTTGATTGATATAACCCATGGCCACTTTAAGCACACTCATATTTATTTGACTACATGTCCACAGGAACCATTGTTCCTGATGTCCGAAACTTGAAGCATTCGAATCAGATGGTTTATAGCTATTTAAGTTAAATCAAATCCATTTTGAAATGTGCATGTAAATTAAGAAAAAAAGGAATACGATTCACCAAAGCACCCTCCTTATTTACTGCTGGTGTTCGTTTTGAAAGCCGATTCATGCCTGGTATGGATAAATAAATAGATAACTATTTTTTCATCGAACCTTTGAAAAAATATAATTATATTAAATGTAAGATTGCATAGCCTCGAATTTGATGCCTTAAATGATAATAAATAAGAAAATATCCTAGAACAAAACATAAAGAACAAACTTCGCTGAGAGAAATTTACGGCGTGGTGAGAGTGTTAAATTAACATTCAAAGGGAGGTAACAACTGTTAGAAGTTTGGATTTTCGGTGGACATAGGTTGAGATGAGTCTCTTCCTCGGACAAGATTTAACAGTACCATTGAGACGTAATTTAAGGATACCACACTTTCACTTGATATAAAATTCACATAATCAGTACACATGACGGCGGTATGCATCAATTTTCATATACCTATTAATTAGCTCAAGACATGTATTTTTGGACTGATATAGGATGCCCACTGTTGACATATAAGTGTCACTCGTGTAGAAGACCGAGCCAGAAATTTCTAGCACATGGTGTATGCAGAGTGCCCACAAAAAGACGATATCATGATAGTTTCCAGGCGGGTCAAGTGCATTCCGCACAAGAATACTAGTATGCCGGATAAGTGAACGACATGTAGAGAAGGTATTGTAGGCAAATCAAAATGAAAGCTGGCATCGAATAGACATCCCTGTTCCGTCCAACTGCTTTGGGATTGGCCAAATTACCAAATTGTCCATAATTAATTGTATGATTTTCATTGCTAAATATATCTGTGGATATACTGTATGTGTTACTGAATAAGTGCCTACCGGGCGAATCACAAGGTTTAAACATGAACGTTTGTTTTAAAACAAAAATAGAATATTGTTAGTTGTACCGAATGATAAAGTGTTTCTGTCAGTTGATTTAGTTGGTTTTTATCGTAACGGTATGATGAGTGTATCAGTGTCTTGCGTTTTGAATAAGGAATAAAATTTGTTGGAGACATCGAAACGAAACTATAATTTTGCTTAGACGAAATTTGTTGAGTTGTAACTATGGCATGGAGTTGATGCCATGAAGTCGATCATAATGAAACATATCTCGCCATCAGCGAATATTTATTTTACTTTAGATAAATGTAATTATTAAATTAGTATTTGTAACAAACCACACGGACGACTAGTATTTTTTGTATTTATTCTTTCACCTAGTATTACAATTTTATTGACAACACTTATGAACAATACCAAAGAAATACAAACAAAATGCTTCAATCAATTTGTAAAGTATATCAGTTTATTCTACCAGTTAAAACGTGATACTTTAATATTCTCTCACAATCTTAGTTATTTTATTATCCAATCAGATGTTGTAGGGAAACCTCTAGATAGGTGTTTTATGGTTGTTATATTGTACAACATACCAAATACACTTAAAGGCACTTCTAACGCTACCGTTGATATATTTCTGTTTTCGTTAAACCCCCTTGATGGCTTTTTATGAAATTTTGCACACGTATACAGCAATATTTGACACAAGTTCAGGCGAATTTTCCGCTTGATCCGACAATGGACTAATGCACGACCCGTCTTCAACTGACTAAATACTTATATTGAAAGTCGCAATTTATCACCCAACAGCGGTCATCTGATTGTTAGGTATGCGTGTAGATGTCCCTTTTACCTATAAATGTTGTGCATATCATCATTATATTCGCTCATAGTTTTTAATTGTTATTAACAATATTTACCAAAATGCTGGTAAACAAAAACTGTTGGTTTTGCTGCAAAATACAGTGTTTTCCGTATCCATAGCGCGTCTGTTGAGAAAATACGATTTCTGTGAGTAACGCGGGTTGCACTCATCTTGGAATTTAAGTTTACGGTGACCAATTATTATATCAAGATGAATAAATTCAACTCTACTGCATACTATTAACATTCGTTATTCAGAAGAAATGTGAATTTTACCATTCAAGTAGCCTTATTTGAGGTTAAAGATTGATTTTAAACGCATCGGTTTTATATTCAGATTATGAACTGATTTTGAGGCGGCCTAACCTTACCAACTGCTATTTCGTTACCTAGGAAATTGAAACGTAGATGAATTGTATGAATATATTTATTGTGTATACTTATTACATAACACTTGAAGCTGTAAAGAAATAGAATATTGAAAATACTCAATTGACCCCTAATAAATACGCTGTTTAATTTTGTGACTTTGTAATTCCGGGTGACGTAAACTACGCTTTTACAACGAATTTTCATACACACCAATTACCGAATTAACAATAGGCACATGTCTTAAACTAAAAATGTTGAAAATTTGATAAAGTTATCTCAAACGGTTTGCGAGATATCAAGAATAATCGAGTTGCAGCGTTAGAAGTGCCGCCGAGTGTTTTTAGCATGCAAATCTTCCTGGAAACGAAATAACAGCAGAACATTGTTTTGAAACACGGAATACTCAACAACATTTACATGTGAGGAAACATGTACCAGGTTCGATAGGTTAACATAAAAGGAAATTCAATAACAAATGCAAGCGTAATTTGTGGCAAGCGAAATTCAATAACAAATGCAAGCGTAATTTTAGTATACAATGCTCGTAATATCAATGTTATAACGAAGCTCATAAACATGCACTGACAATGATAAATCAAAAATATACATATAAGTCCTGTCATTGCGTTAAGTGATGAAAGGCATCGCTTGGGTTAACCGTACATTAGTTTGTCATGTCATATAGTATATAAAACGAATTTCTCTTCATAGGTAAATAAAATCAGTACGCCGAGTGCTGTACTGATTGTAACTTTCATTGAAGCATAACTCAAAGGCATGCTATGAATAAGACACGACGATTAGATATATAGTATTGAATTGTGTAGCACAGGAATCGGTATAGCGTTAATAACTTCAATCAGCTTTATTTCAATTCCAATCGCGTTTGATGTTATAGAAGTTATTCATATGTAACAATAACAGACAATCCTAGTTACTCTTGTGGTGTTTATAGTTTAATGAAGCGGTGTATAAAACCGAAATGAGAAATAAGCACGAAGCATGAGGACACAAATGTTATGTGACAAGCTAGGGAGAGTACACTACGTAATGTACTTGACTCAACTCCCCTTTCATATAGGCTTTAATAATAAATGCATAGATGATGCACTAATAAAAATGTAAACAAAGTAAAATATGATATGCTTGTATAAACAAACAATATAATGTAAATAATAGAGATCATATAAATAATTGTAGTCCTTGGGATAGACGAGGAAATCAACAGTGTTAGAATCTTAATTCAGGTTGCCAAGGAGGATCTCTGATAATTCAGTTTCCATATTTCTATCACAAATTGTATAAAATTGTGTAAAATTGAATAAATTATTTATTCATAACGGCTAGCTAATTATATTAACAGTGCAATTAACATTGAACTGTGACTGGTATGAATAATCGCCAATGATTCAGGACACTTGCACCCCGGATGATTCGATCAAACTCAAAATAGTCTACCTCAAAATAGTCGAACAACATATGCTTCCGTATCCCGGTGCGCTTGCCGTCTCATTTGGCGACCTGGGTTGGAAGCCACGTGAAGGCATTCGTATATTTATACCTGCAATATTTCAGCAAAACCGATTGGCAAATAAAGGTTATGCCCGGAATTTCTGGTTTAATTTTACTGGTGTAGTTCATTGTTGCATATTCTAGTTTCATCAACTACGAGCCGACATATATTTAAATTAGATTATGTTACATCCATTTTTCAATTGCCAACATTAATGTGTTGATGCAGTTAAATATAGTCTTGTGTTTCAAAGCACAAACAACGCGAGACAAAAATAGTTGTATATAAAATCGAATTCGTCAGTATTGTATACTCATTGCTAATGTCTTGTTTAGAATTTTTTATCAACTGCTATAATATAAAGTAGCTGTTAGTGGAAATGTTGAATCCTGACGGTATCAATTTTGTAGTAATAATGGCAACGAAGGTCGAAATTATTCTATTATATTATGTTATATTATTTTTTATTCTATTCTAAACAATGGTAAGACAATATGTAACTTGGTCATTGATGGAAAACATGTACATCTTACTATGCATCTTCTTTGTTTTCAATATTGTGGTTCCAATAATATTTAGACAGTAATATACGGCGGACACTTTGCCTGAATATATAATCAATTTGATCTTCCACAGACAGTCCATGATTTTAGTATGCAATTTAATCGCAATAACTAATGTCACGGGAAAATATAACCTGACAATTTGGACAGCCGTATTCAGATTGTCTGTATTACAGTGTATGTCTCTACCTATGAAGCTAGTCGGACAGTCTAGGACATGTGAATTAAGGCGGAAACCATACATTATGTATTTGTTATTACCATCGTATAGCTAGGGTTCCTTTCTAACAGTATAGGTGACATTAAAGGGATGATTCATATTAATTATTTTGTTTTCAACTTTTAAATTGTATCGATTTGCAAAAACAAAAACTGTCAATATAGTTTCGGAATATTGGCCCCAAAACACATTTTTTTAACCTGAATGGCCGATTATCTTCCCGTAACCCGAATGCAATGACGTTATTTACGGTTAAAGGTAATGGTAGAGACGTCGCGTCACAAGTTGGAGCTATTTCACTTTTTCGGCGTTTTTATTTTTTGTTAAGTGATTATGTTGTTCATTCGTCACGTAACTATACAATGGTATACATCATTTTAAAGAGAAACAATTGTTTCATACAAATGTGTAATTTTCCCTTAAAAATGATAAATGATTAAGAGGTCAGTTTGTTTGAAAGACTAAAAAACTACAAAATACACGTTGTAGAGATGTAACAGTTTTTGTCGAGCACTTGCAGTAAACCCTAATTTTCACCAATACTTTTACGCCAAAAGACGTTAAAAGTTTGCATGACAAGAATTGAAACCATGTGCTTCTGATATAATTTCCGTAGATTTGCTTAACGGAACCGGAAGATGTAAAATAAACATGGTTTGAAGAAAAATATTGGTGTAGAGATTTCGAAAAAAGTAACGTTTCGGCTACAAATAAGAATTTAAAATGTGAATAACACCTATCTTTTTCAACGCACGTATTAAATATTTAAATACACAAATATTATTGTTTCCTAGATAAAAATGTGTGAAAACTCAAGTGATAAAATGACATAACAATGTTTTTTTCTTGTTGTTCTATGTCCACAGAAATATCCCACTTGCGTAAAAAATACATTCTTTATATAAACCGTAATTTTCGTCTTTCTTTACGTTTTATGCTTTCTGTAATGCAAGCAAACGACTGAAGAAATAAATTACTGTTTTTCTTCTGAATCTATACATGTATTATAGTGTTAATTGCTCCAAGCAAGATAAAATGGTGCGTAATAATCCATGTCCACAGAAATGTCCCACGGCACGTTTTAGGCGACGCTGACGTTGATATCTACTTAAAACGCTGCGTGTTTTTCTACAAGAACAACATCTGTATGCATGGCATTAATTAGTTATATGCGAAACCATTTTTAAAGCACCCCCATCGATATGCTGAATGAAGGGGTTTAAATGGAATATATTATATTTTTTACTGGATTTATACATGTATATATAGAGAGATTGGTTAGAAATAATTTGAGTGTTAAACGAAGTTATATGCGGATCTACTGTACATAATATTAGATTACTCGTTTACTTTTGTTAAATATATTCTGGTATGTTTATAATTTAAGAATGATTTGATTTTTTCCTCAGTTGTTACTCGAAATACATGCATGTATGCAAATTATAGCACAACAACAAAGACGTTGTGGTTATTTACATGTAAATGAACCATTTTTGTCGCTAAATTATCGCCTCATTGTTGTAAGTTGTTATTTATGTTGTCATAGTTAATTTCTGCCATGCTTGGGGTGTGTCCCAATGCACATTAGAACACAAATAGTGTGCTAACATTGATGTTATTGTCAGCCCGTGCTTCAATTATAATGACAATTATACGTTAAATTAACGCCAACCACATTTATCTAAAACAACGGCGTTTTGATGTTATGCAAACTAGCTCCAACTTGTGACGCGACGTCAGAGCATCACGAACCAACGTCAAAATTGCATATTGGATACACTTATTTAGTTGATATTAGTTTTCACATTCAAAATGGACACATATAAGTTCTTTTAGAATTGAGCGTTTTCGTTGGGTAAAATAGAGAGACAGACAGTCGAAGGTATTTTCAATCCGGCGTCATTACCATGCGTTACATCTGTTAACACGCCTTGATATGACCCGCATGCTACATACGAAACTGTTTGCATGTTGCAACCCACGTACTTTTTTTACATGAGTTTGTACATTTATCAACGTTCCTACTCGAGGCAACAACAGATGTTGCATACAAGCATGGCTTAAATCATGATACCCGTAAGGTGACCTACATTAATATAGAAATCTAAAGTCGAGAAAAGTTTCCTGGTATACAATATACGCACCTTTAAGAGAGAGTATGTACTTAATGTGCCATTACGCCGTTGGTAGTATGCAACAGAGAAACCAACGTCAGACACATCTATTCTGATATCGAGTGTGAAAATCTGCCGACGCTAGGAAGTCAATAGTAACGACCAATTATTCAATAAATTGATTTAATACTTTCAGGTCAAAACCACCAAATATTATTGTTCTTTAACTCAATGTAAAGTGACCAAGGTCAGCCAAAATATGACAACTATCCTAGAATATCATGTATGCACAGTGAAACAATTCGCTGGCTTAGAAACAACAAAGGTCTTGTTGGCGAATCACACTGAAAGCTGATATCATTTAGACATTTCTGTTCCGTCCGATGATTGTTATGATTGACAAAGTTTTTGTTAGGCATTAAAAGTACTAAATATATATTTAATTGTTTTATTCTTCCCATCATTGCTAATTATTTTTACTGAATACGTGACTATTTTCAGAGTTCCACAGCGCTTTATCATTAAATCATTTCATGCGATATGACTGACTTGTGAAAATACTTTGGGTACTAGTTACCAAATAAAAACAGAAGTTGTCAGTTGATTGTGTTGTTCATTTTCGTTATGGAATGAGCGTGGGTCCAAATAATAGGACACACATCAACGTTAAAATTGGATTGTAAATAAAGATTGAAATTTGTGAGGAAATCATTCAAATTATTTGAATTACTTTTGGAACCGAGTTGCTATATGGACTAAGGCCTGAAGTGGACTTCCTACGAAATATTTTTCGTCATCGACCAATTTTAGTATTACTTTAATTTGTTTTAGTGATGGAATAGCTCAGATGGAGTCTGGTGGTATTGTATTTAAATTAATGTTACGACCTTATATACACTCAACTGCTTAAAAAAGCACCACATATGAAATATCGGTTTTAGTGATGAAAACGTTAATTTATTGTTATTTATTTTCGGATTAAAATTTTCAGTCTATATTTAACGAGATGAGTGATTTTCATGCCATTATTACGAGTTTGAAATGAACTATGATATAGATAACACTGAAACCCATGAAAGTGAAAGTCACAATTTCAAAAGCAAATATAAGAGCCCGCTACATCGATGCATGCACTAAGTATATCTACCTACAGCATAACATTAATTACGTAATAGGATATGTTCGACGTGATGTTTCCCACCATTCCCGTGGTGCTTCTATGGCACCTCAAACCAACACTATGAAGGAGCTTGAAGACAAAAAATTTAGACTATAGGCTCTAAACGGGAGACAACTCATTAAAAAAGTACTAAAATAAAAAAAATTAAAATGCAATAACGTACTTTTGGCTTGTTGATTGAAACCCAGCATTATTTTGACACTGTGTGCAGTCACGCGGAACCAATTACAGTGACACAATCTGTGTCATGTTTCCATTTGCTCGGAATCGATGTTCTAAGCCCACAATCATTGTATGGTAGCTGCTGAACCGCCATGCAAAGGCACCGAAGCTCTTTTTAGTTGGAAGCGAAGGCACAATCATCGATAACAAATATAAAAAAAACCATTAGCAAATTTTGTTTATGTTGTTTTTTCAATGTGTAAACCAACAGTGTACAGTTTAAAGTTAATAGGGGATTAAATAGCCAGCGAAGCTGGCTATTGTAAATACCCATACCAATAATGTCCACGTGCGTATCTTCGTCGAGTCTCTGCCGGTACTAATGCTTTCAGAAAAAGTTATTTCCGGTCAAAAATTTCAGGCAGTTTTCCGAGGTGAATGATCCTTTGAAAATAAAAAATAGTAATCTGTAAACGGTTACCCCCTATCATTTTCTTTCGAATTATAACCATCTTTAAAAAAATTCAATAAATAAAACAAACTATTTTTAAAAAAAACCCAGAGGGAAGTAAGAAATACACTACTGTACTGGATACACGGCGCCAATACAAGACGTGATGTCATGACGTCACAAATAACAAGAAATGACGTCATACCTAAAGTACGCCAAATAAACTCATGACGTTACGTTGCAATGTATAACAAATCAGTATAATATAGGTAAAACTCCAGGTTAAGGATGCCTACACTTATTCCAAACATAAACCACAGATACATAGCCATTCTAAAAATTTTGAATAATTATTATTTCTGGTCTTAAATTCAAAGAGGAAAAGTGATCAGTTGCTGATCAATAACTATCTTTGTATATTTTATAACATCTAAATTCAACTCATATTTAGTCAGTTCCTATCTGAAACATAGCTTAGCAGATATCCAATGTGTATTTAATCCCTCATTTAGGCGGTGCCTTAGTTCATATTATTGATCACACAGGTCGAAGCGATTGAGCTGCGCGCGCAAATCATGCAAAATCAAAAATGTTCTCTGGACGGGGTATTCCGAATGAAAAAAATCGTTTTCTTTAGTTAGGTCAAGCTTATGCATTGAACAAACCATGTAAACTATCAATTTTAGCAAAAAGTTTATTTTGACAAAATTTGATTATTTTCAATAGTGGTGCGTTTTTAAAGCGGTTGAGTGTATGTACATGATGCAATGAATTTGTAAAGTATATTACGTTAAAGGCGATGTTTAACACTGTCGTAGCAACTTAGTTGTTTTATTATTCAATACGTAGTGTCGTGGTGGCCTAAGATTGAAGTTTTATGTATGTTATATTGTCACACGCATCAATTATTTAGCAAGCAAATCTTCATGCAAACGACAAATCAGTGAAATAAGCACGGAATACAAAACAACAAACGTATGTTGAAATATGTACCAGCTACGGTACGTTAATGTTTAATTGACGAATAGTTACACTGTATTGAAGGATATTACCAGCTTATTGAACTTTTTTTAATTTAGCATAGATCTTTATCTTATTGGTATAAAATTGCATAGATATGATTTAAAATCAAATAATCATTCTTTTACTAGAAAGAGAGTAATCAATTTTTGCGGGGAAAAATCTAAGGAAGTTTAATTCTGCGGAATATGATTCTGTGGGGCAGCACCAACCCGCAAAAGATGCAGCAATAGAACCCCACAGAATGTACTGAAATGATTAATAAATAAAAGACCTGTCACTACATAATCCGATTGAAGTCATTGTCAACGATAACAGTGCGTTATTTTGTCATATTACATATGTCTGAAATTTAGTTTCCCTATATAAGTAAACGAAATCAGTGCGTAGAATGTTGTACTGATTGAAACTATTATTGGGTCATAACTCAAAGGCATGCTGTGAATTAGACACGCTGATGAAACATATTGTATCTAGAATTGTGTACGTTATGTTCCTTACAAGTCAGGTTGCGTTTGATGTCAAAAGGCTTATTCATTTATATGAATTACACACTTTTCCCGTGATGGTATATAGTCTAATGAAGTATATTATAAAAAACAGAGGTGAGAAATAAGCATGAAGCGCGAGGACACAAGGTAACATGATCCGCTACAGGACTTAACAATACGTCATGTACTTGAGTCAACTCCCGATCGAGTATGTTTGAAGATATGCTGATAGTAAAGCATATACAAGATAATGTTTTTCATGCAAAGAGTAAAACGATTGAATGAAAGTCATATCAATGATAGTTTTTATCGCAGGTCATATCAATTCCAGTGAGTATAATTCTTTAGATAAGCAAAGGGGAATAACTCGGCGGTTAATGCCAAGAGAATATGACTAGTTAAGCCCTTATCTTGAATAAATGTATCACACAATATGTACTTACGGTCCATGATTCTTATCACATTAGACTAAATAAAGTTAACTATGTTAAATTTAATAACTACGTGTAGTATTATAGATATGTCAACTCTACGATATATGCGTATTGAGCAATAATATCAGTATACCTGGATATGTTTCAACATTAGATATATGAATCTTTGGTAAATTTTGAATCAAGGAGACGCTTGAAAAGCGTAAATGAGACATGAGCTCAACCATTCAACTTGATGCAGAAAAAGGCCTGAGTGACTTAAAACAAATAATCATTTCAACCAATGAGGCTTGTACGTGGATAAGGTCGTGTTCTTCGAATCAACAAACATGTTCATTATCAGTGAGTAATTGATAAAAGGAACGTGACCTGAAAGTAATTATTAAATATGACGTTGCCGATTGTGAACATTTGTCCTGTAATCGCGTCAAGAAATACAAATATACTCGTACACACTTGACTTTGTTGCCACAAAACACTACATAAATCATGGAATTAAAACAGTTTATGTTTCCCTCGCGGTTTGAGTTTTTTTTTCAGACAAAAACAAGATACGGCGAACTTGGTAAAATTGAATAAATATATTTATGACCTGTAGACATTTCTAAGCTTGTTTGGTCATGATGTCTTATATTTGTTACAAGAAAGTTAAATTATACACAAAGTAGTTTACATCTCATTATACAAAACAGTCAAACTGAGCAAAATTGTACACCGACAACATGTACCTCTTGAAATTTACCAAAAGTATGTTCGAAATGTTTCAATGAACTTCATGTTAGTATATCTGTTTGACTAATATTAATGACGACAGTAGCATAACTAAAGTCATTTATATCAGTAGCAGAGAGACCGACCTGGTTGCAGCCTTATGTGCCAGTGGGCACGAAGAGGATAGGGGGATAGCCGTAGCAACAATAACAGCAGTAATAGTAGTAATATATATACAGCAACTCCAATTATGTCTGCAATAACAATCTATCCTTTTTCATATATCAACATTGATGCGTCTATATAACTCAAACCACTTCGTGTTTCGATAATAGAAACAATGCGGGAAAACAATCGTTTGTATTCAAAACGTAATTAATCAATACTGCAAACGAATAAATATGATTAAGAGTCTGCTTAACAGTAAATTGATTGTTTGTGGATACGATGTATTCTTCATATTAATATGTGAAGCTATCAATTGTGCAGACATTGACAATGCGTTCTGTAGACAGTCGGTATTTAGACAATTTGTTTCATTGATAAGGACAAATTATGAATTATGGTTATAGCTCAACCATTATCAATAATGAAAACCTGTTTGTGCAATATCAGTGTTTTAATGCAATGTTTTCATAACCGTTCATATATTATACAATTTAGTGTAGAAAAAGAATTAACGTGTTTGCCAGTGTTCTAGGAATGTACAATTATGCCAAGTTTAAATGCTTTACGGTACTGCACATTCAGGAAATGTCCTATAAGTACGAAGTAATTTTCCTGTATCCCCATATATTCTAACAGAATTAGAAAGTATATTTAAAGTATTTGTTATTAAACGCATAAGGTGACATGTAATGAAAAGACATCTTTTGTCGGTTTTCTGTAAACAGTATGCAATGTAACTATAGTGACTATACATGTAGTCAATGGACACATATAAACGGGAACATATACAGCTTTGATTAGACATTTAAATTCATTAGCCTCAGGTGTTACTTACACAGTATTCCTGGGAACTATGGTCATTTTTCACGTATCAAACAGCAATGTCTATCTTGATAGAACTTTGATATAACATATATTATGATGAACACACTGGAATCAATTTAGTGATACTTCATTTCTGACATATAGATGTGTTGTTACATGTCGACATGTTGTTATGTCCGTATTCAGGAACGCCTGTGATATATACGAGTATACCCGACACGAACTAGATCAAGTATGAGAAACTGACAGACACATTTTACAATCTCGAACATCTGATACACCTCGTATATTCTCTCAAAACTAATATCATTTTCATGTTTATCGCTAATAAAATATCAAATGAATATAATTCTCTCAATGTATATTGATATACGTATACATCTGATTGATCTAGTCCTTGTGCATATTTGAAATATAAAAGTGAAAACTAAATGCATAGTACACACGTATTATGTAACATAATTACGCGCAGATGTAAACATATTTTATGAACAGTGCCATATAATTGCAGTGGAACATTCGTCATTTAAATATATACACGTCACTATATTACTGCTGTATGTCGTACAATTACTAATTTTGACATCTTGACATACTTGTTAATATCTTAAGCATGTAAACATTGCCGGTCACGATCTAAAAATGTACGATGCACTTGTATGTTTGCGTAGAATTAATTGTTATAATTCAGCTTTTTTGTGCAGTATGACGCTACAGACTTAGCTAGAGGATTGATATACAGTGCTATCATATGTTATTGTGGAAATTGCATATATATATATATGTATCTTTATACACGTGCGTGAGGTGTAATGGTGTATCTTTAATTATTATTCACAGCTGGATACAATAATATCACCGAAACGGTGAATGGCAGATAGCTCACTTGGGATACCCATATGGACTATGATAGTATGTTGCTTTATGTATGCAACCAGTGTTTTATTATCCTATTAAATACCACTCCTTTCTGTCTAGGTCATATTGATTACTTACATGTTATACACCAAATATATAATTTATAGTATTCACTCTTAGTGCAATCGAATTGGTGCATTCTTGTGCGTGTAAGAACAAGCAGGACATTAACAAACCATCGTGTATTGTCGATCATTAGGCAAAACGAGAACAAGTGTTCCTATTTTATGAGTGTCCTGTGTATTTGTTGTTTATGAAGTTCCTACAAGTCTACTAATAGCGTGTGATGGACATATAATAGTGAGTGTACACAATCAAATGATACGACGTTTATTTATTCAACAAATTTAAACAAGAACAACACATTGGAACCTACAGTCATTGTAGTATTCGCTCCGATACTGTATGGTGTCATCGACTCGCGATTCGAAGTTGACATTATTTAAGTTTTACACAACACTGTTCGGAATCACTTGATTGTGTTTTAGAACATACCAGTCCTGCTCTCACGCGACTTTCTGTATCGTCGCGCCAATGACAATAACACGACCAGTCACTAGTCGCCGGGGCTTAATTACTTGATTTCCTGTCACGCAAAAAGAAAACTCATAACGGAATACTTAATTTCGGAGGAAAGGTTCAGTTTAACACAAGTTCCTAATCCGGCGGGATTCTATTTACTTGCACGCAAACATAATGTCCTCTTGAAACGGACGTAATTTCTTATTCAAAATACAATCTCTAGAATAGAATTAGTTATGCAAAATCATTTTAGTTTGTTCTGACCAAAAGATGACCAAATTGTGCCGAATAGATAAACGAAAGGCGTGTTACTCCGACTTTTCTGTCTCAAAGACGGCGTGTACAAAAGAAGCTTTGTTGTTACAAATGTTACATTTTTCGGCGATAGCAATGTATATTTATATCGTTGCTTATCAGATGACGTATGTATCTGGCCTCGTGTCTTTGCTTAGCAAATATTTAGCACGTCGTCAATAATGTTAATGAAAGTTAAGTGACCCAAATGTTTGTTTTATCAAACGTTTTTATGTGCTGATTTTCTATCAGTACTTATTTTTGTAATCGATCAAATCTTGCAATTACTATTAATTAATGGTCTTTGATCAGTGCAGCAATAATATTTATCGTATCAAGTCCTACTTCGTTTATGTCTATTAATGCACGCATTGCGTTTGGTTTTATTAATTCGTCAGACGATTTCTTTTACTGATAAACTTGGGTTATCATTAGATCTTGTAGGTTTTATGCTTAATCAATAAGTGTGTCATTCTTTATTTTTCTCGACATGATAGGTATAAAATACGATAAATAAAATACATTAAAATTTGATTATTATGATATATGAGGCAATATTTTTTTTGGAAGAAAAAGGGATATGCACGAGGTCGAAATGTTAAAGTGATAAAGATTTACACTTTTTGTCGTAAGGTATTGAGGAAATATGTGTATATCTAGAATATAGACTAATACAAGCTTAATTCACCTTCAGTCCCTTAAAGTTCAAATGTCAAAGGTCACTTGTTACAATGTGTTGTCTTTGCTGTAACAGATATTAAAGTTTTGAGAAAACATATTTTCGGCCCATATTTACATTTGGCTTTGTCCTCACATAAAATATAATTAGACGGAATAACTATAATTTATTATAGATCGCATGTTTTATTTGTTTTACTTCATTGGTGTCAAGGTTCATTTTTTGTACAATGCATAGGAATATGTTGACTTAAATCTACACAAAGCCCGGTGTTACGGATAAGAATTAAGTTCCTGGTCATGTATCACTTAGATTCGGTATTATATATGGAATCATAACCAATTACATTTGTAATGTGTTTTTATCCTTCTGCAACTTTAGCCTGTCGTTTTAATCAATTAATGAATTCAAGTCTAGTACATTTGTATTGACAGAATATTAGCAGCTATAATGCAAATCACCTAGTAACGAAACATTCCTATTTCATCCGAACATTTGATGTATGCTAGTATTGCTGTTATATTTCTTTCTTATACTCCGACATGGCCACTGACTCCATACAAAAAGTGTACATTATTTATGTAAGCGGACACATTTGTGAGATATTTACTCAAAGAATGATTGGTAGATTTAAGCTTTAAACTATTTCAGATTTGCATAACTTCATACACAGTTAAATAAACATCACAGCTGATTGCCTGAATACTAATAATGGTTATATACACTACACGGATTAATATGACTGTGATATTGTAAACTGATCAAATTTGCAGTATTAAATTTTAATTAGTGTATTGGTAAAACCTTAGAACAACACAAAGAAAAACAGCGTTACTTTTAATTAGTATCTTGGATGAACTAATACTAAAACCAAATTATCACAATTTATCTACACCTTATCAATCATAGATCAATGGCTAATCATTATTGCTGTCCACAAATATAGGAGGAAAATCCATAAAAAATGAATGGTCTTTCCTTATTGTTTATCGGTAGGAATACAGCAAAACTATAAACAATGTATAAAAAGTTTGTACATGTAATAGCATACAATGTTCAACCAAACATGAGTCCTAAATTAGTATTATACAAAGTTCAAAAAGCAGTTTTAACTTTATATTTGTTTTCATGAACACATGTAATGCAACTAAGTATTAATTGAATAAAACATTATATTGTAGTAAACAATTCATTAAATATGGCTAAATATAGATATATTTAAAAGTCGGCTAACATGATCCCGTTTGAAAATAAACATTATTTTATAAATATTTTCATAACATAAATTACAATCGTCTATTATTTTTCAAAACCAAATGGAGACAAATATATGTATACCTTTGTGCACCAAGTGGAAAGTGATTGCTTGTGTAATCTAATGTCGCATAACAAGTTTCTTGAGTTTTACTTAATCTATATGACAGTTAATCCCTTAGGCATGCTAGGCCAAGGTTATTATGTTACATAGAGTCATAGTTTCTAAAATTCAAAACATGTTCTGCTCATGAATTGTGCCAGAATTGATTGTGATAATCTTGTCTCTCTGGAAATCATTTACTTTTTGTCAAAGTATAAGTCAGATAAAGTACGAGTTTTTTTATCAAAACTGTCCTCTTACAAGGGTTATAGGATAATTTCTTGTTTGTCCTTACAAAACGATCCTATGACGCTTGTAAGAGGACACTTTTGATCAAAGTCTAGTACTGTATATATAACATATATTTTCAGTCCTTTATACACAGTGTATAATGTTTGTACTATGTACATAACATTATATTCTGACATTCTATGTTACTCGTAACATGTTTGTAATTGTTTGTAATTATTACTTGTAATTATATGTATGTGTATCACGGGCCAATGGCCTAAAATCTTGAAATAAACTATATATAATCACTATATCACAGGAAGATTTTCACTTAAAACGTGTTAAGAATATAAACTTGATATAAAATGGCAAACAGCTTAGCTCTGTTAAATTTTGTGATGTTTGTTATGTTTTATGAAATGTTTTAATTCTAACTTATCTATAAGATTCTGCTCAATAACTCCCTCGTTGGCGTATAGGGAAACAAGGAGGACATACTTTCCACTATTATTTATAGCGCGCATCTGTATTATCAATAAACCCATGCACTAACCATGAAATACGTAAATACAAAATGTAGCTTTAAATGAGATTTAAAATAAATATTTTTATTCTTGTACCAGTGTGGCCATACCACGTGACCATGACATCACAAACGGCTATAAACCCAAGTAATTTTTTGATAATAAACCGTCGACTCGGAAAGGAAAACAGGCGCAAGTATTTTATTTCTTCATCGATTTCTATGACATATATCCCATGCTAAGCGGAGAGTGATAAGCTTTCAACAAAATATAGTGACTCTATCCGTAGCTGGGCCGTTTTTGCAAACATTCGGTGAAACCTTTGCTTCAGTTTGTTTGAAAGCGGACTACTTTGCCAAGCCGTTCTGCTTTTTCTTGTATTATCTGCTTTATCGTGCCTGAAGACTGATGTTTAAACCAATCGGTAACATCGGGTGCTATTTCGCATCAAACAAGATACATATTGTCACAATGCATTGTGGAAATCTTACATTTCCCTTTGATTTCTATTTGTGGCTACAATTGCAAGACTAAATTACCGGCTACAGTTGCAAGCTGTTTTCAGAATTCGCTACAATGCAAATCAAATACCATCCAGTAATAATGTTATTTATTTAGTTGTGTTTCATTTGTTACTGTTACAGAACAAAACACGCTGGTACACTACACTAAGTAGCAATAGTTTACAGAATATACATGTAGGTTGGTTGTGCTGATTTTCTCGGTTATATATAACATGCTATAATTATTCAAACAAGTGTAATAACAGTTGCCCTTTTTGGCAAATGAATAACGCGAAAATGGAAATCGCTCTAATGCTACGGTCACAATGCTCGTACGATGTCCGTGCGGATTAACAAACTCGTACGAGTAGGCTACGAGTCCAAAATATTTCAAATCTTAACGGTATTGGTAGGTTCTTAGCTTCTGGTCACAGCTCGTACGGACCTCGTACGAATAAAAGAGAATGCCCCGTGCGAGGTCCGTACGGACATCGTAATCTTCGTACGGTGATCGTACGGGACTCGTACGGAGATCGTACAGGGTTCACACGGTACTCGTAGGTCAAACGAAGCTCGTAAGTCACTCGTACGATGTCCGTATGGTGTCCGTACGTTGTCGGTAAAATGCTCGCACGATGATCGTACGAGGTCCGTGCGACAATAATGAAATTCTTCGGCATTCTTCAACTTTTCCAGGTCACATTATTCGTACGAGCTCCGTGCGAGTCGAAATTTATCAATGCCGTACGGAGTCCGTACGGGGTCCGTGAGGACATCTTAAACTCGTACGAGCATCGTACGGATTTTTGTAACTCGTAGAGGACCCGGGAGCTCGGTGAAAAGTTTTCAACGAGCTCCCGAGTTGTCTACGAGCTCGTAGGTATATTTGAAGTAGGGAATTCACAAGGAAGCTGGCATCACCTGTTTTTAGTTTTTATTATATGTAGGACGATTATAGAATATTCAAACAATGTCGACTTAGTACTATATACACTTACGCACACTTCTAGCGCAACACTTTTATAATTCTAATTTCTCAGACACTGCTGAAGATATCAAGTTGCGCTCATAAACCATGTTGTTTTAAGTCATTAGCAATACAGGAATGTTGAAATCATTCATCCGTGACGCTTCAGTTCTGAGTGTTGCGCGGTGGTGATTTCTTCGTGCTGCACGTGCAAATGGTAGTCAGTGGTAAAAATCGATATTTTAGTCATTGAGTTCCTCTCTGGCGACATGCAGTCCGACTGAAAAAACAGATTTGTATAAAAAATAGCCCTGATGGCTATTGAAGAGCATGGTCGCACAGTAGGAAATTTACAGAGTGGCCAATCCATTAGACAGGTATGCTCTGTAATTTATTACACATTTTTATAAAGGTTGAAAAAACGTTGAAATACCATCGTTTGTCAATATTTCGAATATTATAATAATACAACTAAAATATGATCAATATTTTCAAGTTTCATATCGTCAAATTTTTCGGCCGCCATATGTCTACAATTTCAAGACTTCAGAAGTTGCAACTCCCCGACCGACTTAATGACCAGCCAAGGAAGTCTCACGGTAAGGTAACAACACAATGGCAGTATGTACAAATTGTTGCTGACCGTCTTCACGACCCTTTAAAAACAGCAACGTCGACTGCAAGAACTACACATGGACAGCATGGTAGGCCAGTCGGTCGCATTGTGCCGTTTTGTGACTTTTGATTTTACAGTGATACTAAATATTTGAACTTATTTTCACCTTACTGTTTATCAACTAGAATAAAAATGCTATGAGGCATTTGTAAAGGGTTCGTTTATTTGTACTCCAAATTTTAATCAAATCCCTTCATGAATATTTGAGAAATCATGAAAAATACAAGTGTTGCGTTAGGAGTGTGCGTAAGTGTATATCGTACTTTATACGTTTATGGTGTATATTTCACCTAGTCAAACAATCTCGACTCTAGACTATATTATATCGAACGTTAAGGAGCTAGAAAATAGAAATTTAAAAGAAGCTACAAGAAGACAGCCTCTCGTCTAATATATCACCATATCTTTTATAACGCATGATGCATTTTGATCCAACAATTCACCCGTAGTTTGAATTCACAAAAGAAAGATAGTTTAAATCGTTGAACTTATATTATTTCAGATTGTTGCAAAGCGAAATGCCATTTGTGTTCTTTGTGTACCAAGGAGTTCAAATACAAGAGGAACCTGAGAACACATTAATCCTATTGTGAGGCATGGCCTTAGATCATTAGAACATGACTATATTAGTCTAGTTTAACCCTTAGATCATTGGAACAGGCCTCAGTATGTCTATTTTAGGCCTCAACGTTGTTGTTCTATTTTTAGAAACATGACCTACATGTACATTTTTAGTGTTTGGAGAGTGCTATTGTCTTTATTATACGATGTCATGCCATGATACTATAGATATACTTAGATATTTAGTAGATTTAACTATTTACCTCAACAATCACATGCTAGATCATTGCTGTTTTGTATTATTTCACTTAATGTTCGTAGCTTTTTGGAAAAAATGTCACTTCCGTCCGCCATGTTGTTTTTTGGTTGTCAACTTCCTGTTAAATGTAATCTCTAACCTTCAAAGTCAGGTCAAGTTGTATTTATTATTCTAGATGAAAGTTGCTGGTATAATTCATGTGGAAATTAATGTCTATGTATTTTAGGAATTTTGGTATTGCTAATTAGGTTACGTTCTTTCATGCGGCCCCAATCCCAAGCGTACCTTTGGTTCCGTTTATTTACATACCAAAAGCTCATTTGCATACCACAGCCTAATTAGCATACCAGAAATTTTAATGAGCGTTCGTCACATTGCCACTGTCCCCAGAGCTGGTCAGACGTGCTTCTGCTGCTCTTCATTTATTTTAGTTAGGCATTGTCTGGTAACTTTTCATTCAACTTTAAACCTGAATTGCTTTTATTCGATTATTATTTTAGACTTTATTGAGGTCAGTATCGGTAACGTTATTTGACATTTGGCGGTTTTGTAACTTGAATCGATTTTAACTGTCTGTCGTCTGCTCTGGCTTCGAGCTAGTTTTACCGTTATTTAGACTTTAGATGATTAAGTATTTGGTCTGATATCCCTCTTGTGTCTTTGTTAAGCCCTTTTACCTAATAAAGTTCACGTTAAGCCGAAAGGAAAATTGTCTGTAGTCTTTTACATTTTTTTTTGCTTTTTATCTTGTTCTTGGCATTTGTCACGCGTGCAGTTGGTTGACGCAACCTGGTCTGTGTTATCAGGTAGCCTCCTCCAAGCTGTGATACACGTTTCCAGTGTATCAACCAGTTTTCGACCCGGGTTATTGGTCCGAGTCTCAGTTAGACCTAGGTCTATGCTGTAATTTCGTCGCACAGTTGGTTGACGCTCTCCTGGTCATTATCAGGTTAGCCTCCTCCAATCTGTGATCCACGCTACCATTGTATTTACATGTTTTTCGTCTTAAATCGAGCATATCATTTAGTGATTGCTGATGTAGCACCACCGGTGTTATAGAGTACCACCAGCGCGGGTGTTACACTATTTTGGATATTTCATCGTCGGTGAAAATTCTGTATCGTGGAACTTCTGTCGTTTACCAAGCATCTGTTCGGGATTTAGTTTTATGATGATTTTAGACAGAATATATAAGGCTGTTGTCCTGTCATCACTGAAAAATAATAAAGTAAAATCGATTAGTTTTTCCGTCAGAAGTGTTATATTTAAAAGTGATTTCTTATTTGAAAATATGTTTTTATTCCCTTGTATTATTAAGTGAATGTGTGAATGATCTTTAATTCGTAACAATTGTACGATAGTCAGTGCGACAATAAACGCTATCAATACCAGTCATAATTTTGCTATAGGCTTATGATCCATTGGTCGACTGAACCCAAATGATACTTATTGGACAAGTGAAAGCTATGTTTATTCAATAAATATGTTGTAGCAATAAAGTAAATGTACGTACGAAAAATTGACAATGTAGTTTTTTTAATTATAAATTAAGTTTTCACACATGATCGGTAACATTGCTTTGCATTGTAGCGAATTCTGAAAACAGCTTGCAACTGTAGCCGGTAATTTAGTCTTGCAATTGTAGCCACAAATAGAAATCAAAGGGAAATGTAAGATTTCCACCTTGCATTGTGACAATATGTATCTTATTTGATGCGAAATAGCACCCGATGTTACCGATTGGTTTAAACATCAGTCTTCAGGCACGATAAAGCAGATAATACAAGAAAAAGCAGAACGGCTTGGCAAAGTAGTCCGCTTTCAAACAAACTGAAGCAAAGGTTTCACCGAATGTTTGCAAAAACGGCCCAGCTACGGATAGAGTCACTATATTTTGTTGAAAGCTTATCACTCTCCGCTTAGCATGGGCTATATGTCATAGAAATCGATGAAGAAATTAAATACTTACGCCTGTTTTCCTTTCCGAGTCGACGGTTTATTATCAAAAAATTACTTGGGTTTATAGCCGTTTGTGATGTCATGGTCACGTGGTATGGCCACACTGTGTACAGTATGATTCCGCTAATAGAATTAAATTGTCCAGTTATTGCGGCCCTGGAGAGCTTGAAGGTACAATCCACACCAAACAAACACACCGAAGTCAAGGTATTATATACAAATGATCAAAACATAACCACGTGACATTAGACTGGTGACGTGTTGCTGCTTGGAATTAATCTTGCACGTTGTGACGACTACGATAATTAAGGGCATGGAAGTCAAACATCTGTCGTCAAATCATTTCTTGGTTCCGATTATCAACTTACACATATGGTATTAATCCTGCCTCATGTTTTACAAAGACAGTTGTCTTCATAAGTAGTCTTTGATGCAGCTAAGGATGATCGACTGCAGATGTATCTAAAATGTCACATTAAATTCACATGATTTATAAGAATGTAACTTAAAGCTAGAAATAAATCGATGATGTCTATAGATCGAGAACAAATGCGTGTAAATCATGTAGGCGTGTTGACGAAATTAGTTTTTGAAGAAATATTTCTTATCAATGCCATTGACTCATGATGTACATGAAATGCATGTTTTAGAAGAATAAAACGGCTTCGTTAAAGTGCATATTATGAATATGTAGAGTATATATATATTGAACCTCAAAATAAATGAAATAAAAATAAATATCTACAAAACCCATCTAAAATAAAATACATGTGTAAACGTGAAAAATGAATACAGTTAGATGCATGTATTACGGTACTATTAATGTAAATCTGCGAAACGTCAATTAGGATACTTGGCTTCCAAATCACGGGCGAATGAACATACGGAGAACACAGGAAACATTTTTGTACTTGGAGAGCTTATTGTGGTACATATTTTATATTGGAAGTCGAAATACACTGTTTTTATAATTTAAAAGTGAAACTGCCAGTTTTTGGAAATGCATTTCTACATGTATAACATATTGTAAAATTCACTAATGCAATTGTCATATTATATTGTAAAGAATTATGTATAGTATAATTCATGTGCATGTATGTGATTGAACATAACTATTTGTTTCCAATTAATATTATTCATACTTTTCTTTTCTTTTTTTTCTTATAAATGTATTTCTCTGTAATTGTATATTTCAAACGACAACTATTTGTGGCGACAAACATGTATATATGTTTATGCCAATAAAATTTCTTAAACTTGAACTTGTTTCTTTGCACTCATGTACAAAATGTTTATTGGGTGTGAAATACATGACAAACAACTACTTATTAGTATTCTCGATTTATCTGCTAGATACATCTAGAGAATTTTGTTCATTTAATTTAAAACTTAGGTGAGGAAATCGTACTCTACGAGAGGTGTTCAACTTATTTATGAACAAAACATGAACACCGATTGTGCAATATTGAATTAAAAAAAATTGAAATATCTTTTTTAAACCATTCGAGAAAAAGTTTTAAGTCGAACATATGATCATCATACATTGCATATTTCATTTGGTTAAAGCTTAAAACAACAATTTAGTAGATGATGTTGTTTTTCCTGTTTTTAAGGCAAAATGGCCCTATTATAAGCTTCAAGAAAGTGTTAGTAATTTCTTATTTTGCATTTTTAATGAGACCATCAGTAATATTTGCCGTAAGACGTGTTATCAAACTTCTTTTTCCAGTAATTGTGAAATGGCACAAAAAATTGAAAATTGCCCAACATTGCCAAAACCTACACTATTAAGTTAAATTGGTTTTATGATATCTATGATGAATAAATTAACAAAACGAGGAATAGTACCACAGATGGGAGTGTCCATAGAAACTATCAGTGACATTATTTCGAAACAGTTTAATGCATAGTTCTGGGAAAATGCGAAGTTCCTACGCTGAAAATCAAGAAAAACATGCCTCGCAGCCAATAGTCTTGGAATCTAGAAATGCGAAATAAACAACATTATGTGGAAAAATTGTTTCATTATGGCGAAGCAATGCTGAATCTTAAAGAATGTTATGATAGATTATGGTATGCTATTTTAGAAAAGGACACAAGGATAGGGAGAAGTTCATGTTTGTCCAGCTTTGTGTGTATGCGGCCGTTTTTATGGAAAGGCATTGGGTTTGTTGTTATGGAAATACGTACATCAGAATCAATATCATATTGACGAAATTGAAGGCTGTGGCCTATTTACGAACCGTTTCAAATCAGGTTTTCAAAAAACAGTGTTACGTATCATTCCTAGTGACTGTTCCCAGAACATAGCGTTTTGTCCAGATTCAGCTTCAAGTCACCATATACAAAGCCAAATTAAAAAAAAAGAATATAACTTTGATATATAGTTAACCAAACAGTGAATGTCAAAGTCTGCTCATGCTTTAACAATACAATATTCTATCTGGTTGATACTAAAACAACGATTAAAGATGGAAAATGTAAACGTAATTATTACGAGTTTTCGACCTTCAAAACGCAAATAACAACTCCCTCTACCCTAATGCTGGTTATGATTTAACCGTAACGTATTGGTAATTTACAATTATTATATACACGTCTTGATACACTGCTTTACACACTATAAAAGTTTTTATTCAATTTCATTGTTAGAGTAACAAAATATCGATGTTCATTTTCTGTTCATAAATAAGTTGAACACCTCTCGTACTTAAAGAAAACATGATAGAGCTGTCAGCTCTTAATGCAATTTCAACGTAAACAGTTCGTCAGTTTGCCATTTTACATATTGTTGAAATTGAATTTCTCTTCATATGTAAATGAAATCAGTGTAACTTTCATTGGATCTTAACTCAAAGGCATGCTGTGAATAAGACACGCTGATTAGATATGTTGTATCTTGAATTGTGTATCACAGGAATCGGTATAGCGTTAATAACTTCAATCAGTTTTATTTCAATTCCAGTTGAGTTTGATGTTATAGGAGCTATTCATACAGTTGTATGTAAAAATAAGAGACAATCCTAGTTTCGTGTGTGGTGTTTATAGTTAATGAAGCAGTGTATGGAACCACAATGAGAAAGAAGCATGAGGACAAAAAAGCTTGGAAGAGTACACTTCTCCGTGTACTCGACTCAACTCCCCATTCCTATCGGCTTAAAAGTAAATTCATGATGCGTTTATAAAAATGTATACAGTGTAATATATGATAGAATAGTATAAACAAACAATACAATATACGTATAGTGCGTTAGCGACTAAGATGGACCCCCATAAACCTTAAATATCTAATGTAACGTTATCATTTACATTATTTTTGCCGCCCATTGGCATTGATTGAGGGAATCCCTTATGCATGCGGTGCATTTTATCATATCATACTAGAAACTTTTTGTTATATCAGTTAAGACGATGATTTATCGTACTAATAAAACTATTATTAGGAAATTATTCGGTCGTTTTCTGATTAATTTATAAGTGTGTTCTCTTGTCTAAATCACTTATATATAAATGTACTGAGTGGTGAGATTCCCATATGGTGATATGCGTTACATTATGTCATTAAACAATATACAAATATAGATATCATCGGAATGAACATACGGTATAAAGCAAATCATCACACCATACTACCACAGGAATGACAATTTAGATAATTCGATCTGACAGTACATGTGATTTACTGCATGTTTTATATATAATTAAACTCGCATACAAAATACATTGAATTTCGATGATGTCTTTTGCGAGGGAATATTTGCGTGTATATAATTGAGTGTGAGGACGAAATTAGTATAGCTTGGCTATTTTGACCTGAGCCTGACATTTATGCAAAATATATTACAAGGGTTTTGCTTTGAATATATCAATTTCCGCAAGCAAATCGTGCGATATCGGTATTTCAAATTTGTGTTTGTATTACATCTCGAGCGTCTTCGTGATACTCCCCGATTATGAAAACATACACTCGGTATAGTAAACGTAGGCAATATATCGACTGTTAAATTATGCTAATCAAAAGGTTAGGCTCGCGTCAATGTGGCCAAGCTATAGCAATCACACAAATGGTTCTAATCAAATACTTTGTCTTATTACTAAGATCAATTGGCACATCAGAAGCATGTTGTAGAAGATTAAAACGAATTTGTGAAAGGGCATATATATTGACAGTCCCTGTATTGAATGTCAAAATAAATGAAATAAAAGTAATTCATTTGCAATCGCAATCTATTTATTTTCGTATTGAATATAAACAGAATTCACGAAAGCCATTAAAACAAAAGTTATATGTTTACAACGTGAAATGGCAAAGGAAAGAAAGTATATAAATATTATAAAATATCTATAATAGAATATAAATATCCGTGAAAATTCAACAATTTTACGCGGCTGTCACATTAAGAGCGAATGCAGATATTAAGGACACAGAAATTTGCGTCAGAAACATATACTTGGATTACTAATCATTGTACCTACAATAAAATTGAATGTCGCAATAAATGACAAGTTTCATTGTCTAATATTGAAACTGCACTTTCATAAAAGTACACATCTAACTTAGCGCCATTACATATTGAATGTGAAATAAATGGCATACAGCTAATTATTTTTAATGCGATTTATTTACCAAATTCTAAAGTGTTCTGTTTATTAAGGGCCTGTCTCACAGATGGAGCGATTTTTTTTTAAAGTGTTATTTTCTTACAAAGTCAAGTATTTATATAATAGAATATTGTTGACTGTTGCTTTAAGAAATATTTATTGCAAATAATCGATTTGAACCACTTTCAACATCGCGCACACCAGTGTGTTTTTCCTTTTAAAGGCAGCGTAAGTTTTCCTTTCAGCATGATTGTTGAGTAATATTATTCACTAGATCAGTCTGTGACATTAACAAACTTCAGTCTGAACATCTATGAAGTATTTGGTTTGTTTTTTAATTCATTTTCACCACATGCGAGTTAATTTCAGGCAATTTAAATGAAAGTAGTTTAAACTTCTATACCGTATTAATACGGTATAGAATTTTGGAGGTAAAATATCTTAATAATTACAAAATTCTGATGTTTCACAAGTTATATTTTATATCAGTGTGCTTGTTTATGTGATATACAGGCATCTATGCCAAAATATAGGGAATATTTAACAATTTTATTTGATTTTTGCTATACGCTGAAACGTGACACAGTCCCTTTAAGCTTAAAACTGAAGTCATGAATTCGTACTTAAAATAATTAATACATGAACGAGTTGTCAGTTCGTAATGCAATTCAATCAATTATCTATGTTAACTGTACGTTGTTTTGTCATATTACATAACGCTGAAATTGGAAGTAAAATAGACATATTGATAGTGCTACTGTTCCTGGAAATATGTGTCCCATGGAAGTATATTGAAATATTCACGTTAATCAGGTTTCCTGCAATTCCAGTCGCGTTTGATGTTAAATACCTATTTGTATGTATAAATTACAGATATTCCCAGTTACACGCGTGGTGTGTATACATGTTCTAGTAGTTTAATGAGGCATTGTATAAAACTGAAATGAGAAATAAGCACGGAGCGTGGGGACATAAATGCTACATGAAGACTTGTAAAGGAACGATACTCTTAGTACTTGCCTCAACCATAAACATTACGGATATCAAACTATGTGATTAGATAGACGATGAGCTGATTGTATTTATATGACATACCGATTCATATGTGATATGTAAACAGAACAAGAGTTAAATATAGCTAAATGCGTTCCAGTGAGTGAATTTGATAAGTTATCGTCTCATAAAAGAACGATCATATGAGTTGCTCAGCTCGTTTTTAAATCCTAATATATTTTCTCTTTTGTAGTCTTATATCACGTAGTTAATATAACTTAATTTCACCAATGTACACCAATCATACACAACGATATATGTCTGCATGTTTATCACTGTGCTGTCGAAGCAATAATTAAATAACATACATTAACACCCTAAAATTAAAAAATATATTCAAGACGAGATGCAAAGTCAGCCTGTACACTGTATGTCTAGGTTTCGGACTATCAAGGTTGGTTTACTGAGAGACTATGTTTTGGAATGAGAATAGCTAAGTACATGTATTTGGTTTTCAATTTTACCATTAATCGAATACCGAAATCTATTAATCAACAACACAAAACATCTTAGTGCATTTGGCCATCGTCAGTCAAATCTATACACTGTCCATCATCATACATTCCATGCGGTTGGCAGAAAAGGAATGTGTAATTTGAGAGAAACTCTAATTTATCTTCAGATTTATATCTAGGTCTCGTCTGCTGAATCAAATACACCAGACACCCACTATTTAAACAAAAACCTCAGTAGAACCAAAACAGAACAGGCCGAATACAATTCCAAGGACTGTTCCAAGAACAATTATCACCAACATACGTATACACCAAGCATCCCTAAAGCCGATACTAAACATTCAGGTATATACCGCCAATTCAACAACTCGTAGCCCTACAACAACATACCACTAGAAATAAATACTTATTACTATAACCGAACAAGCTATATTGGTAGAAATACGCCATCCGTTTCAGAACAACATAATCAAGCAATCAGATATCAAGGATTAGGACAAATTCAAAACAACAATAACTTTAGGCAGAGACAGGGACAATGTACACAATTATATTTAGACAGAGGTCCAACGTAGGGACAAGGTACACAATTATAACTCACATATTGCAAACACTATTGTCAGAAAAATAGTATCCTCTTAACATACCTAAATATCTTTTCAGGAAAACGAAAGTATCAAACAATTATTGAATTACAATATAACCCTCAAGATCAAATGATAAACCCGGCTTCATAAGAAAACTAAATCGTCTCACGAATTGATGAAAGCTTAAGCTTCTATTGCATTAATCGTTAATGAACTTAGGGTTATTGTTTAAGGAGTTATTGCAACATTTATCAAAGACGAGTTATAAATGTGTCTTTCTTTAATGATTGATGTGATAACGAAAGTATTTCTAGATAAAAATTAGAAACTTCAAACGTTTGGATTAAAACTTATATTAGTCCAGGCGAGGTAGTTTGCTATCACCGTAATTCTATTCTACGTCAATTGCAAGATGCCATCATATTTGAGACCAAGAGACCCCCATGGGATTCGACAACTTGTATTGATAGGAACTTTTTCCCGAAATTAAAGATTCCGTTATGAGTTTTCTCCTTGCGTGATAGGAAATAAAGGAATTAGACCAGACTACTAGTGACTAGCGACTGTTGGTGTTATTGTCATTGAAAAGCCTTTACTGACGGTCATGTGGTAATAGGTACATGTATCTTCAAACAAACACAATGGATTCCACTTCATGTTATCTGAAACTTAAAATTAAATCCTGTAGAACAATAATGTCAACACCTATAGTATGTTTATCCTTGGTGGTTTCTGCTACTTTAAAATCGCACTGACATGGTTTATTATAGCAGTTTATCAGTATAAGGTACTAAATAAAAGTATAAGGCATTTTCCTCCGCTTGACAAGAGCTACGCGTGACTTAAATTCCCATTTTTAGGGATTCCACTGTTGATTCCTGTAGCTCTTATTTAATATTGTTAAATGAACATAATCCCTGGGGTTTAATTACACATACTTTATTTAGAGGAACGTTGCTTTGACATTTTACCACTATATACTAGTCAACGATTAACAGACAAAAACATAAGAAACTATATACCTCTCGTGTACAATTCCGCTCCACCATCACCAATGTTTTTGCAAGATCTTGATTGATCTCGTAAACACGTATAGAAATGCACCTACCGATTGCACTAAGATTGGTTACTATAAATTATATATTTGGTATACAGTATGCAAGCAATCAATATAACCTAGACTGAAAGGAGTGGTGTTTAATAGGACAATAACACGCTGGTTGCATAAAGATAACAACATACTAGGATAGTCAATATTGCTATCCCGTGTGAGCATTGACCGTTTTCATTGCTCTCGCTCTGTCGATACATGGTTTTAGTGATATTTTTCGAATGTTAATTACATAAATAGATACTTCGTTAAATAAAATTCGCAACAGCCCGATATAGATCGAAATATACATTTGACCTCTAGTAGTAGATGTTATATAGTGAATAAGCTGAGGTAATGGTTCGAATAGGTCTAATTCTACATATAGACGAAAAACACTTAAGTACAAACACACAGTTCTTTGTCAACACCCATCAATACATTGTTGTAGCCATTCACCTTGTTAGGGTTCAGTCATGCATGATATTCTATAAATGTATCGGAAATTAAAATTTTAAGAACAAATCGATGGCTTAGAACCAGAAGGTCGTACCTACTACTACCGACATTATAAGACTCATACATATTTGAAATTGAGCTTATTTTCATGAAAATCTGAAATTGTCATATTGACCAAAATGAATTTTTAAAAACGTGTTTTCCCATAGGTAAAGAGTAAATTACAGACAGTTTTTTCTTGTTTTCTTAATATATCGATTTTGTAGTTACGACTTTCTGGTTCTAAGCCAGCGAAATACCAATTCTGAATAATCCTGGAATTTAAATATTCATCGTTATTTTCTCTTTCGTGTGTGTCAGAGCTGTTATAGTCCAACATGCTTAGTAACTTACAAGTAATTATGGAAGCCTACCGCAATAAATTTAATAACACATGTTGCAGCAATATTGATACTACAGTCCAGTTAGGATAAAAATCCAGTGACGCTATGGAACAATCCACTAGTACGGTGTAAAACAAGTATAAAAGCTTATACCAACAGTTCAATACCAAACTAAACTCTACCTGTTTAAGCAATGGTTTTAATATTTTAACTATGACGTCACTGTCAGATTACCCTAGCTGGACTGTAGTATTCAATTCTGTATTATGTAATAATTAAACTGTATGTATTGTTATATCGACTACATTGAGGCGGCTTTCTTTAAAATCATTGATTGCTTTATTTGTTACTGACTCCGTCCCGTGCTGGACTGGAACTAAACGTTTCGGTTTGAAGTAAGTGACAATAATAGCAGCATGTCATTAATGATACTCTACAAGCTTAACTGGTATCAATTCCGCCAATTGTGAATGCCGTAAAAGTTACTAGCATCACTCCGTGAATTCTCCCCAGCCACAGGAAATAAGAGACGGGTAACTCTAAAATATTTCTAATTACAACACTAATTGCTTGTGAATGCAACAAACTATGCCAACAGGACGTTGACTCGAAAAAAAGCGACCGCTAGTTCTGGAAATAATTAAAGCTCCGATACTGTTATTGTGACATTGCAAATGTTTCAATCGTAGTGAGTTCTTTGATCCTTAATATTTTACTGATGTTAAAGGTACTACTGATTGGACGACTGTTTGTACTGAGTATACTGCTTCAACCATAGTTGTTACGAATATTATCATTGATTCTAGTGATACTGACTTGGCTGATATCATAACTGACATTTATGTAAATCATGGCTTCAAACGATATCATAGCGACTGCATTCTACCTGATGTTAAACGGGTACCATTCACTGTCATACTAGATAATATGTTTCATTAATCATCCTAGGATCATATGTCATCGATACAAGTATATAATTTGGCACACTCTGATGATGAAGTAATGTTGTAGCTGACTACTTGTGTGTGTATATAATAATATGTAACTTGTGGCTACCAATAGTATTAGAATTCACAAAAACTAGCTCATAAATTTCTTCAGACTATATATATCTTCAAGCTTTAAACTGTTTAGTCGCGCCTTTGCGTGTTTCAAAATACTCATTTCCTGGCAGAAAAAGTGAAACATGATATAAAAATAAGGAGGTGTCGTTTAGCAAATGTCAAGAAACATGGCATTGGTTGACACAATTACGGGACAAAAGGTCATCATACGCAGCGCTATACTTTGTTGTTATGTAAACGTACTTTTCGTTCATTCATTTATTTCTTCATTTAACTTCTGTCTGTTGAATTGAAAGAGACACGTTATAACCTCATCACAGATGGTGTAATCATTTTTGTTTTAACGTAATAACATCGTCGGCATTCAGCCGACTTTAGTTACTAGGATGGTTTTGGACACGAACTATGTTGATCTGTTTGTGTTGAATGCCGATGACGTCACTCCTAACTTGTCGTAGGAAGACATCTTCGTGGATGGCATTTCTTATACACCAGACATTATTGTCTACTTTCTACATCACATGGTCCATATACTCTACAAAGAATGTTATAATCATCGTATCGATGGTAATCCTGATGGTGTGTTGTTATTACTATGTTAAACTTCGAAGCTCCGTTCCGGGCTGTCGTTTCTAAATGTTGTTTTTGGCTTTCCGAAAGCATCACACATGTATGCTTTTTAACACAAGTAATTTACTTATTTTGGTTGCTGTAATTTGTATTTGCATAAGAAGGTACATTACAATGTAAAACTATGGTTATGGGATTATTCGATTGACTTTTAATTAATAAGATCATTTACCTCTTAGAACGACAAACCTCGAATGCTGTCGTCTTTTAGTGTATTATAGGTAATTCACTTGCCGAAATAATTCAAATAATTATCTAAGTTTGGGACAGTAATTTTACAATATAACACACGACATATTTCGTAAGTTAGTTTTGTGTTACATCGCTGATGTTGTTAAGTAAGTCAATAGTTATATATGACATTAACCGCTAAGCAAGTTCCCCGTTATTCTGCCAATATTGTAACTTTTTTATCAGCAATATAAATGGTCAAATGAAGTTTCCTACAGATTGTGTTGAAGACCTCAGTCGTTTATCGCAATCTTACCTAATCATTTATTCTGCTATCCGCTAAAAATGGGTAGTTGAGTCAAGTACACGTAGCATGGTTCAGTCTCTAAACAACGAGTGACAATGGAACTGGATTGGCTCATCAACGAAAGTGCCTGAAATTATAACTTAACACTATTAAAGTTAGATATCTAGATTGTTTTGTTTAGTAGAGACATCATTAGACCCGGCCACAACCATTTTTTGGCCTGTTCATGCATTAAATGCCGGTTTCATGTAGGAGCCTGAAAGGGTCGTTTCGTACCAATCAAATGTGTACTATACTGAATGGTCAACAATTAGGGATGTAAAAACTGTATTTTGTGATATGATTTGGTAGCCCTGTGCATAAAGATGTGCTATAGAGTACTAGGTACTCATGTATACAACATGTGTATAGAAAGTGTGTTACTTAGCCCTAGGGTTCCCAGACAGATTGGCCTCACTGTCAGGATAATGTAATCAAATAGTACAAGTCGTTAGTTTCTACATGACTGAAATTGTGGTAATGGGACTGTAAATCTAACATACATCTAAATGTATCACTCTCTGATAGAGACATAACTCGGTTAATTGATTGGTGGGTCTTTATCGTTATTTTCCTAACGCCTGCAGATTTTCACATCCAGAACCTAAACATATATGTCTTTCCGAGTTTCAATTTTGTTTTATAGCACATTTAGTGCATGTAAACTATCATTGCGTGTTCTGATTGCATACTGGGGCACGATTTGAGACTTACTATGTCTGTATCTTAATACATGTTCCACGATATAGGTCTACAAGTCTTAGAGGCGTCCCACTTATATTTGAACAGAGTAAAACATCCGATATTTCCCTACTAACATGATATAAATAAGATAGCATCCTTGAATCGTATGTAGCAATGTGTCAGATATCACACATTGACTGTATGATTTGTTTGCAATATGATTTTAGAACTTAAGCATGAGAATCGCAAAATACATAGTACAGTACATTTTCCATTCAGTTATCCAATGATAAGTCAAATCACTACTAGCGTTAAGGCTGACTACATTTATCCTTTTTATACTGTTCGTACTATCTACCTCGCGCATTTTCGTGGTGAGAATAAAAAAATACCAGTGGTGTCATACTATAAACATTAAGTTCAAGCTTTACAATAACAGATAAGACAATTTTGGAACTTTTGCACTACATTTATTTTTCAAAATATAGTCTCGAATATACAACTTATGTCCTGTTTTGAGGTTTGAGTCAGATTTCCATGGAAACAGAAACACATGGGTATGAATTTTGGTGCTAGACTTGAATTAAATAAGAAATGGTAAACATGTGTAAAATATCAGGACATTCTGTGACATGGGTCCGGAAGAGTTTCTCTTGGCTTTACATATAAATTGCGATAATGTTAATAGTTTCAGATTACACGTCATGTATTACGGTAAAATTAAATGCATACCAACATTGCTTGATAGGATATGGAAAACATTCTTCTTAACAACCAACGTCATATTCGTTTGTTGTTTCATTAACCTCATAACACCTCTCGTTCAGTGAACATGAGCTGGGCTGCTAAGTTTGCAGGATTAACGATATAATCGCCATAGGCCGGACGAAAATATTATTGTTGAAAATCCTTCAAACAGTATTGTCTGCATTTAGTCGCGTTACGTTATATTGGTTTTTCTAGACACAAAACCAATCCGACTTAACGAATTTCCAAGATGGTACTGTGACTTTACACGCCTAACCTGTCTTGTCCTGTATTTTTTTTCGTGACGACATTATGACTAGCTACAGCGGACGCGACCTTGTTAACCATCTGAATAAAAAGATTTAATATGGTCTTTATCTGATATTCGTCTTCTGCGTCTTCCCGTACGTCCTACACTATCTGACCTGGTTCGGCACAGTTACCACCATTTTTGTGAGAATACTTGAAAAGCGCTGAACAACCCGACTGTTCACAACTTTACCAAACAAGTCGTTACCCTTTTGGTTTGCATCTATTATATTGTACTGTTACTATAGTCGGTCATGTAGCATTAATGTCCTCACGCTTCATGCTTATTTAATCATTACTGTTTTTATAAAACACTTCATTAAGCTATAAGCACCAAACGCGAGACAGGGAAAGCCTGTTTATTATATATTTGAATAGGTATTTTAACATCAAACGCGACTGGAAGTGATTAAACCCTGATTGAAGTTCTTATATATACTAAGCAAAACAGCTAACCGAACACTTTTTAAATTTGAATATTTCAGTATCCTGTATGTTCACAAACTTAAAATTTTGCATAGTTATTTCAATATAGATTGTGCACCTTATGCAGCTTACCACATGAAAATACATGCGAAAATCACTCATCCATAACGAAAAAGCTTCAAATCTCATTTTTGCTGGTTGTGATCGATTGCTCTCAAATTGCACGAGTTTTGTGTGTATGTTGTGTAGCATGGGTGTTTGTTAGTCGGAAAAACAAAATATTATGTAAAAAACATGGCGCATTTGTCAAAGGTAGGCCGCGAAAAAGCGGCAATTACGCTCCCTGGAGGGTATCAATCAGACAGATCAGTTTTACACAGATTTAAATTATCACAAACATTATTTCCTTTTCTTTCACGTGTGTGTGAATACCAATGCACATAAAATTACCTACAACAGTATATTTGGAATCACAGGAGCGAAGAAAACTAGCAAATTCAAGTGGAATAACTCTTGCATAATTTTACATCTTTTTAAGTTCATTCACTACATTTTTCCATAAAATTGTATTGTCATGCATAAGTGAAACTCGTTGACTTTAAAAAATAATAGATATTAGTCCTGAGGACTTTTTTGCATGTGTTTGAAAAAACGTGTTTTTCTCTCCATTCAGTATACAGGACACTTTTGAAGTGCCTTCATTAGTTGTTCGACAAATTGTAAATGCCCGCTTTGGTAATAAAGATTTTTTAAGTGTATATTCTGATAACGGAAACAAAAATAAATATTAAAATACTGAGAACAAAACCAAAATAAAGTCAATAATTACCCTCATTTATCCACACAAAAGATATTCGACCAAATTACCTCCCCTTGACAATTGAAAATTATAATCATAATTTTGAAAAATTAAAAAATCCATGTTTTTGTGACCAAATCGCATGATATCGAGTTTGACTATTTGTTTTATTGATTTGGCGATTAGTCTTTTTATAATGTGTATGGAATAAACCTAAAATCTTGTATTATTGAACGCTTATTCATGAATTTCAAGATTATATGTCTGGTTCGGTTATTTCATGGTTCTGTGAACTTTCGTTTCGCATTTTTGAAAAAGAAACTACTTAAATCGCACCCCAAGATTGTAAATAACAAATACACAAACTTTTGTGCAAAAATATTAATAAATAAAAAAGTTGTACGGTAAAAACCGCTGCTCATTCATAAAATATGCTAATTGTACATTTTGTGAATTTCATCTTGATGGGTGATGCAAATTAAATATTTAGACGAAATTTTACCACCAGCCTTCTAATGCTTTCATTATACTTCAGGCCAAGTTTCAGACAATTCCTATGGATAGTTCTATAAATATTCATAAAAAACAGAAGCGTTCGGTTAGCTGTTTTGCTTAGTATAGTTCAGTACGCGTTCATGGGAAAACAATTTTCAGGAACAGTAGACCCATCAATATGTCTATTTCATAGCAAGCCTTTGGGTTATAATCCAATAATTGTCAAACTCGGTAAAACAATGGAAACGCTGATTGTATTTTCTTATGAAGAAAAACTCAATTTCAGCGATTGTATTCTATTACGTACTGGCAGCTTTTTTATGTATTAATCATTTTCAGAACGATTTAATAACCTCAGTTTTAAAATTAATATTAAGTAGAACAAGTTTGCAGATTTTGGAAGATAAAATTTAATGTCGATAAAAAATATTAGTTGTATGTCATTTATTCCACATTCAATTTACATTGGCGCTAAGATAGATATGCGTTGTGAAGAAACTGCACTGTCTGCAGTTGTAATTTGAAGTGATTTTCATTTTGTCATTTATTTCGACATTCAATATACTTGTAGATACAAAGATAAGCACTTCAAATATATGTTTTGATTCAAATGTATGGGTACCTCATTTCTGCATTTGGTCGTGATGTGACAGCCGCGTATTGTCATTGAAGTTTCGGAGATGTACATTATATTAATATTTTCTTCTATATTTGTTTTCCATTTCACGTTCTTGATTTTCTTCTAGATATGTTTAATGCTCTATTTGTCACTTCAATGCACTCAATACATGGACTCTAAATAGACATGCAATTTCACTAAGACGTTTAATCTTCTACAACATGCCTTTCATGTAATGATTTATCGAATGTTATGAGACAAATTATTCGATTAAATAACACCTTTTTATAAAACCGTTGGATTGTTACTAATTTCGAAGTCTCGCCTTTACCATACACATACATTTTGCAATAAACATGATCACAAATGAAGTAAAACATGGACTTGCTAGGTGGTGTTTATACTTAAAATGAACATGAAAATAGCCTACAGTATGGCTATCTATTCTGGAAAAAAACAAGATTCACACTCTTATTGAATAACCATAAAACCACCAAGATCAAATGATGGCCCCGGTTTTATCAGATAAATAGTCGTCTTACGAATGCATCGAGCCAAACGCGAAGACTGCATTAAACGTTAATGAATTAAAAGTTGATAAATGAGGTGCCGTTGCTGCACTGATCAAAGACCAGTAATGAATACGTCTTTCATTAAAATGTTGGATTATTTGATAATGTGTACTGATAGAAAATTAGAATCTTCCAATCTTTGGATTATAAATATTTTTGTCAATAAGATTCATTAACAACATTGTCGATTAGCTAGATATTTACTAATCACAGACTCATTACCAGATATCAACGTCACGTAATAAGCATTAGTATGGTTAGAATGTGCAGTAAAATGAGTCGGTTATGGAATGTAGTGCAAGAACAATTATAAATGTTTTAGATATCAGCCGTTCTCCAGGAAAACTGGGCTTAGTGACAAAAATTGTGAAAATAGTGATAATAAATGGCAGGAAAGGGGAAACTCTTTTGAACAGTTTTTGAAAATTTGAACAAACTATTCCATACACTTACAAAGTTAAAGATTTTTAAACCAACCACTTCCGCCTACTTTATTAGTGACGTCGCGAACGTCATTCTCAACGTTTTTGGCGTAACGTAAAATTGCATTTCAAAGATTCAGTATCTGATAATGTTTTGACGTAAACGTTTTGAATAGTGGCGCATTTTAGAATCATGTTCTTATTTTAATAAAACGTGACCAATCTGTAAGTGTTTGCTTACAGGGAAAAATAGCAAGTGTTTTAGCCACTTAACCCTTGTTTTTCGTGATACGAGTACGTTTTAGAAACCGATTACCATTCCAACGACAGAAGTTATCTATACACAATGTTAAAGACAAAAAGAAGCTAATGGATAGTACTATACTGTCCAATTACTTAAATATGAAAGCAAAGGACACTAGTTTTTCCCATTTTAGACATTTTTCTAAATTTTATTGCATAATTACATTTCAATGTCATTAAGCCCACGGTGTATACCCGTATCGGCACCCTCTCTGTGCAAAACGCTATATCGGCACCCTCTCTGTGCTGGCACCGGACTTTCTCTGAGCAAAACAATGCTTTCTGAGGACAATAGTCGACACGAGAGGTAAGAAAATCCTCTTAGTTCAGACTAAGATGGAATGTTGACCGAGGGTACTTGTAAGAATAAACACGGAGTTCTGTTTTGGACAGTTAAATGCGATTTTTCACCAAAATAAAATATCTCTCACCTAACATGGAAAGTCATTGAACTTAGCTGGCCTTTAAATACTTTTTATACGGTTATTTTCATCAAATTACGTTAAAAACAGCCTACTTTCGGTTTAATTATGGCACCGGCACCCTCTCTGTTCTGGCACCGGCACCCTCTCTGTGCGTTGCAGCTTACTGGCACCGGCACCCTCTCTGTGCTCGCAATAATTAAAGCGCTAATTACTGATTCCCGTGGTCAGACAACTATATTTCCAGCTACAAAGGCTGTGGCACACATACTCCTGAGCGTGATAATGCATTGATGGAAGATTAGAACATTATTAGTAGTTAAAGCCCTACATAATCGCAGTATTCAATATAAACAAACACAAATCATGTATTAAGTAAGTTGATGTGCTAACTACAATAAGCAAAATACTCACGTTAACAAAATATGTGTCCATTTCCATGAAGCATCTTCATGTTTATAACTAAATCATGCGCGTTTTAGTAAAAGCAGACGTATGTTAACAATAGTATTGCCTTATCGTTCACACATAGACAAATATGACATTCCCCACCTACGTTTTGTATGCAAAAAAAATCGTTTAACTGTGTATGATTTTTCTTTTCTTTTTCAGCTCTCTGAAGCGTAAGCAATGCTTTTTGATACAGAATCAATTGACGCTCTTCGAAAAGAAATGAGGAAAAACTGCCAACCATACATTTAGAAGTAACTGGGAAACATGTTGATTCAGCCAGTTCCTTCGACTCATTACCGCGGACAATTTTCCAATAGACAACATATCATTTTTGCTTCTGTTGCATTTTTAAAGTGGAACTCGCTGCATTATACTTTGCACCTGATTTATAAATTGGATATAATGAAGCACTGCGGTTTATGAGTTGAGAGAAGTCACCTGAACCGAATATGACAAGACTCGGACTGAGTTTGAAGGACTTGAAATTGTAAATCAGTACCATATCACATAAACGAGTAAACTCATGGTTATCAAATATGTTGTATATTCAATGTGTATTGTAAAGTATCACAATAACTCTAACTTTGATTAATGCGTATGATGTACATATAATAACTAGTCTTTATCACTGCTGTCATTGGATTGCTGTATGTGTATGAAAATTGTTCCCATGGCAAATGGAGGATACTGAGAGGGTGTGTTCATTGTTGAATTTATAGACATAACTTCAATAATAAATATTCAACACTCATTGAGTATCTTAATTTTCACCCGATAAAATAAGACAAAATACGATACATTTTAAATAATCTTTTTATGCTATAGCGGAACAACAACAAACAACGTTAACTTATCAATCTAGAACATGTAAACAAATGGTGTTTTAACAAGTGTTAATTTCACACGCATGTATAGCTGTTGAAATACAATATATCAAATTTACATCTATCTTTTGTTTTGAATTTTAATACATATATCGTGTAAAGTTTCTTATATGTACATTCTTATCTTATTTTTAGTTCTAAACATACTTAACGCCATGTCTTTGTGTCATTTTCTATTGGCTAATCAAATTGTAGAACACTATATTCTTAGTAAGTTTTAATGAATACAAATGACTTGTTACGCTTGCACTGTCCGGTGCAATCATTACAAATAATCTGACATATTGCAACCGTTTTATAATATAGCATCCTGCTTTGATTGGCAAATAGATTTACCCACTAACACCTGACACATCTAAAGGGGCAACCTATAAAGTATGGTGTTTATTATATAACCACCACAAATAGACATGTAGTATCATTGGTTGAAAATGTAGAACACAAGTCATTATAAATGTGATAATTATATGAATAACTGATTCGGTTGACAATCGTGAATATACATGCTATTAGGTACATAAACAAACAATGTTCAAATAATGTTAAAATAGTTCAAGATCATTTTAGTCACTTTTGTAGTTAAATCCCTTTCCACGTGCATCACAGAAGAAGACAAATGTAGACATATGTGTATTATTTACATGTCATGTCAGTCCGAGTTTTGAGCTATACCGTTTCTGACATGATTCACAGACATTTTAGATGTGTATAAAACTATGCATTGGTAAAGTATACTTTTCCACATCACACATATGACACTACCATTGGCGCATGTCTTTGCACATGTCTTTTCAAAGAACTTTTTCTACCAAATAATTTATCACAATATGTACATTTTAGTGCAGTTTTCACTGTCATTTAACCACTGACGATCTCACTAACACTTAAGTCCTCATGTTTGTTGTCGTTTGAAACAGTCCCATGGCATTGGGGACTAAATGTTGGCGTCAATGGTCGATTAGTTGCACATATTTATTTGAGAACGTTGTCGTCCATGATCGATAAGTTACACGTTTGAAATGATCGTTTGAAATGATCACCATTGCCGAGTATGTGGTATGTGGTATGTGGACTGTGTTTTGTTGCCCAAGAATGATCAGTTGACAAAACATCGGTCTGGTTTTCTGCTGATCTGCGTCGTTTTGCTTTATGGGTTTGGTTTCCGTTTACGCTTCAGCGAGCTAAACAAGAAATGAAAAATCCTAAACAGTACAAAACAAAAACGTTGAGGGCAGAAATAGTAACGAACAAAAATTGATATATTTGTTTTTTTTGGCATACAAAAAGTAGGTGGGGAATGTCAATTTAGTTAAAAATACATGTATGAAGATGCTACATTTAAATTGTTTTCAAAAGTATTTTATCCCGTCATCGAAATGGACACATAATTTGTAAACGTGAATATTTTGCTTATTGTATTTAGCACAACAACTAAATACATGAATTGTGATTGTTTTTATTGAATACTGCGACTATGTAGGGCTTAAACTAGTAATAATGTTCGATTCTTCAATAAACGGGAACTAGACTGTTCTTTCATCGCTTTGATTATTGCAAGCACAGAGAGGGTGTCGGTGCCAGTAAGCTGCAACGCACAGATAGGGTGCCGGTGCCAGAACAGAGAGGGTGTCGGTGCCACAACTTAACCGAAAGTAGGCAGTTTTAACGTAATTTGGTGAAAATAACCATATAAAACGTATTTAAAGGCCATATTGGTTCAAGGAAGTTCAATCTTAGGTGCGAGATATTTCCTATATTGATGAAAAATCGCATTTAACTATCCAAAACAGAACTCCGTGTTCATTCTAACAAGTACCCTCGGTCAACATTCCATCTTTGTCTGAACTTATGGCAACTGATATAACAAATGGAACAACATGAGGACAGTGTTTAAGCATTAGGTGGTTCCGTGGGCTATCGTTTTTTAAACAAAAATCTGTATTTTTGGCAAAAACAATGATTTTCTTACCTCTCGTGTCGACTATTGTCCTCAGAAAGCATTGTTTTGCACAGAGAAAGTCCGGTGCCAGCACAGAGAGGGTGCCGATGCAGCGTTTTGCACAGAGAGGGTGCCGATACGGGTATACACCGTGAAGCCCAGTTTTCCTGGAGATGACTCATATTATATATATAACATCATTAAGAAAAATGCTAAATTTTGTGTTTATTAGTTCATACCAATTTTATTATCTCTTGGGTTGAACGACCTACGTACAGCAAGCTACGTCTTCGAATTACGACGTATGTTGGTTTTTAAAACTTTAAAAGCAAAACATAAACATATTTATTATTATCGTTTCTTAGTGTAAATCAAAGACCTAATTTAGGTCTTTGGTGTAAATACTCGTAGGAAATTGTTGGTATTATTTCATCGGACAAAGTTACACAGTAACATTGCGCCTTTGTGGAGATATTAATATGTTTTCAACATCACCGCCTTTCGAAAAACTGCTTGTTTAGTAGCTGTTTACAAAATCATTAAGGATGACGTCACGACGTCACATGCATATAATAGCATTTAATTCACACAACATTGTAGAGAAGGAATAGTCCTACATTCCTACCAAATTTTATAAATGTATGTTCAATGGTTTTGTATTTATTGAACAATATGTCTACGAACTTTTTTAACACCCTGTATGTTGGTTATTTAGAAACAAAACGTAAACATATTTTATCATTATCCGTTAGTCGAAGTACTCGTATGAAACTTGTTGGTATCATTTCGTCGGACAAAAGTTAGTACGACTGTGTTAATATCGTTCCATTATTAAGATGTTTCTTGAATGACCTATCAAAGAAATTACGTCCATTTCATGATGAGATTATATTTGCGAGCCAAAAAACAAAATATCGCGGGATTTGGCCACTTGTCTTACTAAGAACCTTTTCGTTGAAATTAGATATTCCTTCTTGCGTGATAGGAAATAAAATAATTAAGACCAGACGGCTAGTAACTGGTGTTTTTATTGTCATTAACACGTCAATACTGAATATTGTGTTAGTGCAGGTATGTTACAACAACACTAAGAATTCCGAGTTATGTTCTCTGAAATCGTAATTGCAGCCCGAAGTACGAACATTGGTATCAGCACCGGTATCATGACGATAACATTGAATTGTGAAATCACATGCCAGGCATAGAGAGTCTATAATGATAGGGTACTTCAGTTGGGTAATATCAGGTTGGTCTGATGCACGTTGGGTCCCATGTGCTTTTATTCGGCATTGGTAGCTGAACATTGTCACCCTTGTTACCCAGATAATCCTGAACGGTACGGATAAGCCTGAACGACCCAAACATGGCGGAAGCATGTTAACTACTTTTCGCACATTTTCACCATTTGTACCGATTTTGACAGATTTGTCAACGTTCTGGTGCTACATGAAGAAACATTGGTATGTTTTTTTCATGAAAATGCAACTATTTTACTGTATTATTGTAAATATGAAGCACAATATGTTAAACAGTTACAAGAATCAATGCTTTATTGTTTGGAAAGCGAATTATACATATTTCTAGTTACTTGTTTTGGATGAAATTAAACGATTATAAGGCTGTACCTTCTCATAGAAAGTTGTTTACACTTGTGGTTTTTACTTGAGAACTATTTGTAGTGACACAGGTATGAAAAATGGATAATTTACATAATGGTCATGGATAAATCACTGAATTGGTTCAATTTTAAAGTGGATTTTCACTGTGCACCAAGCACTTTAGCTTTGTGGTTGAAAAACATGATGAGTAGTACAGGTTAATAACTTGTGTACTGGTTTCACAAACACAGCTTATCATTTGCATACTCACATAAAATGCACACACTCGTATAATTGTAAATACTAAGCCTTTACAAACACAATTGCATACTGTGCTATGATTATTTGGTAATGACAACTGACATGTCTATATTATAATGGTATTTGTACACAAAATGTGATAATCACTTCATCTCATATTTTATCTTTCATTTTCCATAATAACATAATTTAATAATATTTGGGTTTTTTTTATATTTCAGTTCTGATGATGTACAGCTTCAAGTGCTTTAGATGTGTGATGGGGTTGAGCTCTTTGTCCGACGGAGTGAGCCATGCTATTAACAGTCATAACAAGTTATGCATTAAATATTGTGAACTAGTTCTGGACGAAGTAACGGGAAAATTAGGCTACATGACGAAAGTGCTTCCAGGCATCATCCCTAGAACTCTGGAACTTATTTGTGAAAGGCGGTTGACTCCATTGAACTCTCCAGCGAAAGATGAAAAGCATATTTAATTGTGAAAAAGCATATAATAATAGCATACCACTATTCCCTTTTTTTTGTTACATTTAGATTACCTGTTCATATTTGTTCAAACATATTAACGTAAACATTTTCTGACTGGTCACCATTTCATTTTATTCTGTATTTTGATTATTTCTTGCTTTAATACATAATTTTCAGTTTTAATGAGTTATATTCAGAAACATGTGACATTGAATGGGTGTTTTTGCCTTACATTTGGTATGCTTATAAACTTGTTGCCAAAATTCATGAGCTGATTTCATCTGTGTTTACTTATTTGGTGCATGGAATACCACATTAGCAAGATTTCAGTTGACAATTCGGGTAATTATCCAATACCATTCCGGAGATTATCCATATATTTTCCAGTCCTATTTAGATTATTATCCATAAAATACTGAGCATGTTTACATTAATGTTTTTGAGCGTTAATTGGTCCAAAATAAAAACTTGTCTTTATGTCAAAAGCGAAGTTTATACAATAGCCGATGCTTCAGAAATTGTTTTCAATGCATAAAGCCCATAAAATGAGTTTGGCAACGCTTTACAACACAAAAACCATTCAACAACGCAAAATGTACATATTCTTTAAGGCATTTCATAGCGAAAATGATTACCTCGACACGAATTGTTTAGTGCAATGGGTAAAGTTATGTTATACCTTAAATCTGTTATATGACAATAAACAATCGGGGTTGTTTATATAGAAAATATTGCAAAAACAATGTACTAACCACTTTTTTCATGTCCGCCATGTTTGGTTCGTTGAGGCTTATCCGTACCGTTCAGGATTATCTGGGTAACAAGGGTGATTGTGGTTTATAGTTACATTACCAAACCACTATCACATCGTTCACACAATCAGTGTTCTTATAATCAAATCAATCAAGTACGGGTGTGGTGTGATTACAATAGACCTACTCCGGAACTCCACTAATCTGTAGGTACAAATAAAGTTTTACCGTTATAATCCTTGAGCCTATTGAATATTCATAGCTGGACAATAGAGTTGGGGGTCAGTTGTTTTTGCATATGAATGCAAAACCAGTCTAACTATGACAGATTTGTTTGTACCTACATGTAAATTAAGGGAAAAAACCACATTGCACAGAGTTCCGGATATCAACTATTATTGTCGATTCAAAGATGTCTGTCAAAACCGCCATAATGTTCCATTTCTGAATAGCTTATTGCAGCAAGTATAACCACAACGCTATAGGACCAATAGCTTTTTAATCATTTCAGTGTATTATTGAGGGTATAATTTAATCCCGAAACACCTTTAATAATCGACCGGGGTGAATGTTTGTTTACGCGGTTGTGACAGAGATCTTTGAATCAACTATACATTGTATATTTATTTGATATTTTCCCAAGTTTTATTGTGATCCACGTAATATCCACGTGGTGTAATGTGATCTTTGCTAGTAGCCTATAGGTGATTGCGACATACACTATTATGGATACAAATCCCGCTATAGGTTCAAACTTGCTAGTGTGTTTCTCTCCTAAATAGTGTTGCAACTTATAAATGGAATACTAAGTATTCATTTCCTTATTTGTTCGCTACAAAATATTAAGCGCAACATTACCATGACATGTTACAAGTAGACTAGTCGGCACTTCGTGACTACAAAATACACACTCAAGCAAGCTACTCATAACATCGGAACTCTTGTCTCCGTTTTGTGATCAACTATACGCAATATTTGGTATTAAACTGCCTCATCTAACAAGCACGTAAACGAATGCACTAAAAGTGGTTACTATAAATTATATATTTGGTATACAGCATGCAAGCAATCAATATGACCTAGACTGAAAGGAGTGGTGTTTAATAGGACAATAACATACTAGTTGCATACATATAGGAACATAGTTAGCATAGTCAATATTGCTATCCCATGTGATCATTCATCGCATTCCATTGTTCTACGTCGATTGTCTATGCATGGTTTAGTGATAATTGTATCCCGCTCCCAATAACAAAATAAATACGTTTTCTTTGAAACGATTCTCCAATTAAACTAAATAGCCGGTACCATTCTATTATTTGAAAATTAAAAATTTGTATCGGCTATTTTATTTTATCCGGGAATCTTCTAAAGAAATTGATGACAACCTAAACGTGGCAACCCTTAAGACATACATGTACGCTGCGCTAGTTGAGGTTTATGCATCACAAGTTGGTAGATAGGAGCTTAAATCAACTATTTACCTAAAATCACCCGTCCCAAGTAACGGGTTTTCCAGTACTAAAAATAGAGGATGTACCCAGTGTACATTGGTATGACGTACGTGACAATGTGTCACAATTCGCAGGAACGTTGTGTTAGGAACACACCTGAGGCAAATGAAAATAAATGTAAACAAATCTATATTGTACATTATCTTCATAATGTATGATATTTCAATATATTATCTATTGTTACTTTGCCATTTTATCAAATATAACATTGACACACTGGAATTGTAAAACAGGTTTTCATAATTGATAATGGTTGAGCGAACCATAATTCATAATTATGTCCCATTAGTGAAACAAATTGTTCAAATACAGATTGTCTACAAAACGCATTGTCAATGTCTGCACAATTGATAGCTTCACATATGAAAATGCAGAACACAATGCATTCGCAAACAATACAACATATTGATGAGCAAAACATACATCACGTACAGGGTGTTAACAATGAAAACACACTATTGAATTATTGATAATGATATTTGAATACAAACAATTATTTTCTCGCATTGTTTCTTTCTATTTTGGAAACACGAATTGGAGTGAGTTGCATAGACGTATCAGTGTTGGCGAATGCGAAAGGATTGGTTGCAATTCAAGACATGAATGGAACATAATTTAGTTCAAACAGTTTTCCGCTCATTGCTTATTTAGAAAATACATAAAAGAAATGACGAACTAGAACTGTATTATACAATTCTTTAATGCCTGATATAGTTATTCGATCATTCTAAATGCTAGTTTCAATTTCGATTACAATTTCAGAACTATACAACGAGTCCAACCACTGTGTCTAGAATCAATAAAAGTACGCATTCTGGTGACGTTAAATATGTTCATCAGCAACTACGACGATTGTCCTAGTGTATCAGGCTCACTGGCCCTTGTTAGGCACTTGGCCTGTGAGTAACTGTTTCCCAGGTTTTAACTATTTAATACTGAAGTTTACATAGGAGTAAAACCATTCCTGACACACTAGCAATGTTGAAGTGTCCGTATAACGTATAGTTGTTCCTCCTGCTCTCTGTTATGAAAAATATTTACGCGTCCTGTAAATGGCTACTATAGATGTACAACAATCGTCGACGCGTGACTAGTAAACACTTTTAGTGTTATATCTCTATAGAGGTCACGCCTCGAAGATTGTTGTACATCTATAATGTACGAGTATATTTCATCACTTTACAAATACTTTGAAACAAGGAAAACATAATTGGTCCTTGGTGTGAACGATATTTGCAGTCAAGCGGTTATTAGAAATTAGCCTTGAACCTCATGTAGCCGGTGTATCAAACGAAATTGACAGAATAAATATAAATCACTTAACTCCTCGACACATATTTTGTTGGAAACTGCTAAAATGACCGTTAATCTTTAATAAAACTGCAAAATAACATCAAATGACCTTTGGAATCGGAAAAAATACATGTAAACAAACACCATGTAAACTTTCAGGAAAGGGAAATAACCCCATCCATCCGGTGCAACAATAACTTTTTCCAAGTAAATTTGGTCCAGTTTGTTGACAAGTTGATTTTTTCCCGCCAAAAGTTGCACACGACCCTTTTTATCAATGGATGACGTCATAGCTGTCAAAATTATGTTTGATAAATAAACAAGCGAGCATTGAATACATGCATGTCAAACATTGCCGATTAAATAAGGATTTACTCGTAGTGAAGGCATGGTGTAAGTTTTTGTTGTGATTTCATTCAGAAATTGGTCCATTTCGTATTTATTTATTTAATTTACTCGTCAGTTATTGTAAACAATCCTGCAGGCAACGTGACGAGAAAAAAAATCTACAATTTCATGAGAAAATTACATACACCGGTACCGTGGATACACCGGCTTCATGGGGTTTCACTATACATAGTTTATGCTCACAATAAGCAAGGAATTACATATATTTATATACCTCCCTGCAATAAGTCATACAACGTTGTATAGTATCCGAATAAGGCATACAGTGATTAGGTTTGTAAACTGCTCAATTAGATGAATGGACACTACAAACCTTAAAACAACAATTACTCCTTGGTGGGCAAATTTACATATAACAATAACTCATCGGTGGGCACATTTACATAGAACAATAACTCCTAGGCGGGCACATTTACATAAAACAATAACTCCTTGGCGGGTACATTTACATATAACAATAACTCCTTGGCTGGCACATTTACATTTAACAATAACTCCTTGGTGGGCACATTTACATAGAACAATAACTCCTTGGTGAGCACATTTACATAGAACAATAACTCCTTGGTGAGCACATTAAAATATAACACTATCTCCTTGGTGGGCACATTTACAAATATCAATAACTCCTTGGTGGGCACATTTACATAAAACAATAACTGCTTGGCGGGCACATTTACATATAACAATAAGTCCTTGGTGGGCACATTTACATATAACAATAACTCATTGGGGCACATTTACATATAACAATAACTCCTTGGCTGGCATATTTACATATAACAATAACTCATTGGTGGGCACATTTACATAAAACAATAACTCCTTGGTGGCCACATTAATTAATCCTAGGTGGCCACATTAACATATAACAATAACTCCTTGGTGGGCACATTTACATGTGACAATCATTCTGGGATAACGTGATCGCTCCAGGCCCCTTGATTATAAACATTTCGCATCATCATGCTCAAACTCCATACTCCATGCTCAAACTTAAAAAACAACCTTTTTAGAAATGTGCTTCAAAACCAATACCAACTTGTAGCAAATGATCTTACTAAGAAAATGAACCCCCATTTCATATGTTTCCATTCAGTAATAAAGAAGTTACAGCAGTTTTTGTAACTAAAAACATGCTCCAATTGGAGTATGGAGTATGATTTGGGGCATGGAATACGTTCTCCAATGTTTATAATCACTGGGCCTGTTTCGTTCATTAGGCAGGTCGATGAGATCGAATCAGAGAGTACAAACAAGAACAGTTACAACAATAGTTGATATCCGGAACTCTGTGCAAGGTGGTTTTCCCATTATTAGACCACAGCTTACTGTAACTGACCAATCAACGAGCAGAAAAAGTGTTGAATAAATCCCATATATTTTTTATACAACACTTTTCTGTGGTATATAGAAAAAGTGTTGTATATAAACTTACATTGATTTATCCAATACTATTTAGGCCAAGCAAAATAATCCATCAAGTCAGGAATTTATAGCTTTATTGAAACACAATCCATCGACAAGTGTGATTGTAACAGTGAAGTTAAGCATTAACAATCACTATACATGCATATATCCAATACAAACATCCAACATAGAGTTTAAAGAGGATGAAGCGGCGTTTTCAATGACTTAAAATTGTTTTGTTACTTTATATCTATATTTTGTGTAACAAGAGTAAAGTATCATTAAAATACAGAATAATTCATTGCTGAAGCAGTAAGAATTACGATAGTATCGATCTTTAAACATATACATGCACTTAAATACTATTTAAGCAGTTAAGTATATCTTTAAAAAAAAATTAAATCATTGTTAATTAATGAACTATTCAGTTACAACATAAGAGTTTTCTGCTCTTTTACAAAATTGGTATGCCAAAAATGAAAAAAACTTGCAGTGAAATAACAATTTTACATTTTACTGCTGCTTACACAAATGTTACGACTGGTGATTTTACAGTGTAATCGACATCTTTCTGTCGCCTTTGAAAACCAATAATAGCAGATATATAGTCAGGTACTTCTATCACAATAGCATTTGGGTCTGGCAAGCCAGCAGACTCGGCCTTGATAACCGTTGCCGACACGACTAGTCCAGCTGTAGACTGGGGCGATGGAGGCGTCTTCGATGGCGTTTGTAGTAAGGATGATAAGTTACACTCCAGTGCCTCTAACGGTTGTTTATAATAATGCACAGCAGTACTTATATGCCCACTGTGTGCCATTATTGCTTGTTCGTCAAAATTGTTTTCATATAGACGGATACCCTGTACATTTAAATAATGAAAATGTAGTCCTGGTAATATCTTAGAATTGCGTCATTATGCATATTGCTCGTATTCTGAACATGTCCAAGAATGTTGCTTTCTGGTAACTTTCGGCAGACGCTGTTCTGAATGCGGTTGCACGTCCTTAAACCTTTGATTTTCATTCAGATCTTTGACTAAAAGGTATCAGGATGGAAGATGCTTGATCTGCGTAACCGCGGTTACGTCCTCAAACTCCAAAAACATACAACATGTCGATGGCTTAGAATGAGAAGGTCGTAACTACAAAATCGATATATTGAGAAAACATAATGCATGCAAGAGAAAACTGTTTGTAATTTACTCTTCAACTATAGAAAAACAAGTTTTTTAAAACTTCATTTTGGTCAACATGACAATTTTAGATTTTCATGAAAATAGGCTCATAAGAAGCGCCTTGAGAAGCAGATTTCAAATGAGTCTTATAAGGTCGTAAGTAGTTGTTACGACCTTCTTATTCTAAGCCATCGATGTAGTAGTTTCATCAAGTAAATCAAATTCCACTACTTGTTTTTAAAAGCACATGCATGTACACTTGCTTTAAACAAGATATGTAAAATATGTACGATACAGAAAGAAAGTTGACCAATGGAATGTTACCAACGAAAACATAAAATACCCGTGCACCAAACATTCCTTGATTTTATTTTATGAATGGCTAATGTAAACGATTTGGGGATATTGTGTTTACTAAGTATTAATCATAGTATTAAGTAGTTGATTGTTGTGCAAATTGTATCTGAGAAACTAACATTTTGAGCTGTGGTCTCAGACAGATAGATCTCTCGTAAGTGTTGGGTATGAAAACATAAAATCTCGCAAACTCGATTTAGTTTTCATACCCAACACTTACTCGTGTTCTATCCTATACATTTACATGTAGGTACAAACAAATCTGGCCTAGTTAGACTGGTTTCGTATTCATATGCAAATACCACTGACCCAAACTCTATTGTCCAGATATGAATATTCAAGCGTCACATGATTATAACGGTAAAACTTTATTTGTACCGACAGATTAGTGGAGATCCGGAGTAGGTATATTTAAATTCGTGTTTTAATACATGCAATTTGCGGGTTGCTACTCATGAACAAATAACCGGTGGCCAACGACTTAACATTTGTTCACTAGATTACCGACTTATTACTAAATAAACAACTGACCATTGGTCATTTATTATGATGTGGCAACACTAGACTAGTTCTCATAAATAGTCCGTGCTTTTCAGATGTCCTGTCTGGTTTGTTGTGTCAAAAAGTAGCATCAGTCCCAGGATATTTTTCGTAGAAGTTGACATGATCCTCGAGCTTTTACAAGTTTAATTTTATAGCTGATGTCTGGTCTATATCTAGAACACTCGAATGTTTTTCTATGCGTGATGGATCAGACACAACGATGTATGTTTGGGGTGTAATATAGTCCAGTTAGGATATTCTGACTGTGACGTCATAATTTGTGTGTACCCAACAGATTTCACTGATCATTTCTATGAACGCTCCCATCAGTGCTTCTATTCCGTGTTTTGCAAATGGATTCATTATAGACATCATACAGCCTATTTAACTTTATAATGTAGGTTTTGGCAATGTTGGACAATTTTTAATTTTTGGTGCCATTTCACCATTACTATAGAAACAGAACTCTCTTTATTCTTCTTACGACCAATAATACTAATTTCCTCATTAAAAATGCAAAATATTAAATTACCAACACTTTCTTGATGCTTTAAAAACAGAAAAAAACAGCATCTACTAAACTGTTGTTTTAAACTTTAATCAAATGAATTATGCAACATATAATGATCATATGCTGAACTTAAAACATGTTCTCACATGGTTTATAAAGAGATATTTCAATTATTTTTATTCAATATTATCGTAACCACTGAGTGCACAGTCCAGTTTTAGATCTGAGACAGGTGGTTTTCAGTTTGCAGTCTACCAACTTGTGATTCATAGTGCAGCGAATGCCTTAGTGGTTGAAAAGTTGGTTGTCATCATATTCTTTGAAAAGATTCCCAAATTAAAAAAAAACCGGTACCAATATTTCAGTTCAAATGGCTATTTTGTTTAATTCATTTATGTTTTCAAAATAAATGATGACAACCCGAACGTGTGATACTTTAGGCACACGCTGCGCTAGTCATAGGATGATAGATAGAAAGTCAAATATTTTCCTCCTCGTCCAAACTGACACTCGCCCGTCCCAAGTAACGGGTTTTCCAGTTCTAAAAAGTGGTGACGTATAAAGGTGAGGATCAGTTCAGTATCGTCGTACATTACAGTAACGTAAACACATTTCAGTATGACAAAACCAATCATATGTTAATTCCTTCATATGTTAATCGCCATCCATATTCATAAACAATTTGCTAAATAAACAATACAAACTAGTCATTGCTTGGCTAATTTCACACGAGCCTGACCTATTGATTAGCATAATTAACAGTCGATATATTGTCTACGTTTACATCACCAGTTGTATGTTTTCATAATCGGGGAGAATCACGAAGACGCTCTATATATTATACAAACACAAATCTGAAATACCGATGGTGCACGATTTGCTTGCGGAAATTGATATATTCATAGCAAGAACCTTGTAATATATTCTTGCATAAAGGTCAGGCTCAGTTTAAAATAGTCAAGCTATAATGACCAAAAGCTCACCTTATGTCACCTTGCATATGTCCCGGAATGTAAACGTGGAATGTGTCTATAATTGGGTCAAAGTTAATAGGGTCGCATAATACCAATGCATCGGTTTTAATCGTAGACATCAGGACATAATAGTCAACACGTTAATAGAGTCATTACAATGTGGGATGTTTATATGACATTTGGAAATTAGAAACATAATACACTAAAGCTTTTACATGTAGGAAACTGTATAAAATCATAAAATGACAACAATATCTGATACAAGAATACTCGCAGTCAAAACGGAGTCAAACATATGTGAAGCTGAAACAGATGATCAGGGGTGTTTGAAATCATCTCACCGTAGATTGGCGGAAACAAAGACACATCACGTCAAAAGATACAACGATTCTGGCGGCCATGATAAGGAGAACAAGCGCCGAGCGCAATCAGGCAGCGAACAGTATGAGAGATTGCGGTGTTACATGCATCGTGATAAGTATATGGACTTTTATTGTACTGACCATGATGAGATGTGCTGTGTAACATGCATCCTGCACCAACACAGGTAGTAAATTGTTTAATTTCATTTCCATGCATTTGTATAGCTAGTTTGCTATAGAAACTCAATCGTTTTTCTTAAATTTCTAAAAATCTATTTATCAGATCTCGGTAAAAAATTACACAGAACTAAACTAACTTCCTACCTACTCCCATTCCGAATTTCATAATTTTGATATTTCATAGAAATGTACAATTATGTTACTTATATCATGGCTACGTGATGTTAACTGAAGGGGTGGCGCTAAATCCAATGATAATCGAGGGGGTGGGACTTAAATTTCAAAGGAATGAGTGCAATAACTGCAGTGCATGATAATATTATCCTGCACTGAAAGTTGTCGGACGCATACTGTAAATCATTAATTTTCGTGGGCGATTAAATTTCTCGGACTTTATGGTTCACCCTCAACCTCGAAATCAAATCCATTCGAACAATAAACTTTACCCTTGTATTTATTACCTGAAATGCAAATTCCACCAATTAAAGACCCATCGAAATGGTCATATTTACCAAAACCACGAAATTTCATCCCAACGAAATTCAATGATTTTGCAGTGTACCACTGTTTGTACGTTAACTGTAAAATAATCCGTGATGTTCGTGCTTGAAAAGTACGTACTGGGTTCTACAACTTTAAGGTAATAGAGTGTAATCTATAGTGAAGTAAAGTTTCAAAAATGTTTTTTTCTTTCAAATTTAACTTGTCGGATAAAATAGGCATTGTATCATGATCATATTACAGTAACTGTTGCACTTGAGGTTAAACACAAATAAATTCCAATTTGTTGACGCATATGACAGCAATTGGATTGCAAATCTTGCCCGTTCACAATCAAAGTAAACATGACATTAAAAGTCCAGGTTTGTTGTTGGGGACTTAGTCAGTAGTATAAGGACCGAAATCTTACAAAGAAATGATTATAAAATACATTCATGAGTTTGTATCATGCAAAACTGCAATGACCTTGCAAACCAAAGAAGAAAAGGTGTAGTTTTCTTGAAAAACATGCACAATCTCCAAGTTGTACTCCGTGCCCTTAATATCACAACGTGGTATTGGAAATTTAATCGGTCAGCGAGGACAATGTACCGTTATGTGATATTTAGCCACACCCAATACAATTTGACAGCCAATGATATAAGCCAGAAAGAGAAACTTAACACTCGGTTTCCTTATTTAGTCTCGGGCTCCGCCCTCGACGAAATAAGGCAACCTCGCGTTTGCGTTCTCTTTCTATTACATAGAACTTATTAACAAAACGTTTTAAACTCATTTCTGATGTTGCTGAAATTTCAGTATGTATTAGGTAGATATGTTTTATTTATTAGTGCAAAGGTTCATCGTGAAGTAATTACAAAAAACTATTAAAATATGCGATTTTTTTTCTATCGCACACTAGCTATATTGAATACGGATATTTTATATTAACTTGTTCCGACACGAGGCCCTAACACATGGTATAATTAACATGTCAAGTTTCGTCAACCATAATAGGTCATACACGTTTAATTGTATATTCTCCCAATATAGTTTATATATTGTGTCTAAATACGAGGGTGATTCAATATATTCTGAGACCATCATTCTCATTTGATTGTAAATGTGTTTAAATAAGTATGTCTTATATCATTATGTGTGGCCTCCGTAGCTCAGTGGGTAGCGCGCTTGCCGCCTAATTTGGCGACCCGGGTTAAAATTCGGGTGAAGGCACGCACATGCATGTCATATTCAGCAGAAAATTGACTAGCAAATAAAGGCTAAAATCGGCATTATTACAAACATTAAACTTATAGCTAAGAGCTGAGGGCGATTTATTCAAAATTTGAGCCCATCTATTTAACTTGCGCCAAAGTTGGTCATATGACCAAACATTAAGAAAATCCATTTCTTACAAATCGATGGCTTAGAATGAGAAGGTCGTAACTACAAAATCAATATTTTGAGAAAACAAGAAAAACATTCTGACAATCAATCTTTACTTATGGTAAAACAAGCTTTTAAAATATCAGTTTGGTCAACATGACAACTTTCGATTTTCATGAAAATAGGCTCATAAGAAGCGTCTTATGGTGTAGATTTCAAATAATATGCATTACCTAAAAAGGTCGTACGTAGTAGTTACGACCTTCTCATTCTAAGCCAGCGAAATGGTCTCTTTCACAACCGCCCTGCATCCAAGATGGTCACTGTTTTTCTGCGAAAATGATTCTGTGCACTAATACGGACCCGTATTGTATAGTTTTTCACAAATATGTTTTAAAATGTACTTATAAGTTGAAAAACGGAAAAAGTGATGTTTAAAACTGTTTTTGAGAGAAAGGCTATTATTATCTACAGTCAACAGTCAATGCAAAAATATTCATTAAATTAATGCAAACCAGTAGCACGTTACCACCCATTTTATTATCATAGTCACGCGCTAACAACCCGGTCGACATAACAATCCCTGTTTATAAGTCCAACTACTTGTACATTCTTCATTTCGAATAATTTATATTCCCTTTAGTCTGCTAGATTATTTCAATATACTTGTACGTTTGCGATTGGATAAAAACTTATTTGATCAAGGCGAGTCAGGTTTTCATTAACGTCAAAATGTCTTTTATTTTACGCAACTTTAAAATTATGCACGGGTCTCGGGATAACCAGCCGACACCAAAAAGCTGCTACAGCGAGAGGATTGCGAACAATAAGCATGCAGTAGCCATGTATTTAAGTGCATAAAGCAAATGTCTAAAGAACAGCATTGTATTGAGAACAATTCATGGAATGACAGATAAAGTGGTATCTTTATTTTAGACGTAGTGTGTCGAAAAATGCGTTGTTCAATAAGATATGTTCTGCAACTGTGACCGAAATGCTGTAGTTTAACGTGCTGTAGTTTGAACAGGGTGTTTCATAATATCTGTCCCCATTACAAATAAATGTCATAAGTACATGCATGATCTCAACTGATATATTCATACATCATTTGGAAAGCCAAAAGCTTTATTTAGTTCAAAAAAATATTCAATAAATTAATGCATACCAGTAGCACGTCACCAGCCATTTTATTATCATAATCACGCGCTAACAACCCGGCCGACATAACAATCCCTGTTTATTAGTTCAACTACTTGTACATTCTTCATTTCGAATAATTTATATTCCCTTATTTCTGCCAGATAAGTTCAATATACGTGGGTATATCCAAAAGTAATGTCACTCCTCCCGTGGTTTAACTTTTTAAAGGCCGATATGCATAAATATGATATCAAAATGTTCAGCAATTCAATTCTGATTAATATAAAACGTGCTTCATTATTCGATTTTCATAACTGGATTATATGAACATTTAAAATATACCTATGACGTCATATCGCCGCACACGAAAATTACGATTTTTTTCATTATCATAACAATTTTCTTTTATGCGTTTTTACAAAAAATATTCTCGAAAGCAGACAATACTTTCGTGACGTGGTGAAACAGATGTTTTGTGTCTGCTGCTAAAAATTCAATAACGTCACTCAACTTTAAAACTCGTAATATATCTTCAACGCATTGATTACTTAGCGAAAACACGGCAGATTTGTGACAAAAAGACGCTTCGCGTAGTAATGCACTTTTCCTAAAAGTTTTGAAAGTCACCTACTGAAACTTTAGTTGCACAAGGCGACAACATAGGCTCATGTGTATGTAGTATACTCTTTTAAGGGGGCATTTATCACCAAATCATTAGCGATAGAGAGTTATATGAACGGGTTTTAATAGATCCGAAAAGAACACCAAGAGTATTTTTAACGCCGTCAATTCAATTCAACGTCCAAAACTGCAATCGTTATGTGGTGAGTTAAATATTTTGCTTTGGAACAATCTAGAGGACACTTAAAAATAATTTGATTTCGCAGAGAGTAAGTGTCGGGTGGGTTACCTATTTTTTAAAGGTCTTGGAAATGACTGCATGGTTTATGAGTCGTTAGAAATTACCAGGGATGAACTTCTGCTGGATGAGTAGGTGTCAGCAAGTAACGTCATTGTGTCGTTGACGTCGGACTTGCGGCGATGTTCGTAAGTATGACTCATGAAAATGTTCATATCTCAAGAACTATTATGTGCATTGTTGTGAAATTTGGCCATCATATTCAAATTAGATTGAAGTTACGGTGTGAAAAATTTGGTGGTTTTACTGACATTATATACGATTTTATAGCACCAGTGACATTACTTTTGGATATACCCTCGAATTTGAAGTAATTCGGAAGTTTGAGTTTGAATAAAAACTTATTTGATCAAGGCGAGTCAGGTTTTCATTAACGTCAAAATGTCTATTATTTTACGCAACTTTTAAATTATGCACAGGTCTCGGAAAAAACAGCCGACACCAAAAAGCTGCTACAGCGAGAGGACTTCGAACATATAGCATACAGTAGCCATGTATTTAAGTGCATAAATCAAATTTCTAAAGAACAACATTGTATTGAAAACAGTTCATGGAATAACAGATAGAGTTTTAAAGAGGCATTACCTATAACTAGCATATTTTCTCTACTATCACAATACATGAGCATAATGTACAAATCCCTATCAATTATCATAGTTTGTCAGAAGAAAGTGTGCGCAAGTATGTCTCTATAATGTCACAAATATATTCAAATCCCCAAAAATAGTTTATCGTTTCCAGCGATTTATTATTATATGGTCAAAGGGAAACAACTCGTCACTATTTTTGCTTTTTACGGAAATATATTTTCATTCGTTTCTCGATAATTGGTGGGATCTTTTTGTTCAAAATTTGAAAAGTATTAGCAATAATGATTTTCATTTAATGTATAATATTTCAGATTTGATTTAAACGATCAAAATTATAGGGAACGCCTCTTTAAGCAAAGTGGTATCTTTATTTTAGCCGTATTGTGTCGAAAAAATGCGTTGTTCAATAAAATATTTTCTGCACCTGTGTCCGAAATGCTGTAGTTTAATGTAATGTTGTTTGTACAGGGTGTTTCATAATATATGTCCCAATTACAAATAAATGTCATGAGTACATGTGTACATTGCATGATCTCAACTTATATCGTCATACATCAATGGAAAGCCAACATTTCAAAGCTTTATTCAGTATCTAACACGTCAATGTTTCTATCAAAGCAACTTAGTAACAAAGATGCTTGCAAAATGTATTATTTTCGATAGTTGTCACAACGACGTTCAACGTTATTTTTAACCCAAATTGATAGCATAGCTCGTAAAATATTGAACGATAAGAACAAGTTTGATAATGTGTATTAACAAAATATCATTCTGATTTGAAATTATATGTGTTATCACATAAATAACGTGATATTCCATGTGATAACAAATGGCGGAACAATGTTCTACAATACGTGTGATAACAAATCCGCGAAAACATAAAGTCGCCGGCTTACATTCGGTATTTCTGACGTTGTTTTGACACTGTAACAATTTGATAAAAAAGAATCCGTCATTCGTTGTCTTTGAGATCAAAATTTCTTAAACTCGTCATAAAAAAATTATTAAGCTCGACAAAAGGCTCGCTAAACACTTTCTAGACTCGTTTAGGAAATGTTGATCTCCAAAGACAACTCATGACGGACACTATATAAAACAGCTGTAACCTCCTTGACAATATATATGTTACCGAAATTTATTTTGCTTCAATATTTGTGTTAATCCAAATATCTCTAATTAAAATCTATCTTTGTGTCATCATAGTAGGGTCTCCTGGATATTGGACCATGTGCTTTTGTCATATTATTACATGTATAATTTATACGAACTTGTATTTGTTTACCTTGCACGCATTCCGACCAGAAGTAACTGTGTATCGTTGAAAACGAAAAAAAAAACGAAAATTTTATTTTTTTATTTTCTTTCAAGGTCTATTTGTACAGAAATCCAAAGACGGTTCAAGAAGTGCATTTTGTTTTTAATTAAAAAACTGCTTTATGCATACCAATTATCTATATACGACTGTGTGTTTACACAAACAGTGATATGGGATGAATGTTAGCTTTGTGAGATTAACTTCATATTATAAAACTCATTGCTTAAACATTTACGTTAGCTGTTACTGGTGTAACACGTTATGGGGGACAGCCATATAGATTTGTGTTGATTGCACCAAATGAATCGGCTGTGAAACAGTATAACTTTTTAGCCATTGGATCAATTTTGATAAGACCTGGCATGTACTTTAAGTATTGCTGCATATGAGTAGTATTAGTTTATGGATATATTGATAGTCATTTTTTTGTTTTTGATTGTTTGAAATTCTGGTTCATTTAGAACAAATAAACCTTTATAGAAAAATATACATTTTTCAAAACATATTTTATTTTTGTTTTCAACGATACAGTTACCTGTGACATGTACACCGATATACCGATAGTTATATAGTAAAACTATGCTATTTTACTACTTTCAGAAACTGCAAAACTAACACAATAAAAAAGGCTGCAAAGAATTACAAGTCAAGCGATGAATTCAAACTATACGACAAATCATTGCGATAGTTACTACTCGAACTGAAACAAAACCTGGAAAAAAGAACGCATGATCTTCTGCAAATAGAACAAAATGAAACTTCAATACTTAAGATGGTAGATAAATCTGAAGAAGAAATTATGTCAAGGGTTAAAGATCTAGCTGAAATATCAAGGAAACAAATTCGTGATAAGTATGAAGAACATAAGAAAGTCATTGGTTCTGATATTGATGAATTGGGTGGTGCCATTACTAAGGCAACAGAATGTGAGGACAAACTTAAACTTACACACAAACAGCAATTGTTCACTAACGTCCAAGAGGGAAAGTCTTCGCTAAAGCAAATGCAATGTTTTCTTCAAACAGTGCCAAAAGAATGGATTAAACGAGAAATAAAGTTTACCATAGATGAACAACTGAAGAGTCGAGTGACTGACATTGAAGCACTAGGTTTGGTTGAAGAACCAGAAGACGTCATCGATCTGCAAGAATATAAGGCTACGCCTTACACACAGATAGATATTGGTGTAGCCACGTCTGAACCACGTCGTATATATGACATGTGTCTGATTCATTCAGGCAAATTAGTGCTGACCGACACAGACCGTAACATGCTTAGAAGATATGATCCAAATTTCAAACTTGACGGTGTTCTGGTACTAGACAAACCAGTAGCACTCTGCAATGTCGATCCAAATTTGATAGCATCAAGGTCGTTTGACAGTGGACTGGTTCGGCTTATTTCTGTGGAAAGTCAAATGTTTATAACATCATCATTTAGTGTAGGAGCTAAGGGATTTGGTATGACGTATGACACTTCTGAGCAGCTATTCTATGTATGTGAGACTAACAATGTAGGCGTTTACAGTAAAAGTGGGTGGAATATAAAAAACTATGAGGAAACTAGTATTGGGAATCAGATATTCGCAGAATGTAGACATGTAACAGTTGATGCCAAAACACAACTCATATACGTTACTGATTTCTTCGAAGGTTTCGTCGTCTTAGATAAACAAGGACATGTACAGTCAACAAATAAGAACTTAAACGTAAAATATCCGTGGGCTTTGTGTCAACTTCAAAACAAACGTTCAGAGCAAACTACATTTATTACAAGCAGTTCAATTCAAAACACCATTATACAGTTGAATCCACAAGGTACATCTACTGTTCTGCTGGGTGATGATGAAGGTTTACCTACGTTGTATAGTGCCGTGTATGATCATGACCGCAGCATATTGTTGGTCTGTGGGGATTCCCAAACGGTGCATGTATACTCAATGGGCGAGGTCAATTATAAGTGAACGATAACAATCTGTGTAGTTTACCGTCATATAGCAATGGAGTAGTATAGCATATTTACACGACTGAGATGGTAGTCATAAAACTTTATGGTAGAACTTTTTTAAAAACGTTTCTTAACCATTTATAAATGTACGTGGGGTAATTCAAAAGTTCCCTAGCTGTATATATAATTGAATTAGTTTGCGACTGCAAATGTTATCTTGTGACGTCATGGTTTACGTTGAATTTTATATGACAACATTAACCCTCATATTCATAAAATGACTAATATATAAGACATAACCTTTAAATTATCCCAAAATATCGGTATGCCATTACTCAACATGAAGACACATTTTTTGTATTTTTAAATGAAGAAACACTGTAACAGTCGGCAATAACGCATTTTACTGGACAAAATCTGCAGTGCGCTGATGACGAATTTTGGTGTTACTATGGCAACGTGGTACTCTTGATACAAAGGGTATTTTATAAAAAAACATGTTAGACTATTGTTTGTAATAGATTAATGTCACTGTATGATAATTTTCATATTGATCTGACTTAAAATAACGTTTTTAGAGCAAAAGCCCACGAACGTTTGGATAACCCCACGTATGTTTAAAAGTATGTCGAACTTTCAAACCAATTTGATGATTAGTCCATGTTCTTTCTTAATTATTTGTCAGCGAATTCTATTAACTCTAGTCTAAATATTTAAGTTTTCCACTAAGATGCTTTGTGAATACCAGCAACATTTATATTTTTTATCAATGTCTATTTGTACAAAAACTTTATAAAAGTATAAATTTTCAAAAAAAAATTATTTTCGTTTGTTTTTTTCAACGATACAGTTACCTGTGGTTCAGACTTGGTGCAGGTCTGTTGCATGTTATACGTGGATGTGATATACGCTCATCTTCACTATGCTTTTTGGTTAGAAACTACCAAATAAATTTGCTCTATAGCTCAATGTTAAGTGCCTGTAGTAGGTCCCAATTTTCAACTGTTTTTAGTCTATGGCCACCTGGACCACATATATCATTGTAAAGAGGGGCATTTAAGCTTCAAAATAATGCAATAAAAAGGAGGTCATGTATCTTCTAAGAAAGTTTTTGTCCTTCAGACATGATCTATCCGTTTTCACACATGGCCGGATTAATAAGTTCTGTGTTTTACCCTAGTCTGTTTTCACTTTGGTATCAAGAACACAATAGTGGAATAATACAAATATTACAGTTTTACTGCACCCCATGCATATTTACCATCCATTTAAACTCAATTTCATCATTCAACTCCACTTTTGTCAAGGAATATCTCCATTTGCAGGCAAACCAAAGTTTTTTTAAGGACTACTTGAGTGTATCACCACTTGGTCAGCGGAGGCATTTAGTTGTTACATTGTATTTACCTCTTATTACAAATGAATAATAATACAAAATAATGTACATGGATTTGTATATGTAACAAATAAATTGTAATTTTGGGAATTGCACTTATTTCTCATAGTTTTACTCATTTAAAACAATCAGCTAGCTAGCTTACATATATCTGATAATGCTGTTAAATCATTAGTTTTCAACAAAGTTGAATTTTCACTGATTAAGTTTTGTTAATTTGGCAACAATATAGAATCCGCTCAATTTATTTAAATCTGAGATTCAGTATAGCTTGGCTATTTTGACCTGAGCCTGACCTTTATGCAAGAATATATTTTAAGGTTCTTGCTTTGGATATATCAATTTCCGCAAGCAAATCGTGCAATATCGATATTTAAAATTTGTGTTTGTATTACATCTCGAGCGTCTTCGTGATACTCCCGATTATGCAAACATACAATCGGTATTGTAAACGTAGGCAATATATCGACTGTTAAATTATGCTAATCAAAAGGTCAGGCTCATGTCAATGTGGGCAGGCTATACCAAAATGTACCCTTTTATGATTTGTAATCCACAACTTTATAATCAATAAAACTGTGTTTTATCAAAATACACGAAGTTGAAAATCAACCAAATTATGTGATTTTACAGTTTTTGGAATATGGCAGCTACAATCGTTGTTTTAGTAAAATACCCATACCAATAATGTGCGCGTGCGTATCTTCGTCGAGTCTCTGCAGGTACTAATGCTTTCAGAAAAAGTTATTCTCGGTCAAAAATTTCAGGCAGTTTTCCGAGGTGAATAGTCTTGGAAAATAAGAAAATTCTTAATCTCGAAACGGTTGCACACAAACGCTATCTTTTGTATTCTTAAACATTTAAAAAATATTCTATGAAATGAAACAAAAAAATTGAATCAACAAAGGGAGGTAAAAACTCCGAGGGGCGGAGCGACGAGTTTTAGGCCGTTCCGATTTACAAAACAAAACAAAAACATCGTGTACTGCAGTTTACTTTAGCCAACTTTTGGCGTAAAGTAAAATCAAGGCCCCGTAAAATGTCATGCAGTGTAGCTTATGCAAAATCTTCGATTTTCCAAGCGGATATGAACGAAAAACAAACATGGGAGGTTGTAAATTACCTATATCCCTGGACAAAATAAAACATCTTACAATACTACAGTACAGTACAGTATAGGTACGACGTCGTTGCTTTTATTGATTTTAAATCAAATTACCGTATGACAATTTGAATGCATTGACTTGTTCATATTAGGTAAGATACTTTGCGAGTAATACTCGCCTTGCCACATGGCACACTAACCACCGAAATACGGAGGAAAACAATATTGTTCCGACCTTCCGAAACATCTCAATCTGAGCCAAATATAGTATTAAATATTGTCAAGTGTTATTATTATAATTTACATGGAGATGGACTCAAAACTGGTCTCAAAAACAGTAAACAATATTCTTCGGTTATAACTTTTAAATTTTAAGGTGTTCAACATTCAGATTTATCTCAAATTTAGACACTAATTAGGGCGAACTCTCAATTTGAGATGAGATTTCTACTTGAGAAGTTTCGGGAGTTTGGGGCCTGATACCTGTCGCATTATACACTCATAGTAGAACTTTATGAAAAGGTTTATACATTTATCTCACTGTAAACTACAGCAGTGATTCTCTGCACTTTCAAGTTTGTGACAGTAGCAATGTGATTGGATGATGTTACGTTTACCTCGACATGGCCCCAAATGGAGTGTGGTCAGATCCTATATCAGTGTTAATTGGAGTGGCTGATTTTAGGAGCTGGTTTAAATGAGATTGTTACTTACACGGATTACATTCAAACATACATTTTATCACAGCCAAGTATCGCTTATCACATGTTCAAAATATCATGGGCCGAGCTTGCAATTGTGGCACAGACAGCCATAATATCAATCACCGAAGAAAAGATACCTGTGACAAAAATGAATTTTAAGACAAAAAAATTATGTGAAAGTTTGGCTTTAGTCCCATGAGAATTGTTCGAGAGGTACAAAAGATTCACACAAAATATCAGGCCATATTTTACATACAAACATAAATTGATATATTGTATGATTGAAGAGCATTATATTAAATTGATGTTTTTATTTTAATATACATTTTTTAGATGCATCTAACGACCAAATAGTTAAAGTAGTTCATTTTGAAATCCTTGACTAAATCATGCATATGTTACCATTTTATTGCAAAATACACATGATTTTAAGAGAAAATTAACATTTAAACAAAAATATTCAGGGTAAAAATGTGGCTTCATGGAAAATTCAAGTGTCAAACCTCTGCTCCCGAGTCAAATGAAACCTGAAATACTTAGGGGTTCTGTGAGCGTTACCGATCAATTTTTTATGCAACAGATTGCTTCGGTTCCACTCGGTAGCGCTTTGTTGTTCAATGGTCTTCTTGCTGCGAGCGCTCGCCGGTATCGTATAAATTTTTGGCTTCGTACGCTGTGTAATGCATTTCTGAAGTAAGCCGTTTTAGCGTAACACTACCGAGCACTTGATAGCGCCTTGCTTATGCAACGGGTTCTAGTTCAAATCGGGCTTCGGCCGAATTCAAACATTTGAATGGCCTCTAGCTTCGAAAGAGATTTGATATATTAGGTGGACACTTGACCAATTACAGATTTTTTAAATCTTCATTGTACTATTTTGTACTCTCTGGTGAAGTGGCTAAATGCCAGTTATGGGGGAATATGAGCCAACTGATTAGATATTGATTACATTTTTGTATCAATGTAGCCCTTATACTGTGTCAGTTTGTTGGAGGAAAACTAATTTTTAATCAATAAAAAACCTACATAAGTTCCCCTAGCAACCAGAATTCTTATCTCCCTTGCTAAGTTAATTTATTCTACCGACTTGAGTGTTTTGTAAATTAACGGAATATTTTTAACAACATTAAAACATATAACATAATTTATGAGCAACAAAAATTGTGGAATTTAGTCGATTTAATTTCCATTCACTGAATCACGATAAAGGACTACTACACACATTTTTTAGTCGATTAGGGCTGACCAAAATTTGGCTGGGCTAAAACCTTGCACGTACGGAATACCCGTATGTCGATTAACATCGACCAGCTACGCCTATCAATTGTAAACTCTAAATAGACATGCCCTTTCGCGAAGCATGACTTTGATGCACCACATTAGCCGATATTATGAGACAATGTCTTTGATTAGACTACATTCTTCAACTACTCATTTCGTCCTCACACCTATATACTACACTTAAACGAATTTCTAATTGGCCACCCTAAAAAATATTATATCATCTGATAAATTATATCAATAAATCTTAGGCTGTGTTATTTGTTCATTCCACGCACTTACTTATCAATTTCTGGAAAGAAATGGCGTATTCATATACAAAATCATCCATGCGTAACGGTTGGTGCGAAATAGCGTTTTTGCACGTTGGCCTCGTGCACAGCTTGGAATAGTATCGTATTTGGTATAAATTTGTTCCCTGTAGATCGACTTTTCTTTAAACACTATAATTTGTGAAAATGAGCCATGTGGAACGCGCTCATGACGAAAGATGTATGCATACATTGAACGAATTTCTGATTGGCCACGTGTTTTTATAAGTTAGTTTTTACAAAAATGCTTTTAGAAGAATACAAATAAACGAAACCCTGATACTGTCCAATGTTATTGATAGAAAATATGTTTCTCGCAGTAATTCGAGCTAAACACCACGTTATTATAAATATCGCTTTTTACAAAAAGACGTTTTGATGTACATGTCTCGATTTTGGTGCTGGTACTCGTCATTCTAACGGCCTCAGCGCGCCCCGTATTACTTATTCTCGTCAGTATTAATACCTTTCATTAAGCCAATCGATAGAGAATACATTTTGACTGATTTCAAAAATCAAACATGGCGGGCACGTGAACCACGTGCACGTAAGACATTTTGCACTAACTGTTCCGCATGGATGATTTTATACCTGCATGCGAATTTTTTTTCTTAAAATCGATAGATAAGTGCATGGAATGACAATAACCACAATTTTAGAAATATTGACGGAATATATCGCATAATATAATATTTCATTGGGTGACCAATTAGAAATTCGTTTAAGTGTATACACGAATAATTATGTTACCGCTCAAAACACATCATGGAGTTTATTTCTGGCTATCAGTTGCATTTCTACTATATACATATATACATATTATGCGAATTTATTGTGACATTTTAGATACCACATCTGCAGTAGATCACTCTTTGCTGTTTCAAAGACAACTAATGAAGACAACTTTCTTTGCACGATTCAATATTAAAACATAAATAGGTGTAAGTCGATAATCGGAACCGAGAGACGATTTGATGAAACATGTTTGAATTCCATGCCCTTAATTATCGTAGTCTTCATAATGTGCAAGATAATTTCCAAGCAGCAACACATCACCTGTCTAATGTCACTTAGTTATGTTTTGATCATTTTTATAGGGTCCTACCATACCACGACTTTGATATGTTTGTTGGGCGTGGGTCAAAATAACTGGACTTAGTCATTTTATTAGTGGAATAATAACAAAGACTTTATTTAAAGAGACAACACAGTTGGGTATACTCAGTCTTCCCTGTGAGCCTCATAAAAGAATCATACTGTACAAGAAAAAGATTTATTTTAAGACTGATTTTAAGCTACATTTTGTAATTACGTACATCGTTTGTGCATGGGTTTATTGATAATACAGATGCGCGCTAAAAATGATAGTGGGAAGTATGTATGACTAGTTTCGGTAGGTTCACGGGGGAGTAATAACGCAGAATCTTTAAATTCAAACATTTCATAAAACATAACAAACGTCACAAAATTATACAAAGCTAAGATGTTTGCCTTGACGTATATCAAGTTAATATTCTTAACACGTTTTAAGTGAACATTTCCTTCTGATGTAGTGATTATATACTGTATATAAGGGACTGAAACACTAGTATAAAAAATATATGAATGGAAAATAACAGCAATTCTAGCATATATCAAATGTTCGTGTGAAATATGGCATGTCGTTATATTTAGTTACTAGGTGTTATGTAAGTATAGCTGCTAATATTCTGTCAATACCAGACATATACATTAATTAATTGATTAAAACGAATTGCTAAAGTTGCAGAAGGATAAATACACAATTACAACTGCAATTGCTTTGTTTATGAGCAAATATCAAATGCCGAATCTTTAATGATACATGACCAGGAACTTAGATGTTAAACACCGGTGTTTGTCTAGATTTAAACCAACACATTCCTATGCATTGTACAATATACATTTACACCAATGACACGGTATGAAACGTGTTACACGACTTCTCAGTTCCGTCAGAGAATTGTTCTGATTGCATACAGCTCTGACGGAACTCAAAACTGATGTAACGCTCGGACGGAACTCAAATGTCATGTATCCTGAGTTCCGTCAGAGCGTTACGTCGGTTTTCAGTTCCATCAGAGTCATATGAAAACAGAGCAATTCTCTGACGGAACTGAAAAGTCGTGTAACACGATTCATACCGTGAATGATGTAAAACAAATAAAACATTCGACCTATAATATATCATAATAATAAATGTTTTGATACATTTTCATAAACTAGATTTTAACCAATAGTATACCTATCATTTCGAGAAAAATAAAGACTCACACACTTATTGTAAAAATAAAACTTCCAAGATCTAATGTTCTGGTAAATTAGGAAAAAAGAAAACAAAGAGTGCATCAATAGACATTAACTAACGAACAAAGAATTGATACGAAAGGTATTATTGTTGCACTGATTAAAGAAAAGAATGAATAGTTTTTTTTTTGGGGGGGGGAGTAGGATATTTTATTTTCAACAAATCATATCAATTTACATACAAGCTCCAGGGCTTTTAAAAGACTACGTTAACAATTTGTAACTGAACTACTGTGACATAATACAATACAATATTGCTGAAAAAGAAAAAAGCAAAGTATATTTATACAGAAGGTTTAAGTCTTTTAACCAAATCACGTCATTGAGTTAGTCTAGCTGTATTATGAAATCGAAAGCGAAAGTAGACTAGACTAACTCGATGTGAGGTAGTGCATCAATAGACGTTAACGAACAAAGAATTGATACGAAAGGTATTATTGCTGCACTGATTAAAGAAAAGAATGGATAGTAATTGCAAGATTTGGTCGAGTACTGATAGAAAGTTAGAATATAAAAACGTTTGATAAAACATATATTTGTGTCACTTAACTTCCATTAAGGAAGTGCTAAATAATTGCTAAACAAAGACACGAGGCCAGATACATACGTCATCTGATAAGCTACAATATAAATATACATGTGCATTGCTATCGACGAAAAAAGTAACATTTGTAATCACATAGCTACTTTTGTACACGCTGTCTTTGAGACGTGAAAGTCGGATTAACACGCCTTTCGTTAATATATTTGGCATACTTCTGTCATTATTTGGTCAGAACAAACTAAAAGGATTGTGCATAATTAACTCTATTCTAGAGATTCTATTTTGAATAAGAAATTGCGTCCATTTCAAGAGGACATTATGTTTGCGTGCAAGAAAACAGAATCCCGCGGGATTTGACAACTTGTGTTTAAATGAACCATTCCTGCGAAATTAAGGATTCCGTTATGAGTTTCCGTCTTGCCTGACAGGAAATCAAGTAATTAAGACCCGGTGACTATTGACTGGACGTGTTATTGTCATTGGCGCGACGATACAGAATGTCACGTGGGAGCAGGTATGCTCTAAAACACATTCAAGTGATTCCAAACAATGTGTTGTGTAAAACTGGATATACGCCGTAAGTCATGTTGTCAGCTTCGAATCGCGAGTTCATGGCACCATTCAGTAGCTATGCGAATACCACAGTGACTATATGTTCGAACGTGTTGCTCTTGTTGTATAGTGTTGAATGAACAAACGTCGAGTCCTTGGAATGTGTACACACACTATTACATGGAGAACAACATGTCCATCGTATGTCATAAGTAGACTTGTAGGAACTTCATAAACAACAAATACACAGGATACTCATAAAATAGGAACACTTGTCCCCACATTGCCTTGTGATCAATATTACGCGATGGTTGTTTGGCAATATGCTGCTTGATCTGGCATGCAAAAGAATGCACCAATGGATTGCACTAAGAATTGGATCAAAAGCACAAGAATAAAGGTACAGCTACATACAACGTGCACACTAACACGTGATACTAGTACAAAGCTCAAAGCACTGTGTCACCATCTGACTGCGTCATATCGTCCAAAAAAGCTGAAGAATTACACTTAATTCTACGCAAATATAACACCACATCGTACATTTTTAGATCGTGAGCGACAACGTTTACAAGCTTAACATATTGACAATCATGTCTTGATGTCAGTGTCAAAATTAGTAATTATTGTACATGATGCAGTAATATATACTAATGGACAACAGTTTTGTCCGGTATGGATTTCCATAATATATTTTAAACGCGTAAACTGTACCATCAGAAATGGTTAAAACTATAAAAGTCAGCTTACATCCTGCATATTAATGTCCTCTTTCAATCGATACGAAATTTATGAGTGTGTAATGTAAAACAAAAAAGATATTGCAGACCGGACAAGACTTTTGTCCATTAGTATATTATACATATTTGAATGACAAATGCTCCACTGCGATTATATATCATTGTACATTTATATTTGTTTATATCTGCGTGTACTGATGTTACATTAAACGATTGTGCTATTTATTTAGTCTTCACTTTAATATTTTAAATACGAGTATGTACAAAAACTAAATAATACGTTGTGTGCGTGTATCCGTAAATATTGAGATACTTCTACCTCGGTACTCGTTAACATCCGCTTGGCAGACATAAATAACGAGGGAAAACTGTTCATGTACAAATATTATGTTATGTGTTTATTAGCAATAACACTAAAAATAATATTATTTTTGAGAGGATGTATGAGGCGTAGCAGATGTCTGTGATCTAGTTTCTGTCGTTATACTCGTAAATATCACAGGCGTTCCTAAATACGGACATATTATAATAACATGTCGACATGTGACAACACACCTATAGGTCAGACGTGAGGTACTGTAAAATCATTTAATTTCGTTGGGACGAAATTTCGTGGTTTTGGCAAAAAAGACCATTTCGTTGGGACGTAAATTCGTGGATTTTGCATTTCAGACAAAAATATTACCAGGGTCAAATTTCGCGCAATTCATAGAAAAAACAGCGAAAATAATCTGTCATATATGTATGTATGTTTTGTTGCGAACCTGGGTATGCAGCACTTGAAGGTTGCTATTATTGCGAACCTGAAAATGTTTTGTTGCGAACCTGGGTATGCAGCGCTTGAGGAGTGCTATTACTGCGAATCTGAGTATGTTTTGTTGCGAACCTGGGTATGCAGCACTTGAAGGTTGCTATTATTGCGAACCTGAAAATGTTTTGTTGCGAACCTGGGTATGTAGCGCTTGAGGATTGCTATTACTGCGAACCTGAGTATGTTTTGTTGCGAACCTGGGTATGCAGCACTTGAAGGTTGCTATTACTGCGAACCTGAGAATGTTTTGTTGCGAACCTGGGTATGTAGCGCTTGAGGATTGCTATTACTGCGAACCTGAGTACTAGTATGTATTGTTGCGAACCTGGGTATATACATGTAGCGCTTGAGGGAAGCTATTACTGCGAACCCGAGTATGTATTGTTGCGAACCTGGGTATGTAGCGCTTGAGGGAAGCTATTACTGCGAACCCGAGTATGTATTGTTGCGAACCTGGGTATGTAGGGCTTGAGTGTAGCTATTGCTGTGATGAATAACGGTCTGCTTTCTGAGCTTCAAATACTAGTTTTTGTATGTCCAGCTTCAAAGTAACCCTGAGGGAGATATCACTAACTCTCTGTACTTCATCACTAATATATCTAGCAAATGGAAGAATATCATCTTCCTTATCCACATGTCTATATGAGTGTGTGGCTAACTCAGTGTTTCGTCCATTTATTTGTACCAACACAGAAACTGGTTCAGTCATAATTTTATCATCCGTCTCGGGTGCTTTTCTCTTTTTGAGTCTATATGGAGGTGATGGTGTCCGACTATCATCTTCCTCTTCATCTTCAGTTTTGATCCCTGTACATGTAAGTTCTAATGCATCAGTTGCCTGAGGTTCCTGCAAAAACAAAAGTTTATAAAAATGGCAGAAAATAAAGAAGTAACGTCAAAAGTTGCGATCCACAAGCGTAATATTTATAATACCGATACGAGTCGACGTTATTTTGGATCATCTAAGTATTAGGTTTATGTGACATTTCGAATGGTTACATGATCTATTTCAGGTACCAAAATCTGAGGAGAAATTACTGTTAAGCACAAAACATAGTCTGTCTTCCATACCCTGTGTTAATAAAGACAACTCCTCAATAGACTACACTATACTCTTTTATCATGAAATTATTTCCCTTTGCACCCGCAAACATAGATAATCAAGCCCAGAATAAAATGTCACTTTTGAAAAATATGATAATTGATAGATAAACAATATTATCTAGTTGGTGGCCAGACTACGCAGGTGACAGGTGAAATGTCCCTTATTGTATTGCCATTAAAGTGACCATCAAATACACAGGTAACAGTATCGTTGAAAAAGAAATTGAAAAAAAAATTGAAAAAAACTTTTTTTCTCGAAATTTAGGTATTATATACAAGGTATATTTGCCCTAAAAACACAGATATTCAAAGTATCAAAAAACAAAAATTAGCTTCGATACATTCAATAACTAATTATATTCTTACGCAACATTGTTAAAACTACTCGCATGCAAAATTCCATCGAAATTGATCAACTTATTAAAAAGTTATGCCATAAAGTTTAGATCCCTGTGTCCAGCCGGTTCGAAAGGGGCATTCCAATAAAACCAAAAATACAAATTTCGAGGATAAAAACCTTCATATTTTGTATTTATCGTCATGAATAAGCATAATAATGCGGTAGAATTGAAGAACGCAACAGTTTGAACAAATTTACCGTGGTGAAATATGCGAGCTTCCGTGAAACAAATCGTCTGCACATTTTATTTTGTCAAAATGTTTTTATTTTCACCATGTTTGTCCGAAAGTTGCGAATGATTTCCATTTTGTGACAACGACTTTCATTCGTTATAAAAATACATTCGCAATAGCTCTAGTCGTCGGACACTCTAAAAACCACACCGGCCGTCCTTGCAGCGTAATTCGAGTTACGCCATCGATAGTTAAAATAAAAGTTTAAACGATTCATTTGATCGTTTTGAGGTAAATGTAAATCATGATTTCAAATGTTTGCAAGCATTATGCTGTATTTGTCCCCACACAGCCTTTTTGTACATGATCAACTCACGTAAATGCCGTAGTCTATGAAAACAAATTGCACCCTTTCGATTTTGCTCTCAATTTCCTTGCAAATATACCTTGTATATAATACCTAAATTTCGAGAAAAAAAAATATTTTTTTTTTTAAATTTCTTTTTCAACGGTACTGTTACCTGTGATCAAATAGTGGTTCTGTATAATATATAACTAGATACTGTTGTCTGTCTAACGTACCCTAAGGCAACTCCTGAAACTACATTATTCTCATGAATTATTTCCTTCACCCTCAAATATAGTTTACCAGACTAGCTATTTAAGACCAGAATGAAATCTAGCTAAAATAAAAAAGTTATGCTATTTGATTGATAAATATATTACACTGTATCTAGACGGGTATTCAGACTATAGATACTGGAGATGAATTGTGTGTGGCTTTTATGGTGTGCCTCCGTTGCTCAGTGGTTAGTGCGCTTGTCGTCTTATCTGGCGACCAGGGTTCAAACCAGGGTTCAAATCAGGGTGGAGGAACATATAATATTATATGCCTGTCATATTTCAGCAGGCGGACTGGCAATAAAGGCTAAGCTCGGCATTTAAGTTCGACATACAACCATAACGGTCAAGTTGATTGGCTGTGGGAACTGGCATATTATATGATAAGAAATTACAAGTGTGAATGCAAATATATCATGTGTACATACGAGATGACAGGTCCGCGAGGTGTAATTTGTTCTCGTAGAAACTGGTCCAGGAGATGAAAATATGGCCACTTGCTTTGGTTACATGTATATTCAAAGCGAGTCCCTTGTAACATATTTATGCATAAAGCATGTAAAGGCTAAGATCAGGTCGCCAAGCTATACTCACGGTCAATGACAAAGCATCGCTTGACGTGAGCCTGACCTTTATGCAAGAATATATTACAAGGTTCTTGCTTTGAATATATCAATTTCCGCAACCAAATCATGCAATATCGGCATGTAAGATTTTTGTTTGTATTACATCTCGAGCGTCATCGTGATACTCCCCGATTAGGAAAACATAACTCGGTATTGTAAACGTAGACAATATACCGACTAATATGGTAATTATTAGGTCAGGCTCATGTCAATGTGACCAAGCTATATGCACAAGTTAGAAATACAAATGATTTGATAAATATAACGCACCTGTAAATGCAGAGTCCATCCTGACGGGATTGGGCACCAACCGTCCCTAGGGACTCTGCAGATGTAATAGCACGAAAAAGCATGCGTTAACCCTACAAAAAAAGCTCTCCGATAACTCTATAGTCGATTCAATAAGTAATACTAATGAGGGAACTATCCCATTCAAAAGAGTAGCGGGGACTAGGTTAAAGTTTACTATGATTCATCGTAAAGTATCGTTAACTCGGGTATAGCTTGACCAGATTAAACTGAGACTCCTTGCATAATTTGTTCCAGTCCGGAGAACTCCGAAGTTATAAAAACGTATACTTACATGACCTTATACGGAGATATAGTTCGGTTTCGAGCATTGAGCCGTGACTGCACTTTCAAAGTTTAATAAATTCGCCGATAAAGCTTGTTGTGGCATTGACTAACTGCGCTAAATTGCCAATTGATAAATTACACATATTAGTAAGTATCATATCTTAAAACCATGACTATTGACATCAATAAATCATGGGTTACTCGCCCAAATAGACTCGTCTTTAGAAAAGGTCATGGCTCAGGGTTCAAAATTGAACTATAACGGTACACAGTAAACAAACATACGCCTTTGATGAGTGTCAGTTTAATCTGGTCAAGCTATATAAACAGTTAAACCTAAACAAACATAATTTACCTGACAGACGACTCGATGTTGACAAACGAGTTTCGTTTAATTTTGAAAGATTTGTAGTCTTGTATACAAACAAACCATCTGTAATAACAATTTAACACACCGCGGATGGCTGGTTGCTTGTTTTAATTTTAGTTTGAACGAGTATAGATGTATATTGTCGATTCAAAGATGTCTGTCAAAACCGCCATAATGTTCCATCTCTGAATAGCTAATTGCACCAAGTATAACCTCTATATTATAGGACGATTAGCTTTTTAATCATTTAAGTGTATTATTGATGGTAGAATTTTATCCTGACATACCTTGAATAATCGACCGGGGTAAATGTTTGTTTACGCGGTTGTGACAGAGATCTTTGAATCAACTATAACTTATACAACAAGCGTCGAGGCGCGACCCATATAGAGATAGAAAACAATGTATTTACTATTCGCGCCTCGACGCTTGTTGTAGATCTAAACATACATTCAAAGGAATTATGCAAAAGATTGAACAACTTTTGACGTCGGAAATGTTTTTTTATTTCTATTTTAATTTGTCACCAAACGCTAGCATTATCCCAGGTGGACTATAGTATCTTATTAATCATATATAAGGCAATACAAAAGAACCAGAAGTTATTAAATAATTCAAGATGAATCATTTGTTGTTGTTCTTCTTCTTCTTACAGGGCCCACTCTGGAGCATCGACGTACTTATTTCATTTGACAAACGGAAGAGAAGATCCATGGCTTGGAGAACCTGTGTAACAGGCCCCGTCTTCCCCCAGTCAGTTTTATCCCCGGGGGATAAACTGGGCGGGGGATAAAACTGACCGTTACAAGTAACAGGCCCCGTCTTCCCCCAGTCAATGTTTATGCCTTGGTATCTACTGACCCAGTGTACATATATACAATACATATGTATACTATTTTCTAAAATACTATCAATTGATTACCCTATATTTATCATTCGAATAGTAGATGTTTTCGACATTTTGTTGATATTCAAATGACACAAAACGTGTTGGGGACAAGGCATACCCTTTGCCTTCTTACTTAGGCAAAAAACATTTGATTGTCAGTTTGACAAAGACCATATACACATAGCTAAAGCAAGAAGAAAGGCTACTAACAACAGTGAAGTCGATCAGTGTCAGAAAGTGGGCAGCAGTTTTATCGTCGACAACATATCTAACAAGGAAGCAATCGCACAATCGACTCGTGGAAAGAAATTGTTTAGTACATACGTACATCGCTGAACTATTGGTGACACTACAATTTGAAATATATTTCACATTAATTGTTGACAGCCAAATGCACGTGACTTAAGCCGACAATATTAACACATAGTCATCTAGTTAAACGTGATTTTCAAAACAATGAAAAATAACTATAATGGTGACCGAAATAAGGCAGAACAAAGGGAGAAGCCGAAATGGCAGCCATTGATTGGATGATTGAATCCAATCAACAGTTAAAGAAAGGAGAAGATGTAGTTTGTCTAGTGACGTCAGGCGATATAGATGCAGTGTACACAGAATACATACATTAATATTCAGTAAGCAAGTTGAGGCATCGAGACGGACAGGGAAAATTCACATTGTGCATGTTGTTAATCAGAAACATAGATCAAGGTTCGGTATCTACATCATTACTGCAATAATTGAGCTCCTAGAGTCACATTATTATCACGATCCTGTAGGTATGAATGCGACCGTCGATATTTGTATGGTCGGAAATTATTTCGTCCCAATATTTCATCTTATTTCTCATTCCATGTTTCTACAAGGTGTTGTAAAATCTAATGTACTGGTTGTGTAGCCTCAATTACAACTAATTCTGGATGCACCCAACGCACAAGGTATTAAAGATAAAATTGAAAGTACCACCGGCCAACCGTATGATGGCCCCTACAGAAGATCTGAAACGTTAGTCCATGTTCACTACACGACTATTAAACACAACATACATGAACATTACTCACACACTCTCAATGGAGAATAAAGAGTATTAAGAATTTTGTATGAAAACTGGCGAAAATACCTTCTTCAGAATTAATTGCCGGTAATATGGGCAATATGGGTATGAACACCAAAAATCATTCAGGTTAATGTTGAGTCCAGGCAAGTTGGAAGGAAGGATCCGGATTTAATAACATTAATATTTTATGTTATGTTATACTATAGAACACATAAACATATCATTTGTCAAAGAGGCTTACATGGAAGACTGGGCTTTCACAACTGTGTTGCCTCTTTAAATAAAATCTTATTATTATGATTATTATTACTATTACAAGCTAAAGTACTATTAGATGTATAGAATCTACAGTTTGTATGTAAAAGATATATTATTTATGTTATTAAATAAATACATTAAAACAATTCGAAGAACTCGGTTCACTATAAGGATAATGTACATGGCAATTTATTACGGCTCCATCAATTCCTTTTACAATGTATACAAATGTAGTTGAAACACTTTGAATATGCTCGATACGCTCGCAAAATATCTTTGATCTCTGAAAATATATCAACAAGAAATATCTATCAATTAAAATACCTACCTATCTGCAATAAAACGTGAAGATCTGGTATAGACATAATTATACGTTCCGACACCGATTCCAACTCTACGAAGTCGTTAATATATTAGCGACGTTATAATCGACGTCATTGACGTCACAGGACAATAGACGTCATAGTCTTAGTTACGGGCGATAATAGCAAAATGGAAGGTAAGTAGAAGGTTGTGTTAATTTTATTTGACAATTCATTCAATTTTAACATGGTTCTTTATGCATCCATTGAACTTAAAGGAGTAAAATTAAAGTAAAATTGAATTTGATGTAATGCGCCTGGAAGCAATTGCATTAGTTATCTGTTCTAGTTTTATTTGTTTTGTACTAAGTAAGCAAATGACTAAAGTTACGACATTATTATATACGAATGTTGTCATTATTCATGTGTTAATTACAGACATTGAAGATGATGCGTATAAGCTAGGAAAGTTTGACTATGGTGGAGGAATACTGGGAATTTATGCAAGAAGCCATATTCACGCTGACTACAGTGGTACGCATTTTGTTATTTTTGACGATGCTGTTTACAGCGAGTCCAAGTTATAACCAGTGGTTTCAGGTGCCATAACGGTAAAATTTCTCCCTATCAAAACAATGCAAAATGACTCAACTTCACATCTTTCACGAATGCAGCGGATCTAGATTTAGTTGCTAAGATTTGGTTAGCCATGGAACCTGACCATGCTTTGCAGTTTGGTATGTTCTACATATTGAAAACATGTTATTACAATCTAAAAGAAATTCACACGTGAAGTCCATAATAATCCGTGCAGTGCGATCACAACTTTTGTGTTAGCCAGCCCGCTAAGCTCAGTCGGTAGAGCTCACTACTGATCTCGGGGCTGTGGGTTCGAATCCCGGACTGGCCATCTAAAATTACTAATAGTCTTTCGGATGAAACTTTAAATCGAGGTCCCATGCATGGTGCTATGCACTGGCATGTAAAAGAACCGGGGATGCTTCTGTAATTGGTGCATCTTCTGTATCATGCAAAAATTAAAAGTACTAAAATTCTTCTGGGGCCTCGCCCATATGGATTATCCGATGGCGAGGATAAAGAAACGCATTGAATAATAATCACAACTTGTCATTCTTACAATTTCGGTGAAACAGGAAGGATTTAAATGCTAAACACAACAGACCGGGACGTTCAAATATATGTTGTTCAATTTTCTTTATTTATTTGAAGACATTGCTGGATATGTACATTGCTTATTAGAGGCACGCATTTGCTAAATAGTATCCGATGAGTTATTTCGTTTGTTTTTATCCATTCTTTAAGGTTTGCCTTGTCATATTATATAAACTGTCAGCCAGTTCGCCTAACTAGTTTGCATGGACTTAATCTCCAACAAACTCCTTCACATACTAAGTTATCTCCCTTGCGCTCCGCGCTTTCGGAATAAATCACTGTAACCACAATATTCGAACACACATTCAACCAAGGAGGCTTTTTATTGTTCTAAGCACAGTATCTCGATTGTTTTCGAAGTTCACGATTATTCTATCAACCAGGAAATGTTCTGTTATACAAACTAATAAGATATTTGTGTTGATGCTTAATAGTGTCCACTTGTAGGTGCTTGGAAGTTTAGGACTAGGTTCGTTTATGGCTTAAATTGGTTAAGATTTGAGCTTCTAAGGCTTAGGCATTTTGGTGTATGCATTTTGTCGGTGCTTTTTTCTTTATGTGTTTCGCTTGTGGTGACTGTGTGTTGGGACTGTTTATGGCGAGCGCTCCCGTCCCTTTCAAAGTTTCCATTATCATTCTTATATAGATGTCGGTAAACCTCGCCACCCGAACGATATCACCTCGCCTGATAACATTGTTCTCACCGGACAGGTACCCGAGTTTCTCTATAACCCACGTCAAGACGTATCAACTAGTCATTACTACTCAGTATGTGTAATATGTCGATATTATGACTTATTATTTATGTTTCATAACTTATACAGAGAAGAAACCATTTGTTGTACCAGTACCTCAGCCGGTTTTACCAAAGAATCATGGTATGTAACCTTGCATTTACTCACTTTTCATATTCATTCAGATTCCTAGTGTTCTTTCAGACAAACGATACGATCAGTTGACTTATCAATGATTAGATAAAATTCGACAGTATGTGTCGAGACAGCACGTTAACAAAAACTGTTCTTTCCCTCGAAATCCTTTTCGCAGTTATTACTTAATTGCAAAGTTTACCTATTACTCGTGTACACAATGAAGTTGTGTTAAATGTCTCACTGTGTTTTTGCCGCGGAAAACTACCTGGAATATTTGTAATAGTGAGGCAAACTTTACTTTTATATCATGACACTTGCTTCAAATTTTACTCGGAATTTCCACGAAAAGGCAAATGTTTTTGCAAAGAAGTAGTCGTACATTTCAAAAAGGAAATAAAGTTTATATTATTGAATTTAAAATGTCTTCACATCCAATATCTGCCTGGTTTGCAGAGTTCTCTCCCATGGGTGTTGTCTCCCCAATGGTATTGATCCGGAAGTTTATGACCAGGAGGCGAGATGATGTAGTTGCTATTGATGTCATCAAGGATCCACTTGCTTGTTCTGAATACGCACAGGATGTCATAAATTATTTACAGGTAGGTTTGTCAAGTATGCTGGTTTCAAATATTTCATAATTGCACATTGGTTACTGCTGTACATGTATGTCTAACCATTGGCCAATATTTCCAGTTACATACATGTCTTAATGTTAACAACATTCAATTTAAGATAAAGTCATATAACTTATGCCATCATGCAATTAACAAGACGAAAATTTAATTGATAAAAATGCTAACTATACGTAGTAGACAGATTAAAAAGCCAAAAGTCAACCGTGATATACCCAAAATTGAACCACGGAACAGTCCTATACACTTATACCGTAATGTAAAACATATAAAGCGATAATGCGTGAATTATATGTCTACTATAATTGTTGTTTTTTTAAATTTACTTTGCCAATACAAGCCTTCACCAAATATATAACATATTATGACTTTAATGCTCGGTTTTTACGTATATATGATAAGCGATTCAAATTGTTTGTGTTCTGATTAAAAGCAAAATACAACTTTGTGTACAACTTTTCTGTTGTTACCGTAAATATTAAGACGACACACTTGTGATTGTAGGCGGTGGAGCAACGTTATACCATACCTAAGAACTTCTTGACTCTCGAAAGTGATATTGTGAAACCTCATATGAGAACCATGCTGGTTGATTGGATCATTAAAGTTCAGGTAAACATTCATTGAATAGTTTTTCTTCTTCGTTGATGACAAACTTTAAATATTTGTAACATTGTTGTCGATGTGGTTTTCTTTCTTTCATGTAATTTGCAGGGCACACTCTGGGGCTTTATCGCAAATGTTTAAAGACAGAGGTGAGATACAAGGAATCCGGGTGCGATACCCGTGCTCGTTTTTAATAGATTCCTTGGTTCTTTAACGTGCCCGGTATAAAGCACCGATACACGCGAGACTACCCCTGGGTTTCCTACCAGGATCATCTCTAGTTGGTAGGGAGTTAAAAACTACAGACTGTTATTATCTCAAAGTCCATAGGGTATTTCCTCTAACAATACAATGTGACACAAAAGTGTTTAACCAAGACACACATAACTGTTAGGAAAAAGACTACTTTCAAACAATCATGCTAAATCGTCAGTTCCGGTCCGTTCTATAATATCGGCACTGGTATGTCTGACACATAGGACTAGGTAATATCCACATAACTGTAGTACTGTTGACCAATGTGACAGTGTATTGAAACAATAGTTACGGAATTAGACGCTGTTAATACAAGGTACTGTTTGTCATACAATGTTTTCAGGTAGCACGGAGTCTATCTCAACATACATTACACCTATGTGTGAATGTACTGGACAAGTTCCTGACCCTACAGCGTGTCGAGAAAAACGTCTTGCAACTAGTTGGAATCGGATGCTTACTGCTGGCATCCAAATACCATGATATGTCTCCACCAGAGGTAAACTGAATCATTCCACACCCTTTCCTTGTCCAAACATTCATAATGCTTCGGGTCTAAATACTTCATGTAAATATGCACTACCGTATTTCTCAATTATTTGCCAGTTGGTGATGAGAATGTTTAACACCAAACATAGATTTCAACACATTTTGTCTGCGTGTACGTCTGCGTGTACGTCTGCGTGTGCGTTATATGAAGAGTTATATTCTCAAACACTACCAAAGATATCCACTTGAAACTCAACAAGGGGAGTTCACATTGACAAGGCTGATTAAAATGTGACTTACATTTATTGAGTTATCAGCCCTTGTTACTTTAAGAAGTTTCACTCACAGATAAGCAAGGATACTATCAAGTACGAAACAGTCGAGTGTCCAGCACTTGTTTGCGTTACTCTTGTTTCATGTACGATATACGTTACCACCTTAAATGTTTTGCTAGCCTGACAAGAACGTTAGGTACTGAATCTCTTTGTTGTTTAGCACAAAAATGTTTCGTCAAATGCTCAACACTTTTATGAATTTTCAATGCGAAAAAAATATTTGAGCTTGTCATGCATATCTGATATTTATTGTTCAGATTCAAGATCTATGTGATATAACTGATGGCACATACGAGTTTTATCAAGTCCTCGTGACGGAAGAATTTATACTGAAGAAGTTTAACTTTGACCTAAACCTACCAGAACAAGTAACATTCCTGGAACGATTCCTCATGGTACATGAGTGTGAAAAGAAATCACTGGTTAGTATAGACCTGATTATTTGTCAAATGCTAAATGTACTCATTTAGTAGATATGTTCAAATTTATCAGCAAATTATATGGTTTATAAATGTCTGCACAACATGTTTGTAATCAATTGTACTGCTTAGCCTAGGTAGGCCATCAGGAATTTTGGGCTATTATCTGTTGTCTAAGTTGTATATCTTTTGTTTTAGAAACACAGAAATGGAACTGACAGTTCATTTCGAATCAGTATCATAGTATGTTTCTTGTCTTGAAACTAACTTTTGTTGTAATTATTAAGCATTACGTATGTCAATGTTTAAAGACATTAACCACAGTATTAACGTATCATTTTACAGTGTTAGGGTTGTTCACCCTGACTTTCGACATAGCTAGAAAATTTCTATTTTATATTTAATATAATGTACATATATTTGTATTTCAACTCTTATATTTACAGATCAAGAGTATGTCCATGTATTTGGTGGATCTAACACTGACTGAGATACAGTTTGTACATTACTACCCCTCCATGATAGCAGCTAGTGTTATATATGTGTCCATACAATTACTCGGATGTGACTTATCATGGGATAGTTCATTCGTACATTACACGAAATACTCCGAGAAGGAACTGTTTGAATGTGCTCAAGCTATGAAAAGATGTCTGGCTAATTTAAGCAAGCGTAAATACACGGTATGTATGATAGAAAATCGATTAAATATGCCTATCAATTAACACTTCAGAGTTTTTGTATCGATATACAGCTGTATTAATTTTGAAAAAATCGAGTATCAGCATCTATCGATATGTAGTCAAGTTTTGATTTTTGGATATTATATCTGGACTTATGCTTGCATTGTTTGTACAGTTGTATCTTGATTCTTGATAACTATATTCGTTTACAAATGTCCTCGTACATGTTGACCCCAGTTTATCAGACATAACAAAATAATGTTATTTTGAATTGAAAACCTAGACATAAATAGTACAATTGGTTGAATTGAAAGATATTTGTATGATTATACGTGCATTTAGCACGCACTCATATATAAACGGCGTTTAAACGTCTTTACATCTACATTTGGAGTGGGATACCGAATGTTCAAATTACGCATGTGGTTCATTCTGAAATACCATGTTTAAGGGCAATGACTGCTAGTTGAACAAATATTGGTTTTATTTGTATCTGTCGGCTTTCTGGTGCATAAGAATGAGCATCAGGAAATAAATGTGTACGTAACATGTCCTTTAAACCCATGACATAACTACAACGGTCATTATACGTGTATTTAACGAAACAACTCCACTCCATTTTCAGGCTGCCAAAGTGAAGTATGCACATGATAAGTACGACTCCATCAGTTCACACGAGGTACTGAGCCCAACACAGCTGTGGCCAGATCTACAAGACGATGATGATACTGATATCAAATAATGAATCATTGCATGAGTTACCAATGTCTTTCACTATGAACTTTTTTTTCAATACAAACAATTTACGTCTGATTGTACGATTATGCGACGATGCAAACTTTTTGTAACAGTATTCCTTTCAGATCAAGAAGCATTGAATACACAAGTATGTCTGACGTCGTATTTGGACATATGGATTTAATTTATTTGTTCTGCTGTGTAAATGTTTGTGTTTTTCGTTCGTCAACATGAATTCATGGATAAAATGTCCAATTCCCGTGTTTCGTTTACTTTTGTTTATATAGTTTACGTGTTCTGTTTATTTACATTATTATAAAGTGACAATTTATTAACTTGTGATACTATAGTTTTGATTATTGAAAATACCCTTCGTGCCTAGTGTTTGGATGAATCGAGCTTCGACATTGGTTCTCTTTCCCGTAATGTTCATAATATACAAGAATCACCAGGAACACCACATTCAACAACAATGCCTTACACAATTTGGACATGAGAAGCCTCCGAGTTGTTTGTACAATCACAATTATCGTATACTACAACGCAATGTACGTACTACAATATTTTCCTTACTGTATGACGCATGATAATCTGAGATTCTCAGACAAAGAAAATTCTAGAGAAACCCTAAATCGGTACTTAAATGGAAACCTTGAAACAATAACACATTGATCATGGACTACACATTTTGAAAAGTATACACATTCGGTCCAGGTACTGTTATATCATAGTACTTACAGAAATCTTCAAAAAATTTCGCTCCAATTTATATAGTCCTTACATGTATGTACATGGTATGGTAATACGAGTATATGGTAACATAAATAACTTTAATTACTTTGTCAGTTTTTAAGATACACTTTGTTGTTTTACACCATTAACATATACATGAAAGTTGATTTCAGGATAAACATCATTTCCAAATGTTATATACTTTTTGCTCAGCAGATGTAAGAAGCGTTTGCTTGATTTCTGCAAAACTGCAAAATCAGCAGCAAATGACGTCGTAAATTAGAAAAAATTCATTGCATTTTACACCTTGATGCTTCCAATTTTACATAGTATTGTAGTTTCCATATCAATTGAATATTCTGGTTTTGTAGTATACACAACTTTCTTCAGACATTTCCATGATCAGAAATACAAAGGGCTTATGTATTATTTTTACTAGCATTTTTGTATCCATTGCATATTTTGAACGGTCTAGGTATCAGTACAATCTACATTCTGACCAAATTTCATGAATATTGGATCAAAACAGTGACCCCTGGAGTGCACACACTGCTTTTCTAAGATTTGACCTAGTGACCTAGTGTTTGACCCCACATGACCCAGTTTCAACCTCAGCCTAGATTTCATAAAGAACGAACAACATTCTGACCAAGTTTCATGATGATTGGATCAAAACCACGACCTCTGGAGTGAACACAAGGTTTTTCTAAGATTTGATCTAGTGACCTAGTTTTTCACCCTACATGACCCAGTTTCAAACTTGGTCTAGATTCCATAGAGAACAACATTTTGACCAAGTTTCATGAAGATACGATCAAAATTGTGACCTCTGGTCTGAACACTAGGATTTTCTAAGATTTGACCTAGTGACCTAGTTTTTGACACCACATGATCCAGTTTCAAACTTGACCTAGATTTCATTGAGAACAATATTCTGATCAAGTTTCATGATGATTGGATCTAAACCACGACCTCTGGAGTACACAATGTTTTTCTAAGATTTGACCTAGTGACCTAGTTTTTTACCCAACATGACCCAGTTTCGAACTTGGCCTAGATTCCATAGATAACAACATTCTGACCAAGTTTCATGAAGATGGGATCAAAAGTGTGACCTCTGGTGTGAACACTAGGTTTTTCTAAGATTTGACCTAGTTACCTAGTTTTTGACCCTACATGACCCAGTTCCCAACTTGTCCTAGATTTCATGGAGAACAACATTCTGACCAAGTTTCATAAAGATTGGAACAAGTTGGTGACATCTAGAGTGTACACAAGATTTGTCTAAGATTTGACCTAGTGACCTAGTTTTTGACTCCAAATGACCCAGTTTCTAACTTGGCCTAGATTTCATAGAGAACAACATTCTGATCACGTTTCATGAAGATTGGATCAAAACTATTGCCTCTAGAGTGTACACAACCCAATTGTTGACGGACGGACGGACGACGGACGAATAGTGATCACAAAAGCTATGTGACAGATGAGCTAAAAAGTTGAGGATAATACATCATGTACAAGAAAACAAAGACAAAGACAAACCGTTTAATCAACCTGTGTCGGTCATTTAAAAGTGGGAAGCGACATCCTAAATGATCATATATTCAACGAAGATACCGTCACAAAATCTGAATATGGAAAGGAAGTAATAAGCACATAAGGAGCAGATTAAATAGAAACATTGACATTTGATAAAGATTTACAATAAAAGTGGACATTCAACTTCATGTCTCTGACACGGAACATGGTCAGCAAAGTCATCCAATAAAATGTGAATTATTTTGTTAACAAGATGTCATCTTCAACAATAATCTGTATAATTGTTGTTTGTAATAGTTATGTGGAAAGTATAGAACACTTGTTTTGGTCATGTTTTCACTCACAAGATATGTGGAATAGGTTATCTCGATATTTAAGGGGAAATACTATCGATATTACATTTGACTATTTCATAGTAAGTTTTGGAATTTCAGTTAAACGAACACACTACAATTTGATCAATTACATTATTGTATTAATGAAATATTTTATTTTTTATACGAAACAAAAACTGGGGATATTACGTTTTGAACACTTCTTAAACTACTTGACAACCAGAATAACTATTGAGAGAGAAATAGCCTTAAACAAGAGGCCCCTGAGGGGCCAGTAACGCTCACCTGAGTCATGCGGGAAATTTAAATTTTCAGCTCTGGTGGCCATCTTGTTTAACAGACCGATTTCAGCTATTTTGGTTACAGGTCACCCAAAGATCATTCCTGTAAAATTTTATCAAAATCCATCAAGCGGTTCAGGAGAAGAAGCCGATTAAAGGATATTTCTATTTTTAGCTATTGCGGCCATCTTCTTTAATGGACTGGAAATTTAGCTAAATTGGTTAACAGTCAAACAAAGATCATTTGTGTTAAGTTTTATCAAAACCCGTTAAGCAGTTAAGGAGAAGAAGTCATTTAAAGGAGAATTCCATTTTTAGCTCTGGCGGCCATCTTGTTTAGCGAAGCAAATCGATTTTAGCTAATTTGGTTTAGGGTCACCCAAAGATCATTCCTGTAAGGTTTTATCAAAATTGGCCAAGTGTTTAAAGAGAAGAAGTCATTTAAAGTTTTTTTTCTATTTTTAGCTCTGGTGGCCATCTTGTTTAACGGAGCGGAACTATTTTAGCTATTTTGAATAAGTGTCACCCAAGAATCATTCCTATAGAGTTTAATCAAAAGCCACCAAGCGATTAAGGAGAAAAAGCCATTTAAAGGATATTTCTATTTTTAGCTCTGGTGTCCATCTTGTTTAGCGGAGCGGAACAATTTTAGCTTTTTTGGTTAAGGGTCACCCTAAGATCATTCCTGTAATGTTTTATTGAAATTGGCCAAGTGGTTAAGTAGAAGAAATCAGTTGTCTCAAATGTCCGAAACATGTTTTCACACCTGATTAGTAAGCATAACTTATGGAAACAATAAAACACATGTTGCAATAACAGTTTAGAAAAAAAATTGCAAAAATTTGCCAGATTGCTGCAATACATATGTCGTAATTGTTTTAGAAATGACCAAACAAAAAAAATGGCGGCCGAGCGAAACATTGACTTACCTGTTGAATGGTATAATTGTTCGTTGGGATTTGCTTCATGCCAACCACGAAATCCACGAAATTAAATCCCCCACGAAAATTAATGATTTTACAGTATCACTAAATTAATTCTATTGTCTTCAACATAATAGGGGATTTAATTGCCTGCGCGTAGCGCAGGCTATTGAAAATACCCAGACCGGTAATACGGGTGACATGCATACCTTCGTTGAGTCTCAGCAGGTACTAATGCTTTCAAAAAAAGTTATTTCCGGTCAAAAATTTCAGGCAGTTTTCCGAGGTGAATGGTCCTTGGAATATAAAAAAATAGTAAGCTGTAAACGGTTGAGCCTATCGTTCTCTTTCAAGTAATTATTATTTTTTTAAAAATGTGTAATAAATAAAACAAACTATTTTTAAAAAACAAAGGGAAGTAAGGAATACCTCTACTCCCCATGACCGTGGACCGTGTCACTAGCCAATTCATTGCAAGCGTTTGCGAGATTTCCATGCGCCCGTTACACATGGAAGATGTTTTAAGAATCATCAAAAATAAAGGTGAAATTTTCATTTAAATAGCCGATTTATCACGACAGTACTCGATCTCAGAGGAAATTGGTCTTTAATAGACATTTTTACGCAGTTTTACAATGATATCAACACTCAGATCATACCAGATGCTTGAACGTAAGTAGGCTACAATTCGTTCCATGTCAACAACTGAACAATGCAAATCAACAATTCTATGTCTCAGTGTATAGCTTGTCAAAGCAATGTTTATGAGATTATTTTGATACTGTTAGTGTGTATAAGACTTATGTACCAGTTAGTTTCATCCACAGCACCCCATCCCCGGGGGAAGGGCGCTCTGGAATTTTGAGTTGTCAAAATCAACAGCCCTTCTACGGCCAGCGGGGTGAAGCTGGATGGTAAAAACATGGCTGTCTCTCTGGCTATCCGCCATGGATCCCTGTGGTCGGGGGAACTGGGGATGCAACTGAAAGGTGCATTAATTATTTGTGGTGGACAAACTTGTGTACTGGGAGGGTCCATACGTTGTTGCTTATATGTAATAACATCTTCGATTTTCCAAGCGGATAAGGACGAAAGACAAACATCGGAGGCTGTAAATTATCTATATTCGGAATATAAATAAACCGTCTTAAAGTAGGCCTACAATACTACAATACAGTACAACAAGGTACGTCTTTGATTTTATTGAATTGGAATCAAATTATGACAATTTGATTGATTGACTTGTGTGCTGTATAAAGATTACAATTCACAATGATTGCATGCATTTGTTATCTCCCTTGGATAATGCATAGCAACTGGGGTCCGTGTCTATATCTACAAATATAGCCTAGCGGTTATCTAATATTTATTAAATACCCATATAGGCAATGCCTTAGTTCATATTATCTGTTATATTAAAATTCTATAGAGATTGACATAGCAGTTTGGTACGTGTAAAATGGCCATAGCTCCCTGGAATCCTGTGTTAGTAACACCTGAGGATAGTGAATTTAAATGTCAAATCAAAGCTGTATCTGTTTTCGTTTGTTTGTGTCCATTGACTACATGCATATGCTCTATAGTTACATTGCATACTGAATACAGACAACATTATGCGTTTACTATTAAATGGCTGTTTGATACATGAAAAAAATACCATACTTCTCTGAAAGCCTTTGTTAGGAATCACCTGATGATAATCAAAATAAATGTCAAATCTAAGCTGTATCTGTTCTCGTTAATGCTTGACCATTGGCTATATGATCTATAGTTACATTGCATACTGTATACATGTTACCTTATGCCTTTAATAACAAACACTTTAGATATACTTTCTAAAAGTTTGTTTGAATCTATGGGGATACCGGAAAATGACTTTATATTTATAGGACATTTCCTAAATGTGCGGTACAAATTATTCAAAATCAGCATAATTGTACATTCCTGAAAAAACTGTCTAACAAGTACAATGTATATTCCTTTTCTATTCTACATTGTATAATATCTATGAGCGGTAATGAAAACATTGCATTGAAACACTCGCATTGGAGAAATAGGTTTTCATAATTTATAATGATTGAACAAACATAATTCATAAATGTATCACAATTAGTGAAACAAATTGTTCAAATACAGACTGTCAATGTCTGCACAATTGATAGCTTCACATATTAAAATGCACAATACATTGTATCCACAAACAATCCTTTTACGGTTAAGTAGTCTCTTAATCATATAAAAGCGTTTGCAGTATTGATTAATTACGCTTTGAATACAAACAATAGTTTCCTGAAATTGTTTCTATTATGGAAACACGACGTGGTTTGAGTTACATAGACGCATCAATGTTGACATTTGAAAAGGGATATATTGTATTCCAGACATAATTGGAACATGATCTAGTGCAAATATATGTAGGATCGTTGTTGATTTAACATATACAGGGTGTCTCAAAATACAATTCCGTTTGTTGAGGATATATCATTCCGTTATGTATTGCTTTACCTATCTGATTTGATTATATGTATGATCAAAGGGCATTCAAATCTATGTAGAAATAACGGAACAATTGTCAAAAACTAACCATAGTATCCATTTTCTCCACAAATTGATATTTTGAGTTTTGTTTAGCTATATATCTTGCACTGTTTAATCACAATTTCAAATATCATCAGCAGAAATAAAATAAAACTATTTAAGATATTTTGGTTAATTTTGCCTGATTTCAATAAAAGTAGCGTCACCGAAGCCATCCTCCTTCCAATACACTTTTTTTGGTGATTGATACTTTTTTTAGTACTATTTAAACTTTCAAATTACATTATATGTTTATTATTGGACTGTTGGTGATAAGCTAGACATACAGTTTGGCATTCAAACAAGACTTGTGTTCGTTTCTAGGCGTTTGGTGCAATTTTATGCATATGATAACAATTATGCTTAGAAATGTGTGAATATCAAATTTTAAGTCCCACTTGTTTTATACGTTTCTTCCTTAAAATGCGCCCGATTTCATTTTCTAATGATCCCTGATCTGTATCAATGTAAGTGTGGACATAATAGGATACGATAGTATACTACTATGTCCATATAATGATATAACATTTACCCGTGTTACCGCACAATCATGTTTTCTGCCTCTTCGTGCATTTTAGAACGTTCATTGCTAATGACATTGATATATGACGTCATCAAGTGTTCTAATCTTGTCACATGATATAATTCAACGCACAATTTTTAAATTAAGCTTTAATATGAGATTAGGCTTATCAATTTACTAACTAATTTGACAAAGTTATGACCCTTCAACAAGCGGACATGTACACTGAGCGGCAATGAAAACGCAACACTTACATAGTAAAGCTGAACTTTTTTTATAAGTATGTAAGCATCGCGAAATTTTGTCATAAAATATATAATATGAATATCACTTCGAATCAGAAAAAGTTGTTGAGCTACATAGTTTTTTACAAGTTGTTTTGAGGTCAGTATAAAACAGAAAATCGCATTTTTTATTCTTTTAAAACCACCGCCAGCAGCGATCCATCGTGTGCATATATGGTGTATTAATCGTATGAAACAACCAATGAATGCTAGTGGGATGCTGTGCCGTTGTTGCAAAAGGGCTATGTAAACTTCAGGTACATTTTAGGGGCCTTTACACTATTTCCCGCGCAGCCACTAAAATAATAAAATCCTGGTCTATTATAGCCATGGTGTATTTTTTATGGTCAAAGAGAGATAATATTGGAGTAAAAAAAATGATTGAATAATTAACTTGACAGTTTCCTTATAGCACTGCTTCGAATCATGCGCCTCTTAACGCATAGTTTTGATATTAATAAAATGGTATTATATTTGTCCCAAGGATGATGAAAGTATCACCAATTGTAACTGTAAATAAATTGCATGAACGCTATAGGTATTCTTTTAAGACGGATTATTGCACTCAATGGAGAAAAAATGCGCTTTTGAATTGCGTGTTTTATTTTCAAAACACAATTCACGTCTAAATATTAATGATCATCAAAACTGGAGCATGTAGACTAGTTCAGTAATATCAAGTGATATAATTTAGTGAAAAAGTTTGGTGATTAATCTAAAAAAGTGAGTACATGTATAATTATCCAAGAGTGATCGCACTTGACTTAAACATTTGTCTTACATCCTATGATTTCTAATGCATTTTTATCTTTCTTTATAGGTGTATATGTATTCACACTTGTGTTAAATAAATGAAATAATGACTTCGGTAATTTAAATCAACGAAACTTTGATTTTTAGTACGGATACCCCACAATTGAGCATAACGACCGATCTTTCGGAGTCTTCCTTTGACGTATGCACCATGTTTTCTACTAGTTATTTTGTTTTTCCGACTAATCCATTCATATTCTTCAAAATGCTTGCACAATATGCGAGCAAATCTCTAGCCACCTATCAGCACGCGGGAAAATGCGGTTTAAGGCAATTCAACTATGGACGAGTGATTCTTAAAGTATTTTCACGGAAAAAGCTGATTTCTGTGGATTATATATAAAGAAGTTAGCGTGCAAAATTTCAAGTTTATAAGTTAACAGATTACGGAAATTTTCAAGTTTAAAAAGTGTTGCGTTTGCATTGCCGCTCAGTGTATTTTGAGACACACTGTATAACCAACCGACTATCATTTTATATGTTAAATATACTGAGTTCCAAAAGTTCCGCATCCAATATTCGGTGTGTCTTTTTTACTAGAATCTCCAACTTATTTATGATAATTCAAATGCGCATGTGTAGAGCGATGTGTACTTGATATAAATCCAGGACAGTTATCGATTTGAAGATATGTATCGATCCATAATAAACCCACATGTGACACCACTCCACGATTCCAAAGTACACACAACGATAAACTACTATTTTATAGTGGAAGGGAGGTAATAAATACCGAAAATTATCTCTCTTTGACCATAGACAATTATTGGTGTTGCAATAGAGTCTGTACAACAGGCCAGATTTTAAGAAACAACCTCCTTGACATAAAAGACGCAACATTAAAGCAAGTTGCCCGTAACTTTAATGTTGGGTGGACTTCAATTAAGCTCCAACAATGCCGTTGTTCTTGGTGCAAAAATATAGCAGCATTACCTGTCTAAGTAAGCGGCATTGACCCTTGACCAGTTGTCACGTGGTACGTCATATACAGTTTTTTTCGGATGGAGATGATACAACAGTCTTATTATGATAGAGACATGTCAATTTAATTCGACACAATGTTTTTTAATGAAACACCAGCCTCTAGCGTCTTATATACACAAGTCGTTCAACATTATAAATTTTTGCAATCAAATTAAGCGTACATTTCTAACTTATTTGACTAACTTATTGTGTTTTTTCGTAACACAGATACGATGCAAGTAAATTGGAAGTGAAAATAAAGTCGAAAATGAAGAACCAAAATTATGCGTGCTTGAATAGACGTTTTTACCATTTGCGATGGTGTGATCATTCAAGCGTGACGAAATCTAACGGAAATGTGTTCAACATAAACACTAAGGGTACGCAAATGGACAGTGTTCCTAAAAAGTTATTTTAAGTTAACTATTCCAAAAAAAAAGAAATTTTAATTAAGATGCAGAACTTTTGGAACTCAGTATAGTTCGACAACATATAATGCGGAAATGATATTCAATACTGAAATAAATATGTTTATTTCAATGACCTTATACGGCTAGTCAAATTGCCTTTAATTAGAATATACAGAGTCACTTACAGGTCCTGATTCTACATATCGACGGTGCCGAACCAAAACCCCGAAACTCAATTTTAGCGCGAAAACTTTTTAATTTGCAGCATCCGCATCTGCTAGACGTCCCACGCATTTCTGTCTTGTCGCCATTTAAATAGCCAATCGCGTTACGTATATGGCGACAAGACAGAAATGCGCAGGACGTCTAGCAGATGCGGATGCTGCAAAAAAAGTTTTCGGGGTTTTGGTTTGGTACCGTCGACATGTTAATACTATTACTGCTGTTATTGATGCTACTGTTATACAATTTGGCTCAGTCAGTTTGTGTTGTATAGTGCTGCATAGAACATGTTGTGAATAATTTAACTTTCATGTAACGACATCACTATCGAAGAACAAGCGTAGACATGTCTACCGACCATACATATATTGATTCACTTCAAAACAGTTACTTAGCTTTGCCAATTTGACACGAGTCTGACCTTTTGATAAGTATAATTGAACAGTCGATATATTACCTATGATACAACACCGATTGTATGTTTTCATAATCGGGGAGTATCACGAAGACGTTCGAGACTTAATACAAACACAAATTTGAAATACCGATATCGCATGATTTGTTTGCGGAAATTGATATATTCAAAGCAAGAACCTTGTAAAATATTCTTGCATAAAGGTCAGGTTTAGGTAAAAAAGCCAAGCTTTACTCCGTGTCTTTTATCTGGTCTGAAAAAAAACTCAAACCCTAAGGGAAGTTTAAAATGTTTTAAATCGCACGATTCACGCGATGTTGTGTGGCAACACAATCAAGTATGTACGAGTATACTTGTATGTCTTGACACTATTACGGGACGAATGTTCACACTACTTAACGCTAAATTAAAAAATTATAGTCAACTCATGTCATTTTATCAATCATTCACTGAAAATGAACTTGTTTGTTGATCCGAAGAACACGTCCTTATCTCCGTACAAGCTAGATTAATTGAAAAAAATTTTTTTTAATCACTCTGGCCTTTTTCTGCATTTAGTTGAATGGTTGAGGTCATGTCTCATGTACGTTTTTCTATCAATTCTTTACCAAAGATTCATATATTTAATATATAAACATATACATACATACTGATAGTATTGCTGAATACGCATGTAGCGTAGTGTTGTCACTTTTATAATACGATACGTAGCTATTAACTTTAACATAGTTTACTATATTTAGTCTATTGTGAAAAGAACCATGGACTGTAAGTTCGTTTTGTGTGATACATGTATTCAAGGTAAGGGCTTAACTAGTCACATTCTCTTGGCATTAACCACTGAGTCATTCCCCTTTGCTTATCGAAAGTAATATACCCACTGGGATTGATATGACCTGAGATTTAAACTATCATTGATATGGATTTCATGCAGTCGTTTTCCTATTTGCATGATATACATTGTGTTGTATATTCTTTACTATCAGCACATCTTCTAACGATCTACATACTCGATGGAGTTGACTCCAGTACATGGCGTATTGTTAAATCCTGTAGCGGGTCATGTTACATTGTGTCCTCGCGCTTCATGCTTATTTCTCATCTCTGTTTTATTAAATATACTTCATTAAACTATATACCATACGCATAACAGGAAAAGTATGTTATTCATATAAATGAAAAGGTCTTCTAACATCAAACGCAACTACTGTATATGTTAAATAAACCTGGCGATTGTAATGCAATACCGATTCCAGTGATACACAATTCAAGATACAACATATTTCATCAGCGTTTCTAATTCACAACATGTCTTTGATGTATGATTGAATGAAAGTCACAATCAGTACAACACTCGACGCACTGATTTCATTTACTTATGAAGGGAAATTCAATTTCAGCCATATGTAATGTGACAAAACAGCGTATAGTTAACGTCGACAATGACTTCAATCGCATTACGAACTGACAGGTCTTTTATTTATTAATCATTGTCAGTACGTATTCACGAACTTCGTTACTGTATAGCGTGTTAATTCTGTGGGGTTATATTGCTGCATCTTTTGCGGGTTGGGGCTGTCCCACAGAATTAAATTCCGCAGAATTAAACTTCCTTAGATTTTTCCCGCAAAGGCTTTATCTTCTTGTAAAAATTGAGAATTGTAATATATTTTTATTAAATTGTATATATGCAATTTATGTGAATCAAATTGCAACTTTATGTGAATAAAATTGCAACTTTATGTGAATAAAATTGCAATTTTATGTCAATAAAATACATTTTTAAAAAAGAAATGGTTCAACAAACTGGTAATACGTTTCCATAATTATACGTCAATTAATCATTAACACTCCGTATCTGGTTCACTTTTCAACACACGTTATGTTTTTTATTCCGTGTTTACATCACTGATCTGTCGTTTGCAGGAAGATTTGCTTGCTAAATATTTGATGCGTGGTACAATATAACATACATAAAACTCCAATCTTAGGCCACCACGACACTACGTATTGAATAATAAAAGAACAAAGTTGCGCAGATAGTACTAAACATCGCCTGAAATGTGAGAATAAACTGATACATTGTATATTTAACAAAAGTATTGTAGGATGCTGTTTGTATGAAGTTGGTATTTGTTTAATTACTATAACCGGTAGTACATTATACAATAAAGTTCTAAACTTAATTTATACAGAATACCACCAGAAGTCCTTGTGGATTATTCCAAGTACGAATTAAAGTGATAGAGGATCTATCACGAGTTGTCAATTGATATACATTAAATAAAATAAATTTTATATTAAAAGCGTTTTGGAACTTTTATTAAGCGAGCCTCTGTCGAGATAAATAATATTTCCTGAACGAGTTTAATATAAATATATCATTCAATTGACAAAGCGTTGTAGATTCTTTATATCATATGACACTAAATGCAAAATACGCATTGATTTATTGAAAAACTCAATACTTTATACTACACGTGGTATGTATAACTTTTTACGTACTGGCTACACTAACCTGGATGCAAGGAAAGACATGTGATATAAAACGAATATTGACCGATGACGAGAAATTTTCGTATGGGATCCACTTCATGCCTTAGTCAATATAGAAACTAGTTTACATACATAATGAACATAATTTGCATGATGCTCTCACAAATTTCAAAATATATTTGAAATACAGGGTAGTGTTGAAGTTTGTCCTATTATTTGGGTCAATGCTCGTTCCATTGCGATAATGAACAACACAACAGACACATTCGTACTATTTTTTATTCAATAAATGCCCATCAAGGTGGTATTTTCAAAAGTCACTCATGTCCCACTTTTTTAACTGATTTAATAGACATCTGAAAATAGTCACGCATTCAGTAAACTTTTATTAGCAATGATGGGAAGCAAACACACAATTAAATGTAGTACATTTAAGGAATAACACAAAAATCAACCAAAACAGACTCCGGACGGAACAGAAATGTCTAAATGATGCCAACTTTCAGTGTAGTTCGCCTACAAGACCTTTACGATACATCATTCACTTGCCTGACAGATCATTGTGCAGTTTCTAACCAAACTGAATACGTATCTGCATTCTCGCTGGCTTAGAATGAGAAGGTCGTAAGTAGAAAATCGATATTTTGAGAAATCCAAACCAATGTCTGAAAATTACTTTTTACTTATGGTAAAGCAAGCTGTTTTAACTTCAGATTGGTCAACATGACAAGTTCCCATTTTCATGAAAATAGACTCATAACAAGCGCCTTGTGATGCTGGATAACAAAAGAGAAAAACATCACAGACTAAACATACAAATATATAGAGAATTAAATCCATTTATTGAATAATTAGTCTTTACCATTGTCTTCAAAGCGTCTGCAGATGTACACACCCAAAATCAGAATAGATGTGTCTGACGTTGGTTTCTGTCTTGCATACTGCCAACGGCGTAATGGCACATTCAGTATATATTCTCTCTTAAAGGTGCGTAGACTGTATTCCAGGAAACGTTTCGCGACTTTAGATGTCTATATTAATGTGTGTCACCTTACGGGTTTCATCATTTAAGCCCATGTTTGTATGCAACATGTGTTGGTGCCTCGAGTAGGAACGTTGTTAAAAGTACAAATAAGTAAAATAGATAGGTGGATTTCTTTTGTAGGTAGCATACGGGACATATCAAGGCGTGCATACAGATGTAACGCATTGTAATGACACCGTATTGAAAACGACCATCGATTGTCTCTCTATTAAACCCAACATTTTAAAAGAATTTATATGTGTTCATTTGAAATATGTTTTCGTGTAATAACTAATATTGACTAAATAATTGTATACAATACGCAATTTTGATGTTACACCGTATTACTCTACAATGATATACATATTACCGTACATTGTGTCATAACACTCGGGTTATAAGAAGGTAATCAGACAGATGGGTTAATTAGACAATGTTTATGGGGCCTATTTTACGAAATTATATTAACAATTTTTGTGGTTATTTTAAAAATTGATACCGTTTACAAGTAAGTTGAATACAAAATATGCATTTGACACAGAAAGGTCACATTTAATATAAAAAAGAACTCTATACGATGGTTACAACATATGAGCCGCTCTCCAGGAAAACTGGGCCTAGTGACATTGTCTAGTAAGTATGCAATACACTAGAAAATTGTCTCAAATGAGAAAAAAACATGTCCTTTGATTAAATATTTAAGTAATTGGATAGAATAGTACACTATCTTAGGTTTCAGTTTTCTCATACATTGTGTTTAAAAAAACTTCTGTCTTTGCTATGGTGATCAATTTCGAAAAAGTACCCTGAAAGAGAAAAAGAAGGGGTAAGTGGCTCAAAGCACTATATTTCTCTGTAAACAAACACGCACGCTTTTGACACGTTTTATTATAATAAGATATGATTTTATCATGCGAGACAATGTTGAAACGTTTGCTTCAATAATTCATCAGATACCGGATTAATGAAGAACAGTTTTTGTGTGGCGATAAGCCCCACAATGTGATAACTATCTGTCAATCTTTCAGCTTTATATATACTATCAAGTTAACGCCTTTATGCCTACACCAATAAATAGTTCTATGATTTGAACAATATTACAAGCATGCTACACAGGTTACACGTATCATTGAACCCGATTTGTTTACATTACGAACATTTATTAATATTAAGACCAACAATTATATCAGACTTTTTTTTTTTGAGGATATTTATAGCAAATCATTCCGCATGGACTATATTCCTACTACCAAAGCATGTTTTCACTGGTGGCGGGAAGCTGAATAGTTCTACGTAGATTCGCTTCACGGTACGACAAATAGACCGCTACGGTACGGAGTTTATCCATTCTTCAGTTAAAATGAATAAAAATATGAATCATTCGCTTGACATTACTAATCAATTAAACGAACGGACGTCAATATTTTTTTAGATTTAATTACGAGTGCGACATCTCAGAAGCAATATTATGTTTGTTATCAACGATCGTGGAAAGTGACAGGACGATCGCCGCCATATTGGTTATGGAGAATGGCTAAAGCCCGTTCGGGACCGTACCATACGAATCCGGACCGAAAATACGTTCAGAATAGTGAAATAAATACGGACAAAAATCGTAAAATTAATTGACAGCTCATAGAATGGAAATGTTTATTATGTTCGAAAAAGAGCTTTAAAGAAACAATAATAAATTAATCAGTGAAACTAAAGGTGACAGTTGTGGGCTATAATGGGGATCTTCTAAACTTCATAAGACCCTTACATACAGTATATAGGGACATGACTGTGCAGTATACGGGAATTATTTTTTTAAGTGAACTTCATTTGTTGGTAAAAGTAATTGCTTTTAATAGGTATTTTTGTAAGAGAAGACGATTTATAAAATGTCTGCCTGTTTATATCAGGAAAAAAGCCTTTATGGGTGTAATATCAAAAGTTTCAACAGTGAACATACTCATTATACAGTCTTAATGAAAAACTATAATGTGTATCGTGATACGTATCGTATCATAAGGTCTGTATCGTGATACGTATCGTATCGTGAGATGAGCGTATCGTTACACCCCTACTAGTCCTGTTTCTATAGCAAGGGGATTGCCATCTCGTTTGTTGTGTTTTAATTTCCACTGTATTCAGTTGTATGGAGACTACCCAGTCACTCATCTTGACACCGGCGCTTGGTGTCTTGAGAGCAGCACAAACATTCGAGTGAGTCTGGACTTTTCAGATCTCTGACACTGCATGTTAACAGCCTTTATTTGATTGGTTATAATGACATCAGTACGCCACACATCAGTACTTTCAGTGCTTTGATTATACCAGCTACCATTACGTGTAAAACGTTTGAATGATGTTTTTAATCATTAAAATGTCGGCGTTTGTGGTTGATTTAAAACGTCTTTTACTGTGCATGCAAATGTATGCAATTATTTGTTCAAAGTTTCAGAAACTGTTTATAAGAGTCCCGTATTTCTAACGTATTATCAATATTTTCGCAACTTTGTCAATAAGCTTGGATTTCCTGGAGAACGGCTTATATACGTATGGTTGTTACTTTTAAGCATATTTGTAGCCTGTCCGACTAGCTTGAGTGATAAAAACATAGACTGTCTCACGAACAATCTGAATACGATTGTCAAAAGTGTCACATTATATTTGTGCATGACATTATTTATTTCCATTAAATTGCATTTCGCCTGTCTGTGGAAGATTAATTTGATATTATACAAGGAAATTGTCCACCGCATATAACTATCTAAATATGATTGGAACCACAATATTGAAAACAAAAAAGCTGCATCGCAAGATGTACATGAATATGCTTTCCATGAAAAGTATATTGAAATGTTGTCTGGAATATAATAAATAGAAAATAAAAAATAGAATACTTTAAGACTACAGTTTACATTAGTGTCTGCAAAACCCATAGCGTCAGATACTTAAATTCAGAATTCAATTCATAATAAAGCAGCTGATCAAATTCTAAGGCTTTGACAATGAGTATACAATATTCACGAGTTCTATTTTATATACAACTGTTTGTTTCTGTCGCATTGTTACTGTTCTGAAAACCCAGACTATATTTAACTGCATAGACACATCAATGTTGGAAATTGAATAAAATAATTCATTGCTATTCCAGACATGGATGGAACTTGTGTTAATTCAAATATATGTCGGATCGTTTCTGATGAAACTAGAATACGCAACAACGGTCTACACAGTCAGGTAAAATAACCCAAATTATCGGACATAGCCTTTATTTTCCAGTCAGTTTCCTGCTGAGATAGGGCAGGGATAGATACAAGGAGTCTCAAAATGCATGTCCGCTTGTTGAACGGCTATAATTTAACCAAATTAGTTCGTACATTAATGATTATTGTTTCATCTGAAAGCTCAATGTTTAAACTGTTAGGTACATTACATTTTTGTCATTGCAGACATATTGGATGACGTCTTAAGCCTCATAATGATTTCATAAGCAACGACAGTTCTTAAATGACCGAATAGACTGAAAACATGACTGTACGGGACATGGATACATTTTTATATCCTCATTCGGAATAATAATAGTTCGGTGTACCCTATCATGCCCACACCGCCAGAGAAAATCATAGTTGTATGTGATCAAGTATGGATAATGAAATTAGATGCACTTAAGTGAAGAAACAAATTCACAAATTTAGGCTTAAAAGTTAATATCCGCACATTTGTAAGCATATCATATTCATTAAATATACAGCAAACTTCTCGAATCAAAAGCACTGATTTGAATTTCAAGCTGTTTATCCAGCTTGTCTCAAACTCTTTATAGAATCATTTGGTGTAACTTGAAAGTTTAAACTAGCACTCCAAGCACTCAATACAGAATCAATCACTACAAACTGCCGTGGTAGGAAGATGCAGTTGGTGATACTAAGTTTGTTCAATTCAAGCATGCAATAACCAAATATTTCTCAAAATTTATTTCTTATGATAGTATTTGAAAGTGTGATTATGCAGTTCAAGAATATACAACTACACAAAAACTAAAAATATGAGTTTGTGGTGGAAATGGAAATATATCACCGACTTGAAATTATGCGAACGTCAGGAAAATCGAAAAACGACGTCAAACGCTGGTTTTGACAAATTTGGGGTAGCTACTATAAATGCTGTTGATACGTTCTGTATGCATAATATTTGTTAATGGTTTTATAATTTCAACATTGATTTGAATGCCCTTTCCTCCGAAATATAAATCAGGTGCATAAAGCAATGCATTACAGAGTAATATTTCTTCAAAAAGCGGACATGTATTTTGAGACACTCTGTATATGAGTGCCTCCACCTGGGTTTGAATGCAGATCGCCAATTCCGACGGCAACCGCACTTGACTAAGAAGATATATGTCGTTTTCCATGATGTAATCTATTCTGAGTATGATCGAGTTTGAAAGAAGAATGTGTCGAATCATTCTGGATGAGATTGTCCAGAATCACTGGCAAGTATCTATACCGGCCACAGGTCAATGTCAATTGCACAGTTCATATAAATAGCTAGACATTATCAACAAATACAATTTGTGATAGAAATATGGAAACAGAGTTATCAGAGATCATCCTCGGCCAAACGAATTAAGATATTCTAACACTGTTCCTTTTTTCGTCAATTCTGATGACTACAATTGTTCATATTGATTTATATTATGTAAAACTTTTATTTCATTGTTTGTTTATACTATCATAATATTACTTTGCATACATTTTTATTTGCGCATCATATATTTATTTTATAAGCCGATATGAATTGGGACTTGAGTCAAGTTCACGGAGTAATGAACTCTCCCAAGCTTGTCTTATATTATTTGTGTCCTCATGCTTCGTGCTTATTTCTCATTTCGGTTTCATGCACCGCTTCATTAAACTATAAACACCACAAGAGTAACTAGGATTGTTTGTAGTTGTTTTTTTACATATGAATAGCTCCTACAACATCAAACGCAATTGGAATTGAAATAAACCTGATTGACGTTTTAATGAAATACCGATTGCAGTAACACCATTCAAAACACATTATATCTAACCGGCATGTCTTATTCACAGCATGCCTTTGAGTTATTATTCAATGAAAGTTAAAATCAGCACAGCACTCGACGCACTGATTTCTTTTTACTTATGAAGAAAAATTAATTACAATGTGACATGACAAACTAGTGTACGGTTAACCAAGACGATGCCTTCCGTCACATTACACAATGACAGGCCTTATGTATATTTATGTATTTACCATTGTCAGTTCATGTTTATGAGCTTCGTTAGAATATTGATAATACGAGCATTGTATATTAAATTTCTATCCTAGACAAATTATGCCTGAATTTCTTTTTATGTTGAACTATCACATCGGGTTCATGTTCCCTCACACGTAAATGTTGTTTAGTACTCCGTGTTGCAAAACACTGTTCTGCTGTTCTGTCGCTCGCAGGATAATTTGCTTGCTAAATATGTGTTATGTTGTACAATATAACGACCATAAATCTCATATCTAGAGGTTTTCCTAAAACATCTGATTGAATAATAAAATAACTAAGATGTTGAAAGAATACTAAACCACGTTTTAGTTGTTAGCATAAACTAATACAAATTGACTGAAGCATGTTGTTTGTATTTCTTTGGTATCATTCAACTTGTATTATCAGGTGGAAAAAATAATAGAAAATATCACCAGTCGTCCGTATGAGCTATTACAATTACTAAAAACGGTAAAAAGTAAGACTTATATTCGCCGATGGCAGGGACAATTTTTGAGACATATTTAGGAATTAAAAGATGCATACAATTAACTGTGATAAATTTGGTTAAATTATATAGCAACAACTTCGCCAATCCTAAAGCTGTTGGACAGATGTCTAAACGATGCCAGATTTCAGTGTGATTTGTTTACAATACACCCGCCATACGTCGTTCACTTATCTGGCAGATCCTTTTGCGGTTTGGAGCCAAACTGGATGCACGTGGCCCTACTGGAAACTAGCATTTCTTTTTGAGGACACTCTGCATACAACATGTGCTAGAAGGCTTGACATTTCTGGCTTAGTGTGCCATATGCCATAAGTGGTACACTATATGTTGCCAATTATATATACGTGGGGTAATAAAAAAGTAATGAGACAAACACTCTAAAATGATAATTCTTCGTGATATTGATAAAATATTTTTTTATTTCAAATAAAATATGTATCCTCTCTCCGTCTGCAAAGTTTAATAATCCATTACTTTGCAACATTGAGTACTGCGACTCGCCGCATATTAACGACGTCAAAGACGTCACATACGTAAATTGTTAAATATTCGAACGTCTCGTTGCTCCGAAAAAACGCTTATGTCTCTAAAACTATTAGATAGATATAGTAGAATTCTGTGTTTATTCAGAATAACTGTTCTTTGACTGAAAGCACTTCAGTTGTGATAAAATATCAAGGAAATGTTGAATAATTATTGGATCGTTTTCATTCTAAAGACGGCTTTCGTACACGACGTCCGTCAAACGAGTAACAATCAAAATTAGCAACTCACAGTCAGCTAACACCTTTCTGATCTGGGCTTTATATAAATTGTTTATTCCCCGTCACAAACCCTTTGCCACTGACGATACATAAGTATGCAACTTGCAGACTTCTCTTCCGATTACCTTTGTCTCATTTTAAATGTTTGTTAAGACCTTAATCCTAGTTTGTGGATGAACTGTGTATTTGCGACATGTCAATTTTTTGCTGAAATATTGCGTAGTTTTCAAGTCGCTACAATAGTTTTCGGGTCACGTATTAAAAACGAATAAACTTACACCAATAACGTTTTATTCTTCAATGTGTTAGCGTCATGTACAGTTAATTTGATACATATTCGATGAATATCTAATAAAATATAAGTCGAATGCTTTTCCATACCAGACCGTTTTGGTGGTGTGCGTCGTATTTGACCTTGCATTGATAAATAACTACTTATTGTAGAATATTGTTTTATACGTAAACATCGGCATTAAATACAGCAAAATTAATCAGACACTTTCATGGCTCAGATACATAAACTTTAAAAATGAGAGCATTTGACTCATTACTTTTTGATCATCCCACGTATTAGTATCTTGAGCTAATTCAAAACACGTTTATGGACATTAACTTGATGCATTTAACCGTAATATGTTCTTATCACGTGAACTTTATATCAAGTAAAACAGTTGTATAGTTAGTATAGCTTGGCTACTTTGACCTGAGCCAGACATTTATGCAAGAATATATTACAAGGCTCTTGCGTTGAATATATGCTCAGTACATTTAGAAACGCAACGTTTTCATCCTTGAGTTTTTCTTACTTCCATTGTTCATAATGCATTTATTTTGTGTAATAATATTGTATAATCGCGTAGAAACATGTCTATTGTCTAAACTTAATTGATTGGGTTACGTAACTCCCGTGCGTCAAGAAAATCACAAAACGCACGAATTCCACGTGCATCATTTACGCATGATAAAGTTTGGTGTCAATTGCTTCGAATCCTTTGTAAGGGATGCCAATGGAAAGAAAATCACAAAAGAAAAATTTTAGGTTTCGGAATTAAAATGTCAGGATGGTCTGAACCTGAGCGAAATCGGACGATTCGGATGCCTATGACGGGGACGTCAAATGTGAGGTTTTACTTCGGCTAAATTGTCATGAACCAACAATGTTTCATCTGGATACACTCTACTAGCACTTTTTCACCGGTTACAATCACCCATGTCCTGGTCATTTATGTGAAATAACTCTACGACAGGACCAGTAACTCCACATGTACTATCTCTGGACAAAGTTCACAACTGATACATACACTTACAATATGTAATCAATCAATAATTAATCAATATTTGAACTTTTCACTTAGTAAAACGATTCTGAAAAAAGATAGGATTTTACAAATTTGTGTGGCGTTACTTTTTATCAGCACTATACACACCATCACTGCTAAATCGCATCGATAGCACTTTTTACAGTTGTATTGTTCATGCACTAAAATACCATCAAGAAAATACCGTCTGGTCGTCAATCATAAAAAATGAAAAAATGTTGACGGAAACCCCCTGTTACCTCTAGAAAACTCGTTAATGCAGTAATAGTGTTATTCGTTTTCTATCAATCACCAAGTAACTTAATATACCATCATTCTTACGTATTTTCAAGGCAATTATGCATTCAGTTAGATTAGAAACAACATTATGATATCAGTTTGTCTTATTTTCTCATATTATTGATTTTGTAGATTCCGCCGTCTGATTCCAAGCCAGTGATATACACTGTATATTCATTTTGTCTGGTTTCTTTTACATTGAAGTTTGTTTTAAAAAATAGTATTAGACACAACTGCAAATAATAGCTTCAGACTATTAAACGGGAGCTGTTTTGTGTATTCTTATACGTTATCAAATCAAGAAAAATAGATTGAAATTGAATTACAAGTAAACTACAGACTAAACCTGTCGTGAGCTTGATGCAAAATAATATCTCAAATGTTGTCGAGTGTGAATAGGAAGTATTCTAATGTAATACATTGTGTGTGAGAAGGCAATCGGACAGTTAGGTAAATCAGACAATGTGTTTTGGCCATATATATTTGATACTAGCTTTTTTGCATTTTTGCATATTGTTACAGTTAACAAGATGAATACAAAATGTGAATCATTTCTCCTTAATTGTACTGAAAAGTCACATTTATACTGAATATATAAGAAAAAGAACCCTACACAATGGTTATAACATATCGATATATTTATGGTTGCTGCCTTGTATAGACCGATTTCAAGCATAGATACATCATGCGCCTGTCTGACTAGCCTGTGTGATTGAATCAAAAACTATGATACATACCATCTGAAATAACTGTCCAGAATGTCAGGTTATATTATTTTTCTGTGACATTAATAATGGTCATTAAATTACATATTGACTGTGGAAGAGCGAACTGATTAAATTTTCAGAAAAATTGACCACCGCATACCATTTTCTTACTATTACTGAAACAACTAGGTTAAAAACAATAAAGACGTATTGTCAAATACATGTATATTCATATTCTTTTCATGAATATCCTAGATACATGATGGATAAACAGTCTTTGGAATTATGTTACCATTAATATATGCACACTTGATATCATCGGCTATTTCAATTCGGTTTCTTATGTTATATAGCATACATTGCATCGTACGATAATCTAAACTATCAACTCATTATATGTCATCCGGTAGTAATTACAAGTTGAGTCAAGTACACCATATTGTTCAGTCCCTAGCTTGCCATTTTACATTGTAGTCCAGTCATTATACAATATTGTTCAGTCCCTAGCTTGCCATGTTACATTGCGTCATCACACTTCGTGCTTCGTTAAACTATAAACGCCACAATCGTATCTGGGAATTGCTATAATTGATAAACATAAATAGGTCTGTTAACATCAAAAGCAAATGGAATTAAAATAACCTGTTTGAAGTTAATAACGCTATACCGACTCCAGTGACACACAATTCAAGTAAAAACATATCTAATCAGCGTATCTTATTCACAGCATTCTTTTGTGTTGTGATCCGTTATATCATTAATAAGACAAACATTGCATATTCAGGTAATTACTAGACTCTTCATAATTGGACGTTTTGAATATTTTGTTGCATTCATTTTGATATTCAATATATGGAAGATTGGTATATAATGCTGTGTTGTTGACGTAGAAGTTAATGGATTAATCATACCATATTGTACTCATTGTAATGTGACGAATGTATAGCGCTCTTGAAAATGAAGATTTGCAGTATATATTATCTTCTTTGAATTCTTTACATTCGATGTGGATACCTTACCAATTTAATACAGTATGCTCATTGTGGCAATACGTGCATTATCATTATGTAGATGTTGCAGCAATTGATATCACAACATTCGTTACAACTTTTTATTCATTATTATTTAAGGCATCATGATCACTGAAAGCATTGTCTTGCTTTTGATATACTAGTTACTTTGATATCGACGATGTCACAAATAAATCATGTATCTATAGGTATATGCGTTCTATTCTCATCAACAAATAACAGCAACAGTCAATTCAGAATGTACCTATACGAGGGGTGTTCTATATATAATGTCCTTGTACCTTGTACTTTTCTATGACACATTTAATGACAATTCTGCGAGTTATGACTTAAAAGTATTTGTTTCTTATTTATGTCTGGAATATTTCATAGTCTTGTGTCAAGAATTAAGTAATATATCTAACTTTAAAGAGTGTCCAATCGAGTCCACTGGCCCAACTACCATTTTAAGCAAAATTTGTGTCATCTGGGCAGTAGTGTTTAAGAAAAGTAATTGTCCGCATTCAATAAAAATTTAACATGCCATAAGTTGTTCGCATACGTTTCCAAGAAATTAATGTTGATTGTCCACGGAATACGTCCATATGTCATATGCCAAAGTCAGTGGAGATTGCACACATGGCACAATCGTCTAGCAATGCTTAGTAGTAAAACATGGCTATAGCAATAACCTCAAGTTTGGTTAAGGAAACATCGGTGTACTTACATCTGTAATTGCCTGATATGAATACAAGAACACTGACACTGCTTTTAAAAAAGGTATGAGAAAATCCGACACGGAAGGTAGCACTCAACCAAACCCGCCGAACACAGATATCGGAAACACCACGACACCACTACCCTGAGCAATGCCTGCACAAACCAATGCCAAAACGGCGACCAAATGAGGCACAACAACCCCGGGGCGCGACCTAGTTTAAAACACTAAGGACAGTGACCTAACGTAATGCGACATAAAGAGGCACAACTTCGACTTGACCTAGTTAAAATAATGGGCTAGGTAGGAATGGGGTGGGAAATAATATTACATATTCCTACAAACTACATTGAGCAATGCCCACACATAAGCCGAAGAAACAATTAAAAAGTCCCCGCTGTTAAAATGCAGGATGGCCCACCTTCACAAAGAAACTATATAATAGCGGTTATTGCCGAATGAAACGCAGCCATGTGTATAGTGAGGTAATTGTTTGGAAATGGGACTTTAAGAAACCACATGTGCCAATTTCAGCTATCAAAGCAGAATAGAATTCCATGGGGCCCACCTTGCATCAGGTCTACCGATAGTACCAGATACCACCCGGCTGAACAACCCTCTTAGCATAATACGCTATGTAAGCGATTTGACATCAATGCTAACATCTGATACCATACTGCGGGCTGTAATTACGGTTAAAGAGAACACAACTCGGAATTCTGAGTTTTGTTGTTATATAACTGCTCTAACATAATCTTCAGTATTGACGTGTCAATGACGATAAAAACACCAGCCACTAGCCGTCTGGTCTTGATTATTTTGTTTCCTGTCACGCAAGAAGAAAACTCAAAACGAAATTTTTAATATCGGAGAAAAGGTTCTTATTAAGACAAGTTGTCAAATCCCGCGAGATTTTGTTTTCTGGCTCGCAAAAATAATCTCATCATGAATTGGACGTAATTGCTTTGATAGACAATTCAAAAAGACCCATGGACAAATGACGTCCTGGTAGATGAAAGAAAACAGTCTCTACGTTTTTCCACTGAATATTGAGCTCGCTTATTGATATTTTACAACATTTGATATCTTAACTCGAAGTTCTTAGCTTGTAGTTCATAGGTCTAAGCTTGTTGCTTGTAGGTCATTGATATCAAGAGATAATACAATTTGTATGACGAACAAAACAGTCATGTTCTTAATTATTTTATATATAGGGAGAGGTGGCCTAGAAATAGAGCGCGCGTTTCGGGATCGAGAAGTCCCGTGTTCAATCCTCTTCTGGACCACTACTTAATCTCTCTAAGAAAGAATAACCCTTATATGCTCCACTCGATACTGGTGAAAATTGGTTCCTGCATGGTCTGTTCGACATGATCTAGGCGCCATATATCGATGTTGGCTACGACATACACAGGGTAGAAATATTTGGTTCATGCAAAGGCTGCTCGATATGATCGATATTCCTAGGCAAGATATTCCTCAGGGAGACTCGAACGCAGGCTTCCAAATATAGTCCAATAATAACGGGAAGTTAAAATGTCAAAGGGTGGTTGAACCGCTTAACTGCTGAAAACTGTCCTGAAACTGGTAGACATAGTCAACTTGTTTATTGAATACCCTATATATTTTTATGTTACAGAGTTCTTGCAATCCCCATGCCCAACTCATTACGCTGCAAAGTGCATCTATTTACTGCCTAACAAGTGACGTTGATATCTGTTAATGAGTCTTTGATAAGTAAATGGCTAGTACATCAGCAATGTTGTTAATGAATCTTATTGACAAAATCACGTTTAATCCAAAGATTTGTAGATTCTAATTTTCTATCAGTGCACATTTTTCAAGCAATCAAACAATGCAATGAAAGACGTATTCATTACTGGTCTTTGATCAGTGCAGCAATTGCACCACATTTACCAACTGTTAATTCATTAACGTTTAATGCACTCTTTGCGTTTGGCTTGATGCATTCGTAAGAGGACTATCTATCTGATAAAACAGGGGTTATCATTTGATCTTGGTGGTTTTATTGTTATTCATTAATAGTGTAAATCTGTGATTTTTCCAGAATAGATAGCCATACTGTAGGCTATTTTATAATCATTTTAAGATAAACAACACCTAGCAAGTCCATGTTTTACTTCTTTGGTGCTCATATTTATTGATATTACATATATATAACCTCAACCAAGACCTTGAACGAACTTGACAGACTATATGTTCATAATAGTATTTTATGAGAACGTCGGATTGGGCTTGTTGCAGAAGATTAAAACGTCTTCGTGAAAGTTCATATCTATTTAGTGTCCATGTATTGGATGTTTACATTAGTTAACTCGACTTGCTATTGCAGTGAAACATGAAGCATAAAACCTATCTTAAGGTATAAGACTGGTGACAAAATAGGAGGTGTTCCGAATGATACTATGTGAAAAACGTCCGCGATGTTGCAAATAACAAAAAAAAGTAAAAAATACACATCTTTCACCCTTGATGCGATAACGATCGTTTCAAATCGTAAATTTGTAGAAAATTATCGTAATCTTTTCGCCCTTTACTATACTTTTCGTGATTTAAAGTTTACGACATTACGCAGTTACTTCCCTTAGCGCATGACCGATTTCTGGTAATAAACAAAACCAGACAATTTCAATCATTTTTTGCGCGCAATTTTGACAATTTTGTAAGAATCTGGTGTTGTAAGAATGTTTGTCGTATGTTAAGGGATGGATCGAAAGTGGGAGAAAACTAACCGGGTCAGTTCCAGCGGTGGCGTGCGACAGAAGATCATAACAAAGTAATTATTTTATTTTTCAATTTTCATTTTTCCAAAACAACTGCAAAATACGAGAATAATAATTTTACTTCTCCAAATATGTTGCATGTTGGATGCAAAATGTGAGAGTTATGATTACTGTGGACTATCCATTATGAGTGTGCACTGCCTGGCCAGTAAATTGAAACCAATGCCCCCCCCCCCAGTTGAACAATTTTTTTATACAACACTATACTGTACGGTCACAGTGAACAAAGTACATATTGGTAGAAGAGCACAGAGAACAGCAAACATATCTTGATCCCCGGCCTTCTTTCAAATTTCTGCGGTTCTGGACTATTCCCGACTAATGCCAGTAATGCTTCACTCCAACAAGTGACTACAGTCCCCTGTTAGTGTAGTACCCAGTCGAGTTGTTTGACTACGGGGGTATAGACTATAGTCGGGACAATCATTTGTTTCGGCACAATCTCACTATGCCGGGACAATGTTCCCGCACTTACACTGTAGATCTAAATGATGCACTTTCAACCATGCCCCACCCTCAGACTGGGTCTTGGATTTTGTCTATTCGCTCTGCAAGACCCACTGCCAGTACTCATACAAGGCTGGGATCCCGCAATCATATATCTTTATTAACTTAAGTAATATTGCCCTTGGGGCTTTTGCATGAGGACAAATCTCCAGCAGTTCCCTCGGCCCTTGTTAATTGTTTTGTTATTTCCAATATGTAAACACAAAAGATCAACTTGTCAAAACAAAAGAAGTAACTATTGGCTTTGCTTAAAAGAGCATTGACTCCCCCCCCCCCCATTGTTGATTAGGAGGTATATTGCATTGCTCTTGTCTGTCAGTCGATAATAGACCAAATAGTTTCCATTCAATATCTCAAGAACGGTTTTCCTATGATCGTCAGACTTACCGTGGAGGTTGGGCAGCACCAGTAGATAACCCCTATTGATTTTGAGGTCAAAGGTCAAGGTCACTGTGACCTTAACCGTTTCGACTATTGAACTGCCATGAGGACATATAAGTTTTACAAACATCTTGTTTTTATAGTGTCTTTGAATGACAGAAACAAGTATCAATGAGGATAAAATTGTTAAATTTATTCAGATATTTGACCTTTGACCTTTTTTATATGACCTTGACCTTAGAGTGAAGAACTTAGTTCATATAACTATCATATCCTCTTATCATAGTTTATCATTTTCCCAATGTAATATGAAATCCATTGAACAATAAAAAGTAAATGGCATGATTATTGAAGAATAATGTTAAAATAAGTGGGTGGGGTACTGATTAATCCCTGTTTTATCATTATTTTTGTATTTAGATAGAAAATTTGTGTCTTATTTTGTTACATTGTCATTAAAATGTAACATTACTATTGTATTTGAAACATCAATGCAAAAAACTGGTAAAATTATTTGAAAAAAGCAGAAAATCTGATTTTTCTTTGAAATTGGGGTTATGTTAGCATTTTAATTTGCTATTTTGAAAAAAATCCCGCATAGAGGTCTGATTTTTTTAGGATTTTGTTATCACCATTGGTGACTCTAAATAATATAAAAAAAGCAAAAAAAGTTATTGAGCCAATTTTTTTTAAATTTGCTATTACCTTTATAAAAATGAGTCATTTTTGTGGATTTTTTATTTCGGCTATCATTACATGCTAAAATGGGGGAAAAAATCTGATTTTTTATTATTTTCTCTTTCAAATATTGTTTTCAGTAGCCTGAATTAGTATGTTAAATAACTTGGCAGTTATTGTGGTAATATATGTAATATTTTCAAAGAAATTTATTGAATTAGAGCCCCATATACCCTTAAAAAAATATAAAAAAATCGTCGAAACATTTTATAGTATACCGCTTCAAACAGAAATTACGGAAAAAAACCCGCATAGGGTTCCAATTTTTTTTCTTCAATCAATGTCAGACATGTTTAACTTACAAAAAAACATATTTAAAAAAAAAGTTACTGAGCAGAAAAAAATGGCATGTGACCAGTCTTATACCTTAAAGCGAATCAAGAACGTGAAATGCCGAACAAACATACATATAGAAGAACATATTAATATAATGTAGATCTGCGATACATGGCTGTCACATCACGAGCAAATGCAGCAATGAAGTACTCATACTGTACATTTAAATCAAAACGTATACTTGAAGTGCTTATCTTTGTATCTATAAGAATATTGAATGTCGAAATAAATAACAAAATTAAAATCACTTAAATTGACAACTGCAGTTTCGTGAAAAAAGCATATCTATCTTAGCGCCAATGTATATTGAATGTGGAATAAATGACAGACCACTAATTATTTTTATCGCGATTGATCTGTCAAAATATGCAAAAGTGTTTTACTTATTAGTAATTTTAAAAATGACGTCATTAAACCGTACTGGAGATGATTTATACATGAACGAGTTGTCAGTTCGTAATGCAATCCAATCGATTGTCGACGTTTATTTTCTGTTGTTGTGTCATATTACATATAGCTGAAATTGAATTTTTCTACATACGTAAATGAAATCAGCGTTTCCATTGTTTTACTGAGTTTGGCAATTATTGGAATATACCCCAAAAGCTTGCTATGAAATAGACATATTGATTGGTCTACTGTTCCTGAAAATATTTATCTCATGAACGTGTACTGAACGTTATAACAACTCCAATCAGGGTTTATTCAATTCCAGTCGCGTTTGATGTTAAAATATCTATTCAAATTTATAATTAACAGGCATTCCCAGTTTCGCGTATGGTGTTGATATTTTAATGAAGTGTTTTATAAAAAACAGTAATAACTAATCAGCATGAAGCGTGAGGACAATAATGCTACATGACACAGTGTAGGACGTACGGTAAGACAAACATTTATTAATTGACTATACAATATTGGCCGAGTTTTCCCTCTTAATACAGGGCTAACATGAACAATACCTCGACATTGAGACAAAACTCGGCCATGATGGAAAAATCACGGCCATTATGAGATTGGAGCATTCTGATTGGCTGTCTAGCTCGGCCATTATGAACCCGTATCTCTCATGGGGAACAATCGCCGCCATCTTGAATTTCGGTAAATTTGCATTATAAACGATTTTTGAAGTCAAGGGCCGATTTCGCGATTACTTGGCCCTCAGTTGTACAAAGGGAAGTAAACGCGAACTGTAATACGGGTTTGACGGCATATATACCTTACAGTAATTCTGTGGAGCCAGACCACAGTTTCCAAGCCTCATATGCGAATTGGCCATGTAGAAAAATAATAATAGAGGACATTTTGGCTAAATATTGGGCTGTTGCATATTTATAGAATATTTCATTGCTGGTTTTGGGTCTTTATCCCTGGCAGTGACCATAATATTACTTAATGGTGCATGCGAATTTGATGTGTTTACATTTTTGATCTCCTAGAAGCTTGGATCTTGAAACCAAGCGTCTATTGACTGACAGAACTGCTTTTTGAGTGAAATTGGATGGTACATTTTCAAAGGTATTTTGTGAAAAAACGGCAGGGATGGCAAGGGTTTCTGATGACATTCTTGAAGATTTCTAGTCTTGATCTGTAAATATCAGCAGCTGTTAGACTTCCATCATTGACCGTTAGCGCATAAATGGGGGTCGAACATGGCTTGTTTGTCCTCGGCCGGGCAGTAAAATTGATGGTTTGGCCGTTTGTTGTGAACAGAAAAGAGTGAATTAGAGGAGGCGGTATATGAAATGGTGTTGCATATTGTAATCTGGACTTAATATCTATGTCACCATGAAACAATTTCTTTTCAGGTTTGTTGTTAAAGCCAATTTGTGGGTGTTTGAAGAATTGTGGTCAGTTTCAGGACTTGGATTTTGTTGAAAACTGTGGCCGGTAGCCTGTGCCATCCGACAACAGTGGACGAGAGCCATCAACGGACGACTCGAATCACAATAATATAAAATGAAAGAATAGGAGCGTTTTCCGAAGGAGTCGGGGAAAGATTGTCTCCTATATTGTATTTAGACAACATTATCACCAATATATCAGGCATACTGTGATTTAAATGTATTTTGATGATGAATAATTTAGTCACAAACGAAAAATGCCGAGAATTCGGATACGCAACGTTTCGAACACGGTAAAGATATACTCGAATCAAAAGCTTAAGTTCACTAGTTTTCTAAACCTATAATTGAGCCGTTCTTCAGGAAAACCGGGCTTGATGACATTGTATTGTAATTATGCAATTAGATTTAGAAAAATGTCTAAAATGAGAAAAAAATCGTGTCCTTTGATTTCATAATTAAGTAATTGAATATTTTAGTACTATCCATTAGCTTCAAATTTTCTTTATAATTGTGTTAAAATAACTTCTGTCATTGCTATGGTGATCGTTTTCTAAAAAGTACTAATATCAAGTAAAACAAGGGTTAAGTGGCGAAAAACACTTACTATTTTTCACTGTAAGCAAACACCAACAAATTGGACACGTTTTATTAAAATAGGAATATTATTCTAAAATGTGTATCAATTTCAAAAGTTTACGTCAACAATTTATCGAGACTGGATCTTTGAAATGCCAGTTGACGTTACGTCAAAAATGTAGAGAATGACGTTCGCGACGTCACTCAAAAAGTAGGCGGTAGTAGGTGGTTTAAAAAGTCTATAACTTTGTAAGTGTACGGAATAATTTATTCAAATTTTCAGAAATTGTTCAGAAGAGTCTCGTTTTTTTAACCATATATTATCAACATTTTCACATTTTTGTCACTAAGCCCGGTTTTCCTGGAGAACGGCTCAATTGTTTTTATTCGTTCTTTGTTATGTATTGTCTTTTTAGTTTGCTATCATACTAATTGTATAGTAAATTAATAAAATCGTTAATAATTAAGTATTTTCATAATGGCCTTGTTATTGGGCTTCAGACTCATATTAGCCTAATATGAAAGTCTTCAGCCCAATGTTTTTTTTCAGATGATTAATTAGGTCACGTCCGCTGTAGCTAGTGAAGTAATAATGACGTCACGAAAATATATACAGTACAAGACATTTAAGGCTTGAAAAGTCGAAGTGCCATCTTGGAAATTCGTTAAATCGGATTGATGGTTTTCGTGTCAAAAACAATCAATGTAACGTCATATGACTGAATTGCAGACAATACTGTTAGAAGGATGTTTAACAATAACATTTTCGTCTGGCACATGTCGATAATATCGTAAATCCTACAATTTAGCAGTCAATTGCATGTTCAATGAATGAGAGGTATTTTGAGGTTCATGAAGAAATAAACGAGTATGCCGTTGGTTGTTGAGAAGATTAGTTTCTACATCCTATCAAGCAATATTGGTAAGTACATGTACTTGATTTTTACCGTAATAAATGGCGTGTAATCTGAAACTTTTAACATACATTATCGCTATCCATTTGTAAAGCAAAAAGAAGCACCTCCAGACCCAAGTCACAGAGTTTCCTGAAAGTTTACAAATGATTACCATGTCTTATCAACTTCAGGTCTAGCACCAAAATGCATACCTATGTGCTTCTGTGTCCATGGAAACCTGACTCAAATCACTAATGTTATTATGTTGTAATGTAATGTTTATAGAATAAAATCACAGGGTTTTTTTCTCAACCCGAAAACGCCCGATGAAAATTATAGTACGAACAGTAGAAAACCGTACAAATGTTTTCAGACTTAACGTCAGTAGTGACTTGACTTACCATTTTATCATAGTTCTAACTGAATGGAAAATGTACCTTGCTATAGATTTTGCGATTATCACGTTTTAGTTCAAAGCATGTTTGCAAACAAACAAAACAGCGAATGTATATTTTATTCACATCGCGTTAGTAGCCTAAATATCGGATGTTCAACTCTGTTCAAACATAGGTTGTAGACCTATATCGTTGAAAATGTATTAAAATGCAGACACCCTGTCTTGAATCGTGTCACAGTATACAATCAGAACACGCCACGAGAGTTAATATGCACTTTATGTGCTATAAAAACGAAATTGAAACGTGAACAGACGTATATTATAGGTTGTGTATGTGAAAATCTGCAGACGTTAGGAAGACAACGGTAACGACCTATTATTCATCAATTAACCGAGTTACGACTCTATCAGAGAGTGGTACATGTTTCTATATTTTAGAGTCCCATTAACACAATTTCAGTCATGTAGAAACTAACGACATGTACTATTTGATTACATCATCCTGACATTGAGGACAATCTGTCTGGGAACCCTAGGGCTATGTAAAAGACCTCCTATACACATGCTCGACCATGAGCAGCGTTATCTGGTATTCTACAGCGCATGTTTATACAGTTTTTACATCCCAACTTTTTTCACCCATGCAATATAGAGCAGATTTGACATGTACAAAACCACACTTCAATGCTCCTTTAAAACCACCATAAGAATTTAACAAATGAACGGGCCAGGAAATATTTGAAATCGGGTTTAATGATGTCTCTATTACACACAACAATTAAAATATCTATCTTTAATCTTGTTAAGTTATATTATCAGGTATTTTCGCTGATGAGCCGATCTAGTTCAGGTACATTGTCACTCGTTGTTTAGAGACTGAACAATGTTCCGTGTAATTGTCTCAACTCCCAATTTTTAGCGGATAACAGAATAAATGAGTAGATACGATTGCGATCTACGACTTAGGTCATCAACACAGTCACGTAGGCAATTTAATTTTACCATTGATATTACTGATTAAACAGTTACTATATATATTGGCAGAATAACGTGGAACTTACTTAGCGGTTGATGTCATATATTATTATTGACTTGCTTAACAGCATAAGCGACGCAACACAAAACTAACTTAGGGGTTATGGCGTACAGTATATTGTTAAATTACTGTACCAAACTTTGATAACATGTGACATCCTTCAGCAAGTAAATTACCCATAATACCATACACTTAAATACTAAAAGACGTCAGCATTCGAGGTTTGTCGTTCTAAGAGGTAAATGGTCTTAAATTAGAAATCAATCAAATAATCCGCTAACCTAAGCTTAACTTTGGCATGAACCTTCTTATGCAAACATTTTATGTTCAACAATCAAATCAAGCTACTTGATCAAGTTAAAAATTATAGAAGTCTGATGTTTTCGGAAAACCAAAAACAACATTTAGACACCACAGTCCGGAACGAAGCTTCGGAGCATGGCATAGTAATAAGAACTCGTCATCAGGATTACTATCGATACAATAATTATAACATTCAAAGTATATACGCCAACTGATGTAGAAAGTAGAAAATAATGTTTGGTTAAGAAGGAAATGCAATTTAAGAAGATGTCATCCTATTACGAGTTAGCAGTGACGTCATCTACATTCAATACAAAGCAGATCGACGTATTTCGTGTCCAAAGCCATCCTAATATGATCTGAAAACGGCTGAATACCGACGATATAATTTAGGTTATAACAAAACTGATTACGTCATCGGTGGTGAGATTATAACGAGTCTCTTTCAATTGAACAGATCGAAGTTAAACGAAGAAATAAATAAATAAATGAACGAAACGTATGTTTACATAACAAAGTATTGCGTTACTTATAGTGAACTTTTGCCTCGTAATGGAATCAACCCAAGTATGTGTTTGAAATTTGCTAAAAAACACGACATCTTTTTGTATCTTGTTTCACTTTTTCTACAAGGCAATTAATGTTTTGAAACACGCAAAGGCACAACTTTTAAAAACAGTTTAGCTTAAAGGTATAGTACGAAGACATTTCTGAGCTAGTTTTAGTGACGTCTATTAATACCGGTAGCCACAAAGTAGAGTATCGTTATAGATGACATGCTGCTAGTATTGTCACTTACTTCAAACCAAAATGTTATGTTCCAGTCCAGCTTGGTACGGAGTCCTTAACAAATAAATCAATTAATGACTTAAAAGCTAGCCCCATTAACTTTGTCGATATAACAATACATACAGTTTAACTATAACACAATTCAGAATTAAATACCAGTATCGATGTCGCTGCAAAATTCGTAATTGAAGTATTGCGGAAGGCTTCCTTAAATACAAACTACAAGTTACTAAGCAGTTTGGACTATAACAGCTCTGCCACACACGATGGAGAAGTTTACGATGAATATTTAAATTTCTACATTATTCAGAATTAATATTTGTCCTTAACATTTTATTTCCGATACATTTTTAGAATAGTATAGATGTCTGAAACCTAGCAAGGTAAATGACTACAACAATGCATTGATTGGTGTTGACAAAGAGCTGTGTGTTTGTACTTCATTTTTGTTCATCTATATGCAGAATTATACCTATCTGAATCATTAACATAGCTTCTTCACTATATAACATTTACTGTTAGAAGTCAAAAATATGTTTCGATCCATATCGGGCTGGTGCGAATTTGCTGTAACGAAATATTTTTTTATTGTAATTGACGCTCGACAAATATCACTAAAACCATGAACCGACGGAGAGCAATGAATACGTTAAATGCTCACATGGGATAGCAATACGGACTATGGTAGTATGTTGCTGTGTATATGCAACCAATGTGTTATTGTCCTATTAAACACCACTCCTTTCGGTCTAGGTCATATTGATTGCTGCATGTTGTATACCAAATATATCATTTATAGTCAGCACTCTTAGTGCAATCGATTGATGCATTTCTGTACGTCTTTACAAGATCAATCAAGATCTTGCAAAAACATTGTTGATGGTGGAACGGAATTGCACTCGAGAGGTATATATTTTGTTATGTATTTGCCTGTTAATAGTCCACTAGTTTTTAATGGCAACATGTCATAAAAACGTTCCTCTAAATATAGAATGTAAAGGAATTGTTTTTACTTAGCAATATTTAACAAGAGCTACACGTAGTAACAGTTTGATTGTTTAGTGGAATCCACTAACACTGGTTATGGTATGCGAAGTAAAAACACCTCATGCCATATACCTATCGATACAACCCGATAAATGTTGAAGAAATGTCAATGAATCAACATAGCAACGTCACCGGACATCAGTAATAAAATTATAAAAGAAAATATACAAGTCTGGTATAAGGACCCTTATAATATGCCGTATTCGAGGAGGCACTGTATGTGGTGTTTTGGTAATGGGAATTTAAGTCACGTCCAGCACTTGTGAAGCGGAGGAAAATGACATAGGAATAGGACGTTAACTGGCATAAGAAGTACGTCGACGGGCATTTTTCTAGTACCTTATGCATGTACAGTCAAACTGAAATGCTTTGAATAACTGGATACACTCTGTCGATTCAGCGTAAGCAGAAACCATCAAGGATACACATACTATAGGTGTTTACAACATGTTCATAAAGTGGAATATAGTGTGTTTGTGTGAAGATACCTAATTTCACATAACCTTCAATAATGACGTGCCAAGGACAATTAAACCACCACTCACTAGTCGTCTGTTCTAAATTCCTTTATTTCGTATCACGCAACAAGAAAACTCATAACGGAATCGTTAATTTCGGGAAAAGGTCCTTATTAAGACAAGTTGTCGAACCCCACGGGATCTCTTGCACGCAAATATAATGTCATCTTGAAATGGACGTAGAGTAGAATTACGGCGATACCAAACTACCTCGCCCGCATAAATATTTGTTTTAATCCAAACGTTTGAAGTTTTATCTACAAATGCGTTCGTTATTACTTCAATCGTAAAAGAAGGACATATTTTACTCGTCTTTGCTCAATGTTGCAATAACTCCTTAAATACAAACCCTATATTCATTAACGATTAATGCTCTAGAACTTTAAGCTTTAATCGATTCGTGAGACGATAGCTCACCTTTTGTGCTCAAGCTGAGCTTTTGTGATACATGTACCGAGTTGTCCGTCGTCCGTCGTCGTCAACAATTTCTTCAAACGACATCTCATCCTTAACTGCTTGGCCAAATTTGATGAAACTTCACAGGAACGTTCCTTTGGTGGACCTCTACCAAATTCGTTCAATTATCCTTGGCGTAACTAGGTCACAGCTGCTAAAATAGATTTTCAAAAAGGAAAATTCAAAACTTTTCTTGTCTAAAACCGTAAGGCCTAGATATTTCATATTTGGTTTGTAGCATCACCTTGAGGTCCTCTACAAAGATTGTTCAAAGTTTGCCCCTGGGGTCAAAATTGACCCTGTCCCGGGGGCCCTTAGTTAAACATAGAGTTATATATGGAAAACCTTTAAAAAATCTTCTTCTCGGAAACCGCAAGGCCTAGAGCTTTGATATTTCGTATGTAGAATTAACTAGAGGTCCTCTACAAAGATTATTCAAATTATGTCCCTTTGGTAAACATTGGCCCCCACCCTATTAGTTTTACATAGAGTTATATAGGGAAATCATAAAAATCTTCTCCTCCCAAACCCATGGCTCAGGGCTTTCATATTTGGTATGTATAATCAACTAAAGGTCCTCAACAAATTTTGTTCAAACTATTCCCCTGAGGTCAATTTGGCGCCCCTGGTGTCCTTTTATATAGAGATATGTAGAGAAAACCTTTAAATAATCTCTTCCGAAGCCGCTTTGTCCAGGGCTTTCACGTTTGGTATGTAAAACCAGCTAGAGGTCCTCTTCAAATATTGTTCAAATTATATCCCTTTGGTCAAAATTGGCCCCGCCTCGTTTAACATAGAGTTATATATGGAAATCAAAATTGGCCCCACCCTGTGAGTCACCATTTTACATACAGATATACAGGAAAAACATATAAAAACATCATTTTCTAAAACCTAGAAAAGCCTAGAGCTTTGATAATTGGTATGTAGCATCATCTAGTGGTTTTCTACCAAGATTGTTCAAATTATGCCCCTGGGTATTGTGTTGGGTTTCATTTATAATTAGGTTGGTGATATAGGGCCATTATGGCCCTCTTGTTCTTATACAACCGGCTTATCATTTTATCTTGATGGTTTCATTGCTCTTCAATAATTGTTTGAAACTTTCACTTTCCCGAAACGATATTAGGTAGGCATTTACTAAGAGAATACTATTTTTGGTCAATAGTGTTTGTAATATGTGGGTTTCAATTGTGTACCTTTGGACTACTTGTCTCTGCATCGGGCTTCTGTCTAAATAATAGTTGTTAAGACTTTTTCCGAAACTTGGCTAGTTTATTGCTTGCGTATGCAACGGAATAGGTGCAATATGTTCTGCGTTTTTGATTTATAGAGTCCATAGCTGGACATTCAATTATTGGTGAAATGGAAGACTAAATGTAGAAAAGACATGTACATTGTAGTTATTCGCCTCCAGAACATAGCCTCTGTGTAGACATATAAATAGGTATTTAACATACGAGTGGAATTGAAGGAAACCAGATTGAAGTGAATTCAATATACTTTCATGGGACACCTATTACCAGGAACTGTAGATCCCATCGATGTGTCTATTTCACGACAAGTCTTTGGGTTATAATCTAATAACTGTTAAACTCATAGTCAAACAATCGACACGCTGATTAACTTATGAAGAGAATAAATGCAATTCCAGCGTTCTGTAATATGACAAAATAATGTACAGTTAACGTAGACAATTGATTAAATTGCATTACGAACTGACAACTCGTTCATGTATTACTTATTTTCAATACGATTTCATGACTTCAGTTTTAAGCTCAATAAACAGAACTTCTTTTGGTAAATAAATCGCGTTGAAAATAATTAGTTGTATGCCATTTAATCTCATTCAATATGCATTGGCGCTAAGATAAGATAGATGTGCACTTTTATGAAACTACAGTTTCAATTTTAGAAGATGAAACTTGTGTAATTTATTACAACATTCAATTTAATTATATACTAAGCAAAACAGCTAACCGAACGCTTATGTTTTTTATGAATATTTATATAACTATCAGTAGGAATTATCTGAAACTTGGCCTGAAGTATAATGAAAGCATTAAAACGCTGGTGGTAAAATTTCGTCAAAATATTTAATTTGCATCATCGTCAAAATATGTATTTAATGACATGGCCCATCAAGATGAAATTCACAAAATGTACAATTAGCATATTTTATGAATGAGCAGCGGTTTTTACCGTACAACTTTTTATTTATTAATATTTTTGCACAAAAGTTTGTGTATTTGTTATTTACGATCTTGTGGTGCGATTTAAGTAGTTTCTTTTTCAAAAATGCGAAACGGAAGTTCACAGAACCATGAAATAACAGAACCAGACATATAAACTTGAAATTCATGAATAAGCGTTCAATAATACAAGATTTTAGGTTTATTCCTTACACATTTTAAAAAGACTAATCGCCAAATCAATAAAACAAATAGTCAAACTCGATATCATGCGACTTGGTCACAAAAACATGGATTTTTTAATTTTTCAAAATTATGATTATAATTTTCAATGGTCAAGGGGAGGTAATTTGGTCGAATATCTTTTGTGTGGATAAATGAGAGTAATTATTGACTTAATTTTGGTTTTATTCTCAGTATTTTAATATTTATTTTTGTTTTCGTTATCAGAATATACACTTAAAACAATCTTTATTACCAAAGCGGGCATTTACAATTTGTCGAACACCTGATGAACGCACTTCAAAAGTGCCCTGTATACTGAATGAAGAGAAAAACACGTTTTTTCAAACACATGCAAAAAAGTCCTAAGGACTTATATTTATTATTTTTTAAAGTCAACGAGTTTCACTTATGCATGACAATACAATTTTATGGGAAAATGTAGTGAATGAACTTAAAAAGATGTAAAATTATGCAAGAGTTATTCCACTTGAATTTGCTAGTTTTCTTTGCTCCAGTGATTCCCAATATACTGTTTTAGGTAATTTTATGTGCATTGGTATTCACACACACGTGAAAGAAAAGGAAATAATGTTTGTGATAATTTAAATCTGTGTAAAACTGATCTGTCTGATTGATACCCTCCAGGGAGCGTAATTGCCGCTTTTCCGCGGCCTACCTTTGACAAATGCGCCATGTTTTTTACATAATATTTTGTTTTTCCGACTAACAAATACCCATGCTATACAACATACACACAAAACTCGTGCAATTCGAGAGCAATCGGTCACAACCTGCAAAAATGAGATTTGAAGCTTTTTCGTTATGGATGAGTGATTTTGGCATGTATTTTCATGTGGTAAGGTGCATAAGGTGCACAATCTATATTGAAATAACTATGCAAAATTTTAAGTTTGTGAACGTACAGGATACTGAAATATTCAAATTTAAAAAGTGTTCGGTTAGCTGTTTTGCTCAGTATAGGTACAGAGATAAGAACTTCAACTGTATGTTTCTGATGCAAATTTCTATGTACTTCATATCTGCATTCGCTCTTTCTGTGACAGCCGTGTAAAGTTAATGAATTTTCGCGAATATTAAGATTCTTTTATACATATGTTAGAATATTTAATTTCTTTACTTTGGCAATACACGTTGTAAGCACATAATATTGTTTTTGAAGGCTTTCGTGAATTGTGTTACGAAAATGAATAGATCACGATTGCAAATTAATTACACTTACGGACTTTGAAAACGCACCACTTATTCAAACCACGAAATTTAATAGTAAACAATGTTTAATTGTATTAAAATTTTGTCTATAGATAGCTTATTTTATGTTTTAACATCTAGCAAAATTTCAAGAAGACAGTTAACAATGTTACTAAGTCACGTGACATCCACGTGCTTAAGTCTCAAACCCAAATTCACAGTTAGCGAGAGTGCGTGTAAAGTTATGTTTTTGGTGCGTTCACAACAGCGGGTACTCGTTACAATTTCAAGCCGCTTCTGGGGGAATGTTCCTCTATTCATCAACAAAGCTTCGGACAACCTCGTGGGCAATTTGCGTCAAGCAACTCATCCGTGGACTCAGGTTTGATAGAACATGTCATATGTTTTCGGTGGGATCAATATCTGGGACATTCCATCACGCAGATATTGTTTTCTTCAATAAAAGTGACTGTTATTCGTTATTTATGCGCATGATTACATTCATACTGTCCACGGTTAACATCCCTGTCATCCGGAAAAAGTAATTCAATAAGGAAGTAACTGAATGTTGAAGCACGTGTTCAATGTAAGATGAAACACAAATTGGCAGGGTACTAAATAGAAATGTTGTATTTCATAAATAAACGTGTTTGATATTTTTAATTGATGCTTTAGCATATCTATTGACAGGCACGGTTGTTGACCAGATGTCGTTTTTATGGCGGAACATGCACATTAATTTATCCGAATTAGCTGGCTTTTTAGGCCTTTAATCCCTATTTGGAGATCAATGGTGGTGTCGGATGGCATAAAACGCTATTAGAAACGCATATTTATTGTATCATGACAACGTAATCGCGAAAAAACCGCGTGGTGGCTACTTCCGACATGTAACATGTCTTTACCCCCAGAAACATTAGTTTCAGACTGACATTAAATGTAATGTTTGGTATGGAAAACTTAAAATGTGTTGTTTTTTTGGTATGCTAATGAATCGTTTACACATCGTCATTTACACAGTTCGGATATTTTCATTCGCACGAGACTCACGCGCTAAAAATGAGATTTGGCCACGTGGTCACTACTTGCGATTCGGTTAGTAAAAATGGATTAAAATATACTTTACCGACAACGTTTTAACCCAGGAACATCATTCCATTGGTATCAAATAATCCTAAATAGTCCATACAAAAAATACCGACCCCTGAAAAGTGGTGCGTTTTCAAAGTCCGTAAGTGTACTTTTATTTCATTTATTTTGAGATTCAATAAAATTTAATGAACTTTAAATAGATATACTCTTTCACGAAGTCGTTTTAATATTCTACAACACGCTTCTGATGTACCAAGTTATCAGACAAAGTAGTTGATCAGAAACATATCTTTAACATTTGAATGTGTGATTCTTACTTATTTCGTCCTCATTCTCAATTATATACACACATGTGTTCCCGCGCTAAAGACACCATCGAATCTATGAGTTTAATGAGATATAAAACATGCAATAATTATATATCACATGTACTGTCAGATCGAATTATCTACATTGTCATTCCTGCTATACAATGTTGTGTGGTGTGATCATTAATTTTATACTATGATCATTCAGATTAGATCTACATGCATATTGTTTAATGACACAATGTACGTATATAACCACATGGGGACCTCAATCAGTACATTTATCAGTAAGGGATTAAGACAAGAGCTCATAATTAGTAAATAATCACAAAACGTCACAATAATTTCATAAAAACACCGCTTTTATCAGGACATTAAATTATCGTCTTAAATGATATAACGAAAAACGTCTTAGACTAGTAGATTTAATATAATCGAACGATGCTTCATAGAAATGACAACGTTTTACTGCATCAAGACAACTTATGATTCTAACATATCACATAAAGTTGGTCTTCTTTGTGTATGTTAAACAATTTGTGTTTTATAGCGTAATAACATAACTGAATGTTGACGTCAGTTTTGACGTCTCATTTGACGTCATAAAATCTATATGAAAGAATATAGTTCGACGTCAACCGATCATGTGTTAAAATCGCATATATGCTCAGAAAAGACACCATACTTGTAAGAACACTGATTATATGAACAGTGTAATATTGGTATGGTAACGTAACTTTAGTCACAACAAGTGCAATGTCCCGCTACCAATGCTGAATAAAAGCACATGAGCCCAATTTGCATCAGACTAATGGATAGTACCTGTTACTACCCGACTGAGTTCATTATAGGCTCTGTAAGTCTGGCAAGTGATTTGACATAAATGTTAAAGTCATTCTACATGTGCTGAGACCATTGTTCGTACTACGGGCTGTAATTACGGTTTAAGAGAACATAGCTCGGAATTCTTAGTGTTGTTGTAACATACCTGCTCTAATATAATCTTCAGTGTTGACTGTCAATGACAATAAAAACACCAGTTACTAGCCGCCTGGTCTAAATTATTTTATTTCCTGTCACGCAAGAAGAAAGCTCAAAACGGAATATTTAATTTCAGAGAAAATGTTCGTATTAAGACAAGTTGCCAAATCCCGCGAGATGTTGTGTTCTGGCTCGCAAATATAATCTTATCATGACATTTCTTTGATAGACCTTTCATTAAAGACCCATGGACAATAGAATTATACCAGCACAATCGTACTAACTTTTGCCCGACAAAATAATGCCAGTATTTAGCATGCGAGCATTTACACTAACAAACGATAATTATACAATATGTTTATGTTTTGCTTCAAATGATTCAATAACCAACATACATCTTAACTCGAAGACGTAGCTTGTTGTTCGTATGTCGCTGATACCGAGAGATAATAAAATTATATTGCGAACTAATAAACACAAATTTAGCGATTTTCTTAATGATGTTATATGTAAATTTAAAACATTGATAATGGTTTTTGCACTACTTCCTATATCCGACTCATTTCCCTGCAAAGTGCATCAATATTCCTTCTTATCACGTGACGCTGATACCTGGTAAATTGGTAATGGTTCTTTTACTAGTAAATGTCTAGTCAATCAACAATGTTGGTAAATTATCTTATTGACAAAAATATGTATAATCCAAAGATTTGTAGATTTTAATTTTCTACCAGTGCACATTTTCAAGCAATCGAACGTTGCAATGAAAGAACGTATTAATCACTAGTCTTTGTTCAGTGCAGCATTGGTACCTTATTTATCGACTGCTAATTCATTAACGTTTAATGCACTCTTCGCGTTTGGCTTGATGCATTCGTACATGTAAGAGGCTATACATCTGATAAAACGGGGGCCATCATTTGATCTTGTTGGTTTTATAGTTATTCAATAAGAGTGTGAATCTGTGATTTTTTCAGAATAGATTGGCTTACTGTATGCTATTTTTATATTCTGTTTAAGTATAAACACCACCTAGCAAGTCCATGTTTTACTTCTTTGGTGCTCATGTTTATTGCAAATACTTATATAGGAATACCATGACCTCAACCAAGGCCAGAAACGAACTTGACTATGTGCTCATTATAGCATTTTATGAGAACGTCGGACAGTTCGTGTCTACATCATTGACCGATAGTATGAGAATGTATGTACACGTTGGATGATTTATGTCTACAGTACAGTAAGTATAAAAATTCAGTGAAGCAGTGCAACAATCCCCCAGTACGGTGTAAAAACAACTATAAAGGCTTATACTAACAGTTCAATACCAAACTAAACTCTATTTAATTTGATATGTGCCTCTGTAGCTCATTGGTTAGCGTGCTTGCCGTCTAATCTGGCGACCTGAGTTCAAATCCGGGTGACTGAACAAATATATGCCTGCCATGTTTCAGTAAAAATAAAGCAAAAAAAGGCTATGCTCGGCATAATTATATATTTAATCAATGGTTTTAATTTGTTGGGTAGAAATAAATGATGACGTCACTGGCATCATATCCTAACTGCACTATACACTATCTGACACAGCTTTAAACATTATAAAATGTAAATACGGGTACATATGGGTATAATGATCAATATGTGTATAAGACATTTATATATAATCGTCCATGAATGTTGTTGTTACATCCGTCTTTAAAATCCCTTATATATATATAAGTATACTCCTTATGTGAGGTTCCCATTACGTTACTATATTACTAGGCATCGGAATGAAAACAAATCTCTCCATATTCGACAGGACAGGACATAGTTTGATTGACTGCAGGTGTTGTATCTAAAATGTTCACATATTAAATTATTGACAGCTAGAAATAAATTCGTGGATGACTTTAAATAAGGTACATATGCTTGAATATGATAAAGTGACGACACCGAAATTAGTAACCATCAAATATTATATAAAGCTGTGTTTTCTAATCTAACATTAGATAAATCAAAGGCATGTTACAAAAGATTACAACGTCTTCATGAAAATGCATATCTATTTAGAGTCCACGTGTTGGATGTCAAAATAAATGAAATAACCCGTACACCTCACTTAGTTATCTCGAAATATTTGACATCCTATTGAAGGGAAACATAAAGCATGAAACCTGTCTAACAGAGAGTCAAGAACGTGAAATACCAAACAAAAATAGAAAAAAAAATAATATACATGTAGATCTGCGAAACTTCAATCAAAATCAAAACATATTATTATTTGAAGTGCTTATCTGTGTATTCATAAGTATATTGAATGTCGAAATAAATGACAAAATTAAAATCACTTAAAATGACAACTACAGTTTCGTGAAAATGCATATCTGTGTTATCGCCAATATATATTGAATGTGGAATAAATGACAGACAACTAATTATTTTTATCGCAATTGATCTGTCAAAATCTGCAAAAGTGTTTTACTTATTAGTAATTTTAAAAATGACGCCATTAAACCTTACTGAATGGGATTAATACATAAACGAGTTGTCAGTTCGTAATGCATTCGTAATTCGTAATCAATTGTCGGCGTTAACTGCCTGTCATTTTGTCATATAACATATCGCTGAAATTGAATTTTTCTTCATAAGTAAATGAAATCAGCGTTTCCATTGTTATACCGAGTTTAACAATTATTGGATTATAACCCAAAGGCTTGCTATGAAATAAACATATTGATTGGTCTACTGTTCCTGAAAATTGTTATCTCATGAACGTGTACTGAACGTTATAAAAACTCTAATCAGTGTTTATTCAATTCCAGTCGCGTTTGATGTTAAAATATCTACTCGAGTATTCAAATTTATAATTAACAGGCGTTCCCAGTTTCGCGTATGGTGTTTATATTTTAATGAAGTGTTTTATAAAAAAAACAGTAATAACAAATCAGCATGAAGCGTGAGGACAATAATGTTACATGACACAGTGTAGGACGTACGGTAAGACAAACATTTATTAATTGACTATACAATATTGGCCGAGTTTTGCCTCTAAATACAGGGCCAATATGAACAATACCTCGACATTATTGAAACAAAACTCGGCAAATATGGAAAAATCGCGGCCATTATGAGAAAACACGGCCATTATGAGATTAGAGCATTCTGATTGGCTGTCAAGCTCGGCCATTATGAACCCGTATCTCTCACGGGGAACAAACGCCGCCATCTTGAATTTCGGTAAAGTTACATTATAAACTATTTTTGAAGTCAAGGGCCGATTTCGCGATTACTTGGCCCTCAGTTGTACAAAGGGCAGTAAACGCGAAATGTAATACGGGTTTGACGGCATATATACCGTACAGTAATTCTGTGCCATCCGACAACAGTGGACGAGAGCCACCAACGGACGACTCGAATCAAAATAATATAAAATGAAAGAATAGGAGCATTTTCCGAAGAAGTCGGGGAACGATTGTCTCCTATATTGTATTTAGACAACATGATCACCAATATTTATCACATAATTCACGGTGTGGGAGTGTAATAAAGCCCATTACATAAAAACGATATTACACTACTGAATAATTAATCATAATTATGTATTCATACGCGCTGTCAAAAAAATAAACAAATAGATGGCCGACCTTGATTTTATCGTCAGCGGTACAGGTCAGATCAATAGACAAGGCGAATCTGAAAATCAACGAAACTTTACAAAGGCAATTCAATTCAAATATAATAAATAACACTCACCTACATTTATTTATTGTACAAAGCATAGGCTAACACTTCCTGCGCAATTTTAATGCATTTTGAGTTTCAAAATCGCATCTCTTTAAAATTCATCCATTTCATCCTGGATGTTCGAAGTAGTGATGACGTCAAAACATAAACATGACGTCACAATGTACGTGACGTTTCCCGTTTTTAGTACGAGTATGTTCCCCTTAGTTAAGTAATTTCAAGACTGGATAGGGCCTACTAAAAAGGTCCGTGACGTTAAACCGTTCAAATATACCCGTCTCGGCTCATTTTCGTTTTCAACATTGAATTAAATGTAATTGTAATACAGTCACTTTGTTGCACTATGTTTAGATGCTCATTTATTCTTAACCGCATTACTCACCTCAATATTCTTCTCTCTTAAGGGGAAGTGGGTCTACTATTTTTAGTTTTCTACATTTAAATGGCTTATTTTGTTTATGTGATAAAAAGAATCTTACGTTCGTGTCTTTCCATATTAAATTTATAGAACTCGTTGGATAAAAGTAATAAAATACTCGGCAGAGCCTCGTATTTTATCACTTTTATCCAACTCGTTTAATAAATTCAATATGAAAAGACACTCATGTAAGATCCTCTATATCAGGCATACTGTGATTTAAATGTATTTTGATGATGAATAATTTAGTAACAAACGAAAACTGCCGAGAATTCGGATACGCAACGTTTCGAACACGGTAAAGATATACTCGAATCAAAAGCTTAAGTTCACTAGTTTTCTAAACCTATAATTGTTTTTTTGGGCTTCATCCTCATATTAGCCTTCGGTCTTCGACCTCAGGCTAATATGAAAGTCTTCAGCCAATAACAAGGCCATTATGAAAACACCTAATTTTTAACATTATAGTAATATCAGATAAATGCCATGTTTTTTTCAGATGATTAATTAGGTCACGTCCGCTGTAGCTAGTGAAGTAATAATGACGTCACGAAAATATATACAATACAAGACATTTAAGGCTTGAAAAGTCAAAGTGCCATCTTGGAAATTCGTTAAATCGGATTGATGGTTTTCGTGTCAATAACAATCAATGTAACGTCATATGACTGAATTGCAGACAATACTGTTTGAAGGATGTTTAACAATAACATTTTAGTCTGGCACATGTCGATTATATCGTAAATCCTACAAATTAGGAGTCAATTGCATGTTCAATGAATGAGAGGTATTTTGAGGTTCATGAAGAAATAAACGAGTTGGTTGTTGAGAAGATTAGTTTCTACATCCTATCAAGCAATATTGGTAAGTACTTGATTTTTACCGTAATAAATGGCGTGTAATCTGAAACTTTTAACATACATTATCGCTATCCATTTGTAAAGCAAAGAGAAGCACATCCAGACCCAAGTCACAGAATTTCCTGAAAGTTTACAAATGATTACCATGTCTTATCAACTTCAGCTCTAGCACCAAAATGCATACCTATGTGCTTCTGTGTCCATGGAAACCTGACTCAAATCACTAATGTTATAAGGTTGTAATGTAATGTTTATAGAATTAAATCACAGGGTTTTTTTCTCAACCCGAAAACGCCCGATGAAAATTATAGTACGAACAGTAGAAAACCGTACAAATGTTGTCAGCCTTAACGTCAGTAGTGACTTGACTTACCATTTTATCATAGTGCTAACTGAATGGAAAATGTACCTTGCTATAGATTTTGCGATTATCACGTTTTAGTTCAAAGCATGTTTGCAAACAAACAAAACAGCGAATGTATATTTTATTCACATCGCGTTAGTAGCCTAAATATCGGATGTTCAACTCTGTTCAAACATAGGTTGCAGACCTATATCGTGGAAAATGTATTAAAATGCAGACACCCTGTTTTGAATCGTATCAGAACACGTCACGAGAGTTAATATGCACTTTATGTGCAATAAAAACGAAATTGAAACGTGAACAGACGTATATTATAGGTTGTGTATGTGAAAATCTGCAGACGTTAGGAAGACAACGGTAACGACCTATTTATCAATAAATCGAGTTACGCCTCTGTCAGAGAGTGGTACAGTTTTGTGAATTTAGATTTAGAGTCACATTAACACAATTTCAGTCATAAAGAATCTAACTACATGTACTATTTGATTACATTATCTTGACAGTGAGGCCAATCTATCTGGGAACCCTAGGGCTATGTCGCATACTTACTGTACACATGTTATATATATGGGCAACGTTATCTGGTATTCTATAGCACATGTTTATGCGCAGACCTACCAAATAATATCACAAACTACAGTTTTTACATCCCCAATTTTTTCACCGATTCAATATAGTACATATTTGACAGGTACGAATCGACCCTTTCAGGCCCCTATATGAAACCACCATTTAACACATGAACGGGCCAAAATACTTGTGGTCGGGTCTAATGATGTCTCTACTACACAAAACAATCAAAATATTAATTTTGGAATTTTCGCTGACGAGCCGATCGAGTTGAGTTTCATTGTCACTCGTTGTTTAAAGACTGAACAATGCTCGGTTTACTTGACTCAACTACTTGTAATATTATATGGCTGAACACAAGATACAAATAACACACGGCTATAGATAATGCTTTATTAGATGTTGCATGTGCCTTAGACAAGACTAGAGTGAGGCTTATCATATATGAATACAGTATACTATGAATAGGCATAACATCTATTAATAGAACTACATGTATACAATCATGCTGATACTACATACTACCTATTTCTAGCGGATAACAGCATAAATGATTCGATATGATTGCAATATAAGACTAAGGTCATCAGTACAAACCTGTAGGAAACTTAATTTGACCATTTATATTGCTGATTAAAAAATACTATGTTGGTGGAACAACAGAACAGAACAGAACGTTTATTTAAGACAAAGCATACATAATTTTTACACTTACATATATATATACATAATATAAATATTGCATGCAAAAAGAAGGTAGAAAATAGTAAATAGTAAGCGAGAATGTTTCGTTATTGTCAATGAGTTATTACTGAATCAAAAAAAAGGGAACAACAGGGAACTTACTTAGCAGTTAATGTCAGACATTTTGTATATAACTATTGACTTGCTTAACACTATCAGCGAGGAAACACAAAAATAGCTTAGGGGTTATTGCATTCAGTATATTGTCAAATCACTGTCACAAACTTAGATGATAGGTGATTGCCTTCCGCAAGTGAATTACCCATAATATCATATACTTAAATACTACCGACGAAAGCACTCGAGGTTTGTCGTTCTAAGAGGTAAATGATCTTGAATTAAAAGTCAATCAAATAATCCCATAACCCTAGCGTAACATTACCATGTACCTTCTTATATAAACCTTTGATATTACAGCACCCAAAATAAGTAACTGTGTGGTGCTTTCGGAAAGCCAAAAACAACATTTAGAAACCACTGCCCGGAACGATGACTCGTAGCTTGGCAAAGTGTATTAAGAACTCATCATCAGGATTACTATCGATACGATGATTATAACATTCAAAGTATATACGACATTTGATGTAGAAAGTAGAAAATAATGTTTGGTTTAGAAAGAAACGCAATCCAAGAAGATGTCTTCCTATGACAAGTTAGCAGTGACGTCATCGACAATCAATTTTATACAAAACAGAAAGACGTATTTCGTGTTCAAAGCCATCCTAGTAACCGAAAACGGCTGAATGCCGACGGTATACTAGTAATTTAAGGTATAACAAAAATGATTACACCATCTGTAATGAGGTTATAACGTGTCTCTTTTAATTCAACAGATGAAAGTTAAACGAAGAAATAAATGAATGAACAAAAAGTATGTTTACATAACAATAAAGTATAGCGTTGCTTATAGTGAACTTTTGCCTCATAATGGTATCAACCCAAGTATGTTCTTGACATTTGCTAAAAGACACACCATGGTTGTTGTATCATGTTTAACTTTTTATACCGCGAAACTAATAGTTTGAAACACGCAAAGGCACGACGTAACAGTTGAGCTTGAAGGTATAGTATGAAGATATTTTTGAGCTAGTTTTGTGAATTCTTATAGTACCGGTAGCTACAAGGTACATACAAAAACATGTTCATGTATACTGAGCAAAACAGCTAACCGAACACTTTTTAAATTTGAATATTTCAGTATCCTGTACGTGCACAAACTTAAAATTTTGCATAGTTATTTCAATATAGATTGCGCACCTTATGCAGCTTACCACATAAAAATACATGCCAAAATCACTCATCCATAACGAAAAAAATTCAAATCTCATTTTTGCAGGTCGTGATCGATTGCTCTCGAATTGCACGAGTTTTGTGTGTATGTTGTGTAGCATGGGTGTTTGTTAGTCGGAAAAACAAAATATTATGTAAAAAACATGGCGCATTTGTCAAAGGTAGGCCGCGGAAAAGCGGCAATTACGCTCCCTGGAGGGTATCAATCAGACAGATCAGTTTTACACAGATTTAAATTATCACAAGCATTATTTCCTTTTCTTGTACGTGTGTGTGAATACCAATGCACATAAAATTACCTAAAACAGTATATTAGGAATCACAGGAGCGAAGAAAACTAGCAAATTCAAGTGGAATAACTCTTGCATAATTTTACATCTTTTTAAGTTCATTCAATACATTTTCCCATAAAATTGTATTGTCATGCATAAGTGAAACTCGTTGATTTTAAAAAGTAATAAATATTAGTCCTGAGGACTTTTTTGCATGTGTTTGAAAAAAACGTGTTTTTCTCTCCATTCAGTATACAGGACACTTTTGAAGTGCGTTCATTAGGTGTTCGACAAATTGTAAATGCCCGCTTTAGTAATAAAGATTGTTTTAAGTGTATATTCTGATAACGGAAACAAAAATAAATATTAAAATACTGAGAATAAAACCAAAATTAAGTCAATAATTACCCTCATTTATCCACACAAAAGATATTCGACCAAATTACCTCCCCTTGACCATTGAAAATTATAATCATAATTTTGAAAAATTAAAAAATCCATGTTTTTGTGACCAAAGCGCATGATATCGAGTTTGACTATTTGTTTTATTGATTTGGCGATTAGTCTTTTTAAAATGTGTATGGAATAAACCTAAAATCTTATATTATTGAACGCTTATTCATGAATTTCATTTATATGTCTGGTTCTGTTATTTCATGGTTCTGTGAACTTCCGTTTCGCATTTTTGAAAAAGAAACTACTTAAATCGCACCCTAAGATCGTAAATAACAAATACACAAACTTTTGTGTAAAAATATTAATAGATAAAAAAGTTGTGCGGTAAAATCCGCTGCTCATTCATAAAATATGCTAATTGTACATTTTGTGAATTTCATTTTGATGGGTGATGTCATTAAATACATATTTTGACGATGATGCAAATTAAATATTTTGACGAAATTTTACCACCAGCCTTCTAATGCTTTCATTACACTTCAAGCCAAGTTTCAGACAATTCTTATGATTAGTTCTATAAATATTCATAAAAAACATAAGCGTTCGGTTAGCTGTTTTGCTTAGTATACACAACTTGCTGTTACAACATTACTTCAACATCAGTCTGTGCCAAATGATATACTCGTATTGCCAGCATATGCTCATAGGGTTATTATTGAAACGTATTATCTAGTGCATCAGTGAATGGTACCCGTTTTACATCGGGTACAGAGTAGTACATTTTATATCATTTAATGCCATAATGTAACATCAATTGCAGTAAGGATATCATCAAAATCAGTAAAATCAATAATAATATCCGTAACAACTATGGTAGAAGCAGTATACTCAGTACAAACAGTCGTCAAATCAGTAGTAACTTCAACATTAGTAAAATATTAAGGATCAAAGAACTCACTGCGACTTAAAATTGACAATATCACAATAGCAATATCATAGCTTTAATTATTTCCTGAATTGATACTAGCCTTGCTGTCACCGCTTTCGAGTCAACGTCCTGTTTGCATAGTTTGGTGCATTCATAAGCAATTAATGTTGTTATTAGACATATTATAAAAGTTTCCTGTCTCTCATTTCCAGAAGCTTGGGAGAATTCAGATGTTAACTGGGTGTATTGTGTTGTGGTTTTACTGATGTCTGCGCTCGGCTGACTTATATTATGTACTTGTCTGTTAATCGTCGACTAGTCTATAGTGATAACATGTCATAGCAACGTTCCTCTAAATAAAGCATATGCAATTAAACGACAGGAATTGTGATTATTTAATAATATTAAACAAGAGCTACACGTCATTACATTTTGATTCTATAGGGGAATTCACTAACACAGGATATGCAATGCGAAGTACAAACACCTCATGTCACGTCACAAAGCTATTGCTACAACCCGATTAATGTTGCTTATATATCAATGTATCAATATAGCAACATCAGAGAACATCAGTAATAGAATGATAAAAGAAAATATACAAGAAAGGTATAAGGACACTGACAATATAACGTATTTGATGAGGCATTGTATGTGGTGTTTTGGTAATGGGAATTTAAGTCACGTCCAGCGCTTGTCAAGCGGAGGAACATTCCATAGGACTTGACTGGCCTAAGACGTACACGGGCATTTTGTGTCGTACCTTATACTGTCAAACTGAAATGATTTAAATAACTGAATACACTATGTCGGTGCAATTGTAGGGGAGCAGAAACTATCATGGATACACATACTGTATATGTGGACAACATTGTTAAACATGATTTAATCGTAATAAGGCAGTTATTTCCTTGCCGTCCCTTTAAGGTCCACCGCCCATCCCCCCTTCTTCATCAGTTGTATCTTGCGGAGGTACTGGATGAGATACTTTTTTATTAGGTCACTGTGTTGTTTGGTCGCTATGATAAATGTTTTTGGCATATATATTTTCGCCCTCTTTTTGCCCATTATTGTAAACTAGATCAAGTCGCCCCTCCTTATTACAGCACTGTGCAGTGTCGGTGTATTTTGTTTCCATTTTTCCTTGGAATTTAATTTCCTTTGCCCTTTTTTATAAAGTCCTGCGCCCACTACCCCCCCCCCTTTCATTATTTGTATCTTGCGGAGATGCTAGATGAGATAGTTTTAATTAGGTCATTGTGCTGTTTGGTCACTATAATAAAAGTTTTTGGCATATACATGTATATTATCGCCCTCTTTTTGCCCATTATTGTAAACTAGGACAAGTCGTCCCTCCTTTTTACAGCACTGTGCAGCGTGGGTGTATTTTTGTCTCCACTTGTCCTTGGAATTTAATTAGGTCACTGTGCTGTTTGGTCACTATGATAAACGTTTTTAGCATACATATTTTCGCGCTCTTTTTGCCCATTATTGTAAACTTGGTCAAGTCCCAAAATGCCTCTTTAAGACATGTTAATGTTATGCTACTGTCCTTGGTGTTTTAAACTGGGTCGAGGGTGGTTGTTCCTCATTTAGACGCCGTTTATGCACGGGTTTGTGTGGTTGGTTAGCCGTGCAGTGAGGCCTTAGGGAACTTGGTGGAGTAATGGCTGCTTTCATTCGGCAATAACCGCTATTATATAATTTCTTTGTGAATGTGGGTCTTCCTGCATTTTATCGGCGGGGACTTGGATCTGTAATTACTTCTTCGGCTAATGTGTGGGCATTGCTCAATGTAGTTGCTAGGAGTATGTAATATTATTTCCTACCCCATTCCTGACTTGCGTAATATTATTTCTCATCCCATTCCTTCCTTGCCCATTATTTTACCTAGATCTAATCGTAGTTGTGCCTCTTTATGTCGCATAACGTTAGGTCACTGTCCTGGTGTTTTAAACTAGGTCATGCCCCGGGGTTGTTGTGTCTCATTTGGTCGCCGTTATGGCCTGAGTTTCTGTGGGCATTGCTCATGGTAGTTGTGTCGTGGTGTTTCTGATTTCTGTGCTCGGTTGGTTGGGTTGAGTGCTACCTTCGCTGTCGGGTTTTCTCATTCCTTTTTTAATTCTAGTTTAGGAGAACGTGAATTGAAATCCATTGTGTTTTTGTAAAGATACGTGTACCTTCTCCCACATTACCTTCAGTATTGACGTGCCAAGGACAATTAAACCACCAGTCACTATGCACTTGTCGTCTGGTGTAAATTCCTTTATTTCCTATCTAGCAAGGAGAAAACTCATAACGGAATCTTTAATTTCGGGGAAAAGTTCTTATCAAGGTAAATTTGTCGAATCCCATTTTACTTGGTAAAATTAAGTTAAATTTCGTGACATAATACTACAAAAAAAGAAAATATATTTGGAATTAGAAAAGAGCTGACCAACAAAAAAAAAGAAAATATATTTGGAATTAGAAAAGAGCTGACCAACTCTGGTGATCTTTACTTTACGAGACGATAACTTATCAAATTCACTCACCGGAATGCATTTACTTTATTGAAGCTATATTTAACTCCAGTTATGTTTATAAACCATATATGACTCTGTATGCCATAAAAATACAATCAACTCATCGTCTATCCAATCACATATTTTGATATCTTATAAAAATTGTGATATAGGCAAGTACTAAGAGTATTGTATAGTTCCAAGTCTTCATGTAACATTTATGTCACCACACTTCGTGTTTATTTCTCATTTCGGTTTTATACAACACTTCATTAAACTATAAACACCATACGCGTAACCGGTGATGTCTGTTTTCTATACATATGAATAGGTTTATTAACATGAAACGCGACTGGAATTGAAGGAATCCTGATTGAAGTGTTTAATTCAATATAATTTCATCGGACACATATTTCCAGGAACAGTAGATCTCGTCGACGTGCCTATTACACGACAAGCCTTTGTGTCACAATCCAATAACTGTTAAACTCGGTAAAAAAAAGTCGATACGCTTATTTCATTTACTTATAAAGATAAATGGAATTAAAGCGATATGTAATATGACAAAATAACGAACAGTTAACGTAGACAATTGAATGAATTGCATTATAAACTGACAACTCGTTCATGTATTAATTATTTTCAATACGATTTCAAGACTTTAGTTTTAAGCTTAATGAAAAGAACACTTTAGAGTTAGGTAAAAAATCGCATTAAAAAATTAGTTGTATGCCATTTATTTCACATTCAATATGCATTGACGCTTCGAGATAGATGTGTACTTTTGTGAAATTTCAGTTTCAATTTTAGATGATTAAAATTTTGTCATTTATTACGACATTCAATATAATCATAGGTACAAAGATAAACACTTCAAGTATATGTTTCTGATGCAAAGTTATGTGTCCTTTATATCTGCTTTCACTCTTAATGTGACAGCCGCGTACAATTATTGAATTTCCGCGGATATTTATACTCTATTATAGATGTTTTATTATATTATAATAGGGGATTTAAATAGCCCCGCGCAGCGGGGCTATTGAAAATACCCAGACCGTTAACAGGTGCCACGTGCATATCTTCTTAGAGTTTCTGCCGGTACTAATGCTTTCAAAAAAAGTTATTTCCGGTCAAAAATTTCAGGCAGTTTTCCGAGGTGAATAGTCCTTGGATTATAAAAAAAATAGTAAGCTGTAAACGGTTGAGCCTATCGTTCTCTTTCGATTAAATATAATTTTTAAAACATGTGTAATAAATAAAAAAAATATTTAAAAAAAAAACAAAGGGAAGTAAGAAATACGCTACTGTACAATACTGTAGATACTCCGCTTTACGTGTCACTAGCCAAAGCGTTTGCGAGATTTTCAAGCGCCCATTACACACGGAAGACGTTTTAGAATCGTCAAAAAATAAAGGTGAAATTTTCATTTAAATAGCCGATTTATCATGACAGTACTCGATCTCCGAGGAAATTGGTCTTTAATAGACATTTTTACGTAGTTTTACAAAGTTATCAACACTCAGATCATACCAGATGCTTGAACGTAAGTAGGCTACAATTCGTTCCATGTCAACAATGCAAATCAACAATTCTATGTCTCAATGTATAGCTTGTCAAAGCAATGTTTATGAGATTATTTTGTTACTGTCAGTGTGTATAATACTTATGTACCAGTTAGTTTCATCCACAGCACCCCAGCCCCGGTTGAAGGGGCGCTCCGGGATTTTGAGTTGTCAAAATCAACAGCCCTTCAGCCTTCTACGGCCTACAGGGGAAGCTGATGGTAAAATCTCCCGCATTTCCCCTGACATCTACCGGTAAATATTGTCTCTAAGCTATTGGTATTCGCAGAAAAAATCCTAAATTTCCCCTGCCTTGGGGGGTAGCTGGATGGTAAAAACATGGCCTATCTGCCATGGATCCCTGTGGTCGGGAGGAACTGTGGATGCAACTGACTGGTGCATTAATTATTTGTGGTGGACAAACTTGTGTACTAGCAGGGTCCATACGTTGTCGCTTATGTAATATCTTCGATAAATTTACTTAAGCCTACATCAGACGTTTAAATTATCCAAAACAAATAACTATCGCATATCTATTTCAATGGATTGATACCGGATTGATCACCATCGGTAGCTGGAGTTCGGTTCGTGGGAGTATGAATCTGCGGAGCACAATTGTGTGATGTTTGTTGTGGTCTTGTATGATTGACTAGGCCCCCAATTAACGTCATACGGTGTCGCTTTTGCTATATCTTCAATTTTCCAAGGCTTGAAGCTGATCCGATACTATGGACTGGACGAAATATGGTCACAGTAGGTTTAGAAATTTCCCCTGGACTAATTGAAACTGCTCTCAAGAATACAGTTAGGCCTACAAAGTACAATAAAGGTATGCCATTGATTTTACTCATTTTGAATCAAATTATGACAGTTTCATTTTGAATGTGTTGTGTACAAAAAGATATTTACATTGTACTGCTAGGCAAGCGCTACCAAGTGATTTCGTTAGAAACGGGGTGATTTGGTTGCCCTTTTCAGCGCTATGTACTCGTAACAGTCAGCTAGCCACAAGCGCATGCCGAAATAATAATATATTTTTCACTTTTTCCGATATACAGTAGCGCTTATTTTAAGAAGCTGTTTCTAAGCATAGCGCTCGATAGCGTGACTACTGTGCATCTCACGCAATGTTTGCCGAAAATCGTACATATCTGCGGTCAGGGTCAAACAAAAATTTCACATGCATCTCTGCAGCCACAAAGCCTAAACTTAGCTAAAGTAAAATAATTTAACTCTATTCGCTTGGGTCAGTAGGTCAAATGCCTTATGTGGTCACTAGGTCACAAATTTGGCCTTATATTCCAAAGCCTTTAATCAGGAGGATATTCTTGTAAAAATCAAGTTCAATATTGTGACATCCGGGGTCAAAAAATGTGTCACTAGGTCAAGTCCTAGAAATTTCTTGTCACGGTAGACAATAGAGATAAAAATGTTGGTCTTTTCTTGATGAAATTTCTACAGAATAAATTATTTCATTATAATCTAGGTCAAGTTCAATTATAGGTCTTCCGGACCGGGGTCCCTGATATTTTGGCTACCGGACTTCCCGATAATCGCTGATAACCTGTGGGACTGACGATCTGGCGGACTAAAAAAAGTTGGTCTGACTGTCAGATGGACTTTTATCTGCTAAAATCAACAAATGCAGTTATTCCCTTTTAAGGCGGCGTTTACACATTAAAAGGTTTTCCTTGTTTCCAAGTCCTTTTATCATGATCTCAGTGTAAGACTTTGTTTTCCGGTTGTCATTTACCAATAATTCAATCGTTTTAATGCACAAAGTTTCCCCTTTTCCCTCGCGAGACTTCAGAAAAAGAGTACAAAAACACCAAGTTAGAAAAATGTTTCAGCTTTGCGATTGGTCTAAGAATTTATTATCGAGTCGACCAATCAAAATATGTCTTACACAAGACACCGCATTGTCGCAAAACCAGTCTTCCTGTACGGGTGTCCGCCTAATGATGGTTGAAAATTCTTGAGAAACATAGGAGTTGAGCACAGAATTAATTGCTTACGCTGCCTGCCCACAAATTTGTGGCTATACCCAAATATAATAACGAATGATTCTGAAGCCTGGTTAATAAGTGTAGAAAGCATGAATATGCCAGCACAAAACATAGCATTTCATGAAAAATGCCCAATGCAAACTGAACTTATTGACCGGAAACCTTTTTTATGTATTTTTAGTAAATGTGACCATGACCCCAAATACAATCCCAAGCTAGGTATCCATGCAAGCTTGCTATATACAAAGTATCATTAAGATCAGCCTATCCAAACTTCAAATTATTGACCGGAAACCCCTAGTTAAAAATTGTTTGACATCGCTGCCTCGCTGCCCGTCATCTTGTCCGGGACCAATTGTCCCAATCTTATAAAGCAGGATTTTTCGTTGGAAAACCTGAAAAAAATACATGCGATAATGTACCCAGGAAAAAACGTACCCAGGACAGAAACTGAAATTGTTCAATTCATTGGAAGGCTAATTGAAAAGTCTGGGTACCCTTACAGAAAATATTCTCTCTGACAAATGTGTAACATGTATGCGGTTAACATGTTTCAAATATGAAATGAATATACTGCGAATGCAGTCTTAAAGGGACTGCGTCACATTTTAGCGTATGGCAAAAATCAAATAAAATTGTTAAATATTTACTATATTTGGTATATATGCCTGTATATCCCATAAATAAGCACACTGGTATAAATATAACTTGTGAAACATTATTTAAGTATTTTACCTAAAAAAATTCTATACTATATATCTGAAATATAGCTTAGCAATTACCCAACATCTATTAAATCCCCGTTTAGGCGGTGCCTTAGTTCATATTATTTACTTTCTTTCGTTTGACATTTAATGTTGTAAACATATATATTTTATTTTTAATGGCTTTCGTGATTTCCTTTTATATTCAATGCGAAAATAAATAGATCGCGATTGCAAATGAATTACTTTTATTACATTCATTTTGACATTTAATACATGTACTTTAAATAGGAAGTCGTTTTAATCTTCTACAACAAGCTACTGATGTACCTATTTATCTAAGTTATCAGACAAAGTATAGTTGATTAGAAACACGTCTTATACAATTTTGTGATTGTTACTAAGTTCGTCCTCATACTTAATTATATACACACATATGTTCCCGCGCTAAAGACACCATCGAATTTATTTTGTATGTGAATTAAATGAGACATAAAATGGATACAAGACATGCAGTAAATCACATGTACTGTCAGGTCGACTTATCTACATTGGCATTTCTGCGATACTTATGATCATTTACTTTATGCCATGTTCATTCCGATGAGATCTACATGTATATTGTTTAATGACATAATGTAACGTATATTTCCACATGGGGACCTCACTCAGTATATTTATCTATAAGGAATTAAGACAGGAGAACATAATTATTAAATAATCAGAAAACGACACAATAATTTGACAATAACATCGGTATTATCAGGACAATAAATCATCGTCTAAACTGATTTAACGAAAAAAGCGACAAGAAGATTAAATATTATGAACGATGCTTCCTTTGAATGACAATTACCAGTTCTGCTGCACCAAATACTTCTAATAAATACAATTTACCCGATGCGTAATTGGTAAGGCAAATAAATGTGAGCAGAAAATCAGACCAACGAACGAGTTGGTGAAAGAAAACATGTATAAACTCCGTGGTCTTAATTATCAACGATAAGTCAGACACTAATTACACGTGACTGTGTTATGATTATTTGCTTACGAGCATCTCATTATCCTGACGTTGGTATGTCAGATTATCCTAATTCGAACGACCAAACTTTGATTCTGAAGGCGAAATTTCCAGCTATTTTATCACAGAAACGTCCTGTGACGTCTCCAAGGTTGTCTTAATAGCGGACTACTTTTGTTAAAAAGTTGAAATTAGGGCATGATTTTAGAAAAATTAACCTTAAAAATAGTCTTATAAGCTGTATCTTACTGTACAAGAATATTGTTATTTTAAAACCGATTTAAATGTAGCCATATCATATGTGTGTGGATTTATTACAATATAGATGCGTGCTATAAACGATAATGCGAAGTCTGTCTACCTAGTTTCCCTAATAGAGGTCCGCCTGGGAGTATTTACACAGAATCTTAAACTTAAATCATTTATGAATAATAAAACATGTCTTAAAATTACACAGGGTTATTCTATTTTATCATTTTATATCAAGTAATATTCTAAACACGTATTGCGACATTTCAAATAATTTTGTTGGTACATGTAAGCTGGCAAACAGCTTAAATGAACATTTCTCTCTAAAATAGTGAATATAAAATGTACTCGTAGAACCGAAAGACATTAAACAAGTACATGTATCACAACATTCAATATTAAATGTAAATGTGCAATAGTTACATGTCGTTATGTTTAGTTAGGTTCTGTTCCATTTTGACTGCAAATGACCAGTCATGCAGTACCAGAAAAGTTGTATTTATCAATACAACCAATAACGACATTGAGTTAATATACCGACATGTTCATTGAGCTAACAAATCTCATTGAAAACAAGTACATGTACTGACAAACATAAACCTAGCATTCACTAAGGTTATCCATGTACAAATATAAACGTAGAAATTTCACCACAATAATTACGACATCAGTGATAAGGTTATGACCTGAGGCTTACAATGAATAAAAATGTATTAACGAAAAAGCGTTCACATAACAATAGCGTGAATGTTTGTCTCGTCCAATGTACATCACATGGATAATGTTCCAGTTCTTTTCTCCCGTTAATTCCAGACTACACACGACTAGTCCAGCAATGTCTACAAGCCATACATGCTTTTTATAGTTAAGCCCTGTTTTTTCGTCGTGTTTCGAAAGAAACATTTCCCGGGAGAAATGAATTTGTTGGCATATAATCACTGTCATGCTTTTTGCAAAAGTCAAGAACCTATTCGTCAGGCACCGTTACGGGACAAATGTTCATGATAAGCAACGTCATACTCTATTGATACGTAAGCACATTTTCGTTCATTCATTTTATCTATTTAATTGAAACCGACACGTCATAACATTATCACAGATGTCGTAATTATTGGCACAACTTAAATTATATTGTCGGCATTCAGTCGTCCTTGGGTATTTGATTGCTACGGACACGAAATTTGTCGATCTTTTTTGTATTGATTTCCCGTGACGTCACTGCTAACTTGTCATGGGAAGACATCAGTAGATTGAATTTCATTAATCAACACACTATTGTTTACAATCTACATCAATATGAAAGCATCTTGTTTCGAAAAATGCAGTCAAAATTTAGACATGGCTATGGTGGAGAACTTATAGTTAATGTTATGTCACAGCTCCCTCTCATGTGTGTCTTCTCAATATTTATTTTGACTTTCAAAACCGATATGTGCATTTAGGACGTCATCATGCTTTATTCGATTATGCAAAACTGAATTTGGCTTCAGTAATACAAAACGTGTGCATTGGAAGGAATATAACAATGGGGAAAAAGTATTATTTACAGTGACTTATTTGACATAGATCATTTACTTCTTAGAACGACAAACGTTGAATGCTTTTGTCTGGTGGATTTAAGTGTATGGTATCTTTGGTAATTCACTTGTTGGGGAAATCACATATGGTTTAAGGAAGAGATAGTAATTTAACAATACGGTAAAATGAGACAATAGTAACTGTTTTGTAAGACATTAACCGCTAGATGAGTTCCCTGTTGCCTCACTGTAAAGAAAGTTAATACGTGTAGTTGTATACGACCTTACATCTAGACTCCCTGTTCCCTATTCCCTGTTCCGCTCATATTGTAACTGTTTACTCAGTTATAATTGTTGTAAAAAAGTTTCCTGATTTTGTTGATTATTTTAAATGTATATAATAATTTAATCTGCTATATCCGCTAAAAATAAGGTGTTGAGTCGAGTAAACAGAGTATTGTACAGGCCCTAAATTGTGACTTAACAATCGTGTTTTCACGCTTCATGCTTATTTCTCATTACTGTTTTATACAACGCTTCATTAAACTATACGCACCACGCATGGTACTGGGAATATCTGTTTTTTTATACATATGAATAGATAATAACTGTATATTCATATCAAACGCGACTGGAATTGAAGGAACCTGATTGAAGTAAATAAATTCAATATACTTTCATGGAACACATATTTCCAGGAACAGTAGCACTATCAATATGTCTATTTTACAGCATGCCTTTGAGTTATAATCCAATAACTGTTAAACTCAGTAAAACAGTCGACACGCTGATTTCATTTACTTATGAAGAGAAATGCAATTTCAACGTTATGTAATATGACAAAATAACGTACAGTTAACGTAGGCAATTGATTAAATTGCATTACGAACTGACAACTCGTTCGTGTATTAATTATTTTCAATACGATTTCATGACTTCAGTTTTAAGCTTAATAAAAAGAATACTTAAGATTTTGGTAAATAAATCGCATTAAAACTAATTAGTTGTATGCCATTTATTTCATATTCAATATACATTGACGATAAGATCGATGTGCACTTTTATGAAATTTCAGTTTCAATTTTAGATGATGAAACTTAATGTGTCATTTACGTGGGTTGTCCCAGAATACCGTATACTCCTGTTTTATCTTAAAAACTACCAAATACTGTTTGTCCAAATTAAAATCGTCTTTTAGAGACATTATTTTTAGACATCCTATCCAAGTTTCATGATATATCTTCCAAAAACATTCAAAGTGTGTGCATTTGACGAGTACCAGGTGACGCTTTACGGCCCACAGAACGTCAACGTCAACATACGCCAACGACGTCACGCTACCTAAGTTTTCCAAAAAACACCTATGCGTAGATTTTACTCTTTAAAAATTATGCGCCGAAATTGTTATCAACTCTTTGGAAATATATTTCTTTACAAACTGTCAAAAATTCATTTAATGTTTTTGAAAATGGACAGCTTGAGCTGACATTCTGTGTGGATAGTGTAGGAAGCGATCTGACTTAAGTTTTTGTTTTGATCGGTCCGTCTGATCACTTTTGTTCCGCTACCTTTCTGTGCCAAACAAAACGTCGGGAATCATAAAAACAACTGCAGAATCACCCTGATGTATTGTGCTGTGGATTTAACATAATGTATCGTTCCACCGGATACTATTCTACGTTACATACGGTATAACACACTGTTGGGAAACGATAGTCATTCCGTAACGTCGTCTGACGTCGTGATTTTTTTTATATTGTAACGCTAACAACGTTGCTATATTACTTCATTAATCCATCATTTATGATATCGTCACTATGAATCATTGTATAAAAACTCGCCGAAAGATGCCGATTATTCTTATATATATTATGGCGCGATGCGGCAAAAACTGCTTAAGGACGATTTCGGTAGTAATTTCTGCGCATCTTTCTGCGCAATTGTTACTCTTCACGGAGGAGAATTGCGCGAAACAAAAAAGTCAATCTGTCAATCATCTGTATTTCATGCCATCGGATTAGAAGGCCTTATCAACAATTTAGTCTTCGTGAGGCCCACCTGAAATTGTCCGATGGAGGTTCAAGATATCTTTGCGCTAATTAACGCGTTTTACTTTCCGTTGGGTTAATTACAACAGAACAAGTTCAAGTTGCCGTATTTCGGACAGTCGACTACGGATCGTCTAGAAATATGTCATAGCATTATGCCATCCAATTATTGGACGTTTAATGGTCAATATAAATCGAGCAGAACATGGAATAACGATCCAAACAGCTACAGTTCTGGCAAGACCAATGAATCCGACGTTAGACATAAGAAATAGTGGCAGACTGAGAGTAGACAGTCAGACCAGCTTTCGTTTTGCTGTTTTGGACTGTTGGAAGTAAGTTTTGTCAGTTTGTTTGGCAGTAAATTGAATTCACAATTCAAGTGTGCATGTAGATTTAATTGTCGGTATCAGATTTGATTACTAATAGTATTAATACACTAGTCAGTTGCATCAGCGGCCACCCACCACCTGGGATGGGCCGGGATTTATACTTTCGGGTTGTCAAAATCCATGGTCCTGCAGGGGACAGATGATATAAAATCTTTGGTATTTCGCCCGGCCTCTTGACTATTAAGTATGATTCCCGTGTATTGTTTTGGGAAAAAATCCCATTTCCCTGGACGTGCGGAATAAGCCGGGAGGTAAAAACATGACTGATCCCCGGCTATCCCCCATGGGTCTCATGGGGTTTGGGGTGAATGCAACTGACCGGTGCATAATAGCCTATTAGGGAAGGCACTTATGTAAGCATCCAGCTATCTCAGTCATCAAGAGCATGTGCCCTGTAAATGAAGGGTCCCGGGTTCGAACCCTGGTCTAGACACACATTTTGTACCCTGTTATGCACCAGTCAGTTGCATCCATGGCCCTCCACCTCTGGGGAATGGCGGGGATTTCAACTTTTTGGTTGACAACCCCCGTCCAGCAGTGGACAGCTGGTGGTAAAATCTTTGGTATTTCCTTCCCCCCCCCCTGACGACTATATGTTCCCAGATATGAGTGTGGGGAATATATCCTCAACATTTCTTTGGCAATGATATAGCGCTTTTTACCGCCCTGTCCCCAGGGTTGGGGTTGTCATGAATGCAATTGACTGGTGCATTACATTTTGTGCTCAGCAGTTTTTTCCCACCTTTCACCCTAAGAACATCCCATATATAGAGGTTTCATGATTAATCTTTAAAGAATGGGTGAAATGTATGTAGGTGTACAAGATTTTATTATATTAATATTGGAGAAACTTGAGTGAGTTGCTCCCAGGCTAGCTAAGTTGGTAAAGCATTGCCCGTAAGCTGAAGGTCCGGGGTTCAAGCCCGGCCCCCAGTCTGGTTGCACTTTTTTTTTGTCCCTTTTACAAACGTGTTTACAGTTATGATAAACTAGATTATACATCTTATTTCAAGTTAGACTTGTGTAACTAACATTATTGTATTTCTTTCTTTGTAGACCAAAACCAAGGGGTTTTAAATTGGTGGCCTTGCAGTTCATGAGTTGAAGATCTACAAGTTTATCCACACATACTGTACCTTGTTCAATGTTGTGATGCTTACCCACAAGGCTCTTTGCTAACACACCCCTCAGGAGCAATATGGTATGTTGAATATTGCCTACATTATCATTTTACTTTTCCATTAATGGGTCAGGATTAAACAGCTTTCCTCCCAATTTTTTGGCAACTATGGAAAAATTAATCTCAAATAAGAATTGTTTACTTCAGAGAATCTGTTTATGGTTATAACTTTATATTAGGCATATTTGGTGTATTATTCTTCCTTGACTTCAGATATTGATTGCACAGTCCTTATTGGATTATGGCCCTTGAGTTACCATAAAATGTGAAATTGGCCTTGTCTTGATAAAATTCCAAAATAAATTGATGTGCATATGCATGTATGTTGGAAAATGACTATATCTTAATTTAGTTTTGTTTCCTTTCAGGTTGTGAATGTCTAAAAGAAGGAGGGTGGAAGCTGAACATGTCATTTGTATTTGGTTATTCATTGTACTTGAACATTAATTTTGGGAATCATTAAAACTTGTCAACCCATCTATGTTTAAATTTTTGCAGAGAAAAACATTTCATACTGAAACAATTGTCAAGGATAGCCGATAAAAGTGCAAGCACATTTTTCCAATGGGTTTCTGTGTTTTTGCTGAACGGACAGCAAGTGGGGTGATTCAAGGTATCACCTAGCTTGTTCCAAAGAGTCGCCTTGGTTCTTAAATGTGTATGGTACAGTGCCGATACACGCTAAACTACCTCTGGATTGCCAACCAGGTCATCTTTATGTTGGTTGGGAAACACAGAAAATGCTTCTGAAATGACCAAGTGCCCCAGCTAAGGATCGAACCTTGGACCTCTCAACTATCCCGGGTTTTGATTTGTAAACCACGATCTCACTTCAATTCCTTGCATGTTATGCAATTCTGTGAACATTTGTCAGCAATTATTTTCCTCCACATGTGGATAAGTTGATGATTCCCTGTGGTAGAGAAAGTACTGGTTCAGATACAGTAAATCAAGTATATTTTTAGCTCACCTGAGCACAAAGTGTTCAATGTGAGTTATTGTGATCACTCGTCCGTCATGATGTCCGTTGTCGTCTGTCCACACTTTGAAACAACATCTCCTCTCAAACTGTTTGGCCATTATTGGTGAAATTTGCCAGAATATTTTTTTTCCAATGTCGAAGGGAGACTATTGACATGTTATAGTACAATAGGAAGATATGTGACCAGAGGTTATTACTTACTGTAAATGAAGAAATTATTTTGTGCGATTTGAGTTTGCGGAGTTTGTGAATGGTAGAAATTCATGAAATTAAGTAGACGGGAAAACGATAAAATAATTATTATGGACATTAAAAAAAGTTAAAAATTGTAGTCGCAAATATGCCTATGACCTACAAAATGGGCAAGTGAGTGTTCACGAAAGTTATTTTGTTTACAGTAACTTTTGATAAAGTATGTTTAAAGTATATCAAAGAACTGTAAGGCTGCAGGCTAATAATTCATTTCAATGCTGTTTTAATAAAAAGGGAGACAAATGTTCTGTTTTAGCATGAACAGAAGCATCATGACCAATGATTTTATAAAAAAAACACACTGTTGAACATGATTTGCAAAAATTTGTGATGCTATAATTCATTTTAAGGCTTGTAAGTACTATTTTTGAGTCGTTTTCGCGCCATTTTCATTGTAAAGGGAGAAAATCCTGGTCTTATAGCGCAATAAGACGCACGCCAACCTATGTTTTTTTTGTATTATTCTGAAAGAGTACACTTATATCAATATCATTTGCAAAAATAAAAAAGATTCACTGTTTAGGAATTTTTTTTAGCTTGTAGAGCTATTTTGAGAGTTTTTCGCGCCATTTTCATTGAAAGGGGGGACAATTCTGGTCTGATAGCAAAAAAGAAGCATACTGACCTATGGTTTTTGTTACTATTCTGGTAGAGTACACTAATATTATCATCATTTGCAAAAATGAAAAATTCACTGTTCAGATATTTTTTATCAGCAAGTAGAGTATCATTTTGAGTCGTTTTCGGCTATTTTCATCGAAAAGGGGGACAATTCTGGCCTCATAGTGCAACTAGAAACATGCTGACCTATGTTTTTATCTTATTATTCTGAAAGAGTTCACTAATATCAACATCATTTGCAAAAATAAAAAAGATTCACAGTTCCGGTATTTTTTCTTAGCTTGTAGAGTACTATTTTGAGTCATTTTCGCGCCATTTTCATTGAAAAGGGGGACGATTCTTGTCTGATAGCACAAAAAGAAGAACACAGATCTATGTTTTTGTTACAATTCTGATAGAGGTAACTAATATCAACATCATTTACAAAACTAGACAAGTTTTACTGTTCGGATATTTATTATCAGCCTGTAGAGTACCATTTTATGTCATTTTCGCGCCATTTTCATTGAAAAGGGGAACAATTCTGGTCTGATAGCACAAAAAGAAGCACACTGATCTATGTTTTTCTTCCTATTCTGATAGAGGTCACTAATATCAACATCATTTACAAAACTTGGGAAAGTTTTACTGTTCAGATATTTATTATCAGCCTGTAGAGTACCATTTTATGTCATTTTCGCGCCATTTTCATAAAAAAGGGGGACAATTCTGGCCTGATAGCGCAAAAAGAAGTGCCCTGACCTATGTTTTTTCTTATTATTCTGATAGAGTACACTAATATCCCCATCATTTGCAAAAAGGAACAAGTTTTACTGTTCAGATATTTTTTATCAGCATGTAGAGACCATTTTGAGGCGTTTTTGCGCCATTTTCATCGAAAAGGGAGACAGTTTTGGCCTGATAGCGAAAATAAAGTGCGCTGACCTGTGTTTTTTTCTTATTGTTCCAATAGAGTACACTAATATCAACATCATTTGCAAAAATAAAAAAGATTCACTGTTCAGATATTTTTTATCAGCCAGTAGAGTATCATTTTGAGTCGTTTTCGCGCCATTTTCATCGAAAAGGGGGATAATTCTGGCCTGTACGCGCAAAAAGAAGCGCACTGACCTATGTTTTTTGTTATTGTTCTGATCGAGTACACTTATATCAACATCATTTGCAAAAAGGAATAAGTTTTACTGTTCCGATATTTTTTATCACCCCGTAGAGTATCATTTTGAGTTGTTTTTGCGCCATTTTCATCAAAAAGGGGGACAATTCTTGCCTGATAGCGCAACAAAATGCGTGCTGATCAATATTTTTTTCTTATTATTCTGATAGACTACACTTTTATCAACATAATTTGCACAAACAAAAAATATTCGCTGTTCAGTTGTTGTTTTTTTGGTCAATAATGTGTCTTTTTATTAATTTCAAATAGTAATTTATTGAAAATTTTGAAAATTCATTTCTTGTTAAAATCTATATGAATGTTATTAAGAGTTGTAATTGTGCATAGGTATGTTTGACTAATATGTTTGTGTACATCTGAACAAACAATAATAATTTCTGATGAAAAAAATGTGAATTTAATGCTAAAAAATCAGAATAGGTAAAATTTCATTATTTTTGTCATTTTTATAGAAAAGTGATGTTGCAAAAACCCATTTTGTGAAAAATCGAGTTCGCCGACCCCCTTTATTCTTTAGCCTATTGTCTTGAGCATAAAATTTCACATAAGAAAAGATGAGTTAAAAAAAGTTTCATTGTCGCAAAAAAACTATAGAAATCGTCTTTAAGTATTATTGTCATTAAATAATTCAATTCATTTTTGTGATACATACTTTTTTCGTGCTGGCCGTAAGCCGTTACCATGGGTTACAAATACATCCATATATCGAAAACGACGTATACTGATATAAAATAATTTTGTCAAATACACGTGCTATGGTTGTAGAAATGTCCATGCAAAATTATAAAACTATATCATTATGTTGGAGTAAATAAATCAAGAATTATACGCTATTCTGGGACAACCATCGTATTGCAACTTTCAATTTAATTATAGGTACAAAGATACATACTTCAAGTATATGTTTCTGATGCATGTTTCTGTGTACCTCATATCTGCATTTTCTCTGAATGTGACAGCCGCGTAAAGTTATTGAATTTTCGCGGACATTTAGATTCTATTATAGATACTTTATAATATTTACGTTCTTTCGTTTGGCATTGCACGATGTAATCATAAAGCTTTTGTTTTTGATGGCTTTCGAAAATAATAGATCGTGATTGCAAATGAATTACTTTTATTTCATTTATTTTGACATTCAATACAGGGACTTAATATATATACTCTTTCACGAAGTCGTTTTAATCTTCTGCAACATGCTTCTGATGTACCTATTTATCTATGTTTTCAGACAAAGTAGTTGATTAGAAATATTTCTTATACATTTGTGTTATTGTTACTAATTTCGTAATCATGCTCAATTATACGGACACATATGTTCCTGCACTAAAGACACCATCGAATGTATTTTGTATGTGAGTTTAATGAGATATAATACATGCAGTAAATCACATGTGCTGTCATGTCGAATTATCTATATTGTCATTTCTGCGATAGTATGGACGTGTGATCATTTACTTTATACCATGTTCGTTCCGATGATATCTACATTTGTATATTGTTTAATTACGTAAATTACGTATATTACCACATGGTGACCTCACTCAGTATATTTATCTATAAGGAATTAAGACAAGAGAACATAATTATTGAATAATCAGAAAACGACCGAATAATTTGACAATAACATCGGTATTATCAGGATAATATCATCGTCTAAACTTATGTGACGAAAAGTGTATACATGTAGCAGATTAAAACTTCGTAGGAATGACAATCACAAATTATGCAGCATCAAATACTTATAATGAATTTTCTTTTCCGGATGCGTAAGTAATAACGCAATTAAATGTGAGTAGTAAATCGACAAACGATCGAGTTGGTGAGAGAAAACATGAATAATATTGTAGGGTTTACGCATGCTTTATCGTGCTATTACATCTGCAGAGTCCCGAGGAATGGTTGGTGCCCAAGCCCGTCATGTATCACAACATCAAATATTAAATGTAAATTTGCAATAGTTACATGTCGTTATGTTTAGTTATGTGCTGTTCCATTTTGACTGCAAATGGCCAGTCATGCAGTACCAGAAAAGTTGTATTTATAATTACAACCAATAACGTCATTGAATTGATATACCGACATGTTCAATGAGCTTACACATTTCACTAAAAACTAGTACTGACAAATATAAACCTAGCATTTGACTTAGGTTATACATGTACAAATATAAACTTCAGATTTCACATTGGTTATCCATGTACAAATATAAACCTATCATTTCACCTAGGTTATCCATGTACAAATATAAACCTTGCATTTAACCAAGATTATCCATGTACAAATATAAACCTTGCATTTCACATAGGTTATTCATGTACAAATATAAACCTTGCATTTCACCTAGGTTATTCATGTACAAATATAAACCTTGCATTTCACCAAGGTTATTCATGTACAAATATAAACCTATCATTTCACCTAGGTAATCCATGTACAAATATAAACCTATCATTTCACCTAGGTTATCCATGTACAAATATAAACCTTGCATTTCACCAAGATTATCCATGTACAAATATAAACCTTGCATTTCACATAGGTTATTCATGTACAAATATAAACCTTGCATTTCACCTAGGTTATTCATGTACAAATATAAACCTTGCATTTCACCAAGGTTATTCATGTACAAATATAAACCTTGCATTTCACCTAGGTTATCCATGTACAAATATAACCCTATCGTTTCACCAAGTTTATACATGGACAAATATAAACCTTGCATTTCACCTAGGTTATACATGTACAAATATAAACCTTGCAATTCACCTAGGTTATACATGTACAAATATAAGCCTATCATTTCACCTAGGTTATTCATGTACAAATATAAACCTTGCATTTCACATAGGTTATCCATGTACAAATATAAACCTTGCATTTCACCAAGGTTATTCATGTACAGATATAAACCTAGCATTCCACCAAGGTTATTCATGTACAAATATAAACCTTGCATTTCACCTAGGCTATCCATGTACAAATATAAACCTGTCATTTCACCTAGGTAATCCATGTACAAATATAAACCTTGAATTTCACCTAGGTTATCCATGTACAAATATAAACCTTGCATTTCACCAAGGTTATCCATGTACAAATATAAACCTTGCATTTCACCTAGGTTATCCATGTACAAATATAAACCTTGCATTTCACCAAGGTTATTCATGTACAAATATAAACCTTGCATTTCACCAAGGTTATCCATGTACAAATATTACCCTATCATTTCACCAAGATTATACATGTACAAATATAAACCTTGCATTTCACCTAGGTTATCCATGTACAAATATAAACCTATCATTTCACCTAGGATACACATGCACAAATATAAACCATTCAATTCACCTAGGTTATTCATGTACAAATATAAACCTTGAAATTCACCTAGGTTATCCATGTACAAATATAAACCTATCATTTCACCTAGGCTATACATGTGCAAACATAAACCTTGCATTTCACCTAGGTTATCCATGTACTAATATAAACCTTGCATTTCACCTAGGTTACTGGCAAAGGAGTGATGACCGGCCGCTAGCAATTACCGGACAAACGGTCTCCTCGCTTTGTTTAGTATAATAAATCGTATATTTTTCTATAATAACACTCAGAATCATGTTTAAAAGGATTCTGGTAGAATTTTTTTTATCAAAATCAACAAAGCATTACTTATTTATCAAAAATATCGTCCGCCGCTGCGATGTTGACATTAGCAGCACCGGGGAAAATAATTTGTGTGTGCGCATGCGCGAAAGAGCGCGTGCGCCAATAATTTTCTATAGTCAAATTATTAAATTGAAAATTTCATGTTGAGACCGTGGCGTAGGAAATATTTTCCAAATTTTCACTTTGGAGGCACGGGTTCGAATCTCCTCGGCGGCTGATTTTTTTTTTTTATTTTTTTTTTTTAAATTTCAATCCAACACTAATTTTACCGCAATTAATAAAATATGTTCTCGGATATCGGAAAATTAAACATTTTAATATCATGTCCATACATTTTGAAAACTTTCAAGTCGTTTGAAAATATTTTTCTCGATTTTTTGGTCAACAAACACGGTACGGTATATTATTGATTTTAGCCTGTCTCAGAACGCCCCCTATCAGGAAAACATTGTGTGTCACGTGTTGTTATATCGTAAATCATGAATATTTTTGCATGCATGCGAAATAAGGACACTGTTCTAAACATTCCTGGCCATATTTTTCAAAATATTAATCGAGAAATATTTGTAACAGACTGTCCGGTCATTACTTCTGTACATCGTTGAAAAGGGCGGCAAAAGTACACATGTTTCGGCCCCGAATTTGGTAGTTCACGAGACGTCATATTTTTGGGTAATCTATTTTTAGAAACGACCTTGAACACAGGTATGTGTAAACACAATTTTTTTTTGAGGAAAAGTCGATTTTTAAGTTCATACGACGTATTTTAGGCCAATTGTGTCCGGTAATCACTCCTTTGCCAGTATCCATGTACAAATATAAACCTTGCATTTCACCAAGGTTATTCATGTACAAATATAAACCTTGCATTTCACCTAAGTTATTCATGTACAAATATAAACCTTGCATTTTATCTAGTTATTCATGTACAAATATAAACCTTGCATTTCACCTAGGTTATCTATGTACAAATATAAACCTAGCATTTCACCTAGGTTATTCATGTACAAATATAAACCTTGCATTTCACCTAAGTTATTCATGTACAAATATAAACCTTGCATTTTACCTAATTATTCATGTACAAATATGAACCTTGCATTTCACCAAGGTTATTCATGTACAAATATAAACTATATAAACCTTGCATTTCACCAAGGTTATTCATGTACAAATATAAACCTTGCATTTCACCAAGGTTATTCATGTACAAATATAACCCTTGCATTTCACCAAGGTTATTCATGTACAAATATAAACATTGCATTTCACCAAGGTTATTCATGTGCAAATATAAACCTTGCGTTTCACCTAGGTTATTCATGTACAAACATAAACCTATCATTTCACCAAAATAATGAAAACATCTGTGATAAGGTCATGACGTGTGGTTTTCAACCCAACAGATCGAAATTAAATAAACGAACGAACGAACGAACGAACGAAAAAGCGTTCACATAACAATAGTGTTAAGTTTGACTTGTAATGGTGTTAAGTCAAACACACTGTACATCACATTTAGACTACACAGAACTGGCTCAGAAATGTCTACAGGCCATACATGTTTATTACTGTTAAGCCTTGTTTTTGCGTGTTTCAAAATACCGATTTCCCGGAAGAAAAGAACTGAAACAATATCATGGCATGTTTTTGTCAAAAGTTAAAAACTTGATACCATTATGAGACAAACACTTCACTTCACTACAAGCATCATCATACCTTATTGTTATGCAAACGCAGTTTCGTGCATTCATTCCTTAGTTTAACTTCTATCTGTTTAATTGAAAGCGACACGCCATAACCTTATCACAGAACTCGTTATTATTTTTGTTATAGCTTTGTCGGCATTCATTCGTCCTTGATTACTAGATAGCTTTTGACACGAAATATCTCTGGCTTAGAATGAGAAGGCCATAACTACAAAATCAATATTTAGAGAAAACAAAAAAGTCACTCTTTACTTATGGTAAAACAATTTTTTTCAACTTCAGTTTGGTCAACATGACAAGTTCCTATTTTATTAGAAGTGCCTTATGATGAAGAAATCAAATATGCATTAGTCTTATAAGGTCGTAAGTGGCACTTATGACCTTCTCATTCTAAGCCAGCGATATGTCGATCTGTTTTGTTTTGAATTCCCGTGACGTCACAGCTTACTTGTCATAGGAAGACATCTTTCGGTTGCATGCCCGTTATTCCATACATTATTGTTTACGATCTATACTAAGCAAAACAGCTAACCGAACGCTTATGTTTTTTATGAATATTTATAGAACTATCCATAGGAATTGTCTGAAACTTGGCCTGAAGTATAATGAAAGCATTAGAAGGCTGGTGGTAAAATTTCGTCATAATATTTAATTTGCATCATCGTCAAAATATGTATTTAATGACAGCACCCATCAACATGAAATTCACAAAATGTACAATTAGCATATTTTATGAATGAGCAGCGGTTTTTACCGTACAACTTTTTTATTTATTAATATTTTTGCACAAAAGTTTGTGTATTTGTTATTTACGATCTTCGGGTGCGATTTAAGTAGTTTCTTTTTCAAAAATGCGAAACGGAAGTTCACAGAACCATGAAGTAACAGAACCAGACATATAATCTTGAAATTCATGAATAAGCGTTCAATAATGCAAGATTTTAGGTTTATTCTATACACATTTTAAAAAGACTAATCGCTAAATCAATAAAACAAATAGTGAAACTCGATATCATGCGATTTGGTCACAAAAACATAGATTTTTTAATTTTTCAAAATTATGATTATAATTTTCAATGGTCAAGGGGAGGTAATTTGATCGAATATCTTTTGTGTGGATAAATGAGGGTAATTATTGACTTAATTTTGGTTTTATTCTCAGGATTTTAATATTTATTTTTGCTTCCGTTATCAGAATATACACTTAAAACAATCTTTATTACTAAAGCGGGCATTTAAAATTTGTCGAACACCTGATGAACGCACTTCAAAAGTGTCCTGTATACTGAATGGAGAGAAAAACACGTTTTTTCAAACACATGCAAAAAAGTCCTCAGGACTAATATTTATTATTGTTTAAAGTCAACGAGTTTCACTTATGCATGACAATACAATTTTATGGGAAACTGTAGTGAATGAACTTAAAAAGATGTACAATTATGCAAGAGTTATCCCACTTGAATTTGCTAGTTTTCTTTGCTCCTGTGATTCCCAATATACTGTTTTATGTAATTTTATGTGCATTGGTATTCACACACGTGGAAGAAAAGGAAATAATGTTTGTGATAATTTAAATCTGTGTAAAACTGATCTGTCTGATTGATACCCTCCAGGGAGCGTAATTGCCGCTTTTCCGCGGCCTACCTTTGACAAATGCGCCATGTTTTTTACATAATATTTTGTTTTTCCGACTAACAAACACCCATGCTACACAACATATACACAAAACTTGTGCAATTCGAGAGCAATCGATCACAACCTGCAAAAATGAGATTTGAAGCTTTTTCGTTATGGATGAGTGATTTTGGCATGTATTTTCATGTGGTAAGCTGCATAAGGTGCATTATCTATATTGAAATAACTATGCAAAATTTTAAGTTTGTGAACGTACAGGATACTGAAATATTCAAATTTAAAAAGTGTTCGGTTAGCTGTTTTGCTCAGTATACATCATATGGCAAGCATCTTAGCCAATCTGCTTTGAAGGTTATAGTCATCGCTTAGTTAGGGTTGATGGACATTAACTAATAATTAATGTTTTGTCACAGCTCCCTCTAACGTGTGTCTCCTCAATATTTATTTTGACTTTCGAAAGCAGCGTACATGTGCATTTATGACGTCATCGTGCCGTATTTGATAAAATAAAACTGTATTTGGTTGCTTGTGATACTAAACGTATGCATCAGAAGGAACAGAACAATAGGGAATCACTATTATTATTATAATTGTTTGACTTTGTAATCTTTGATCATTTATTTCTAAGAACGACAAACTTCGAATGGTTTTCGTCTGATGAATTTAAGTGTATGGTATTATGGGTAACTATTTGCCGATAGAAATCACATATGACCTAAGTTAGTGACAGTAATTTGACATCTTAGTTAAATGAGGCAATAGTAACTGTTATGTAAGACATTAACCGCTAGATGAGTTCCCCGTTGCTTCACTGATATTGTTAAGAAATCAAATAGTTCTATACGATAGTAACCCATAAGTTAGTTCCCTGTTGTTCCAGTTTACTCAGTTGTATTCATCGTAAAAAAATCCTGATTTTGTTGATGATCTCAAATGTACATATTGCTTTAATCTGCTATATCCATTAATAATGGGGTGTTCCGTCAAGTACACGGAGCATTGTTCAGTCCCTGAATTGTCACTTAGCATGTTTGTCCTCACGTTTCGTGCTTATTTCTCATTTCTGTTTTATACAACGCTTCATTTAACTAGAAGCACCACATGTGTAACTGGGTATTTCTGATATTTATACACATGAATAGGTATATTACCATCAAACGCGACTGGAATTGAAAGGAACTTGAATGAAATTTTAATGAAATAGAGTTCCAAAGGATAGACAATTTCCCAACAACAATATATTTCATCGGTGTGTCTATTCCACAACATGCCTTTAAGTTATGATTCAATAATAGTTACTCAATAAACAAATGACACACTGGTTTACTTTACTTCTGAAGAGTAATTCCATTTAAATACTATGTAATGAAATAAAATACAGTTAATGTCGGCAATGATGATTTCAATTAAATGACGCATTGGCAAGTCCTTTATATATTTAATCATTTTCTGTAGGCTTACACGAACAGCGTGTTAGATTTAATAAGAAGAACAGTTTTGAATCTGTCAGATAAATAGTATCTGTCAATTATTTAGAGTTTTGAAAATGTTTGTGTGTCATATATTTGACATTTAATTACTTCAGTGAAAATAATAGATAAAGTACTTCAAGAAACTGCTTCTGGTTCAATCACCTTTGTGCTCTATTTCTGTTAATATTGAGCTGTAGCCATGTAAGGTTTTGTAGATATACTATATTAGAATATTCTCCAATCTAAGACATTATTAAAAAGCTGCTTCGAAGATTAAACTTATCTTTGTTCCCATATTGACTGCAAGGGGTATGGTGTCCGTTGCCTAAGCAAAGAAGTACGTAGAGAGATGTTTTCAAAACCGCTAAGTGTATTACTTCAAATACAGACAAGTTGATTATTCAAGAATTCTTCCCAGACATCCCTGGAGATCAATCTTTGCTAGCTATGAACTGACACCAATAACATATCAAGAGTGCAACTTTAATAGTTTGTTTATTTAAACAAACGAAACATATTACATTAACATGTGTATATCATCGCATGCAACACATACTAATGTAACATAAATCTGTGAAAAAAAATCGTAGTGTAGCACATGTACATTTTCGTATTTCTAATATTATGCTCGGCTAATAATTCAATAGTTACTAGAGATGAAAAGTTGTATATCTAAGACAACCCACCCACACGGAAAATAATTGAAATATATGTACGTGGTGGAGCAAAATATTTTAGAATGGCTATAAACCTTTGCATGCACGAAAATAATTTCAAAATGCGGTACATGTGAATAAATATATGCCCGTACTGGTTTTGTTCGAGTTGAAACCAATACTTGATTTGCAAGTTCCTCATATTTATACACATACCTCTACTGAACGTTCTGTCAACAGGCTAAACTGGTAACAATTATTTCAAGCAGCTAAAACCGCGCATGTTGAAATACATATTAAACATACTGGCCAATGTATATGGGTAAATAAAATCAAGCGAGTGGAAACAAAATATAATCTACTATATTGAGTACAGTAAAGTACTTAGTTTTAAGTTTTATCTTTAAAACAATGCACTTTAAGGGCATAATACATTTGAAATTATAAAGAGTGCAAAAATCATCAACAAAAGAAATATAATAGATGTGAATTAAAGGGTGGCAAATACAAGCATATGCACAACACGTTTGTAGTTCTGGTTTGCCAAGGGAATTAAATATAGTAAACTTATGCAGAAAGACAAATGTTAATGGTATCCCTTATATGATTTAAACCATTACGTAAATTACATTGTGAAACCGATGTGGCCTTTGTTTTTCCGAATATTAGGGCGGCGATCGACATACATTCATCGCGTACATTGTCGCAATATGCTCTGTTGGAAGTAAATTATAGACAATCAACCAAATGATAAGTTATACTTTGTACGTGTATATTATAAATTGTGAGAGGATCGGTAGGCTAGAGGTTGGTGCGCACTTTGGGATCGGGATCAACCCCGCCTGGACCAATGGTTAATTTTTTTTCTGAGCAAGAATTATCCATATTTATGCTCTATTCCACCAAGGTGTAAATCGGTACCTGTGAGGACAGTGTCTATTCCTGGACGCAACCGATCAGTGTTGGTCTCATCCAAAGGAAAGAAATCGTCTCCACAAGCAGACACGAACATAGGTTGCCATAGGTAGCTTAATGGCCAAGGGAAGTTAAAATGTCAAAGGGTGGTTGGTGGGGTGAATTCAATCCATGAATATTGGTAAGTTAACCATTGTATGTGAAAGGCCGAGGGCCATGCTTATATGTTCGCGCTATAATTCCAACCATGATCTAGATAGGTCATTGTATTATTGGTGTGGCACATTAAGTATGTATAAGAACCATTATAAAGTTCACGCACTCATTGTTGCAGCTAATTAGGATACAAACACCGTGTGATAAATTGCATCTCAAATTTAATTTGCACCATGGCGGTTGTAACAAGTAAATTTATTCAACCAACTATATTTCCCGCGTTGACGTAGTTTTGCTGTAGAAGGAAGCCCGTAAATGTGGTGTAAGGTGGCATGTGTCCATGAAACGCGTCGCCCGTACGTCCCAGAATAGCAACATCATCCCCTTTGTTGAGTTCAAACAGCATGGTCTGGCTGCTCATGGCATGTTGATCATCATGCATATATAGCCAGGATTTCTGCACACCGTTTACTGCTAGGTATGCCCAATTGTCTCGGCTGTCATATGATAGGATGCTTGTGGAGAATACATAAATACCAGCAACGGGAGCGACAAAGCTGCCAAAGTGAGGATTGTAAGCGTTTCCGACGTTTGTAATCACGTGATCAAATTTGACTGTTTGGTTGTCACCAACATGGAGCAAGTGTGTGGACAATCCGGCGGAGAAGGCAACCTGAACTTCATTATCCACTTGACGGCGGATTCTGTTGATTTCATTAGGTTTCTGCTTCACCGTTTCTGTGTAAAAAATAAATTCATTTTAAAAATGCTCAATAAAGCTAAATAGTTGTATTGATCGTCTCTCAACCACTGTATTCGTTTATTTGCTGGTTCCGTCCATAGGCATTTGACAGGTTTCGTCCATAGGCAATTGACAGGTTTCGTCCATAGGCAATTGACAGGTTTCGTCCATAGGCATTTATTTAATTTCAAGTGTTATTATTATTGTACACCATGTCGTCGTGCATTTGCTTGTATGTACATACATGTAACTAACATTTTGACATTTCGGCATGACAAGCATAACGATAAACGCCGGTGGAAATCCTAACAATTACACCATCGATGTTAAACGTATGACGTTACATTCCTTCTTATTTTCGTACATTATCAATATACCGGGTACACGTTTTACAGGTTAAACAATCAAACTTATAATACCTATCTTTTCCGAAAAAAAATGACCGCGATTCACTCTTGTGTGATATTTTTGTAGCCAATGTCAAACCGGGAAGGCTAAATTATAAAGTTTCGACTTGACGTATTTTTGCATATACTCGTATGACGAGAGATTTAATGTTTACCTTACCTGTAGGTGTAGATGCTGCCTGACGTGCCTGTAAACCAGCTCTAAGTTCACTGTTGAAGTTTCGGTCTGTCCCGGATGTGGTGATTCTATGTAGTAACGACTCGATCGTCTTGTCTTTTGCCTTTAGGATGGTACGCATCTTCACCATGTCGCCTCTCTGGTGAGCCAGCTCTGATCTGAGCGTCTGTATTTCTTCTGCTTGCTCAGCATCGCGTTTCTCTAACCTATCCACGCGTTCTAGTAGTTCTCGGATGATTGGACTTGACGTTAGTTCCTCGTCAGAATAAAGATGCTGTCCCTGTGTTGCCAACGCAACCGAGGTCCATAAAAGAATTGGTACACAATTAAGTAAAATCATTTTGACAAACAGTATCGTATTTCAGAATACTTGTGTTTATAGTTGGCTACGTAATTGTATACATTTAGTTAATGTCTTATCAGTTCTTATCATTATGAATTTGACTTGATCTTCGAACTTCTATTAGCCTACTAGCATGTTTATAGTTAATTATTTATAACCCCGGTTGTATGTCGTTATAACCGAGACCCTCTTATCATACTTCTGCAGAAAGTTTTGACAAGATGTCATATGTATATGTAACTGGTAACAATTATTTCAAGCAGCATTTCGAGATGTATTGAGCATACATGCCAGCGTATATGGGTAAAGAAAAGCAAACGATTATAAACAAATTATAATGATTATAGCATATGGAAGTGCCAAGTACTAAGTCTTATCTTTAAGACAATGTACTTTAAGGGTGAATAAGACATTTGAAATAAAAAATAGTACGAAAACATTATCAAAATAAATGTTATTGAAGGGGAAAGAAAGGGAGGCAAATACAAACGTACTCGTATGCACAACATATTTGTAGTATTGGTTTACCAAGGGAATTAAATATAGCAAGCATATTCAGGAAGGCAAATATTAACGATATCCCTTTTATGATTTAAACCATCACGAACATTTTGTGGACTTAATTGCACTGGTAGTTTATGTTTTTGATTGAAAACTTACTTTTACATGCACGTAAACATTTAAAGGCAAACACGTATTGTTTAATCTTGGTCGTATAGTGCCTTGAATAAGCAAACGGGAAAGTGAACATTCTTCGGAACAACAGTAATTGATTCATGTGGATGGACATAATTACGTCTAGGCTGACTGTTTGTCTAGTAGACACAAACACCCCTATATTTGTATCACTGCCTCTCTAATTGTATGGGGGTAGTTTTCTTTACCATTGGTCATTCCATAGTGAGGAGTAAGTGTTTCCATTACTCACATTGTTTCTGTAATTTATACATTTAGATACACAGCGTATGAAGAGAACAATTATGTGCAACATCTACAAGTAATGTGTAAACGTCGTGGACTCATCCGTTTCCACAGACTCTCCGCTTCCTGTACAAATATGGTATGGATCAGACATGGTATATAACATTCATTCTGAAATCGTCCATATTATGATATACCCTAGACTATATACTCAATCTCAGGTTATTGTTAGTATTCGATACAAACAATATGTGGTCATATTGGGTTCCCCTATCAAATTAGTCTAAAACATCCTTCTTCGAATGAAGAGACAAAATCGTTGTGCGTGATAACAGGAATCCGTGTGCCAAAGTTCCCAGTGAGTTTAACACCCATACAACCCACCAAACATTAACTATATCGTGACCTTGACTGAGCATCGCAGTTCCTAATCGAACCAGCGATAAATCCGAGAAAGAGTTATTAACCAAGTAATAACTTTATTTGGTCCGACATAGGACCATCGTTACAACTATCAATATTCAAATGTTGCCATTTTTCCTCCCTCCCCCAAATAAAAGCCGAATATTGTACAACAGTGAATAAAGCGTCATCCAGGCCATGATAAATAAGATTTCTCTGTTAGCATCGAATAATATTTCTTTATTTTTTATAGTTTATTTCATCATAGTCAGCAACTATAAACATATTGGGCAATACGGTAAATTTTTGTTTATTTTTTCATATCAACCGTATAGTATTACCTTTTATGTTTTCGGGTGATAGAAGATAGAATGATAGAATGGAAATACAAGAAAATGGTCAAAAGGGCCATACTTGGTCAGCTTGGTAGCAACATAGGCCCCTAAATGGTAGCTTGATTCTTTTAATTCTTCTCGACAGTAAAATATTCAAAACTAATCATGTAACCTTAAAAGTGAGATATGTCGACTTAATTTGTTCTTTCAACATGTTCGATGCATTACCTTGACATACGCGGCACTATGCATCATGTCACTCCATGCCCCCGTGGATTCCATGTAAAACAAACATTTCGCCTTGACAATTTGTCATTATTCGGTTTCCCCTGAAGGTCCCTGATAGTTTTGTCTTGCATATTTTAGGGAATGTTTGTGGCGCCTCTTTGGCTAAAAAAGACATAATTAAGTAACAAACCAACTACCAAAATGGTCCTCAAGGGCTTTAATATACCTTTCATCTTCATTCATACAATCTAATATACTAGTATTTCGATTTCCGCCGATGGTCCCGAAATCCCCTCAGGACATTTTGAAGGTCTATGTGGCAGTCGTTTGGCTATTGACTAAACATGCTTGGTGAATTAACTATGTACAAGTTCGAATCCAACCATTAAGTTTTCACTATCACTCAATAAATAGTTTTGAGAGGTTCGAACAGAATATTTTAAAACCACGACAGTTTAATGATTTTCTAAATTTATTTGTAAGTTAGACAGAGGCAGTGACAGAGCCTTGACACCCAGAGAGGAGATAATCATATAACGGTACACCTGTATCTCTTCAACCTCATTTAAATCAGACCCATATTAGCTCCACTAATTTACACTGATATATATCTGACAACACTCCGTATGGGGTCATGTCGATCTTATTTAAACTTTATTCATACAGAGTTATTCTACGATATATACGGTACCCACCATTAATAAGTATACACTTTTCGACGGATGCAGAATGAAATTTGGTTAAATTATTCTATATCTGTTTATCAGACGGTCACAACTATAGTAATTTTTGAAACAACAGTTACTAAACCAGTCGAGGATGTGATGCAGATTTTCTGAATTAAAAAAGCATGGGGTCAAAGGTGCTTATTTTCCGTCTTTTTATGACCAAAATGCCTTTCAAGAAATGCAAAGAAACTTAATATTTTACATCTAGGGTAGCAATCAATGTCTTGTCTTTACACTTAATAAACAAAAATTATTCTTGGAATTCAAAAACATTGTTGTTTCTCGGTTCTGCAAATAGTGTTTTGCAGTAAAATAAATGGAGAAAAAGCCTCGGTTAACTTATTTTTGGTTGACACTGTATACAGGTAAATAGCCATACTACAGTACAATAAGCACTAGACAGATCTTATGCGGTGTAATCAGATCTAACTAACCGTGTAAAGAAATTAAGCAAATTCAGGATAAAACTCTAAAAGCCGAATTCGATTTATTAAGTTCAATACTAAATGAAATATTGAAATTTAAATAGTGCCATAATATTGAATGTTATACGTCGAGGGTGCTTATGAAAAATGAATCAAGACTCTTATGTTCATTAATCATACGTGTAAAACTGGTATGTTTAAATTTCCCGTTGCACACGATTGTTTCTAGCACCCGTATACTGTGAACATACATGAACAGTTTGTTAACAAAATCGACCTCAATGTTAATGTTTCCTTAGTTCAAGAATGAGAGTTCTTATCTTTCTGGTCATAAGTGAATTAATCTTCTAGAGTAAGGCCGGTATGTTATGCGCGCTTCCGCCAAAAAAACATCCTGGTTGAAACTTGTACGGTATATTCCATATCTCCGCGTTCATTGCACGCATACGTCGCCCGCATTGCGTGTCCGCAAAGAATCGTTCAGTGAACGATATTTTACGTATGCGGACATACTTGCATGTATTTCACGGATTGCACACCAAACTAAAGGGCATATTTGGTCTTAACAAAGGTTATACTGTTTTTTAAAAGGTATTGTTTCGAATTTTATGTAAGCGTTGTAATGTAATGTGAATTACCAAGAGCGACCAAGTATTAAGCAACAACCTCATTTAAGCAGTTTAATTATTTTGTTCTAGAAGTAACTCTTTATTTTACATTGTATTTGTTCTTAGCAACAACTTTTGTTCAACAACAACTTTTGTGTTCCTGTAGGTTGAAAACTAATATTCATCAAAAGACGTTGTAATGTTACTAAGCTTATACTTGACATAGTACATCAACGTAGATCAATCACTTGATACGTGGAATAGGGTATCCGTGTCCGTATGCGGAATGCGCACGCGGACCACGGACGCATGCACATGGAATACCTTAGAAATTAAAATTGTACTCTGTCTATTGAGGTTGCTGAGATAAAATTAAGTATGAATTTTATGAAATTTTTTAACTAACTTCTTTAACACACTGCGCGTCTCCTATAAATAGTGTAATATTGATATAAACACTTACACATTGATAGTTTCAGATCCATCAGGGTGTCAGTGCAAGTTTGGGGCTTCTTATGATACAGGTAGTGAGGCCTTGTATTGTTGTTGTTGTTGTTGTTGCTGCTGCTGCTGCTCCTGCTGCTGCTGCTCCTGCTGCTGCTGTTTCTGTTGCTGTTGTTGTTGTTGTTGTTGTTGTTGTTGCTGTTGTTGTTGTTGTTGTTGTTGCTGCCACCAGCATAATCAACACAGCGACCAGAACCAGTATGGTTTCAAACTGAAAAAATGTTAAGCCGTTAATATGATTTCACACGAGGCAGTTGGAAGAAAGAAACAAAAAATCACTCGAAGCTCTTAAAAACGTTAAATACAGTGCACCAATACTCTTACTAACGCTACATGCAATGTGCAATCTTATAGAATTGGAAAATGTTAAATGTTCCCGGCATCCCCCCCCCCAACTCCTCCTACAAAAAGGCCACCATGACAGCAAATTAAACCATGTTAAAAAAAGAATGAAATATCAAATTAACAACACACATCGGCCGAGTGGCCAGATACCCAGTGATCTAACCTAAAGCATACCAACAAGCGTATAACATTTACTAGAATAGTATAATCATAATGTGATAAATGACATAGAATTATTAATATTTATCAATATTTTGTTTTCAATTTTAGAACATCAATGCTACATCTGCAATGGTTACGCTAATTTACAATTATTACAAGAAAATAAATACAAAAAAATATATATGACTTTAATTCCTTGTTGACCTCAATTGTTATTTTTATTTATTATTTTCTTTTTTCAACTTCAGTTTGATTCTAAACTTCCTGTTTAATTTTAAAATTACATAAAATTTTCCGCAGTTTCTGTTGCATTGAAGTCTAAATAGATCTAATTACGAATGGTTAAGCCAATGTTGTGATCGCAAACATATTTTAGCCATTCGGAAAGAAACCACAGGTAACTGAGTCACTGAATAAAATATGAAAAAGAAGTTAAACAAATCGTTTACAGCTACGTATTATGAAATTTCTATAACATAATTATCTTCATCAATGATACCTTTACTTTTGATACAAACGGTATATTCGTTAAATTGAACAACAGTCTAGTTTGGTCATTTGCCCTCTTATAACATCAATTTTAAGCAAATAAAGAATTACTTACCCATCGTGTCTGCATTGTTCTTGCTGGCCGTCAATATCCAGATGTAACAGAAAACACACGCTAGTGATTTTTGAGCGTGAGATTTTATTGATGTTCTTCCGGAACTCGAAATCAATAAGACAATCGAAACGATTGTGTGGTCGAATACGCTCGAACATTAGACACTTATTTTTGGTTTGTTGTCTTGCTTGAGGCCTGGTAACAACCCGACGTGCCTGTTTTAGCACGCAAGTTGTTTGCAAGGCTACGACCGCTACGGTTATTTTCGAAAACGCGGAAAGATTGAGCGATTCTTTGCGGACACGCAATACGGACGACGTATGCGTGCACGGAACGCGGAGACATGGAATGTATCCCACAGATTTCAATCAGTTCGTTTATTTTTTGGAGGACGCGGAAATGCGGAAACAGAACACGGACGCGTGCACATGGAATACCAGCCTTATTAAGCTCATAATTGGTGTATTACGTCAACGTTTCTATATGTAGATCTATTAGCGGATACATGGAATGGGGTATCCGTGTCCGTTTGTGGAATGCCGATACGGAACGTGCACGCGGTCGGTATTCCATGTGCACACGCCCGTGTTCCGCGTATCCGTGTCCGCCAAAAAACGGACTGGTTGAAAACTGTGGGATTTATTCCATGTTCGCGTTCCATGTACACATACGTCGTCCGCATAGCGTGTCCGCAAAGAATCGCTCAGTGAGCGATTTTTGACGTATTCGGACATATTTCACGCATAAGCACATTAAGTTGAATGGTAAATTTGGCCTTGACAAAGATTATACTGTATTTAAAAGGTATTGATGTGAAGAATATTTAAGCACGGTAATGTAAATTGTATTACACAGAGCGGTCCTGTCTTGAGCAACAACCTCGATTTAGCGAATTAATTATTTTGTTCCAAAATGACCATTTATTATCAATTCTACTTGTTCATAACAATCACATCTGTTCAAAACTGACGGTTGTGTTCCTGGTGTTACTAAAGTAATATTCTTTAAAAGACGTTGCACTGTTGCTTAGCTCATACTTCGTATAGTACATCAACGTTTCTTTATCTATCAATTAGCGGATACATGGGAATAGGGTATCCGTGTCCGTATGCGGACTACGGATATGGAATGCGCACGCGGACCACGGACGCGTGCACATGGAGTATCGGCCTTACTCCGCAATTGAATTCGCTATATGGACGTTGATGTAGGGAGTGTAGGAGCGGAATGTCGCCTGGGTGTTCGAGGATGGTGCAATCATGTTTGTATAATAGTATAATATTTAACACTGTTTCATAGTGGCTCATAGTGAGTATTGTTTATGTTTGAACGTCTCAAAGTATATTACAGATTACTGCGTACTCACTATCAAGTGAAACACAATTGTAAATCATTTAATATCCGTGTTATCAATGCACTATCGCTATCGTTTATAGGCCCGACTATTAACCCCAACACCAAAACTTAAAAATTGTAACCGCCCCTGGTTACAATCACAGGTAACAGTATCGTTGAAAAAGAAATTAAAAAAAAAAATTGAAAAAAAAAATTCTCGAAATTTAGGTATTATATAGTACCTAAATTTCGAGAATTTTTTTTTTTTTCAATTTCTTTTTCAACGATACTGTTACCTGTGGTTACAATAGAGGTAGAATTTGAACCAGTGGGTACAAAATGTAACACGCCAAAATCTCGTTCATTCATTGTCTGTTTAAGAAAATATCTGTATAAAGTAGGTATAGAATATATACGTAGGTTTATGATTTAACAATCAATAAAGCATGTAATTCAACCGCAGCTGAGATACTAGTATTTAACTTTAAACCTTCAAATTCATTGCACGTCAAAATAGGTTGCCAATATTTGTTGCAATGTAAATCAATATGAGTTTACCCAGCGATTGCTGTCCTTAATGTGGGTTAGCTTATTTTCGGAAAATAGATACATGTAGACGAATGTTTGATAAACACTCGGACAAAATGGCGGCTAGTGATCAGTCTAAATGTTCTACGGACGTAACTGAGGATAATAGAACTGCCTGTTGTTCACCATGTTCAGATGATGGGAGTTACACCGCTGCTGGACATTACTGTGTGGACTGTGAGATGTATTTCTGTGGAAAATGTCTCAAATATCACAACAAAATGCCGGCGTTAAAATCTCATCAAGTGAATGATATTGATTCGACTGTTACAGGCACGTCAGATGATACGGTCAAAGACCGAGAAGACCTATCTACGGAGACTATCAGATGTACTATACATCCAGACAAACAGATAGATACATTCTGCAAGGACCATAATGAAGTGTGCTGTGGAACATGCGCCCTGGTTAAACACAGGTATATATGCAAATAAACTCTATTCTACATGTATATCACAGGTATTGATGAAGACTACTAAAACGAAAACAAAAAATACAAAAAAATGTTTTCGTTCTGCTTCGTTATCAATGATACAGTTACCTTTGAATTTTGTTGGTTAAATTCTTAACTCAATTTGCATTTCATAATACAGCGTTATTGATTAATAACTTGACGTGCTATTCCCATATACTAGTAATAAGCTATACAGTGTGTTTTACAATTGAATATGGCACGCTTTGAGATAAATCATAATTTATAACTCCGAGCGAGGTGTAAGGGTACGCGTATACTCACTTCGACGAATTACGTAAGGTAAACAAACCGGAATTATGACGGGATTTCAGTTTAAATGGTCATCTGTTAAGCGCATAAACTAACCCTTTCTTGACTGATTCAATCAATGTGTAATATAATAATCGTCGAAGAACCTTTACAAATATATAATGCATTGACTAAATCACCATGCACCATTATTAAGCCTACATTGGTAAATATAGTACCACCTGGTTAGGACAAGCCTACGTACGTCCTATTGCAATATTTGTCATGGAGTTGTGTCCTTTGTCAGATAGGGTGTTCAACAGGCACCAACATAACAATAATGAGGTATGTTTAACGTTTGCGTCCCACATGGCCTTGACCAATAACAACTCTTCTCTCTCTTTTTAAGTAAAGTGTCTATGTTTCGTTTTCGTATTTTTACAGATTATGCTCAACTGAATCAATTGTGGAGGCATCTCAAGGCATACAGTCCAGCCCAGATGTAAAAGAGAGCAAAGATGCCTTAACACAGGTACTTAGCCAATTGAAAGAAGTGAAGGACAAACGAACTGAGAACATAGTTCGTGTCGATCAGCAGAAGCTGGAACAGATTGAAACTGTTGACTCGTATGAGGAGAGGATGATTGCAAAAGTTAAGGAGCTGGCCAATATGTCGAGAAAAGAAATACGTTTAAAACATCAGGAACACAAGACAGCCCTTGACATTGACATCGGAGCTTTAGATGCTGCTATGACAACAACTGCATCATATGTCGATAAACTGAAACATACCGGTAACGACCTACTGCTGTTTGCCAATGTTCATAACAGTAAGACAGTTCTAAAAGACGGGGAAATGCTTCTTGAAGCCATGGTGAAGGAATGGAGAGATAAAGAAATCATATTTCACGTTGATAGAACACTCGAGCAATACGTTGATAGAATGAAATCGTTAGGTCATTTGGACGACGGATGTCCTATTAAAGAATATACGGCAACATTTCAGAAAAACATTACGATAAAACGGTACAACGAAGAAGACACCCGTGTCTATGATATGTGTTTCATAGATTCAGGTTACCTGCTTGTGACTGACTATCATAATTGTAAACTGAAACGATACAGCTCGGATATACAGTATAAAGATGAGATAAAGTTATCGGGTAAACCTGTTGCAGTTTGTGAAATAGACAAACAAGCAGTAGCTGTGAGAATACATGAAACTAGGGTTGTACATATTGTATTAGTTGACCACTCCATGAACTTTGAATCTTCATTCACACTTACTGGCGATGGAAGAGGAATAGCGTATGATGCTAGAACAGAGGAATTATTTGCCTGTGAGGATGACAAAGTAAGCGTATATAGTAAAACTGGAAACAAACTTAGAACGTATGATAAGGATCCAAATGGTGAATCGAAGTTTTTAGCTTTAAGGCAGATTTCACTGAGTGCGAACAATCAGGACATTTATGTGACTGATATTAACGGCGGCTTGATCGTATTTGACAAGAAGGGATATTTGAAAATGAAAGTCCCGGATATCAGTAATGCATTTCCATTGTGTTTATTACCTGGTAATATTTGCCTAACAGGAAGCCGTGGCTCGGGTAGGATTGTTCAAATAGACAAACTGGGTAAACAGGTTGGAACGGTAATTGACACCAATGACGGACGAAAAACATCACTCTGTGTTATGTATGACCGGGAACATTCAAGACTGCTTGTTGGGGGATATCCAAGCCTGATATCGGTGTACACGATATCTGTGAAATAAACACACGAATAAACTGTATTCGAAAGCGGTTTCAGATGATTGAAGCTCATTTACTGATAAGATAAGCACTTGAGATGTAGATGTGTCAAACTGAAATGGATTGTTAGATGGCTGGTGTAATATTTAATATTTATTTCATGTATTCCCTAAGATAAGCACTTGAGATGTAGATGTGTTAATTTGAAATGGATTGTTAGATGGCTAGTGTAATATTTAATATTTCATGTATTCCCTATAACGAGCTGCATTGTGCATTTGCTCCGCGTATGTGGATCTATAAAAAAGATCCGAGCATACTGGTACGTATATCCATTGATTGTTTTCATTTACATATTAAGCATCATGTATTAGGGCAGTGGTTGCGTGATTGTATTGAATTGTACATGTACACATCGTTCTTTAATATAAAGACATTATTTGGTTATTTGAATAACATTTTATTATTGAATGTTACATTGTAGGCCTACGTGTGGTATGCTACTATTTACATTTAAAACCAGATGTTCAAACGTGTATAAGTCTAACGCAATATTCTGCAATGTCAATATAAACAAAACTCTCTGACCATTACATCGATTTAGGGAGAGCGGAAATGTATTTTACTTGCTCACTTCTATTCACCAAGTAAATTAAAATAATGGTAAAGCTTGGCCACATTGAGATGAGCCTGACCTATTGTTTAGCATAATTTAACAGTCGATATATTGTCTACGTTTACAGCACCGCGTGTATGTTTTCATATTCGGGGAGTATCACGAAGACGCTCAAGATGTAATACAAACACAAATCTGAAATACCGATATTGCACGATTTGCTTCCGGAAATTGATATAATCAAAGCAAAAATCTTGTAATATATTCTTGCATAAAGGTCATGCTCAAGTCACAATAGCCAAGCTATACACATTGAAAAAGATAATCCCTTTTCCAATATCCTTATATGTTGTTGTTCCTGATCTGCCTGTTTACTTTAAGTGGCACAGGTCCCAATACCGCGTTAGAGTTATACTTGAACTTGCCTAGATCATAATAAACATTTCTAACTTAACGAATATTTGCTGTTTTGTATGATTTTATTTATCGTCGCTATCGGATGATCCATGTGGGCGAGGCCCTAGAAGAGATTAGTCGTTTTAGGTTTCGGGTATAGTGCAGATACAGGAGGTATACTTGTTCCAGTGACACCGCTGGTTCTTTAACATGCCAGGTGTATAGCACCCATACATTGGACATCGGTTTAAAGTATCATCCGAAAGAGTGAAAGAAGTAAATTTAGTCGGTCAGCCCTGGGACTCGAAACCACAGTCCCGAGATCAGAAGTAGTGTGCTCTACCGACTGAGCTTAGCGGACTGACAGACGAAGATTTGTTATGATATTTATTTATTGCAATGTTACATACAAACAAAAAGTACAAACACAAAAGGGGCGACCATGCATTATGCATTGCAATTTCAAGAAAGCACGTGATTCAAGATTGAGTCGATAATGTGCTCTTCCATGACACTTTCTATCCATGTACAAAGGCAACTTCTAGAAAGAAGAATGATGATTTATTTATTTAATGGTCTTATTTATCCTCGCCACCGGATAATCCATATGGGCGAGGCCCCCGGAGGAGGTTTAGTATTTTTAGTTTTTGGGGGATAGTGCATGATACAGAAGATGCCCCAATTCCAGAAGCATCCCTGGTTCTTTTACATGCCAGTGTAAAGCACCATACATGGGACCTGGGTTTAAAGTCTCATCCGACAGACTATTTGTAATTTTAATTGGCTAGCCCGGGATCCGAACCCACAACTCCGAGATCAGTAGTGACTACTAGTCTCGTGCTCTACCGACTGAGCTAAGCGGGCTAGTTAGAATGATGATTATCAGAGCCTTTTGAAATTATACATTGTAAGAGTACCGTATAGCTGGTTATTTCTGCGGGTGTAATATTTTGTGTTTTTTGCCAAAAAAAATGGGTGTGTTTATTTCAGCTGAGATGGCAAGAGTAAATTTCTGCGGTTTGCTAAATGGTAAGAATTGACATACACCAGTTTCATTGGCAGTCTGATCTATGTACATTGTAATTAATTATTACAGTCCAAAGTTTTGATTGCACTATGACATAATTATCATTATACATGTTCAAACAATGCTCGCTTAAATTATAAACACCTTTGTAACACTAGACAAACTGCAATAAACTATGCATTATAACAATAATCAAGTTTACTTGCGAATACCCTTCGATTATTTATCAAGTGGAGATAATATTCTGCGTGAAAATTTTCTAAGGATGATAAAAAATTTGCGTATATTAAATTCTGCGAATTGATCTTGGACCGCAGAATGGCAGAAATTTCCACCCCGCAGAAATAACCAGCAATACGGTATATACCAGAAATGTGGTGTGACCCCTACAGATGTTTTATACAACATCAAATAATACGGAAAAACAGTTTAAGAAATTTTGTTTGTGGAAGTCACTAGATAGATACAGGTGATAAAACCTTGAAAATCAAGAGGGAACCTTCACATGTCAGATAAATGGTATATATCCCTGGCTTAGAATGAAAAGATCGTAAGTACAAAATCGATTTTTTGAGAAAACAAGAATAAAATGTCTGAAAATCACTCTTAACATTATGGTTAAACGAGCTTTTTAAACTTCAGTTTGGTCAACATGACAAGTTCCAATCTTCATAAAAATAGGCCTATAAGAAGCACATTATGATGCAGATTCCAAAGTTTATATGTATCAGTCGTGTATCTACGTATCGTAGAAGACACTTTAGACTGACGACAATGTTACTGTCTGGTGTAATCGGAGTACGTAGTGTCGTAGAAGAAACTCGAGGCTGACGACATTGGTCCAGGTTGCATCTTACTGATGCCGTATTCCCAAGTATACAGTATCTGAGAAACATACGCTATAGGGGACTAACAAAGAGAGCGTGGTCAATGGCATGTACTTTTATCTCATCCAAGGTTAATCAAAGTCTGATAGTGTCCTAACCAAGGCAATAAGACAACCATTAACAATTAGTATTTAATTGTGTTAAAATATGTAACGCTGTTGGTGCGGTTTCATATGTCATGGCTAAATCTGTAGGTAGTTGTTTTCTAAGACTTGAACCAAAAGTGGAAATGAAATATATTAAAGTTTAATGACTGGTTATTGGAGTACTGGCCGAGGACCGGAATGTCCTAGTTCTATACCATATGGCACCACTAGATTATAACTGTTAATGTCATATTTTAACCCCCGCTTTATAATATAACCGCTCCGTCGGCATGTGAATACAAGACATTTGCCTAACCTTGACCTTAACCTTTACCGTCGCCATGTTGTTTTATCTTTCGCTATCTCTCACTTCTGTTTGTTCACACGAAAGAAGTGAATATCTGTGGAAAACTGACAATTTATTTTTTTAAAGGAATAATGATGGTTTCTATTCAAAGTGTACCGTATTTCGTGTGTTTATTTGCGATTGTATTCGGTGCTCAGAATCATACGTTGTATGAACAGTTGCAGAGCCATAATGCGACAACATTTCTACGACTGGTTGAAAAATCAGGACTGGCGAATCAACTCCAGAATCCAACTGATGGTAAATATTTATGCATGTCTTATGTCTAATGTTTACTCCTAATAAGGCAAGATATTCTTATATAATTTTAGCAATTTCCAAGATGATGACACTGTATTTTGTGATAATTTGGATATAATTATTGACATTAGGCCTATATAGATTGGTGTAAATAAAAGGTATTTTTGTATTTTTATTTGTTTCCAAAGCTCCTCATAAACACCCGGTGCAAATATAATGCGCTGATTGGTACATGCTATCCAACAACACCAATCAAATCAATTGAACATTTAAGACAATAAGATAAGTTTGTGAAGTCCGAACAAATCAGTAAGTCTGAAAGATGTTCGGTTTGCTCAGATTATATAATATATTGTTATATTCCCGTGCTATACATATATGATTAGGAAGATAACCACCAAACACGTATACACTGAAATATATCGCTAACTTTATTACTTCATGACGTTTCGCCTTTACGGCTTCATCAGGTGGTAACACATTCTACGAGTATATATACGAGTATGTACTTGTACTATCGTCATCCCATCAAACATTTCTACTCTTTCAGGTCCTTACACGTTGCTTGTACCAACTGACAAGGCTTTCGCCAAACTACCACCAGCTGATTTAGCATCGATAGAACACAGCAACCAACAGTTACAAGAGGTTGTTCTATATCACTTAATACATGGCATCAATCTCAACCATAACTTCCTGTTTGGTAAACATTACTTCCTCAACAGCAAGAATGGACATGTTATCAGAGTCTACAGATCTGCCGTAAGTTAGAATATCTATCCTCTTCGTGCCCTTCGTGCCCACAGGCACATAAGGCTGCAACCAGTTCTCTCCATTTCTGTCTGTCCTTTGCAATATTCTCTATTTCTCCAGGTGTTTTCCAATATCGTCTTTTTTCACCGTTTATCATCATTCTCCGTGTTTCTTTTGGTCTTCCTCAGTGTCTTTTTCCGTCTGATGGTGTCCATTTTAGAGATGTCCTAGCGATGTTATTTTTGTATTTCCTTATTGCATGTCCTATCCATCGGAATGTTCTTCGTTTTGTTTGTGTTGTTATGTTCGTTTGTCCAGTTATTTTGTTTAAATCGATGTTGGAAGTTAAACTCACAGGTAACTGAATCATTGATAGAAATTCTTAATAGAAACATGTAAATTTTACATGTTCTTCTTTTTCAAATTCTATTGGTCTTTATCAACGATGTACCTGTGAGGTGGAACTGGTTTATTATACATGTCGAGGGTTGCCTGCAAGACTATAGTATGCCCTTCTTTAATTATAAGCAGTTACTACAGTCTTGTGGACAACCCTCGATGTATAAAGTGCGGGACTTCATAAAGCTCACGCTGCTGTGTGTTTCGTTTATAGTCATTTGCTTGCAAATCGGCGTTAGTGATGGCAATAGGCATGTTACTAGAGACAGTTTTATTTTCCCGAATTATATAACGTCAATCATGATTAAACTTTTAAAATGGTCCGTGGTGTCGTAGAAGTGCCAATTTGGTTTTGGACAATTTAGGAACACTTAAAATATTAAGTGTAATACTTTTCTGTATATTATGCAACTATTGAATATCGTCTTATATCAATTAGATAATGATCATTATTTTGTCCAATGTCAGGGTTGTCAACAGAACCAAATTTAAAATAGTGAATATCATATGCGGTCAACAATTTTCGCCAAATGAGAGGCCTTCGAACCACATAGTGTCCATATTTAAAACAAACTAGATTTACCATTAACTTTACATTTTTACAAGATATTTTCTTCTAATATTTTTTTCTTTTTGGTCAGGAATCATGGCTGTTTCTGGATATAAAAACCCGGAATTTCGGATTTATCAGAAATACGAGCCCCTCGTATTGACACACTAGCATTTTAAAAGAACCATTGTCGCAACTCATGTTTGATTTCAATGTTGAAGCTTGTCATTGTTGTAATAACCTTGACAACGTGTATTTGGATTGATTCTACAATGAACTGTAGTCACCTTATCGGTCATACGTTAGATGAATGATCAAAGACCTTGAAATAACTTGCTCAAGGTCAAACCAGTGCCAAACTAATACATAGATAACTGTTCATACAAACGTCAAAATGTGGGACACTGCAATGCAGTTAGTGTGCTTATCGCCATGTAGAATTGTGTACTTATTTCGCCTGGCTGACTCGTACTTACCAGTTTTTTTTGTTGTTTTTTTTTTGGTCATTTAGCATTTAAAATACCTCTGACTTTTATATGACGGGATCGGGTACCAATTGTTTTATTGACGAAAGACGCTCGATTCTGAACCGCATACTAGGTCATTTTTGCAACACCATGTTATTTCTCATCAAACTGGAGTCGAACTGATTTGTAATACCCGACACAAAGGTAGTCTCACGCAAGTGTACCGGTGCTCTACAGCGGGTACTGTAAGAGTCGCGGATCAATGGTATCTTATCATTGTCCCTTCCAGCACACAATTGTCTCGTTCTTCGAAGTCGGAGGTCATTAACCAAATTGACAGGGAAAAACAAATGGCACACACCATTCAGTTGCATCCACGGCCCCACCTCCGGGAATGTGCGGTGGATAGCCGGAAAAACGGTCCTGTTTTACCTTCCAGCTTCCCCTTAAACCAATATTTCTATCTTTCATATCTTGCTCTTCCGTATGTTCAGTGTTTACTCCCGGGGATATGTTTGGGATCTTTTCTCAGAACTTAGATATAATACCCCGGTGACATTATTTAGTTGTCAGGGACCGGGACATACCGGAGCTTTAACCCCCGCAACTGACTGACCAGTGTATAACAACTTCCACAGTCGAATTTATGTAATTATAGTCATAGTGAGGCTGATATCATATCATTCAATGTGTCATCAATAAAACCATCATTGTCATGATTATGTTATTTTACATTTTCAGTCAGGAACTCACTTCAACCAGGCCACAGCAATCAAATCTGATATCAATGCTACAAATGGTGTCATGTATCTAATTAATTCAGGTTTGGACATTTTAGTTAGTCAATATTTAGTACGAAAATGTTTCCTCCTTGCAATACATGTCAAACACAAGTTTATGGACCTCGTAGGTCAGGCTTATGAATTTGTACGTGGTTCGACTAATTCAAGTGTAGAGGTGCAGCAAATTGCATGAACAACAAGTCGTCCCTTTAGTGTAAAAAGGTTTATCTTCCAATAGATTATGTAGTGAGATACGACCTTGTGGGAAATAGGCCAGTATTAATTAATGTTATGGACAATGTAAAACAGATCAGGTATGCATCCATGTAATTAGCGTGTTTTGTTGTCTCACGACCCAAAGGTTACAGTATCATTGAAAAAGAAACTAAAAATGAAATCGAAAAAATAATTTTGAGAAAATCAAAATTTCCCCAAAAAAATCAATATCTTTTTTTTAAATTTCGTTTTCATTGATACTGTATCCTGTCACGTAACGACCTCCCTAGAACATCAACCGCCGATCAATAGGTAACTGGCTGATGTTTGTACGAGACATTTTTATTATAATTACATTGTAGCATAATAGCGTAAGTGTAATTTATTTGAAATAACATCGAGAAGCTCATTCGGCAATAATTAATATGCAGTTTTAATTACTTCGGATACTAGATAGTACCACTAAGCAATTAGGATTAGATATAAACATGTATATATGAAAAACATGGAAATGTTGTAGGTGGTGTAATTTCTAAGGGTACTGACCCGAGGATAAAATTTTACGTACATTAATGGTTGTATTCATGTTTTCAGTTCTGGATGTACCAGAAGGAACAGTGATGGACGTTCTTGGTAACAGTGCATACAACACATCCTCTTTCTTCCATCTTATCAAGAAAGCCAAACTTGAAGCAAACTACGCCAATCCAAGTACGTAGTTCCATTGTCAACGATTGAATCGAATAGTCAAGTTATTATAAGTTATATGTTATTATACCAATCGACATATAGTTTTTCATCAACGTTATTCAGCCCGTTGCTAATTATCCATTCTCTTTCCGAAGTGCTTTGACTATGTTCCCGGCCGTTTTGGTCGCAACTTTTGCTTAAAGACTTCTCTCCCTAGCTCAATATTATGGTCAAACTGTCGCCTTTCTCAAAACCTGGTCATCCATGTCATCAATCGAACCGCAGCTTCATTGTCATTTTCCTTTTTCATATAATATGCATAAAAAAGACGAGGGCTTAACCAATAACTATACCAATTTATAGAGGCGTGTACCATAGTTTCCCACCGAACCATCGAATTGGTTTGGTAATAATATATATCACTCTGGCAGCATTGTCAACACAGCTAGTCCTTATCATAATTGGTAACGATATTCATTACCTCCACGCAATACAACTGCGCCATTGAATCGCCAATAGCTTCTAGTTCCCCAACGATACCAATGATGATAAAGATATCCAAAAAGAAATTAAAAGTACCGTTCCACCTTAATTATGTTAATTATTCAAGCACATTCTGGGAGTCCGGTATTGCGAAAGCTTTTTTAGTTGACTTTATAAAAAGAAAATACGGGACATAAGAAATCGTCCGATTTTATGGGGATTCCGGTTTTGAGGGAGTCTACTGTATAATAACCGTAGTTTACACCAATGATTCCATACATTACAGCCGGACTGAATAGATACACCGTGTTTGCACCAAACAACGCCGCTATTGCAGCACTATCCCCAGCAACCTTAGCCAGTATAACCAACGATACAACAAACCTTAGAAGTAAGTCGAAAGTCTCGATAGTTCAGTGGTAGAGCGTCCGCTTCGAGTGCGGATTCGATCACAGGCCGCGTCATACCAAAGGCGAAATACCAATAGCCTACAAGAGCATATATTTTTAATTGCTGAAGTAACTCACGGAAACTACTGTAACTTCGGTTTATGGCAGTTGTAGAACGGTTTTGTTAGGTTTTAGACAAGTTGTATCTGTTATGTGTGAAAGGTATTAAGCTGCAACAATTATTCAAAAGAAAATACCGAACAAGCAATTAGTTTACAAAAAGCGCATACAGTTCCCTTTTCTCCAAAAGCGTGTGCCATCGATACCAACATAGCGACATGTTGAAATAGTTTTTAAATTGTTGAGAAAAGGCGAAAACAAGGATTAACTGAAACAGAAAAAACAGTGTTCTTATATGTATTTATTTATAACAATTTTATCATTATCATTTTATCATATTTCTACCATGTTATTGTACACGCATTATACCTTACAGTGTTGATTGAGTACCATGTCCATTCTGGGACCATGCATATTGGGACTGTAGAAAAACATCACACTATCACAACCACTCTACCTAACCATGTCATCGCTGTTACTCCAGACACAAGTAAGTAATCACAATAGGACAGCGCTAGTACATTGTACTCGACCTAACCCCGACTAAACTGAGCACTATCGATACAGTTGAACCGGTCAGGGTTTTGGCAAATATTGCAGTTTCCGAACAATATTAAGTTGCACTTTCTCAACTTAAGTGTGAAACATATCTCGTCAAAATCGATCCAAGAATAAAGTACTTACAGTCTCCATGTTGCGATTGCTCAGTTTTATGTTGATAGATTTTTACTAGCAGTCAAAGACTAAAATTCTCATGACACGTCCATCCAGATTTTAAACACAACGAAAACAGTTTTGATTCAATTTAGACCAAGCAACTGTTTCTTTTTCTTGACAATCGTTAAAACCACAGGCCTACGAAATTGTACCGCAAACCACATTTTTTACTTCCCCCAATTTTTCACCCATTCAATGTAAATGTATTGAATGGGTGAAAAATTGGGGAAGTAAAAACTGTAGTTTGGGATACAATTTCGTAGGCTTGTGTTAAACATACCGATATGTACATGTATATATTTCCTCTACAGCTGGCGATGTCTTGTTGGAGCATACAGCACATATTACATTGAGTGATATAGAAGCCGAGAATGGTGTGGTACATATCATAGATCATGTACTCATGCCACAAATCCTCGGTCCTATCATTGGATAACACCTGTTGTTGATTTGTTAACATGGTTTATTGATTTGTTATATATTTCAATAAATGTTTTATAAAGTTCAGTTTGCAATATTGTGTATCTAAAAAGATAATTGCGACCTTCAATCGATGACATAGTCCTGAGATGTTTCAAAATCTGATAACAGACATAAGATACATAAAAAAATAGGAAGCGTCTGCACCCCTGACCAATGACAAGCTAACCAAAAAAGCAATACATTTTACTGTTGATGACCGACACCATGAAAAGGTAAAAAGTCGTGGTCTGGACAACAATAAACATGACCTCAGACCGTGACCTTGACTTTTGAGATAGGAACCTGGGGGAAGTGCATGCTCTGTCTCGTGGAGGTGAACATTCATGCCAAAAAGCAGCCGAATATAAGAAAGACTGGTAAATGCAGGACAAAAGGTTTGTTCTGAACAATCTTCAATTTTACCTCTGATTGTGACCTTGACCTACCAGCAAGCAGGCTCAACAAGATGTTTGTAAAACATGTATACCCCATGTCACAGTGAAATTTGACATACTGGCCTCATAATCATAAGCCCTGGGTCAACTACTGTTGCTGACCAATCTCCATGTCAAGTTTTGAGGATCCTAGGGCAAAGCGTTCTCGAGTTATTGAATGGAAACCACATGGTCCACCGACCAACTGACATGAGCAAAACAATATACCCCTCATCAAAGATTTGGGGCATAACTGTTTATACGTACATGTTGAACTTACAATCAATAGGGGTCATCTACTGTTGATGACCAACCTCAATGTACAGTTTGAAGATCATGGGCCAACCATTCTTGAGTATTGATTAGGTCTATTTGTACCTTGTCCTCAAACCAGGCGCCATCTGTTGCTCAACCCCAAGTTGTATGGAGATCATCGACCAAATTTTTCTTATCTGATCGTAAACCAGTTTTATACATAATAATCATATATAGAGGATATTTGTTGATTTTGGTGGAAGATCGAATTTTGTTTCACCAAGTGATCACAGAAATCATTATTTTCACGAGTGGTGTACAGTAGCCACGAGTGAAAATATAATTTTCTGTGATCACGAGTGAAATATAAAATAAGATCTTTCACCAAAAATCAACAAATTTTCTGTTTATTATTAGATCTAGCTTAATTTTTTTCGTAAAACGGTACAGTAATCGGCTGAATTGGAAAAATTACGTTGAAATTAGAACGTCACGACGTGACAAATATGACGTCACAATGACGTAACACATATTTTGAAGCCCGGCGCTGACGACGTTGCGTTTCTTTTTCTGCACGATATTGGAACCAGCTCCAAAACAGAAAAAATTACATAGAGGATATTTGTTGATTTTGGTGTAAGATCGAATTTTATTTCACCGAGTGATCACAGAAATCAATATTTTCACGAGTGGCGTAGCCACGAGTGAAAATATAGATTTAGATCTATGTTATCACGAGTGAAATAAAATTCAATCTTACAACAAAAATCAACAAATTTTCTGTTTATTATATGCGTAATTAATCATATTATTAATATTTTACAATTCCCTCTTGGAACCTCACCCCGTGGGGCGCCCCAAATTCAGTTCAACCTATTCACATTTTTAAACAGAAGTTCCACTGAAAGTAGTGCAACTATTTGCTGTAGTATTTTTCTGCAAAACATAAAACAAGATATGTGTAAAGTTTATAAATAAAACAAATATAATATTTGACGAACACAAAATTATTTTAATGTTTTATTGAAATCGAAATAACTGGCATTTATTAATTTTGATCGCGGAGTAATTTCATTGTCAACAAACAGTTGTGTCATCCACCATTGTGAATTCAAGTCACGTTGCCGGGAATTTTTAATCATTATCACGTCATAGACTTATTTTTTTATGTCGCCAGTCTGATTAATAAGGGGAAATACTCGTACTGACAGTTAAAAACGGGAATCGACGTACATAGTGACTTTATCATGTGTTTTGACGTCATCACAACGGACGACATGTTGATTTTTTTGACGAGATGCGATTTTGAATCTCAAAATGCATTTAGTATGATCATTTACAGGCAGTGGATTCTATATGCTTCGATAAATTGTAGGTTTGTGTTTATTGCTTTTATTTGAATTGTTCAAAGCTCGTTCGGATGTTCAGATTCGCCTTTTAAATAGATTTCATTTTCTGAGACCTTGGCATGTCGGAACAGAATAAGCCTTCCAACTCTCCAATAAAATGAAGTTTATAAGAAGGATCTAGATTCTATCCTCTTTCTAAAGGCTCTCTAGGAAAGCACTTAGTACATAAATAGTGGTGCTTTCACCTGACTGTCACTTGTTGAGGTTCTCGATTTGCGGTAGATCTAGGTTCATTTTATTCCTCACAATTATGAATAATGAGGTCAGTGACAGGTCACACAGGTGCAGTACAGTACAGTATGCCAGCAGAGTACTCGAGTATCGTAAAAACGAAAAAAAAAAGAATTTTCGGGGAAATTTTTATTTTGAAAATTTACATTTTTCTTTTTCTTTACGTACCAGTATACAAAAATATAAATTAAAAAAAAAATCGTTTTTTTTTCGTTTTCAATGATACAGTTACCTGTGAATGAGGCTCGAATAAATGCCAAAAAAGGCTTCAAATTCAAAGCCATTGGTATCAGATTCAGCTAAATACTCCATTTTTGAAAGCTGCCAAGTAGCAGACATAATCAAGGAGGTAAATATGTAATTAAACAAACAATACAGGGAGGTAATTTATTTTTTCATTGAAGACAGTAGTTCCGTCAAAAACAGTGAATTATCAAAAATGTTATTTCACTGTTATTTGTCATTGTTATTTTCACTGAAAATCACCATAATCCATTGAAAGCATATAATAAAAAATGATAATTTCACTGTTATTTGTCATTGTTATTTTCACTGAAAATCACCATAATCCATTGAAAGCTAATAATAAAAAGTTTTAATCATAAATTTATCTCTTCTGCAAGATGGGCATTTCAAATTCTCTGTCGAAAGGCTAATTCTGACAGTCTCACCTCATGATCACTGGTAGACACCGTACAGCGGAAATAGCCCACTATTTTGGACGAAAACGAAAGTAAAAGTGGTAATCGATTTCGGAGGACGGTGAGTTTTTAACCATTATTCGGTAAATATGTATGCGATTCGCTTGAAGTGAACTGGTTTAGGTAGTACAATGTTTATTTTAAAGCTCCAATGTAGTCATTTGCTCTGTAACTTCGTTAACTCTTGACAAACAACACCGAAACGTACCTCTTTTGGTGGACGGTGCAGAAAAACGTACATTTTTCTTTTATCGCAGCTAAATTATTCATTTTCCAAGACCCTGTAAAGATTTCTAGACTCTGTACATTAAACTTTAACCTGACATGTTCTTTACCTATGTTGAAACACTCGTCCAAAAACATGCACTAATAAGCATGTAATTGACGAAAAACAATATTGCGTTGTGTACAGAGTATAGCTTTTTACTGTACAGAGTCTAGTTTTTATTCACATAACAAGTGTTCGGGGTCTAGCCGGGAGTACGGGGTCTAGTTAATGTTATATATTTGATTTTCTCGTTACATTTATGTATTTTTGTATGTGAATAGTGTTAATATAGATTAATTGTCAGGTTTTGTCCGTGTGGTTAATCGTACATGCTTGTCTATGAACATAAAAGTTACTTTGTGTCACCGATTCAATGTAAATATTCATTTGATATATTCATTTATATTAAAAATAGTCAAGGTTTGAAGCATTTCAACGAAGATACAGAAGATAAAGCGTATACATGTACCTGGGTACATAGAGAATAATAGGTTAGTGCCGTGGATGAGTAAGTTTATCTGGCAAGGCGGAGGAATTTATCGGGTGAGCCGTAGGCGAATCCGATAATTTCCGCAGCCGAGCCGGATAAATTTTTACTCACTCCACGGCACTAACCTATTATTCTATTTATCCGGTCAATACATCTGCTTTAAAAATGGGATAAAAGTCGGGACTATTTATTTGCCTTTTAATTATTTGTGCGTAACGTCACGTTCGTTCACTGACGTCACGACAAAACAACAACGTCTGACATCTTGGTAACGTCATGTACACGCAGGTAAGTCGTAGAACAATTATTGATCGACCCAAGCTCATTTTAAATAGGAAAACCTCATCTTCGGGTAAAGGGTTTCAGCCGGCGACCCCACTTTAAGAAGAAGTCCGTCAGATCACGTGATGAGGTGACGGTTTATTGCAAGTCACATGACCACTTGACGGTTTATTGAAAATGTTATCCGGCACCCTGTTATCGGGCTGATTTGGCCGGAAGTGACTGGATAAATAGAGAATAATAGGTTAGTGCCGTGGATGAGTAAGTTTATCTGGCAAGGCGGAGGAATTTATCGGGTGAGCCGTAGGCGAATCCGATAATTTCCGCAGCCGAGCCGGATAAACTTTCACTCACTCCACGGCACTAACCTATTATTCTATTTATCCGGTCACTACATCTGCTTTAAAAAGGGAATAAAAGTCGGACTATTTATTTGCCTTTTCATTATTTGTGCGTAACGTCACGTTCGTTCACTGACGTCACGACAAAACAACAACGTCGGACATCTTGATAACGTCATGTACACGCAGGTAAGTCGTAGAACAATTATTGATCGACCCAAGCTCATTTTAAATAGGAAAACCTCATCCTCAGATACAGAGTTTCAGCCGGCGACCCCGCTTTAAGAAGAAGTCCGTCAGATCACGTGATGAGGTGACGGTTTATTGCAAGTCACATGATGAGGTGACGGTTTATTGAAAATGTTATCGGGCTGATTTGGCCGGAAGTGACTGGATAATACTAATTAAGGCTCAGTTAATGAACTTCTACTAACAATATATGTCCCTAATACGCAATTGTTAAATAATTATACAGAATTTAAATTTGAACTTAAGTTTACGATTTCCGTAACTATGTTGATATAGAGAATAATAGGTTAGTGCCGTGGATGAGTAAGTTTATCTGGCAAGGCGGAGGAATTTATCGGGTGAGCCGTAGGCGAATCCGATAATTTCCGCAGCCGAGCCGGATAAACTTTCACTCACTCCACGGCACTAACCTATTATTCTATTTATCCGGTCACTACATCTGCTTTAAAAAGGGAATAAATGTCGGACTATTTATTTGCCTTTTCATTATTTGTGCGTAACGTCACGTTCGTTCACTGACGTCACGACAAAACAACAACGTCGGACATCTTGATAACGTCTTATACACGCAGGTAAGTCATAGAACAATTATTGATCGACCCAAGCTCATTTTAAATAGGAAAACCTCATCCTCGGATACAGAGTTTCAGCCGGCGACCCCGCTTTAAGAAGAAGTCCGTCAGATCACGTGATGAGGTGACGGTTTATTGCAAGTCACATGACCACTTGACGGTTTATTGAAAATGTTATCCGGCACCCTGTTATCGGGCCGATTTGGCCGGAAGTGACTGGATAAAAAACAGTACCCAGGTACATGTATACGCTATCCAGTCACTTCCGGCCAAATCAATAGAGAATAATAGGTTAGTGCCGTGGATGAGTAAGTTTATCTGGCAAGGCGGAGGAATTTATCGGGTGAGCCGTAGGCGAATCCGATAATTTCCGCAGCCGAGCCGGATAAACTTTCACTCACTCCACGGCACTAACCTATTATTCTATTTATCCGGTCACTATATCTGCTTTAAAAAGGGAATAAAAGTCGGACTTTTTATTTGCCTTTTCATTATTTGTGCGTAACGTCACGTTCGTTCACTGACGTCACGACAAAACAACAACGTCGGGCATCTTGATAACGTCATGTACACGCAGGTAAGTCGTAGAACAATTATTGATCGACCCAAGCTCATTTTAAATAGGAAAACCTCATCCTCGGATACAGAGTTTCAGCCGGCGACCCCGCTTTAAGAAGAAGTCCGTCAGATCACGTGATGAGGTGACGGTTTATTGCAAGTCACATGACGAGGTGACGGTTTATTGAAAATGTTATCCGGCACCCTGTTATCGGGCCGATTTGGCCGGAAGTGACTGGATAAATTTCAATAAACCGTCAAGTGGTCATGTGACTTGCAATAAACCGTCACCTCATCACGTGATCTGACGGACTTCTTCTTAAAGCGGGGTCGCCGGCTGAAACTCTGTATCCGAGGATGAGGTTTTCCTATTTAAAATGAGCTTGGGTCGATCAATAATTGTTCTACGACTTACCTGCGTGTACATGACGTTATCAAGATGTCCGACGTTGTTGTTTTGTCGTGACGTCAGTGAACGAACGTGACGTTACGCACAAATAATGAAAAGGCAAATAAATAGTCCAGACTTTTATTCCCTTTTTAAAGCAGATGTAGTGACCGGATAAATAGAATAATAGGTTAGTGCCGTGGAGTGAGTGAAAGTTTATCCGGCTCGGCTGCGGAAATTATCGGGTTCGCCTACGGCTCACTCGATAAATTCCTCCGCCTTGCCAGATAAACTTACTCATCCACGGCACTAACCTATTATTCTCTATTTATCCAGTCACTTCCGGCCAAATCAGCCCGATAACAGGGTGCCGGATAACATTTTCAATAAACCGTCAAGTGGTCATGTGACTTGCAATAAACCGTCACCTCATCACGTGATCTGACGGACTTCTTCTTAAAGCGGGGTCGCCGGCAGAAACTCTGTATCCGAGGATGAGGTTTTCCTATTTAAAATGAGCTTGGGTCGATCAATAATTGTTCTACGACTTACCTGCGTGTACATGACGTTATCAAGATGTCCGACGTTGTTGTTTTGTCGTGACGTCAGTGAACGAACGTGACGTTACGCACAAATAATGAAAAGGCAAATAAACAGTCCGACTTTTATTCCCTTTTTAAAGCAGATGTAGTGACCGGATAAATAGAATAATAGGTTAGTGCCGTGGAGTGAGTGAAAGTTTATCCGGCTCGGCTGCGGAAATTACCGGATTCGCCTACGGCTCACCCGATAAATTCCTCCGCCTTGCCAGATAAACTTACTCATCCACGGCACTAACCTATTATTCTCTATTTACAGCTCCATTTATCACATTTTATAGTTGTAAAGGTAATATAAAAAAATCAAATTCGATCGTAAATTTAAGATTTCCGTAAATGCTTTGATAAAACACTACCCTGTAAACTACATTTGTATGATATTCATGATACTTTTCGTTCATGTAGAGCATGCTTTGGATAACATGCATGAAATTTTTCATATTTACATGCAGTCCAATTCTATAAAGAGGTCATATCTGTGCTAGAATGCGAGCCAGAGTGAGACGACGGTTCTTCGATTGATCGTTACATCGGAGCATGTAGGCATTTGTTTGTCATTTCAAAATATTGAAACTTAGCATACTAACGACGCATAGATGAAAGTCAAATACCAGTTACTAATTATGAATGTAAACTACGTACCTTTTTATCATTATTAGTTCTTGGAAAAAACTACATTTAGTAAATCGTATCAAGTATTGCAACTGAACAGCGCGTGGATTTATAGATGTACAACGACCTTCGAAATATGACCTTTGGAAGATTCCACGAGTTGAAACGATTTTTACCGTATTTTTCTATAAAGTATGGTTTTATCTAAAACAAATTGTGTTCGAGTCCTCTGCTGTTCAACTTTGTTTATATCGTCCTTTTGTATTAGATTCTACAATCTACATGCATGTTTTTATACTTTATAAACGATACGTCTTATTCATACATTTGACAAAAATGGCTTCGTTTTTATATTTATTTAAGTGTGGATATTGTATTCATTGCTCATCTTACATCTGAACATTGCTCAGACGACTATTGGGTTCATTTACAAATAACTTGAGTCATTGGTTTCGCCGGAAACATCATTTTAAGAGTTCTCTGTAGAAACGTCAGAATTGGCAACCAGTTACTCAATGCGCGCGGTTTGGCTGACAGTTGACCGATACTTCGGTTCAAAAATCTGCACATGGGAATGTTTTTAGTGCATCAATGTATACATTAGAACAAATAAATGCTTTAGAAATGTAGATAATAGACATGCACGCGCATGTTTATTTAACAAAATTAAAAATGAATGTCCATGTTGGTGGGATTCTATCCGAAGCTAAAACATTGAAAAAGGCTTACGAGCGGTAGCTTAGCCAAGTGCACCAAGGAGGACGATATAAATCTCCAGTTCAAATATACATTTAAATTCTGATTGGGAAAAATACACCCCGTTTACCTCGATTATTTCATTATTAAAAGTAAGTTACGCCCGACTGCTTGTGATTTATCTATAGCAGCGTCTTTTAAATGGGGGGGGGGGGTGTGACCAAACATTATAGATACAGATAAAACATCATGTTTATGGAAGCGTATGTGGATGTCTTGTGTTTCTACATAATGACTAAGATTGTGTATATCTAGGAAGTTGTTGCCTGTAAAAATAGGAGGTCATTGTATATGGGGTCCGGCATGCTCCCTGGGAACATTGTCAAAAACAGTGGATCCCTCTGGTGCCTTCTGAGATACCTTTTTGGTATTATTTGGCCATTTTGTTACAAAATAAAGCTAATTGAAGTTCTTGTAATTCATACTTATTCTTGCGAAATTGCCCGGTTTTCCGATTTAACCTTATTGGGAAGGTTATTGGATATGACAAAGTAGAAAACAGGAGTTATAGACGAGGGCATGCGCTATAGCTTTTAAAATGCGGGTTAACGTGTTGTTTTTTTTTAATGCGGGATAACTTAATATTTCTCCAAATTACACTATGAAGTCATGTCACGAAGCCAAAACATTGTCTTATAACTAAAAATTAAAGAAAAAAGAATAAAAAATATTTTGGCTCTAGTGGGGGTTGAACCCACGACCTATAGGAAATAAAATAACATTTTTGTCCCCAATAATTTTTATAATATAAAGATATCACTGAACAATTTAAACAAAGCAATAGTTTTGGTAAATTCGATTAGTTCTTGTCAATATAGTCCAAATTAGGAAACTAGACCCTGTACCGGACTGCTAGACCCAGCGCAGTAAAAAACTAGACTCTGTACATTAAATTTCTTAAAAAGGCTAGACTCTGTACACAACGCAATGTTGATTTTCTTCAATTACATGCTTGTTAGTGCATGTTTATTGACGAGGGTTTCAACATAGGTAAAGAACATGACAGGTAAAAGTTTAAATCTTAACAGGGTCTTGGAAAATGTTTAATTTAGCTGCGATAAAAGAAAAATGTACGTTTTTCTGCACCGTCCGCCAAAAGAGGTACATTTCGGTGCTGTTTGTCAAGAGTTAACAAATTTACAGAGCAAATGACTACATTGGAGCTTTAAAATAAACATTGTACTACCTAAACCAGTTCACTTCAAGTGAATCGCATACATATTTACCGAATAATGGTTAAAAACTTACCGTCCTCCGAAATCGATTACCACTTTTACTTTCGTTTTCGTCCAAAATAGGGGGCTATTTCCGCTGTACGGTGTCTACCAGTGATGATGTGAAAATCCATGAGAACAAGACTGCGTTCAATAAACGCTTATGCCCCCTGTGGGAGCCATTTCAATAAGTCTAAGTCCAAAATTAGGTCAAGGTGAAGGTCAAAATGGAGTCAGGTGATACAGGCGTGTGGAGAGTGGTCATATACAACATCCATGCAAGTTTGAAAGCTTTGTAGCAAGCCATATTAATGCTAGAAGAAACGGTCAATTTGGGTTAACCAAGAATTTGGCCTTTCAATAAGTCTAAGTCCAAAATTAGGTCAAAATGGAGTCAGGTGATACAGGCGTGTGGAGAGTGGCCATATACAACATCCATGCAAGTTTGAAAGATTTGTAGCAAGCCATATTGATGCTAGATGAAACGGTCAATTTGGGTTAACCAGGCCGGACGGATGAACGGACAGGTGAATCACTATATGCCTCCCGATCTATCGATACGGGGGCATCCTCCCGATCTATCGATACGGGGGCATAATAAAATGGACACTTTCTAAAATGAGGTGACAAATGGGGAGAAAAAATAAACACATTGTTGAAAGAAAAACCTTTATTCCACTTGCATACAAGTTCTTAAATGTAAGATAAGAAATCTTTTAAGTGATTCCTAAAATAGTAGAAGATATGAATACTTGTATATAGATGACAAAATCCCTTTCTGGTTGGAATATAAAATAAAACTTTATGATAATAATATATAATGCTGTGTTGTTAAGATTGGTGTACCCTAGCTGAAGGTCCAGGCACTCGCTGACTAACAATCGCGACTCTCATACCGAACATACAGATACACACAACAAATGATTTTCCTTCAACCCATGCATATACAGTGTAACATTAAATATGTGCATGAAGGTATAATTATATCACTTATCTAAAATATCATAATGAGGTAACAATATCATACATTATTATTGAGAGATAAATTGTCTAGTTATTCCAGACTTTTTAGGTGTTTGCTGCAGTTTATTGTTTGAGAGAAGATGAACAGTTTTGCCCAATAACAAATTTTGTTTTAACTTTATATAAGAAACAGAGAAAACAAAAAAAATAATCAGGTCACAAAACTTTATTATGACTTGTCTGACCATGAAATAAGTGTTTTCTCCACATTTGTGTGTATTCAAGGGCAGATAACTCCTTAACGAGCACAATGATGACCTATGATTATTTTTGCATTTTTCTGCTTCTCGTACAGTGTTATGTACTATTAAAGTATGAACACATTTCATTATTGGAGAGAAAATTTCCTCAGGTCTCACAAAATAACAGTCACAAACACCCATAATGGCAGATTAGAAGAGATTTAATATATCGAGGGCTTAGTGTAAAACTATGGTACATGCCTCTATAAATTGATGTAGTTACCCTAGTTTTGCACCGAGCCCTCAATATAAATGAAATAAGTTTAGCAATAAGCTGCATTCTTGGTAAACGTAATGGTTTAGTGATACAGCTGAACAATGGTAAAACAGTATTGTTTATATAGTATGATCATTAATTATAGTGCGCTAAGGATAATGTGAAATCAGGGCTCGACACTAACACTGGCCCCTGTGAAGGACCAGTGAAAATCTTGAAGGACCAGTAACTGTTTTATTTACAAATTTTACGTTTCTTTGCTGGGGGACCAGTGACCGAAAATAATTAGTGTCAAGCCCTGGAAATGCGGGAAAATTTAGTTCGATCCACACAGGGGGGTTACCAGTGTTATTTTAGTACAGAATAGACCGGATTTTACAACAGTAGGCTAAACCAGTCAATGTTTGTAAATATCACGTTATCCTGGCCGCATTATAACACACAAAGCATCTAGTAGAAGTAAATATGTATACAGATATTACAATGATTAAAACATGACACCAATATATACATGTATAAAACTTATTTGCTATACTTATTTCATGTGGTGTTACATTCCAACATAGCTCTGTGTTACCTTTTAAAGTGCAGATGATTAAATACTGGTTATAATAGCTCATAATATAGTGAAACATCATTGCACATAAACAAGTATAGGAAGCAGACCATAGGACAAAATGAGCGTCGAAATTATCTCGTGAAAACCGGTCAAAGAATAAGATACTTGTGGTTGTTTTTAACTTATTTGTTTACAAATTTTTACTTGTAGACTTAACCAAAAAGTCACTGGTATGTCTACCCTATAACAACAGGTTGGAGTTCAATTCGATCAAGGAAAAGCTATTTGGCTTAATTAGACCTATATGCTTCCCTGAATTTTTTTGGGCAGCATAAAATTAAATTATTTATCACTTTTGTAACAAGAGGGCCTGAAAGGCCCTAGGGCGCTCACCTGTTGCACATTGGTCTAGGTATCAGTACAACCTACATTCTGACCATAAAATTTCATGAAGATTGGTTCAAAACAGTGACCCCTGGAGTGAACACAATATTTTTCTAAGATTTGACCTAGTTTTTGACCTTACATGACCCAGTTTCAAACTTGGTCTAGATTCCATAGAGAACAACATTCTGACCAAGTTTCATGAAGATACGATCAACATTGTGACTTCTGGTGTGAACACTAGGTTTTTCTAAGATTTGACCTAGTGACCTAGTTTTTGACCCCACATGACCCAGTTTCAAACTTGGCCTCGATCTCATAGAGAACAACATTCTGATCAAGTTTCATGATGATTGGTTCAAAACAGTGACCTCTGGACTGAACACAAGGTTTTTCTATGATTTGACATAGTGACCTAGTTTTTGACCCCACATAACATAGTTTTGAACTTGGCCTAGAGTCCATTAAGAACAACATTCTGACCAAGTTTCATTAAGATACGATCAAAATTGTGACCTCTGGTGTGAACACTAGGTTTTTCTAAGATTTGGCCTAGTGACCTAGTTTTTGACCCCACATGACCAAGTTTTGAACTTGGCCTAGATTTCATGAAGAACAATATTCTGACCAAGTTTCATGAAGATTGAATTAAATTGATGACATCTAGAGTGAACATGAGGTTTTTCTAAGATTTGACTTAGTGACCTAGTTTATGACCCCACATAACCCAGTTTTGAACTTGACCTAGATTTAATGGAGAACAACATTCTGACCAAGTTTCATGAAGATTAGATCAAAATGGTGACCTCTAGAGTGTACACAAGGTTTTTATAAGATTTGACATAGTGACCAAGTTTTTGACCCCGCATGACCCAGTTACGAACTTGTCCTAGATTTCATGGAGAACAACATTCTGACTAAGTTACATGAAGATTGGAACAAATTGGTGACATCTAGAGTGTACACAAGATTTTTCTAAGATTTGACCTAGTGACCTAGTTTTTTACCCAAAATGACCCAGTTTCGAACTTGGCCTAGACTTCATGAAGAACAACATTCTGATCAAGTTTCATAAAGATTGGATCAAAACTGTTGCCTCTAGAGTGTACACAAGCCAATTGTTGACGGACGACGGACGAAGAGTGATCACAAAAGCTCACCTTGTATGTGACAAGGTGAGCTAAAAACATCAAATTTTGACTAGGTGGAGATCTCTTTACAATTGAATTTAAACAACATAAGAAAACCTATGCAGATTAATTATACTATCAACGCTTAGATAATTTAAGATCACAAATGGCAGAAATAAACTGGAAACGATAGTAATGTCAGGCTGAGATCATTTAAGTAAACAATTGACTTTAATAAAACAAATTAAAGTTTTAGTGCGCCTAGGATAACAAAATGGGCAAATTTGGAATAAGCCACATAGGTGGAAATCCATTTATCAGTGCTATTGTAGTATATAATTGACCACATTTATTTATTTAAGTAACCAAATTTGCAACTGCGGACCAATCCGGTCAATGTATGTAAACATCACATTATCAATAATCCTGGGCGCACTATAGTTTCTTTACATTTTTAACTGAAGTCTGCTAAAAATGTAAACATGGAAATATATAAACATGATTGATACAGTGCCTTGCATACATGAAGTATCTAGTACGACCCTTATACCGGTAGTTAGAGACCGAAGAGTATATCACAAACACATAGCACATAGAATGGATTTCAACATTGCCCAGTATATCTATTCATGGATAGAAATCTGACTGTGTAAAATAATGTAAACATAAAACTTTTCAATTAAAGACTTGAGTAGGCTACAATCATTAGAAATAATCTGTCATGGAATAAACGAACACACACACACATTTACTCCAGTTCCAAACTATTAACCAGGTACTCGTTGCATGTTCCATGCCTTATATATGTCTTACAATCAGGATTTTTAATTTAACTATTTAAAACATTCTTGCAGTTAAGTACAAACTCTACAGAGCTGCTATGCCCTCTGTAGAACAACATCTCTACCAACAAAAGTTAGACCTTGAAAACGTCTCTAAGCTATTTATTACAATTTTAAACTCTATAGAGCAACAGCCTCTTGAAAATGGCCAATATTTGCAGCTCCTAAAGCGAGTTGCTCTAGTGTGTACTTAAATTCATAATGAAAACAGACAAGATATCAACGAGTACCAAGTAATAAGAGCTGGAAAATCACAGCCAATCAAACTATTTCACATCTTACACACAGCAAATGTTAAACAACAAATCACACAACTTGCATTCATCATACAACACAATCCACAAATACGCTTTTCACACATTCAAACATGTCATAAAAGGTGACGTAAACTTTTCTGATGTAGAACTATAATGTATTATGCTTCAAAAATTATCTCGACAAAAAATAACGGAAAATAGTTGTAAAATATAAATCTGTGTAAATCAAGCACTCTAACTATACTATACACTATACGATGGACTGTCTATAATTATACAACACGAGTATAAACTAACATAGGAGACACGGAACACAATCATTCAGGTTCCGTAAGTACAGAACACTTGTTAGAAAACCACAACATGAAGACACGCTACTGATCAATGTTTAAATTATGTGACGACAGCATAGTCTGTTGCTTGTAACATGCAGTAATCAACCTGAATGGACAGAATTAAACGTTCAGTATGTACAGCACGGTAAGTGATAATTCATACAGTAAGTAACACAACCATATCACTGGTTTAGAATAAGAAGGTCGTAACTACAAAATCACTATTTTGAGAAAACGAGAAAATACTGTCCAATAATTACTCTTTACACATGGTAAAATAAGCAATTTAAACTTCTTTGCGGTCAATACGACAAAGTCCGATTTTTATGAAAATGGGCTCATAAGAAGTGCCTTGTGATGCTTATTTTAAATAAGTATGAATCTTAAAAGGTTGTAAGCAGTAGTTACAACCTTCTCATTCTAAGCCAGCGATACGTGGTGATATGTGTACAGTTATCTGTTAAAAACCAAGGTTTACCACTGCTAGGCTAACATACAAACATGCTAACACTCAACAGGCTCCTGTAAGTCTCAACATATCAAGGGTGCATGCTGGCATTGAGAATGCACTCAAGCCTTAAGCTTAACACTCTCGTCAGTAACAATTGGACAACACAAACAACACATTGTTCACAGGCAACAATTCATATATGGAACTACTGCCTTCAATTAAAATACTTGTTAAGACAATATAAACATGTTTACAACAAGTACAGAAGGCAACTATTGACTATTGTGTGGACACTATGTAGTTAACACTACATGATAGATGTGTTGTCTACCTTAAAACTCTACACGATGAATGAATGTTTTATACAACCTTAAAACAGACAATGCCTAGCTGCAGTCTGTATTTCACTATGGTGAAAATTTCATGAAACTCCAGGAGTCTTGGACATTAACGTACCACACACACATTTGTGAGAGACAACAGGGACTATGAAAATAACTAAAGCCTGCATCCCATCCAAAAGAACTAAAGGTATACAAAATTACAAAACTTTCAAAACCGAATAAAAAATAAGTAGAAAAGAACTTAACTAAATTCAACATCTAAACATAAGCCTATGAATATCATTTGACCAAAATTAGCAGATTACTTTCTGAATAAAGCAAAGCAAGTCTATGGAAGATTTCCAACTATGCTACCGATTAAACAAACTAAGCCAGGTCACACATCATTCAACTAGTCTAAATATTTTACTAGCTTAAGGACATAGTGTCACAGGTGTAAATTTCGGACATTTTAACATTTTGAATTTCACTGAGGTAACAAGTAGCTGAAGGTAGCTGAGAATATAGCAAATAAGTACACATTGTTAGAATTGCATCAAATGCAAAAGATAAACATGCATTACAGCAAGGTTAAAGAATGTAATTATTATATTTGTATATCCCTAAAGCACTTCTTATATAATATATATATAATTGGCATAATTTTAGTTAATTTAATATGTTTCAATATCAGCTTTATTTTTCACCAAGGCGTTTCCAGAAACTTTTCATGAAGGGGCTCCAGATGCTGTGCTTAGGCCATATGCAACTTCTAGATCGATTCGTGGAAATTATCAGCCAATTGAGAAACCTTAGAGAACCCTCATGCCTAAAGTAAGTTAATTCTTTGCACTAAATATGGAACAATATAATGTATAATGGAATGTTCTTTCCTGAATATATACAAGTTGGTCACAATTATTTGCCACTAAACATAATTTCCGTAATATAAGTGTATATACAAGTACATACGATAAATATCCCAAAAATATCATAAAATTTAAAGTATAACAATTGTGAGACAGTGGGGAAAAATAACTGGCGGTTAAATGCAAGCATATAAAGCAGGTAAAAGAATACAAGGTAAACATTCACCTGGACACACACACACACAAACACACTACATGTATATAATTGAGCAATGCTATAATACAAATAAAGACATGAAAATGTAAACAGAAAATTAACCGATGTTCAACAATCAATAATCTCATAGAAAAATATACCTCAGGTCAAAGTACTTTGTTTTTTCGGTATACATGAATATTTTTGAAAATTTCACTGCAGGAAAAAGGAAACAGAAAAATAACTAAGAGGGCTTGCCAGTTACTATGCAAGCAACTGGGAAGACAACTTAATTATTTTTACATTTTCTCCTCCCCACCGGAAATTTTCAAAAAATTCCTGTTTACCTAAAAATAAAGAAACTCTAGCCCTATTTAAAAATGTTATTATGTAAGGAAAAATAGTTGATATGGCTGTCAAAAGAAATCAAAATTAACCGAAATTGAGTAATGTAGTCTTGCGTCTTTTCAATCAAAAACATCATTTGATTTCAGATTTCAAGGATTTTTACTTCCTGAAAATCTAAATATATCCAACACTAAATTTCAAAAGACTCGAAACCTTTCCAAAACAATATATATCAGGGACGCATGGAAAATATCAGACAAGATGAGTAATGTGCATATTTAAATATAAGCTTACAATGTTAATAAATGGCAAGTCTGATTAACGTTCCGCATAAAAAACACAGGAACATACAACTTACAGCCCTGTTACCCTGAAGTCATCCATACTAACAGTAGCTGCACACTGGGTTTTACATTCCACTATTGGTACGAACAATTTGTCAAAGATCAGTTTTCTACACACACCAGACCTGTGATTACTCCAAGCACAAAAAAGGCTTGTGTCCGTTACCTAAGCAAAGCGTCCGTTCAATTAAACAGAGAAGGCATGTGTAACCTTCCATGGAAAGCGCTATGTATTGCTTTGCTTATGTAATGGAAACTTGATATACTCTATCCCCCACATCATCCTTGCAAAAAAACATCATTATAAAAGTGTATAGAGCTATATTGGAAGATAATTTTTTAAAAGTTTCAAAAATTGAAAAACAATTATGCTTTCATATCCATTAGATCATTTTTCGCTTCAGTTTTAACAGAAACTCTCTCTTTGATTTATTGGACATGCAAACTGTCCATTTTCATACAAAAGTGTTCTAGAACACCTTATGAAACTATAAGAATCGTCTATTTTTCGACGATTCAAAGTACTTGGAACTCATCCGAAGTTTTAATTTGCAATTAAGGTAGTCTTGTATTATACTAAAAACGATGCAAGTATAAATTTTGACATTGATTCACTGTTCGAATATAGCTCTATACACTTAAAGTTTATGAAGAACTAAATTTGAATAATTTTTTTTTGAAGATATTGTGACAAAAGGAGGAAATCGGCCTCAAGAAGGAACAATCACAGGCCTGTTACATATGAAGCTCATTCTTTAGTAATAAAACATGATAAAACCAAACTAACCAGAACAATGCAACAGAGCTAGTTACGTAAACAAACTAAACTAGACACTTCATTATACAAACAGTGAAAAACTGTAACATGTAAATGTGCAGGGACAGTGACAGTATGTATAACAGTCTAAATATTTTTTTGTTATTTTTTTCAGGGACAAAAATGTCCATATGCGTATACAACAAGTGCATGTAACAAGTATATTATTAAGCTTAAACACATCTAATACTTTAATAATAAACTCTGTATATTAACCTAGACAAACACACACACACACATGCTAATAATCTCATTTCTCATAAACAGTCCCATCATTTCAGTATTAATGAAAAGATGACGCTAAAATTGCAAACTATACAAACGATACAATGGAAGACCCCCTTTTTACGTAGCATTTACACACAACAATTTCAAGCACCATACATTTGTTAATCAACCATCAAATATTTCTCCCAACAACAGCACACAGTCACATGAAAAACAACAGAAAGGCATAACAATGGCTAGGATACACGAATCTTTCAACTTGTTGCATAATTTTGTTAAAAAGTTGATCAACCAGAGAGGAATAATGTCCATGTAAGGACTACTATAATAAACTGTACAATAATCAACAAATCTGCACCCAAACTGTAATTGCAGTATCATAAATCGTGAACAAAAAACACTTTTTTGTTATAAATGGGAATGGCAAAAAATAAAATATACATCATTACCTGAACAAATGTTTCACCAGGAGCAGTCATAATACAATACTGTCAAATAGCAATAGCAATTTTTAAATATAGATTTTCCCCAAGTTAACAGCCAATTTAAAACTTCATGTACTGTAAAGTGGAATGTATGATTTAAATATTTATCTGAACAGGACAATATAAACTTCTATAAAATCTTAAACCAGTTTCGATAAACAAATCCGAAGCCTTAAGGAAAAACAAAGCATCATCGAACATGGAAGATGATTAATTTTGAGGTCTGTCACAACCCTACGCAATAAAAAGATAATATCAAGTACTAGTTGTTTTTTAAACTTTTGTAAGATGATTTAAAGCCTAAGTTTAATACCACCACATGCACACAACACATAATGATAAAAGCTTTGTAAATTTTGGATTTTTTACTGAATACTTGTGTGTAACAGACAATAATTTATTATTTGGTTGTGGGTTTTTTTACTAATCACCAAGCAAAGGACTGAAAAAGTTGTCCTGAATTGCTCACCTGAAGACACTTGATGTGTGAATTAAAGCGGACACTATAAGACAATTTCAGAATGCAAACGTAACCTTAGCACGATCTGTCGAACAAGGCCGAGGTGTTTACAGACACAATTAACTATTTCCACAAATAAAATTTCTGCACCTTCAGACGAGAAATTTCACAAGTGAATTTATGAATCTTGATCATGTCATTAAATGGATTATAAGATTGTTGCTTTCCAGATAATGTCCCATAACATTGTAGCAATCGCCTTTTTATTCAATTTTAAGACAGGGTGAGATATCATACGAATCATTCATATTTTACTGATATCACAAGAAACCTGAATCAGACATTGAGTGATCACTATACCTCACTGAAACTACAGTCTACAGCAAGGTTATAATATAATTTTATCGGGAGCGAAAAACCAGCTCAGTATGGCAACCTCAAAACTATTTGTAAGCTCAAAGACTAGTGCTCTACAAAATGCTGACCGCAAAAAACGCAGCCACATACCAAAGTTTTAATCTTTCTAAAATCCATGATGATAAAAATCACAGTAAAATTTTCAGAGGGAAGCTTAATGGTCAATAGTGTTAACAAAATGACATACAAATGAATAGTACAATAATGCATAAATCTGTAAATTATACACGAAATAAGAATCAATACAATGGAAATCTAAATAAATTTTCAAAATAATAGTAAAAAGAACAAATAAAATTGTTGTTCTCCCCCCAATATAGGCATGAAATAAATTTCCCCCCATTTTTAACTGGTAAAGAAGTATTTTCTTGTAAATACTGAACAATAACAAACAAAACAATGTAACTCAAATAACTAAACTTCATACAACATATGTAAACTCTACGCTATATAGTTATTCTATATCGACATGCCACAACATTGACACATGTCAACAGATTCATAGCTGATGTAAAAGGCAACCAAAATAAAACCTGTGCAAGGAGGGAAAATGGCAACAGCATTTGAGAAATACGCAAAAGTAAGCACCACATGTTAAAATGTTACTTAATATTAAATATTACAACATTGTATATGTAAACAAACTGTCCCTGGATTATGCAGGATAGATATATATTGTAAGACTACATGGACAGAACATGCTAACACATATATGAAGTATGTAAAGATGTGTATTGTACGGAGTCATTGACCTGATCCTCACCTTTATGCATGAACATATTACAGGCCCATGAATTGAATATATCAATTTTCACGAGCAAATCAGGCTAAATCAGTCTACTATATTTGTTTTGTCTTCATAATACTCCAGTTTATGAAAACATACAGCTGGGGTTATAAATAAAGACAAGTTGAAGATATTAATTTTGCGTGAAATTATGCTTATAGAAGGACAAAGATCAGGTCAACATCTCTGCACAATAACTCGCATAGATTACTCATAAACACAGCTGGTAAATCTATAATATTAGATTTCAAAAGTTCTAGTAGTTCAAATAATACAGGTTTTTACATTTAACTTACTTTATTGATATGTAAATTTTTAAGGCCTTTAAAATCAAAACCTGACTAGGGTTAAGTATCCAGTTCTTGTAAAATCTAACAAAGTCTAACAAGACAAAAGTCTCGCTAAATAAACTTCTTTACAGTCATCATTATTAGTCTGAATGACTGAAAAATATCAGCCTTACGAAATGTTTGAACTGGGCAGCCCAAATATTGCTCAGCACGTTTAAGTTTGGCACAGAAAAAAAACATTAAATGGGAAAATAAAGTAAAATGTATAATATATAAACATTCATTTATCAAGAAAAAACTGATTTATAACAAAAATACTCCTGAAATACTTGCAGTAAGGGTAACGTATGTACAAATAGCAAACTACTTCAAGTTGCTGTAAAAATCCAACATTTCCAACAAACACTCGAATCTCTTAAACAATGGAAAAAACAAAATTGTGATCATTCATGTCCGCATCTCTCCTCTGCAGTTATTTAAGAGACAAAAGAGAATAAACATCACATTATAAATGTCATGTAAAATCACATCTCCGCATGCAATCATCAACACACGCACGTTCAGGATGAATATAACAATTTCGCACCAATTATTATAGAGAAAACATTAGATCACAATTTTGTAAAATAACTGATCAAAATATCAATACTTTGACATCATAATTCAAAGCATGAAAGAATTACAGCTTATTTAACACTTTAACTCTTTTATGTTTTGAAGACTCAAAAATGTTAAATGCAACATTTCAAAAACTATAAAGGCTTCAAATAACATTAAAAACATTTTTACATTTTTTTTTTGTATTTATATAGACATTTTTTTTTAAACTACTAACTGGAATCTGACAAGAAAACATGAACACTAATTTACATCATATATATATAGTAAATGAAATGATAATATAATCGTTGTTAATATGCTAAAACTAGATTGTCCTGATCACCTTTTCAAAAACGGGGTTTGAAATATCCAATCTACAAGGTTATACCTGGCACTCAAAAGGGAGCACCAATAGTATAGGGGGCTGTTAGTATTTGCCAATCCCAACTAAATTCTTCAGCACTAATATAAAACAACATGGAAACTATATAAAATATACAGATTTCCATGAGGATCAAAGATTTAAATATCATAGCAACACAATCTAGATAGGTATATGTATACATAGATTGATCTTTTATCTCATAGGAGCTATATGACACACATGTGTATATCAATGGCATTTTACCGTGTGAGTGAGTAACAAATGACATTATATAAATAACATTTTGATTAAGTACATAAAATAGTAGTATTTAATATTTTTTTCACATTTATACATAATATGTGCATCACCGATATAAGTAACCGTACATATAAATATTTGCAATAAGATGAGCAATTGTATTCATGTGTATCTAACAAATTATAATAAATTGAAAAAAAAGTAAAACACAAATAACATCAACATTATTGGTCAATATTCTAAGGTGAATAGTGAATCATCATGTAAGCCTTTTACAACTATGAACACTTAAATAAAAGAAGAAAATTATCATAAGGCACAGTAAAACGTTGTCATAACGTAAATGAGTACATTTGACTAGACAATTAAGGAAGGGCCGAATATATAAACTTTAACAAGGCCTGAAAGTAAGTAAACTTAAGTCAACTACACAAAATACTTCATACGTCTGTAGAGTATATTGAGTAGAAATAAATAATCTAAGGCTATTCCCAACATCTTTTTTGGAACTTTTGACTAAACATCCAACAATATCATTTCAAACACAGCAAAAAACTTAGAACTGTTTATTTTTTATAGAAATTAATGAAGATTCCTGAATAATTATCAAAATGACAAAATTGAAGTTGTTTGCTAATTTTGAAACTTGGAAGTATTTGGCTAGCTTTGTTCAGTAAAATTACAAAATGTCACCAATTGATACAATTTTAGATACTATAAGCGATTTAATATCACTTGCTTTATATTTTACTCACTAAAAAGTTGGAAAGTCAGGAATCACTCCGTTCTAAATCTCAAAAGTTGGAAAGTCAATTACAAAACAGGAATCACTCAGTTCTAAATCTCAGTAGGTCAGTACGTATTTTCAACATACTCTGTCTTGTTATGCAAGGCAAGGAAGTGTTAATCGGGTAAAACGTATACAATTACGTGTATAACATGGCACTAAATTGAAAAAGTATAAATTGAAAAAGTATAATATGTAAAGTTTTGTCTTTCACAAGTTTACTCTAGTATAATACAGGACTATCATCATGTTTATTTAAAACTTATGACAGTCTCTACGGGTAGGGTATGTATGTAAAGCAGTAGATGGGTATTGCAATAGTTTGTAGGTAATATCAGTAGAAAATGTAGTGTGGATTTTCAAGCTATATTTGCTGCACATGTGTAAATGGGACTTGGGTGCACTGTCTGTTAACTCATTATGAATAAAACAGCAACCATATTTACCTCATTAAAGATTATTATAAAATGATTCAAGTGGACATTATACATGTTTTGGATTTCACCTAGAGAAAAAACAGATCAGACAAAACTAGAAATCTGTCTATGCGACACGGGTGCACCATTGGGTATATAGCACAAGTAGCAAAGGGCCATAACACTGGTAAAAATTTTCCCAGCAAAATTCCATTCTTTAGAATCTATGGCAGTCCAATGTACGCTGAAGAAACTGGTTTACTCAGATTTTAATAAAATATGTTCCAAGTCCACAGTTATAGCGAGATTAACAAATCTCAAAAAATCTCAAAATTTTATAAAGCAGTTGTTGATTGTCGCATCGCCACCAATTAGCTTCACAGAAATTACAATTAGACCCGATCTTGTCAGCCTGTTGCAGCAAAATTGCCAACCATGACTTTTAAATACAGCAAGGCAACATATCTTATAATCAAGTAAATATGGTAGGTGCCTTATGATTGAACATGTTCAGTTGTTTCAGTCAACTACGCTCCACATCACCTTTCATAACAAGAACATAACAAGTGCAGTTTGTAAAAATTATTCAATGGTTAAAATGTGTATTAAGTAGACATAACATATAGCCAGGTTAAAGATGACAACTTGATTTAATTTTTTTCTAAGAAGTGAATGTTCTGCAGTGTTGATTCAGTGCCATTTTAAAACTTTCCGCGTACAAAAATAAGGGTACAGTCGAAAGTGTATGTGACAAATGGCCATCCAGATAGAACATGACACTCAAAAAGTTACATGCCTAATCTGACAGTAAACTTCTATACTTAATTATTTTAAGGCAATTTATAAAATTCTTTAAGGTTCAGTCTTGGGCAGACAAACAATATGTGTGCAGACATAAGGAGTGGCCTTAAAGCATCCCTAGGAGGTAAAAAAGGGGAAAACTTAAACCTTATTTAAATGTTACTGCCGAGTAATGGAAAGTATTAAATTTTTCGAGGCCCAATTTCACAGTTAATAACCATATCACTAATACAAAATAAAAATAATAATAGTAAAACACAAAAAGCTATAAAAATTAACAATATAAACAATGGCTACCCTTTACCAATTTTTAAACTGTTGTCAGCAGTTCAAAGTATAAGTTTTATACTCAACATGTTAAGCCTAAGTGAATTTTAAAATAAAATAAATCTGAAAAACATTGCAACAACATTTGAGATTACAAATCAAAAACATCAACTCTCGTGCATCAAAAATATATTCTTGGGTAAAGATAAATTCAAATACAAAATTGCACACTGCTGTTATTTGTAAATCATTTTCTGACTTTTTACTGTAACATCTCTTTACATTTTTCACACCATCATAAACTTATAACAGAAACTAGCGGAATAGTTTCCCATAAAACAACTGACTAGAGACCATTCTGGTCTCAGTATCGCCCACCAGAGTAATTCTTGGAGGATTTCAATAAATTTAAATGGAAATCAAACTGAACCGTATGGTTACAAGTGTTTGCGCAATAATGGTTTGCAGACTTGTTCTAAATTCTGAGTATTAGTTTCATGCTTAACTGACAAAAAATCTTACACATGAATGTTATTTAACTTTTAAAGTATATTTTGGTCTATAACTGAACTTGTTTTTTTGTCAAAAGGATTTATGACTGATTAATTGTAGCCCTTCTTTTTTAAAGAAGGTGTAGATGTACAAATACACCAGACAACCAGACAAAGTTAATCACAAAAGCACACAATAAGCCTTCAGATTATGTGTGTGAAAAAAAATAATTTTTTTTGTATTTTTTTTTCTTTTTACAGAATGGAATAGTAACACTTATCCCACGAGTGGAATAACACATGTCACTTATTAAATTCCTTTAAAAAGCAATACTTGGAAAGACAGGAATAATGAATTCTAAATAAAACAAACATTATATATATGTACACATGTATACCATTTTTTGAAACATTGGATACAAAATAATCAAATAAACTGCATACACAAGTCAAATATTGATAAGTTGAGTTTACAAAGATAGAACTTCTGGGCAGCAAAACTCACTGCAAAGAAGTAAAGTTCATTTACTAAATGAAACATTTAAAACAATTTTAACAAAAATAACAATCCAAATATCTGCTAGCAAGTTAGTGGCCAATCACAGCATTTAAGACATCAATGACAATCATACCTACTCTAACTCTCTGCATATGGTCCTCACATAAATCAAGTAAACAATCTACAACTTTACACGACTTCTCAAGTCGGTGTATATATATGTAAAGTTTAACTGATATACAGTGTGTTAAGTACTAAAACATGATGGTTGTTCTTAGCTAAAGTAACAACGTAACCCTCACTGGTGATTTTGAGGCCACAGCAGCGGCTTACTTTCACGTAGGGACATTCAAATTCTCCGATAATGGAGCCGTCTCGATTAAATACTGCTACATGGAATCGATTACCATGACTGTCGCCCACGAGAACATCACCAGCGTCACTGATATCAATACCATTTGGATAATTGGTAATATTCTCACATCCGATACGGCGCATGAAGTGGCCTTCTTCATTAAACACAACAACACAGTGACCCTAAAATAAGAACAATGCTACATTTATACAATTATGAACAAGCCTTTTACCACGGTGGGGGATCCAACATATTGATACCAAAAAGGGTTACGCATAATTTCATATGTCGAACTTCCTGGTCTACATATGTTGTACACATTTCGACGAAAAAAATGTAAGATTCTTATTTGTTATTGGTTTATGTTAAATTCAAATTGTTTTGCCCAAATATCTCAATGCAGTGCCACCCTTTATACATTTTCAAACATGTACGTGTATTTATCTTATCTGTACGTGTAGCAATAACGGAGAAAAACTGATTCTCCGTCAGGCGGTGTTGCTGAAAATTCGCCGCAGTTTGATCAACACGAGAAACTCTTTTGTATTTTCACCTCATTTGTTTGATTATTGTTACAGAAATATAACATGCCTTTCATTACACACATGTTTAAAATTTAACAGCGATTTGATGGCTAGAAAAATATTTATTGTAAAAAAGCAGCATGCTCTACATATGTTGTACGTGTTTTCCATATGTTGGATTGAAAATGTTTAATTTGCCGATTTTATTTTGAGTTTAAATGGATTCCCTGGAAAAAAATCGAAACTGAAATATGTTTAAGTTATCATGCCACCATCGATGAGTGGTATATTGCTTTTCTGGTGACTGTCCGTTTGTCTGTCTGTCTGTCGTTAGACCAAATGCTTTCCGTTCAATAACTCCAGAACACTTTGCCCTATGATCTTTAAACTTTGCATGAAGGTTGATCGGAAACAGTCGATGACTCCTAGATATTTTGAGGTCAGCAGGTCAAAGTTCATGGTCACTGTGACCTTAACCATTTTAGACCAAATGCTTCCGTTCAAAACCGAAGAACGCTTTGCCCTTGTATCGTCAAACTGTACGCGGAGGTTAGTCAGTAACAGTAAATGAGGTCAGGGTTTGCAGAAATCAGTTTATTAATAGTACTTGTCTGTTTGAGCGTCGATGAATTCTTGTTGAAATTAGTCGAAGAATCAAGGTTACATATGACTTTTAAAAAAAAGATGAAGAACACTTGGTATCTACACATCCGTGTGGTGTTAATAAGGTCAAAATTTAAATCGCATACCTCGTTTTTATCACTGATTATCTCTTGTAAAAACTTCCTGACTGACGCTGTATCGACCAACGCCAGGTTATCTTACTCAGCGTCATGCATAATCAGATTGATATACAAAAACTTAAATTTCAATGCATTCCAGTAGATTCATACCAAATCGGACTATCACAATTACCTGTCTTTCTAAGAACTAATTTGTCATTTTTACTGCAAACACCTCCTGATATGTATGATATGTAGTGTTACCTTAATTGGCTCAAAGTTCAGAATAAAGTCATTCAAATGTATCAGTCAATGTATCGCACTAATGCATTGACCTTGAATTTGAGTTAAAACAATGAGTTACCTAACGGCAATCAACATTTTTATTCTTGGAAGAAACGTGAAAAAAAATCAGAATTTTACATAGAAAATAACACCAATATGTAGCCGATTGTCTAATTAAGAAAATTAGTATCAACAAGATATGCTTCAGTTTTATAATAAAGAAGTTACGTACAATTCAGCGATCAATCTGCCGTCAGTAGATCCATTTAAAGTGTATAGAGCTATATCGGAAGATATTTTTTTTAAAGTTTCAAAAACTGAAAAACAATTATGCTTTCATATCCATTAGATCATTTTTCGCTTCAGTTTTAACAGAATTTCTTTCTGTGATTTATTTGACATGCAAACTGTCCATTTTCATACGAAAGTGTTCTAGAACATCCTATGAAACTATAAGAATCGTATATTTTTCGACGATTGAATCAAAGTACACGGAACCCATCCAAAGTTTTAATTTGCAACTAAGGTAGTATTATACTTAAAACGATGCAAGTAATTATTTTGACATTGAATGACTGTTAGAATATAGCTCTATACACTTTAAGTTTGATGATAGGACTGCTCGAACTCTTCATTCCTATATTTCGGGCCACCGATTACTGAACATGTTTTGCCTAATAAGTGTATTCGTAAGTGTGTAGTTTTAACGAAAAAGGGACGGCATAAATATACATAAAAGGTCTAGTCTGCAATTAGCAAACATTTTGATTAGTTAGATATGCAGACATTTGCTGAAATGTAAATACATGTAAGTGCGTAAATAAGTTGGTGTAACGAATACGAAATGATATGAAGATAACTTAAACATATTTGAGTTTGTGTTTTTCCAGGAAATATATTTAAACTCAATATAAAAGCGACAAATTAAACATTTTCAATCCAACATATGGAAAACACGTACAACATATGAAGAACATGCTGTTTTTTTACAATAAATACTTTTCTAGCCAACAAATCGCCGTTAAATTTGAAACATGCGTGTAATGAAAGGTATGTTATATTTCTATAACAAAAATCAAACAACTGAAGTGAAAATATAAAAGATTTTCTCGTGTTGGTCAAACTGTCGCGAATTTTCAGTCACACCTCCTGACGGAGAATCAGTTTTTCTTAGTCATTGCTACACGTACAGATAAAATAACTACATGTACATGTTTGGAAATGTATAAAGGGTGGCACTGCATTGAGATATTTGGGCAAAACAATTTGATTGTAACATAAATCGATAACAAATAAGACTTTCGTATTTTTTTCGTCAAAATGTGTACAACATATGTACACCATGAAGTTCGACATATGAAATTATGCATAACCCATTTTGGTATCGATATGTTGGATCCCCCACCGTGTTTACTTTACGCAAGACATAATCCTTGGAGTCGGGTTGTTAGGGAATGCAGCCCAAAGCGGGTGGTAAACTCCATCTAAGGCTTAATACAAGCACGCATATATCTATCTGAAACCTAGAACTTCAAACCATAAGGTTAACACTTATTATTCTAACACTTTTATTATTCTATCTGATGATATTCATACAGGTTTTACACCGTTTCTCAACAATATCAATCGTATATGACAGCTGATTCACTTTATATAAGTCTCTCGGGACTGTATCCTAACCAGTACTGACTTCTTATTCTATTCCAACAGAAGAGCAGCAACTTCTAGCAAGCAAATTTTCATGGACAGCTTACTGGCTATGACCTGTTGGGACTTGGAATCGAACCAAATCGCCAGGTCACAATAACAGCACACAAACCACTGGACAGCCACAGCTCTATTTTGAAAGTTAAAGCATATATTACCAGAAAGATCTGAACCAGAGCCTTTATACAATAGCAGAATGTATTGTTTTACCTTGAAGTCACAAACATAGTACTCCTTAGCACTAATAGCAATATCAGATGGTTCCCTCATATAATCACTGCAGTCAAACCATTTGATAAGCTCTCCTCCTTCAGAGATAACAAACACAGTAGGTGATACGCTATCCACAGCTACAATATGACCTACAATCACCAGAGAACACATGTAGTATTAACATAAAACCTTTACACCAATCAATCAAAGTCAAAGACAGTGTATCAACAGCTGGAGCCAATGCCTAGCCAAGCAGCTTACGACATGCAATCACTGAACATGCTCGCTGATTACACTTTGCTAGGCGAGTGATACCAATCGCTTTCAAGTTGCTATTCAAGTATTTTTTCGCTTCAAGCAAGCACGACGTGCTGTTTTGAAGCAAGCATAGCGCCTTGCCTATGCAACGACCTCCTTGACTTTGACATGATTAATTTTCAATTATTTAGTGTATATAACTACAGGACCTTACCATAAATGGTAGGACAAAACGTTTATCACAAAGATTACAAATCTATGTTTTTGACTCTGCACAAAGATTACAAATCTATGTTTTTGACTCTGCACAAAGATTACAAATCTATGTTTTTGACTCTGGCTAAAACATGAACTGCCACATTGACACACAACTAGAATCAGTTAATATTGATGGACAAATTTTTTGATAAATGTCAAAACTGTAAACCGTGAGGAAATGGTTTGTATTTGAAAATCTAACTATTTCTAGGACTTCACTTACCTTGGTTAGAAATGGCAAGACCTGCAACAATATCTATGTAACGTATGCTTATTTTTCTTGTAAAGTGACCATTCTTTGAGAAGATCTGCATTCTCGACCTTTCATTTCCACGATCACAAACGATAAACTTTCCACTATTTCGCATAACAGCAACTTTTCTAGGATACCACAACTGACCTTCCTCACGACCTAAAAATATAGCAATTATTAATAAATGAGAAATACCTTTAAATAGTTACACAGGTGCCAGCACCAGGATTAAACATTCAGCATATTAATATATTATTTATACCAGGTTTCAAAGTAACTGCTAAAGATAGAGTTCACTAGAATTGTTTCTATACATTTTTTACAACAACACAAATGCCTACATGCATATTGCCACAATTCTTTGCAAAAGCCAAGTACAATGTGGTGAACCTAAATATATTTTATCAGGCAAAAGTACAGAAATGCAATCATGGACACACATAGTACTAAATAATTTTTTAGAAAGATATTGTGGAGTTAAATGGGGTTTTTGACTGGGTATATATATCTTATTGGATTACTATGCTAAAATTGATGAAAACATGTTCAGTAGAATGTCAATGAAGACTACTGCTTACCTGGAATACCAAACTGGTATTTGAACTCCCCAGATTTCTCAAATATCTGAACTCTATGGTTGTTTGTATCTGCAACTGTAATATCCTCTTCATGACCCAAACAAAAGCCATGTGGAGAGTTAAACTGTCCCTTACCTGGTCCTAACTGACCAAACTTACACCTGCAATGATGAATTCACTTTTAAATATTTTATGACCACATACACTCTCAAGTTAGAGCCCCAGTGGAAAGTCAAAATCAGGAATTATTTATTCATTATTCATTTATTAACATTTCGGCATATTAGTTACCTTTACAAATAGCGGAAAAAATTATCTTAATGCTGCGACATAATTTACTTCAATTTACAGCAAAGCCAAAAACAGTATCAAAGTAAACTATAATTTATGAATTTGAACAGGAATATATCTAGCTTTTAAACAAGTAGCAAGTTAATCTAGGTAACAAATGTAAGCCACCATCAGGCTGGCTGTAATCTCCTTGCTTGTTTTGATGTGACAAAATTGCACGATATTGGACATAATCATTTGTGACATAGCTAACCTTATTTGCATTGCACTCATTTTCTGAGATCTTCTCACTGGTGGACCAGGATTAACCATGCCACCCTGACTGGAACATACTGTATTCATAGAGCTCGAACTATCGCTAAGAGTACCTACAATAAAACAAAGTCATTTAGTACAAAGAGTGACAGTAGCAAACTAGCAACAGGTCAGACAGTATTACCTGTGGGACATTAAATAATTTTAACTTCCATCTGAATGACCGTACAAGTCTTCTCTTAACAAACAGAATTGCCTTCCTTTCAGTTCAGGATGATATTGTCATGGTATATCAATTTGAATTTGTTTGCATCATTCTCATCATCTAACCAGTGACCACAGCATAATTCTGTTCAAAGACAACGTCAATTTGCACTGGTACAATTTAATTGTGCTATAGGGTTGATACAGTTTTACTTCCGGTTTTCAATTTGATCAAATTAGGTTCAGGCAATAAGTTATCAATCAGTACTAACACTTGACATTGACTGGCAAACTACAGAGGACTGCTAATACCATTAAAGAACCTAATTTATCACAGAAATAAAATACAGGTGGCAGTAAAACTATTTATCACTGTAATCTATGAGGTAATGGATTTGACAAGTAATTGAAGTTAGATTCAGTGACAGAAGAAGTGGGGGGGGGTTGAATGCCCAACTTCCCAGATGGACTTGGCTAAATCAAGCTATAAAGAAGAACATACTACTAGCAGAGAATGTTGGAGTAGCAGTACCAGGTGTAGGTGAGAAGGTACCACCAACAGTTTGATCGAACGGAAAGTTCTCCAAAGAGCTTGAATTTCTGTCAAGGAATCCAGCCAATGTCTCCAAACTTGGTGTAGTAGGTCTCTGGATCGGTCCTAATGCTCCTACTTCCGACATAGGGGTAGTACCTCTGCTAGGCGGCTGACCAATCACATTGAAGTTCATTAACCCAGTCATACCTGTACCGGGGGAGAACGAAACTGGACCTGCAATATGCAAATTAAGAAAACATTAAGCAAAAATTCTGTTTGAAAGAACAAGCAAAGGCAGAAAAATAGCAAACAATGCAAATCATCAAAGTCAGGGCTGAAAGTCTCTGGTAAGCAAAACTTGGCAAATGAAGATTCAACTGTTTCTGACTAATGATTGTCCAGAAACAGCTCAAAACATTATTCAACAAACTACAAGTGGCAACTCAATACAGCCATCAATACAATCAGCATAAATTTTTTCATGACAAACCCTAAAGAAAGCCACTGGTTGGCAATGAATACGAGTGAATAATTCTGTACAGATTAATGCATTTGAATCTAAATAAATTTGATGGTGACCATGTGTATGCAGTCATATTGAAAACCCTTTAAAACAAGACTGACTAGTTTAAATGTCTCCTAAAGAAACCAATTGTCAGGTACTATGTCTCCTGGCTAGTATGCCTTATTTTAATTTATAACCGTACATTAATTCTACGTACTGTTATCAGATGCCGGTGGGATCAAATCAGAAAATCCACTACTAATAACCCTGCCCATATTCTGTCCACTGTAACCTGTTGTTCCAAGTTTAGCCAGCATAGCAATGTTGGACAAAGGAGCGCTTGAGTTGCTGTTAGTACTGCTAGCATCAACTGATATTCCACTGTCAGACATGGCTGGGCTGTGCGAATTTCTAGACAAGCTACGACTCTCTATCGTGGATTTACTGCGTCCAATAGGCATAGGATTGGGAGGTGCATTTGTCAGATTTGGAAAGTTGAATGAACCGAACGGTCCTGGTGTAGTAGACGACACAGGGGGAAGCCCAAAATACTGTCCTTGCATTGGTGGCATGATAGTCGTGTCGGGACTAACAACATCCTGATGAATATTGAAGCCCTCATTTTCAAATGACGAGTGCAAAGACGATGATGGTCTCTCTGGGGGCTGAAAGTAAAATTAAAATTCCTTACACAAAGTTATTTTTATTTTAACACTTCAAGATGCATCATACAAATGTTTTATCATTGCTATTCCACTACAAGCTATTTAACTTTGTTAAGATATGTTTGCAGAGACTTAAAACTTCACAGGTTCATCGCAATACCTTATATTTCTCATGTCAACATATCAGTGCTACAGCTAGGCCCTTTTAGAAGGGCGGAACGCCCCGTTAAAATCTGACCATTCACTGAGCACCCTTCTGAAATAAGGGGTGCCCTTCTGTGCCACTCATCAAAGAAATTAAATGGGTTTTACTGCATTGACCTCTGATTACGTAATGAATGTCTCAATAAAGATCGGAGGTGTCATAAATCTTAACTAACGATCTAACTGGGTGATGAACACATCGTCTGCACACAGCACTGACAGCAGTCAAAAAATTGCCCAAAGCTACAAACCCAGAAGGTATCAACTAACCTTAATGTCTTCATCTTCCTTCTTAAATGTTCCAAACGACTTCCTTAGAGTCTTCTCAAACTGATCGGAGTCTGTTTTAAACTCAATGTGTACATCTACGTCAGTATCGGGTGTACAGTTCACCAGTGACAACAAGCGGCTGCTAATCACCTTCTTCATCAACAATAAATGCAGTACTGTGCCATTGTTCAATACATGTTCAGTAAACTGACAACCCATCTCGAGGTTTTCAGAAGCTTTCTCAAAGTTATGACAGAGTTCCATTAATGCCAGTTCCTTACCAGACTGTAAAGCGTCTAGTTCAGTCAACATATCATCCTGAAAGACAAATGATTCAATTTCATTAAAATTTGTGATGAATTCACTGGATATAACTTTTCTTTTAAAATCACATTCAAAACTATTTGCAGGGCAATTCTACTGTACTTGTTATGCAAAATTGATTGTCTTCAGATATTATGATGACCCAGGTCCCTTGAAAATTGAGAACTAGCAGTCATTTTAGAGGTTAGTACAAGCCCTGACTTACAGTAAACATAAGTTCCAATCCTGCATATCATAGAAAATGTGCTGGTACAATCTACATTGGGAATTTTGAACAGTTAAAAAATAAAGACATCAAATTTGTGTTTACTGCAAATCAAGTATTATTTTGGACATGTTTAGGTATTATTTGTGAATTTATTATATCTTTGTGGATATGCATATTTCTACCATTCTAGACTACGTTAATGCCTCTTGTTGGCCCAAAGGCCTGTTGTTTTTTTAAATTTACAGTGACTTCTTAAATCTGCTATCGAAATTGGAAAATCAAAAATACTGATCACTGAAATATAAGATATTTTACAGCACATGTATTCAGTTTATGATAAAATCTTGCCTTAATTTTTTCCAACATAGCCTTGTAACTCTGGAATGTCTCATTAATCAAATCCTTGGCATTGTCAGTCTGGGTCTGTAGCTCACCGAGACTACTCATCAGTTTATTGGTGGATTCATCACACAGCTCCACCTTACTTTTACCATCAGCGACCAACTTCTGTAGATATTCTCGTTCCTTGTCTTCTAGCTCCTCGACTCGCTCAGGTTGATGCTCCGGTGGTTTATGTTCACCAACAAAGCACTCATTACAAATAGGAATCTGAAACAAGCAGTCAAGCAATGAGGTCGGGCAGTAGAAATGAACAGGTAGGCATAAAAATCCAGTTTAATCCACCGACTAGTCTAAGAACATTCTTGCCGGCTATGTTTTGTCGTTCTTTAGTGAATTTCAAACCAACTGGTGCATTTGTCCAACATTCAGCTTGCTTGTGAGTCTATTTCCCAAGATGTTATTTGTTTTTATTAGAACAATGTCCAAAAGTTTGCATTTAAAAATGATGGATTTTTAGCATTTTTGTTAGCATGTCCTGCATGTACAACTATTTAATATATAATTATATATCATATATAATTATAGCCAACACACCTAAAAAAATCCTTATATAAATAGCTGCGTCTCCTCTCCAAACATATTGGTATACAAATTCGAAAATGTCAGGAAAGGACATGGATTATTATTAACTGTTAACAGATCGTAATACAACCTAAATTGACAGATAGTTGAGTTGGAGGTGCATAATCTGCATAAACATATCACATGCCCATGTAGTCAGATTAAACAAGAGTTGACCTAGATCTATTTGTCATTCAGATGTAATGTTTTAAGATGCAATGTTTAAGTACAATCAGACACAGCAGGTATTCAAAAGTAATGATTAAGCTTCCTATACTAAATTGATATTTGAGAACAATAAATAAAGGAGTAAGTGGAACCACACGATTGATATTTGCTCGGACAAGCTAACTGATTACTGAGCAATAAATTTTTACCTCACAAGTTTTACAGTAATTCTTCAAGCTTTCACCAGGGTGTGTAGGACATAGTATAGGTCTATGTACAGCAGATGAGTCGCCTTTCAACATCTCCTCAATAGTTACCACCTGAAAGACAACATTCAAACATTTTTAAACATATAATTCTGGACGACTAAACAAAATAAATTTCTATGTATCATGTACTACTAAATACTTGCAATTGTAATGAAGTATAACCAGTCTTCACAAAAAACTTTTCAAAGTACTAGCCAGTCGTGCTACCAACAAGGCAGAACTTACTAGCCCGAGAAGAAATTTACTAGTCAGACCATTAAATTGTTATAAATTTTCACTAGACTTTCGGACTAGTCACCTAGAGACAATTAGAGGCCAAATTCGAAGACTGTATAACGACAAGCATTCGTTTGTGAAGATCCCGAATGAAGAGCAATTTCTCTTGATATTTTAGAGCTCTACAAGATGGTAAAATCAAGAACAAACGGATCAAAACGACCCTTGAATTACGAACACAATGAAACTGCTGACATGACTATAATTATTTCGACTCAGCCGAAAATCAGTTTGTAACAGAATTTTATCCATAATCAACTTTGAGTTAAAATCAAAACCCTTTCTTACCTTATGATTATCAAAACATCTCATAAATTTATGAGCTGTCACACAATTGGAACACAAAAAGCTTGCGCAGTCCTGACATCTTGCATGTGCTTTCTCCTTAGCCTTACAACTGGTACAGATCAGCATTTTGCTCTCAATGTCCGCTATCTCAATCAAATCCATCAATACATACTCGGGTAATAGTTCTGATAAGCCTTTCTCTGGAATACTTGTCTCATTGTGGCAGGTTTCACACTCGACAGTATGACAAGGTGTTTTGTCCTGCATCTTTTCCTCAACCTATTAAGGTAAAATTTATTAACATATGGTAAAGTATAAAATTTTTAAAGCAAATATTCACCTGTGCCTGTCTACAAATTTGTCCAACATTTTTTTCAGCAAGATGTTATAAAATAGTTGAGAGTGAGTCTAATATTAGATTTCATTTATTTCAGCAACTTGCTCATTCTGGCACTTAGAAGTAACCACTGGGACAAATTATTTAGTATGCAACAAATTACACACTTCAAATGTTTTAATTTTCGTTAAAAAATGTTAAATTCAATATCATAACATACAGCCGGGGGTGGGGGGGTGTAGAAAGGAGTCTGAAATCCACCAGTTGGCTATTTGAACATTCATAGGGGCTATTTTTGCCATTTTCTTTTTTGTCATTTTCTTTTTTGTTACTTTAAACAAAACCCTTTCTTTTTTGTTACTTTAAACGAAGTATTTAAGATCCTTGCTTTCAAACCAACTGCCTGGCTGAAGATTAACAGACTGCATGAAAATATTTCTACATCCCTGCAAATGTTGATACACTGCAAATGATGAAATCACAAACCTGCTTTTCAAGACATGTGAGACAGAAGACATGAAGACAGGATAATACCACCGGCTGTTTCATCCGTTCCTGACAACATTGACATGTGTGACGATCTTCAGGTGTGGGAGAACCGATGGGTGATTCCAAAGGAGAATCAAGCATCCCGTCTTCTAAAGACATTTTAAGGATAATAGTCCTAAATAAATAGAAAAAGAACATGTTTTAAAGTCTATGTTTGAGAGCCTGGACTCTGCCGAAACAGAATAGGCTACCCATTTCCCCAAATTGGAAATCCCTTACCGTATAAATTTCAACTCTTGCATATTCAGGAGGTACTATCTCAAACAGTTAATATGACAACCAAACAAGAGCTAATACTGCCTACTCCTTACAGATGCTCTAGTCTAGTATTTTGGGGCATACACATAAAAGTATCTGTTGGTACGCCCCCTGCAATCTCCAGGTCTAGTATTATGCTGTTTTTATGGAGTATCAGTATATTTACTGATTGTCCATATTTTTACTGATCAAAATATCCGTAAATTTACGGACAATTTAATGACAAATTTCGAAGTTTTCCTGAAACAGCTAAAATATAGCTCTTGTTAATTTCCACAACTTGTAAATTACTTCAGATGTTGTTTGTCTACTAAAATGAGTAAAAAATATAGCTTTGGATGGCTGAAATTCACCTTCGAAAATATGAAAAACAGCAAATTTTCCAAATCATAGGAATTTCTCGAAACTTACTTAAATACAGTAAAATTGTATTCTGAACAAAAGTATATTTGTAATTTGTTGCCCTTTTTCTTTAATCGGAAAATAATGATCATTTTCAATACAAGTCCGTAAATTTACTGATATTTTTATCAGTAAAAACATGGACTATCCATAAATTTACTGATTATCCATAAAAACAGCATAATACTAGACCTGATCTCTGTCTGTTTAATGTTTCACCCAGGTTGTTTGATTCTTCAAACAATATCTTTTCACATTGTATAGTCTGTCACTGTGTTTTTGTCATTAAGGTCTGTACATTGTGCCATGTCCTGTGAATTTACCAATCAGCTGATCACTTGACACATTCCACATAGAGTTACCTCCCTTTGAGTGAAAAAAAAACTGTGACCTAAATAATAATGGCAAAGTACCAGAACATTTCATACACTTAAATTGATGCAATTACAGTAATCTTATTGATATGACAATGTTTCTCAAATATTAAAACCCCTGACAACGAAAAATATCGGGAAAAAAAGGTCATCATTTCTAGTTCATAATTCCACTCAAGTGGGTGGGGTACGAAAAAATGGTTTCCGCATCGAAAATTGCACTAACAACTTGCACAAGTTAACGTTTGTAAAATTGTTCACATAGGTGAAATAACATATGAACTGAAGAAAAATGTAGATGACAGTTGTGTTTAACAACATGTAGCCTGTCCTGAAAGGGAGCACCACACTTCCCCGTGGGGCCGTGTTCTCAGCAGCGGCCCCTCAGCAGAGGGCTAGAACAATTTTATGAAAATCGCTTACAGGCGAAGTATTAAATTTCATTTGCAAGAACAAAACCATAAAACTCCTTCTCGACACCAGCAAATGCAAGCACAGAAGATGAACACTAAAGTATGACAGACGACTTTTCTGCACTAACCCAGAACATCGTAAAAGCGAAAATGGTGTGAAACAGAAACTCCCATTTTATTTCAATGTAAAGCAGATGCCAACACAAACATAGACAATCAAAGCGATCGAAAAGATGTACCTGGAATGTATACGAATATTTACACAGCAATTGTTGCACTAATCGTTACACAGGAAGGGGATAAATGTCGAAATTGCTTCGTTAACTATCCTTCCCTCCATTGATGTTAGGTCGGAATTAACTCACGAGGTTGTTTCTGCGCATGCGCTTGTTGAGAAACCGCGGGAAAAATGAAAATATACGAAAAATGCAACCAGGGGTGTAGACTATCTAATAAATTAAGTTATAAATAAAAGCACCAGTGACAGTCAGTTGCATCCACGGTCCGGCGACCCCCGGGCGGTGGATAGCGGGGGTATCGTGATTTTACCTTCCAGCGTTCCCCACACTGACGGGGAAATGTTTTTTTCTCCGAACCCATTACCCCGGGTCAGGGGCGGTGGTTTTGACAACCAAAATTAAAATTCCCGGCCCGTCTCCGATGGTGTGGATGCAACTGATTTGACTGGGGCTTTACTTCCTAACTAACATGCTATGATCCCATAAATTATAGATCTACTTGAACTTTGAAGACCCCGCCCTTCCACGGCCCTACGCCCATGCGGGGATTGGCGATGGATAGCCGGGGAAACGACCGTACACGTTTTTAAGTTCCAGCTTTCCCCCACTCTCCGAACCAATTCCTCGGGACAGTATTTAGTTGTTAGGGGACGGGGAAATACTGGAGATTTTACTATCAGCTGTCCCCGCAGGTCGTTACTTAAAAAAAATTAAAAACGTGTACGGTCGTTTCCTATCCATCGCCAATCCCCGCATGGGTGTAGGTGCGTCTTCAACACTGGGGGGGGGGGGGCAACATTTGGCAACTTGGGGTAATAAATTATTGTTGCTCGCTTCGCTCGCAAAGTAATTTCATTCTGGGAAGATTTGTCAACACCCACTGTTTGCAAAAAAATGCATTTGAGACAAAAATTGCACTCTTATACACCCCAAACCCCCTATAGCTATATAATAACTGTAAGTTTATGTTTCTGCGACAATTTGGCAGGCCCGGCTTCACCGCCCCCCCCCCCCCCCTAGTTGGCCTCGGAGTGACCATTTTTTACATGTTAAAATCCTTAAAATATTACCAATCGATATGGCTGTGGATCGATATTTTGTGACAATAACCCTGTATAAACACTGGTACGGAGCGATGTCAAAGCGTAACGCAAGTCCAGACGAGTAAAACAGGTTAAAATGGTATTTTCACTTATTTCTTATGTTTTTATGGAAACAAAGATAATGTTCAACAGTGAATGATTATCCTATGTATCAATGTACCCATTTAGCATTCTAAATGCTTAACACTTGGATTTTGTTTTGTTATTAGTATGGTGTAATCAGCGGAAACATAATATCTTTAAATAAAGGCTTATATGTTAGGTTATATGTTGTGCCTCCGTAGCTCAGTGGTTAGTGCGCTTGCCGTCTAATCTGGCGACCCGGGTTCAAATCCGGGTGGAGGTACATATATATGCCTGCAATGTTTCAGTAGAAATAAAGCAAATAAAGGCTATGCTCGGCATAATTCATCTTAATATATGAAATATACCATTTGAATAGTCAATACAATACCTATAACTGACATGCTTGTAATACCATGCAAAATAATCACCTTATAACAAATTATTTCCAAAAAATAAAATTCATACATGTCATAGTTTCGATCAGACGGTGTCATGGTCTGCATACGAAGTCCAAGTACGGTGTCGTGATCTCTAAACGAAACCTTTATAAAATACATTTCTTTCGGAGTACAGAGTTTGCATTATTTCTGGCATACACGTTGTAATGAAGAGATCGAGAGAAACAGAAAATGGTAAGGAAGTCTTGTACTTGTTATCGGGTGATTTTAACTTGAGTATGAATGCATTATTTCTTCAAAGTACTAACGGACATGTAACATACACACACAAATCAAAATATCAATCTGCAGCAACTACATATTATCAACAATTATAATGGCTTGGCGTTATTTGACTATTAAAACAGTTTTAATAGTACATGCATCTCTTTATCACATGCACACTTGGATACAAATGTGTGGCTTCTTTTAGTTAATAAGACCCAATGGGTCATATACGTATTTTGTGGGTTTTTTTCGGCCACTGGTCCTAGCATTTGTAATTTCCTTAATATGGAGATTGGCGCTCTCAATTGAATGATCATTTGATTGTTACACAAAGAAATACATAAAATGTTCAATGGAATGTGCCGTACGCATATTTTTAAACACATTTTTTTCTAATATAATGGCATGATCCCTGCTCAATTTAGCTGCGCCTGCTTCATACGTTGACTGGTTGTGTGCTATCTCGTTTGAAATGGCCACTCATCTCTGTTACAAAATATACCTTACTAATGTTTTGTTTAGCCGAGTGGAATATTGTAGTGAAATCATCACCTCTTATTATCATTAATACTAGTTATGGTTTTACTTTTTTGGAACACAAGTTCAAATGCAGCTTTTGTGAAGTGTGCAGTGAGAGTGAAAATTCAGCAATAAGGCACTGCATGCGAAGTCACGACGATGAGAAGATTACTTATCTTCATTTCTTCAAATCAGAGGACAAACTAAAATACAAAATATGTTGTTTTAACATTACAGGAAGTGAGTTAAACTGTGATCCGAAATCAGTGTATATTAATCAGGAGACAGGAAAACTTAACATTCCTATACAACAATAAGGCACAAGTCCAATAAAAAAGATGTGTAAAGTAAACAACAGTTCGAACTCAGTTCACAACAAGGTATTCAATGACATTGACAAAACTTCGTCTACATGTGAAGGTTAACTCGGATAGTACTCCTAGTACTTATCGAATCAAGGTTAACTCGGATAGTACTCGTAGTACTTATCGAATCAAGGTTAACTCGGATAGTACTCATAGTACTTATCGAATCAGAAAAAAGCATATGCACACAACAACTCTTGTTGACTATCATTACGATTTAGTTTGATGACTACATAAGTTTCACAAAAGTTCTCCTGCAAGTATTTTCATTCTATGTCCCATCAGCATTTGTTCTATGACATTAAGACTACCTATATATCACAATAATTCATCAAGTTTTGTATAAACGCCTTAACATTTTGAACTAACGAACAGGTAAGCGATGTTTATATAGGTTTGACTTGGTATAAGATATATAAATCAGTTAACGGGATAGTTCCCTCATTGGTATTACTAATTGAATGGACTATCTTTGGTTATCATTAACATTGTGTGTTAAGATAGAACGTAAAAAGTAGTTCTACAACACCTGTTATTAAAAGTCGACGACAGAATGGTTGGAGTATCCGCATCTTGAGCAGTAAAATACGGGTCTGATCCCCGGCAAATTGTGTCTGTTACCAGGATGATATATAGGTAGTCTTAATGTCATAGAACAAATGCTGATGGGACATAGAATGAAAATACTTGCAGGAGAACTTTCTTTACAGGCGTACTGAACATTTGTGGTTCAGAAATGTCTATCGTCGTTACATCCATAAATGAGCCGACATTTATGCCACTAACATCAACCGAATCTCCATATTCGTAAGATATTTCCTTCTTGAGAATGTCGTCTATTATCTATATCACTTTCGTTTAGAGACCACGACAAAATATTTTAAGTCGTTCAGAGTGCAAGACGTTCCCAAAAACATCAACAGCTTCACATTTTACGGCCTGTGAGACATGTACGTTTATCAATACACGTATCATAGCAAAGATAGTTCTTATAGAACATTATCTGGTTATAATAACTCATTTGTACTATTCATATTGCGATATATTAAACATTTTTAGTATTTTCTTTATTTTTTTGCAAAACTTGACTACTTCAGGTATAAATATAAACTTACTACACGCGTTTAATTATATTTTTAGCGTAATCATTTAGAACAAATACTTATATGTCGATGTGTTGAACGATCGCATCAAGTAAAACGTTATTAGAGGGGTAAATCGTTGTAAAGAAGACACACTCAAAAGCGTGCTGCCTGATGTGCAAAGTTTCTATGGTATTTTCGCGAGGAGTCTATAGCAGGCTGTCGTCTGGACTTGCGTTACGCTTTGACATCGCTCCGTACCAGTGATAAATATTACATACTTCGGAAGCGAGGGCAATGGGCAATAAAATGTGCCCCCTGTTGTGTAATCTCCAGGTCCATGTGTCCCCCTGTTGTGTTATCTGCAGGACCAGATTACACTTTTTTCTTATCATCCAAATGTATGTGTTACAGCGTCTGAATGATGCGGATCAAAGTGTCTTTGTCCCTTGATCAATGTCACTACAGCACTTGAATTAACAGATTAAAAATTTTGACATGAATTTGAAGAAAGTAAATTTTCTTATTCATATATTTTTTTGTTATAACTGATTATGTAACACTACAATTTTGATAATATCAAGCCTGTCTGGTTTTCAAAGAAAAACGTTCAAAAAGGATTTTACTTCAAAATTGAAAACAAATCTTCACAAGTACACATTTAAATTATCTAATTTTGCAAGTTCAAATAAATTTTCACAACGTAAGGGTGCAACAATTTGCAAGATTTTTTTTTAAATGATCTGAACCTGTGAACACTACTGTCGTAGATATAACCATGCATGGCTTATGTAATACACCAATCAGTTGCATCCACAGCCCCAACCCGGGGATGGGCGATGGATAGCTGGGGAAACGACCGTACATGTTTTTACCTTCCAGCTTTCCCCCACTACCGGAGAAAGGTTGGGCATTTTTTCTCCGTACCAATTCCTCTGGGACAGTATCTAGTTGTTAGGGGACGAGGAAATACTGGAGATTTTAATATCAGCTGTCCGCGCAATGCCGTGGAAGGACCGGGTTTATGAGAACTCAAAAGTAAAAATCCCGGCCCATCCCCGGGGTGGGTGGATGCAACTGACAGGTGCATACTTATTTCACGACTGGTCTTCAAAGTTCAAGTATTATTTATGGGTAGTCTGGAAGATTTCTCTTAAGAATATTGTGTAATTCATGTTATTTTTTGATGATGTAACTAAGCAGTTCAAATTTTATGCGCTTACTTTTGATTTTAAAAGCTTAAAGTGTAGGAAATTGCATACTTTTACTTCAAAAAGTGAAAAATTCGTCGTCCGGAGGGGACACCACTCCCGCACCAACCCCAACTTAGCCTTCAAAAAAATTATTGTGCCCCCCCCCCCACTCCAAAATTTCTGGATCCGGGCCTGCCTGAGCGGGCATGATATTGACTGGTGCATGGGAGCCGGGAACCAGGGGAGCAGCCCACACCCAATATCACCTTTTGTTTTTGGTAAAAAGATTGAATGTGCGTTTTAATTACCGTTTATTTCCGCACACCCTAACCAACCTCAGAATGTTGTTCAACCAATAGGCATACAAACACAGAGCTGCAAGATTCGTCTCTGGGGTTTAGGCCTACTCTCGTAAAAACAGCGTCACTTCTATGTTTGGATAGCCTACAATAACGCAGGAAAGGGGCGAAGACAGTAATGTTGTACAAGATCGTGAATAACCGGATAGCCATCCCGAACGACCCTTCCTTCACATACAGGGCGTGACTACAAGAGGCCACTCGTCTGACTAGTTGTCATTATCCTTCAGTAAATCAGGGATTCTATATAAATATACATAGAAGATCCTGAGTAAATTAAGACCAATATTGAATAGCATCCATGGTCGAATTATAGTTTGTGACATGCAATTCATCATTCGACACGAACAAAACAGTGGTGCATGTATACCCTACATCAAATAAAGGTTTTCCTTGTGATAATAAAATAATCGATTCTATATCAGAGTGAAACATGAAAACATGTAGACCAAGGTGGGAGGTGGTAATTTGCTCCAAAGCGTCTGCTAAACTTTGTCATGAATGTGTTAACTACAATGTATACATTTTCACTTTTCGAGAAGAAATACTTCAATGATTCTAGTACTATTTTCTCACTTAATATTGACTGACTTGTAATATACTTATCTACAAGTTTATGGGACTACTGGTTTGTACATGTCAGTAATGTCATGGGGGAAGTGGTGTGTGAGAGCGATTAAAACCTTAGTAACTTATGCATGGACCCCAGACATGGTCTCAGATTTTGAAAATATTTTGTCCCTTTTCTGTTATTCACCCATAGAAACGATTTCAGGGCTCAAAACTTAATTACGACACCATTGCTATAGCAACAAAGGAAATTCGGTTTGTTTTCGCCGTTTTTCGCATTAAAAATGAATTTTGCCACTTTTAAGCTACCGTCAACTCTTCTAACGTTATAACAATCTGTATAATGCCTCTGTTGACGAGTGTTAGGAAATAAAACTAAAAGTAAAGTTCTGCATCTGAAACATTTATTAACTCTGGATGCTCCTTCTGGGTCGCTACATATAGTGCATGTCGCAGCTTGTTGTATCGTGCTGCATGTGAACTCGTTCGTATCGTGCCTCAGTAGCCCAGTGGTTAGACGCGACCATTTCTGTCTCATCTGGCGACCCGGTTTGAAATGCCGAAAATGCCGAACACTGAACATACTGCTGAAATAAATATATTTGTATGCTTAAGTAAGATGAGTACCAGTAAAAACTATTATAATTTCAAATAATTATATGACAGACGAAATTGGTTGTTTAACATTTCTGCCTTGTCCTTAGCACTTTCAGCAATACGTCCGTTGCCTTTTAATGCCAATGCTAACAGTATCTTGTTTACGGGTTATGATGTTCTTCCAGAATGATTTGGATGTTTTATCACTGTCTGGATCAAGAAGGTTGTTCAGATATTTGTTGTAGGAGGCATGAAGCTCATTTCTGACGTATTTATGGTATTTTATGTATGTTCTGTAAATATGTTTATAGTATTGCTATGGACTGCATACTCTCGTTTGTTGAATGTGTTTGTCCATTGTTTTAAATAAGGCTTGTTTAAACGAGTTTCAATTACTTTCAACTGTGTTCTCCAGTAGGTTTCCATTTTTAACTTGTTCAGCAAAATATGACATGTCGGTTTTTATGCAAGCACAATCTGCTTTTTTGCAATAACACACATGTCTTGCAGGGTTTATTTTTTATTTACGATGGGTTTAATGTTTGTTGTTATTGATAGGATGTCATGATCACTAAGTCCAATCGGGGGCAGATTGTATGGTTCTGTACCAGTGTCGGATGATCAGTAAATACCAAGTACTCTACCATTTCAAGTAGGTTGCGGGTTTACATGTATGTGTTCAATGCTGAATTTCCTGGGCACATCAACTAACTTGTAACAATGTGCCTTGTATCTTACACTAGCAGGGGGGGGGGGGGGGGTGAAGCTGTTCCCCAGTCAATATCACCATGATTAAAGTCTCCGGCAAGAAACTTTTTCATGCGTTTGTAGGGTGATGAAGAATTAGCCAATGAGAACATAGTTACAAATATATTTCAAGCTCTGTAAGTGAATTGAGAGTACATTTAGGTTCTCTGAAGTGGAATCCAACCAGAATTTGTTTTTTCCGGCAGAATAAATTTCAATCTGCTTATCAAATGGCAATTCTCTAATTAAAATAACAGTTATTCAAGTTCTTAAATGTAATTACTCCTGAAAAATATGATTTTGTAGATACTCCATACCTATCATTTTTACTATTTGATACAGTATACTGTTTTATGTTAATAAACTATGTATCATATATTGTCTCTTTTGCATTATGTATCTTGTTTCTTTTGCATGATGTATCATATATTGTTTCTTTTCCATTTTGAATTATCAAGAACTGAATACTGCTTCATGAAAAACCATTCATGATCATAAATTAATTAATTTCTTGAACAAATCTGATTCTTGTTAATTTGATGTTTATGTATATAATGTTATCTACATGTATGTTTATTGTATATTCTTATGTAATTTGCAAATGTTGAGGCCCACATGGAAGATCGGGAAACTGAATGTGTCAGCCTCGTTTAATAAATACGTTACGTTACTTACTTACTTACTTTTTATTATGTTTTTACCCACTTTAGGCTAAGTCCAAACATTCTTCAGGTGGTAGGCCGGTAGCTTGAGCATACTGGTGATCAACCTCCAGAGCATACGCGCGGCAACAAGAAAATTGAACTTTATATAATACCAGCTAGTATGCTCAAGCTATTTTTCATAGAGTTAGTACGTGATATTTCAGGTACACTCTTGTTTTCACTGGTTGTGCTGTTTCCGGTGACATCTTCCTGGTCGGAGTGTCCTAGGAATGATTAGGTAGGTAAACTAAATACACTGTCTGTGTCTGTGTGTGATGATGCAGTAGAGCTTATTTGAGAGATGGCATTGAATTTATCAAGGGTTGATCCACCACGGTTTGGTGTTGAGGTGAAGCAATGTTTGAAAATGGTGTTCAACAGTTGTTGTAACTGAGCATAGCTAATATTTCTGCACACTGATTGTCATGAATTCATCGCTGACTAACTTTTCAACCTGCCAAACAGTCATGTTTGTAGCTAACATACCATGCACATGTTTAAACTTTCAATGAATTCAAACAGGCAGATAAGACATATCAGTGCAACATGACATTATGGGAAGGGTAAACAAGAGTCAACCTATGTATATCACTCACCCAAACTTTGAGCGAGGGTAAACAGGACTTTCATTTGACTCCTGAAACTGCATTTTGACTCTTGAATTTGACAAAAGTGCCTTTTTGACACTTAAACATTTAAGATGAACAGTCAATACTAAACTTATAATACAAATGTTCTTGCAATATTTTGATGACTCTAGAAAATTGAGTCTTGAGTCAAATGACTCTTCACGTTTTGGAGCCTATACTAGTGAAAGCCCTGGGTATAGAAATAGCATACATTCCAGATCTCCTGCATCATGCAGGACTTTCCTGCATTTGAGACTCTACTAATGCATGCTTTTTGGCAAATTGGTCAACTCTCACGCATTTCTTGGAATTCTGGAACCTTGACATTTTTGGTTTACACGATGATAATGATAACAAATATTAATATAAATAGCTTTATGAAGCATGCATGGCAATGTCTTACCAGTAAAATAAGTGAAAACTGCATATTAACTTCATTTATTTCAGTTTGAAGTTTGAGAAAGAAAATCTCATGCATTTCTTTGAAATCTCCAGCATTTCAATCACCAATCTTCTGCATAGGCTTCAGGAAAATATGGCATGTATGAAATGGCCCATTGGAATTTAAGAATAGAGGAGGCTTTAGTGCAGGTGGATTTACGTACATGTATAATTCATGGGATGACTAACACAGGTTTCCCTGAGAGATCAATAGACATTACGCCAGAGCAGAGATCGCTCCGCCTGATTGTTTGTCGAAGCTGGCTTGGCGAAGGTTTTCAAGTTAATCCATTGTACCATGTGATTTTAGTTTACCGTTATAATTGATTTAAAAGGCAAAGATTGACAACTAGCATAGTGTCAATTCAGCCTGGAACAATGTTTTTACCCCTTTGTTTAAAATTATATCAAGTTGTAGAGAGTCAACTTAACTACGGAAGCAACAAAAAGTAAGATTTTAATCTTGTAGCAACTGTATAACAACTGTATAACAATTAAACATACAACATGTAAATATAACAATGTAAAATTTACTGTCTTTGTAAAATCAAAACTTAACAACTTGGAATTCCCTTAAAATGTTTTTGCAGTTTCTTGAGTGAGAGATGGGGCATAAAATTTTGCAATAATAGAATTTGTTCGAACTTTGTATATGAATAAAGTATATGCCATATTAGAAAGAGAAAAATACAGAAACAATTATTATTGCTTACTTTTTATGAGTTACTAGTATATACCCATGAAACGTGGACGTAGGAGCGTCTTGGGGGCCAAACATTTGGCAACTTAGGGTATTTTTTGGCATTATATCAAAATATGTCAATACCCATTGTTTGCACGTAAATACAATCGTACAGAAATTGTACTTTTAAACGTCAACAATCCTCCTATATCTATATAATAACTGTGAGTTCATGGTTCTGGGGTAATAATTTGGTTTAGTAATTACATGATAACTGGAAGTTAATCAGGTTAAGTATACGGGGTTCGGGGCATTCCCCGGCAAAAAATTCTAAACAATGGATCAATCTGGTGCATTCTTGGTGTTCCGAGATACCTTATTTGGTATTAAAAAAGAACCTAAATACAGGGCATTTAAGTTCTTACATTAAAGTGCTCGTTAAAAAAAATTGCTTGATTTCGAGATTGAAGCTTTATGTTAAAACGTTTGTTTGAAAGGCTTTATATATAATTGACAACCTCTCAAAGTCATATAGGAGGTTTAAAGGGACGTTTAGAGTACAATTTATGTCACAAGTGTATTTTTTGCAAACAATGGGTGTTAACATATTTTGATACAAGGAAGTTATAAAAAAAATTATACGTTTTCACCAAGAACTGAAGACAAATTGCCTATAACGAGATATATTAGGTCGTAAATTATACTTTTCGTCTGAATTATTGGGGGGGGGGGCAAAAGATATGGTGCTCCTACGCCTATTTGTGAAACTAATGCTTTTCTATGATTTTGAGCATTTAAGTGCAGATAACTCCATAAAAAGCAGGGTAGCCTATGGTTCTGTTTCTATTTGGATAGTCTGTCCATATAAAAAGTTTAAACTAATTCTATCATTTGAATTTTTCACAAGACACTGCTGCGAACGCCCTTCAATAATCCAATCAGGAGTTAGGAGATTCACCACCAAGGTCCTCTGGATCAATATTGTTAATACGTCTCATCAGTGCAAGTTTATCCGCTTTTAATTTAATCATAGAATCCATCTGACAAGTGAGTTTTTCAAGAAAAGTATTTCTTCTTTTGGATTCATGTAGAATATCTTGTTCAATGTTCAGTAAATGTCGACTACAGCTGCATGTGTGATTGTCTACAATTGAAAGAGAACGCTACAATACGATGATCTATTTTTTCAATACAAAGGTTTCATAAATTTGTAAATCTGAAGAAGTCCACCAAGAAATGCTATCAAAGTTTGACAAGCATAATTCGCTGGCTTAGAATGAGAAGGTCGTAAGTGCCACTTATGACCTTATTAGACTAATGCATTTTTTGAAAGTTACATCGTAAGTGCTTCTTTTGAGCCAATTGTCATGAAAATTGGAACTTGTCATGTTGACGAAATTGAAGTTGACAAAGCTTGTTTTACCATAAGTAAAGCGTGATTGTCTGACAGTTTTTCTTGTTTTCTCAAAATATTGATTTTGTACTTACGGCATTCTCATTCTGAGCCAGGAAATTGTTTATGAACATGCTAATGGAGGAAAATTGAACTCCTACAAAAATATAATGTTACATTATGTAGATGATAGGCCTACATCAATGCTAAAGTACTGTTCAAACTCAGCTACATTTAACTTAAAAGAGTGGGTAAAAAATCCTAACTTTCAGATATACAGGCATCGTTCTCGACGCATCTTGAGTACAAATCTCACCAAACTAAAACTGTGCAAGGCAATGAAAATTCAACTGTAAACAAGACATTGTGATGATTTGAACTATAGTTTGGCTATAAGGTGGGGATTTAGACCACCAAAAACACAACAAATTAAAACACAAAGTATGTCACCTTTGAAGTCATCAAGTTTTCTTTTAGCAGATGATGCTGATGTATTGGCAGTGTGATCTTCTGCTGGCAGGAGTATCTCTGTATCTAAAATACAGAAATCAGTGATTGTATCACTGTTCATTGTTGTTAAGTTATAAAACAGGTACCTTAATAAACATGGGTATACAGGGGCTTTGGTAACTTGATAGATAATCATTTTAATGATTTATGATATTTATAACGCGAACATACATATCTCTGACAAAAACTAACTCCTTAATGATGTCATTTGAGTGTTATAATACACAAGTGCAGTAAAAGAATTAAGGTTTAAAATCCTTATACTAACCCGCATAACCCAGAAAAAATGAATTTCAGACACAAGGAAATTCAATGATAAATTGCATGTATAACTGGTAGTAAGCTTGCCAGCCATAATTATGCATTGTCAAGAGTAATCTTCCCTGGTCCTTGAAATTACACGTATAAAGGAAGATCAAAAACTGTATTTGTAAAGAATGTAACAAAAAGCAACATGACAGAACAAGTTGATGCAGGTGGACATTTCATTACAAGTGTTTTATTGTAAACTAATTAATTTTTGCGAGGGATTACATTTTGTGGATTTTGTGGTTCACTTTCAACCACGAACTCAAATCCTTGTCCAGTTGTTGTTTTTTTAAATAGTGCCCTACTGTTGATTCAATAAGTAATACTAATGAAGGAACTATTCTATTTGAAAGAATAGTGGGATAAACTGTTAACTCAGGTATACCAAGTTAAACCTAGATAAACACACTTTACTTGATGGATGAGCTAATGTTTACAACCATTATCAATTAACTTTGAATGGACTGTAGTGTCTTCTATGATTTCATGAATATCAGTGAAAAAATAATCAAACTATACCTAGTCCAGTTGTTGATCTGGCTTCATTCTCAACAATCACTCTAATAGCCTTCCCTATGGTAAATCCTTCATCTGCAAATTACAAACAACATGTATACTGTAAAATTATTAATATTCGCTGATTGTGAATTGAAATCTTCTCCTAAAATAATTGACCTTAAAGTATGCGAGAGATTTTTCTTTCAATATTTCTTAATCTACAAATTTAAGAAAGGACCTCATTATTATATTGTACCAAAATTCGTGAAATTTCATACCTACGAAAATTTATGATTCAGTACACAAACTAACAACCAAGAGCATAGAATTTGAAGTTTATATTATATTGAGTTAATATGTATTGCTGTTGTTTCTGTGTGTATTGCTCTGGTTTTCTATTTTTGAAGTTTATGTATATATCTGAAAAAAAGAGAAAACAAAATATAATTATAAGAAAAAAAAAAAGATTTTACAGTATACCAGAATGTTCAAAGCACTTTAATTTAATATGGAAATCTTTTGCATTCAACTGAAATAGTAGTAGTTTCTGGCCATTCTGTTTTATCCCTGCCTAAATGGCCAATGACCTTCAACTTCAAGGGAAGGTCACAGCAAGAATGATAATGTAGACATTCATTTGGCCTTGCCTTGGCATGATATTCACTCTAATCCCTGATGACACAGCAGAATTTTGAAAGTCACTAAGAGAAATGCATTCAATACAATGTCAACTGAATGCTTAAAGGGACTCAACTCCAGTTGGTAAGTTGCAAAATTTATCAAAAAGTTCTCCTAACATCGCATATATACAGACTCATATATATACAAATCTGGACATATTCATCTATAGAAGACATATTAACATAACGTCGGTTTATCAAATTTAAAAACCAAAAAAAACGCATTAAAATATAATTCAACGTTGTGTAGCATAGGGTGGTGTTTTTAATGCTAAGAAAAGCTGTTACCTAATCAAGGACAGTAAAACATGTTCGGTAGTTTTCATCAATATCGCCTTTGATCGTAATGTAAATTGTACGAATACTTTATGTATAGGTTTAACATAGTTTTGTGATTAAAACGTCTACAAAAACGTGTTTTTATCATCAAAATGGAGTTTAGTCCCTTTAATTATCACAAAGTCAAAATTCTTCTGCTTTAACAAATAAACTCTAAACTTACCTGTATAATTTAATGAATCATCTTTTTCAATCTTGACAATTCCCAAATCTAATAATAAAATAAATTTGAATAACGTGTACTACATATATAACAACGCATTACATAAATAATCAAGTACCTAAACAATCATATCCTACAGTGCATAAACAAGTCATGTAAATCAGAATAAGTCATACACATTAAATAATACAAACAGAAACAGAGACTTGAATATGGAAACAATACATACATTAAATATTGCCAATACGGTATAGACAATTTGACCTGATCATGACCTTTTCACATGAATATACATGTATTACAAGGTTCAAGATTATGTTGAATACCTACATTTCTGCAAGCAAATAGGTTTAATTGTGCAATATCAGTCCTTTAGGTTTATGTTTGTATTACACCTTGAGTGTATATGTGATACTCACCACATGTGAAAACAAACAACTGGGTTTGAAATATAGACAAGATATCAGCTGTTAAATTATGCCAATAGCAGGTCAAGGATCAGATCAAATTCTCCGTACTATAAAACATTATCCAACCTTACCTGGATAGGTATCTGTATCAGAATCAATCTCTCCAAACAGATGACCAGGTAACACACTTAGCAACTGGAAGTAGAATATATCATTACATACATTGATGGCTTAGAACCAGAAGGTCGTAACTACTACTTACGACCTTATATGACTCATACATATTTGAAATCTGCTTCACAAGGTGTTTCCTATGAGCCTATTCTCATGAAAATCTGAAATTGTCATGTTGACCAAAATGAAGTTTTAAAAACGTGTTTTCCCATGGTAAAGAGTAAATTACAGACAGTTTTCTCAATATATCGATTTTGTAGTTACGACCTTCTGGTTCTAAGCCAGCGACATGTACAATCAAATAACCAAGTCTGCAAAATAAGACCTTGTCCTGTTGTTTGAAAATGTGATTTATGTTTTGGACAAGTAAATTTTACCGGAAGTATACACAGATTGTAAATGAAAATATGTACTTCAAGGAGCGGGATTTATATAAGTTTTTTCAAACTTGTTTCCCAATCCTTCATAGCTTGTATTTGATTACCACATGTTGTCAAAAAAAAGTTATTGAATAAAATATTGTTTAAACTTTAGTTTTTATGTACTTTTCGTGATTTGGACAAGTAGTTTGAGATGTCAAATTCCTGCCTGTCTAAAGTGCAGTGCAACTATGTCCCCAATCCTTAGACGAACTAAACAAAATATTAATGTGAGCCAACAGATCGATGACTTAGACCAAGAAGGTCGTAACTACTACTTACGACCTTATATGACTCACACATATTTGAAATCTGCTTCACAAGGCGCTTCTTATGAGCCTATTTTCATGACAATCTGAAATTGTCATGTTGACCAAAATGAAGTTTTAAAAACTTGTTTTCACATAGGTAAAGAGAAAATTACAGACAGTTTTCTCTTGTTTCTCAATATATCGATTTTGTAGTTACGACCTTCTGGTTCTAAGCCAGCGACATGTACAATTAAATAACCAAGTGTGCGAAATAAGAACTTGCACTGTTGTCTTGAAATGTGATTTTTGTTTTGGACAAGTAAATTTTACCGGAAGTATTCACAGACTGTAAATGAAAATATGTACTTTTGGTGTTTAGGACATTCAAGTAGTTTGAGATGTCAAATTCCTGCCTGTCTAAAGTCCAGTGCAACTATGTCCCCAATCATTAGGCAAAATAAACAAAATATTAATATGAGCCAACAGATGCAAACATACTTTTGAAAGTTTCGCATTACGGTACTGTAGTTTGAAAATGGTTAGATAATCAAACACTCGCAGCAACATATTGACACATCATGAATAATATTCTGCTACCATGTTCAAAGTATACTGTGTAAAGGTGAACACTCATTTTTATATGAAAGCATTGATCAATAATCATCAGAGTTGATACCTTTTTTTCAAGTTCTGTAAGTCGTGGGGGTTCTACACCATGCCTTAATGCAAGCTTCCGAGCTTGTTCTTTCTTCTTTGTTAGACTCTGCAATTAAAGAAATAATATTAAGTACAAATTCAATGAAACTTCCAACAATAGATTTTTTTTTAAATTCCACTAAATTTAAACAAGAGGATCCATAGGACCCTTGGTTTCTCACCTGACCTAGAATCCACATATGGTGAACAAAGAAATTATTTGCAAGGTTTTATGGAGAATAACATTCTGACCAAGTTTCATGAAGATTGGATCACATCTGTAACATTTAGAGTGAACACAATGTTTTTTAAAGATTTGGACAAGTGACCTAGTTTTGACCCTACATGACCCAGTTTTTAACTTAAGCTAGATTTTAAAGAGAACAACATTTTCACCAAGGTTCATGAAGATTAGATCAAAACTGTCACCTCTAGACTGAATACAAAGTTGTTCTTAGATTTGACCTATTGACCTAGTTTTGACCCCAATTGACCCAGTTTTTGGCCTATATTTCATAGAGAACAACATTTTCACCTAGTGACCTAGTTTTGCATCCATATGACCCAGTTTTGAAATTGGCCTAAATTTTCATACAAGACAAGGTCGCTCACCTGTTGCACATTGGTCTAGGTATCAATACAACTTACATTCTGACCATATCTCATTAAGATTGGATCAAAACGGTGACCTCTGGGGTGTTCACAAGGTTTTTTCTAAGATTTGACCTAGTGACCTAGTTTTTTACCCAAAATGACCTAGTTCCGGACAAAGCCTAGATTTCATGGAGAACAACATTCTGACCAAGTTTCATGAACATTGGATCAAATTGGTGACATCTAGAGTGAACACAAGGTTTTTCTAAGATTTGACCTAGTGACCTAATTTTTGGAGTGAACACATGGTTTTTCTAAGATTTGACCTAGTGATCTAGTTTTTGACGATTTGAAGATTGGATCAAAGTTGTTGCCTCTAGAGTGCACACAAGCAAATTGTTAGTGAACGGACAACGACAGAAACATTTTTTAAGCTCACCTTGTCAATACATCATGCCATGTACAAAAATTTAAGTTTCAAGATAATGATATTACTAGCATAATTTTGGACTTATGCTCTGAAAAATCAATTCATTTATAATTTAAAATCAAATAAAGGGAGATAATTAAAAATACAGATTATACCAGGTCTTGGACAATGTACTTCCCCTATTTGCCACTTACAATACTCATATTAGGATGGGGGTTAAAACCCAATGGGGGAAGGGATTTATCATTTAAACCTACATATATTTAACAGAAGACAGTCACACCAACCTTATAATCTGTCCATTTTCTTCTAACTTCATGTGGAGTTCTTATACTCAGATTGAGATCATTGATTCTGCAACAAATAAACATTAAGTAACATTAAGTAAACATGTGTCATACCACACAGCTTAAACATTTTAGTACAGAACTGAAGGAATGGAACTGTAATTTAAATTACATGTGCATTAATCTGATAACTAGCTAATTTTAATATATAAATACACATTTGTGTAAGTTTACAACTTAATTACATATAGTAGGTCTATTTAAGGCATTATTATTGTTATTAAAATGATTTTAATGTGTTGATCAATTGCGGTATTGTAATCAACTACATATGTAGTTCAGTACTTACGTGATAACTGTAGGAATGAAAATTTAATTTAATTGATTACTTTTTACTGAATTGATTTTACGTATTTTAATTAAATACTTAAAGCAAACTGTGCTTTTATTTGTACATGTTTAACATAAAATTTATGTTATTGCATTGTGTAATTGGATTTATTAATAAGGCTACATTAGGCTCATACGCCTTTTGGTACGATCTGGTTCAAGGCCGAATAATGGCCCGTCATATATTATACGTAAACGTAATAATTATTGATTATCCAAAAGAAAGAAATGGATGCAAAAATGCATAATAATCAGTCAAGTATCAATATGCACAATAGCCTACGTACAAAGAAATGTACAGTCGTTTATATTATAAGAATATAGCATAACATACGTACGAATTTGCCGTTTCGTCCCAAAACGAGCTTTTGTCTCCGTCCCCATTTACGATTTCAATGTTTGCTACACATGTATCAATTAACAGCGTAGTTTCGAGTTTTGTCCAATTTTTATTCTTCATTCGTCTTCTTCCAAGACCATTACACTCGTAGTTATCCATTTTATACGATGCCAATCAAGAAACATACGATCTAAGACATACGATCTGACTAATTTTAGAACAGATCGTTAATTTCTCGGTTTCGTCCCCAAACTCTTTCGACCACATTATTGCTTACGCTTTAGGAAAGTATCAGGGACACGTGGCTCGACGTAAAATATCGTTATAGCCTAAGATATACACCAAAGTGGCACATTGTGCATTGACAACTTTGGTCACGTTCATGGAACAGCAAATACAAACAACAGAAATTTTAGGTACGAAACAACTTTGGACGCATGTCCGATTCATGGGAGGCTACTAAATTTACGACAGTTAGATCTATAAATAACACTGAATAACGCAAAAGAAAGAGGTGAAAGTGTCATTTATTACCAGTTATTTGGAAAATCTAAATTATTGTCAATCGAGCATTATAATATTTGACAACAGTAATTAATAGGAATTGTGTGAAATCATTGACGAACCTTTAAGCATGATATTCAGAAAATCATACGAGACAGGAATTGTTCCAGATTCTTGGAAATTAGCAAAAATTACTGCGTTATTCAAAAAGGGTGATAAAAAACTTGCATCAAATTACAGGCCTGTCAGCTTAACCATGTAAAACAATGGAAAAACTTATGCGTGAAAGGATTGTTTCGCATATGGACAAAAATAAACTGTTTAGTGACAAGCAATTTGGATTCCTCCGTGGAAGATCAACTTCATTGCAACTTCTGAAAGTAGGCCTAATGGATGAATGGACGCAAATTCTTGATAAGGGTGGTGTTGTAAATTCAGTATACATGGATTTTATGAAAGCATTCGATAAGGTGCCACATACTACACTTTTACTGAAACTGAAATCATATGGTTTGAACTCCTTCATTTGTGAGTGGGTTAAGAACTTCTTATATGAGAGGAAACAATGTGTTCAAGTAAATGGATCTGTTTCTAGCCCCCATAACGTTACTAGTGGTATTCCACAGGGATCAGTCCTCGGACCAGTATTATTTGTCATATTTATAAATGACCTTCCGGAATGCGTTGACTCAAATGTCTACTTGTTCGCAGATGATACCAAATTATATAGACAGGTAACCTCTGAAAGGGATGTATCTATTATACAAAATGATTTGAATAGCTTATTTGATTGGAGTTCAAAATGGTTGCTTAAATTTCATCCTGAAAAGTGCAAGGTGTTATCCATTCACAACAAGAACAGTTGTCCAACTGACAATAAATATCATATGAATACTTATAATGGGGAAATTACATCCCTGGAATCAGTTGATTTTGAAAAGGACCTAGGTGTAACTATAGACAACCATCTGAATTTTGATAAACATATTCAACTACAAATAAATAAAGCTAACCAGATAGCTGGACTTATGAGAAGGTCATTTACTTACATGGATAATAGCATGTTTAAACTTTTGTTCAAATCTCTGGTCAGACCAAATTTAGAATATGCAAGTAGTGTATGGTCTCCATAATTATAAGAAAAAAGACGTTGAAGCTATTGAAAATGTTCAAAGAAGAGCGTCTAAAATGCTACCAACTATGAAAGATTTAACATATGAAGAGAGATTGCGTAAACTGAAACTTCCAACATTGAAATACCGTAGGATGAGAGGGGATATGATTGAAACATTCAAAATATTGAAAGGAATTTATGACGACAAAGTTACTGGAGATATTTTCAAACTTAGTGACATCTCAATTACTAGAGGGAATAGCCTGAAGCTAGAAAAAGTAAGATGCAATAAGGACTTGAGACTTAAAAGCTTTACAGTTAGAGTTGTAGATTTATGGAACAGTCTTCCAGAAAACATCATTATTTCAAAGGACATTCATCAGTTCGAAAATAGGCTAGACAACTACTGGAAATCCCATCCTCTACGTTTTGATTTTAAGGCGGATTATAAACTATCACCGGAAGTTAAACGTATTGTGTACTATCAGAATAACGAAGAGCTGCATACAGAGCACCCATCAGTGCTGCGTGCAGAAGCTACATAAGGTAACATAAGGTAAGGTAATAGGCTACTCCTGAAGCTGTAAAAACTACGCACGTGATCTTCACGGTTAATATATGTACAGTTACTGTAAATACGAGCACAGGGTCAGTAAAAAATAACTGAGAGTTGCTAAATAACGTTTTGTATAATAAATGTTCGTATATTAATCTACTTTATCGTGCACTATGGTATTACTGGCTGATGTTATGGCGAATACCAATATTAATATTGGTTATGATAAGTTTATTCTTGTTTCCAGGCAACCAAAGAAGACCATCAGAGGCCTGCGTTCGCGCTGTTATTAGAACAAACATGTGCGTTGTTATGGAAACATTAATTAAGGTATATCTGACATTCGCATACCTATTATTTATTTTCTAAAACATTTATCTATCATATTATTCGAAAATACCACTTGACTTTTTTTACCAGGTGGGGTAAATAAAATCCATTCTAAGGCCTTTTTGAAACCTGGCTCATGAAATATAATGGCGATATTGACTTTCGAAGAATTTGCACAAGTGATTGTACATAATGTAATATGTTGGCCTGTTTTTGTAAACATGTCAAAATTAAAACTTATAAAAAAGTCCATTTTCATTTTAAATTTCGTATCGCAGTTGGTTAAAAATGTTATGCACCTTGATTATGGCATGATTTCAGTTTTGACTTAATTAGTTTACCATGGCTAAAAATTAGTTCGCATGTGTCTCAAAAAAATAGTTTACTTGTTACATAATTACACCCGCTTGTGCAGCTTCTTCCATAGTCAATATCGTCACGCTTCGTGTTTTTTCGGTATGGAGAGACGTCACAGTACACTTTCTTGTACATTTTGGTGAAATAATGCATTCCTGAAGCTGCACGTGGCGAAAATGCAAAATTAATCGCATGACTGACCATGCACCTTCAATGATTAATTTGCCACAAAATATACATATTCAAATGAGGTGGTTAAGTTCATGAGATTTTCAATACGCGCCGAAAACACGTTCGTTTTACGTTTCATGGAAACTGGGCTTTACTTTGAATTTCTGAATTTGTGTCTTATCCATAAAAGATGCTAGTTCCATTATTACTAATCTTTTTTTAGATATGGATGTTCAAATGACTAAGCAAAGTTATCACCCTTGATGATGTTATACGGCTATGACGATAAACCAGACCCGTTGTTTAACCGTAAGAATATACTGTATTTTCTAATCACTTCCAGTGACTTTAATGATGAAAATCGTTCACAGAGAATCAGAAAACAATTTTCTAAAACGTGTCAACAGATAAAAACAAATCCGGTAGAAGTATTTTAAAATTTCAGTAACTCTACCACCTCATTTGAATATTGTAGATTTTGTGGCAAATTAATCGCAATTTCAATTTATAAGAAATAACTTTCTTCTAAATAGGTTAACATGTCGGTAAATACTAGTAGCTATACATAGCTAATGTTTTCTGTTATATGTCAACCGACTGTAAATAAAAAACTGTATCTTGTTTCTTGTACCATGTATATTTGAACCACTTTACCTTAGCATATGCGTATCTGTACTTTGTAATGGTTTTTGTACCTCATACCACATGTACTATATGCTGAGTATGTTCAATTAACTGTAAACTGCAAACATATGACACCACACACCAGTAAAGATTTAATATGATATGGAAACAACACAGTGTAGAATTATTCAACATTTATTTCAAACACATTCGTAGAATCTTTGGAATTTTAAACGTGTGTTTCTTTTTCTTAGCTGTCCTTGGAACATTTAAAACCTCGTCTGTTGATTTCAGCTTGCGCTGTGGAGAAAGCCATGACACATATTCTGGTTTTATATCCGTATAGTGATCTGTACGACTGTTTCTACCTTCGAGTTCTGTATCAGGGATAGTGTCGGCATCTTTGGATACAAACCACAGTTCTACATCTGATGTCAACATTGTTGTCTTCTTCCTAAAATGAATAGATGTAAGACGAATTATTCATTATTGTCTATAATATCGTAATTCTGACATTTCTATTTCTCTTCTGACCCTTCATCTAAACGTTTTGGTAATAAAGTAGTTAGATGCTCACCATAATGATATTCCATTTGCAAATGAAGCAGATGTGATCATAAGAGGCAATGGTCATATTTGATCAACCAAAACTTCTAAGTGATACAATAAAGTATACAGAATACAAACTGCAGCGTGTATCTTTATTACATACAATAGTATCAAAGTGTAGTTGACTTATCATTAAAGCAAATGGGAATTCGAATAGCACAGATTGTACTTTACACGTTAACGTAATCATACCATCGCATAGATGCATACTTTCAAATTGTTAACGTATTTTCAATAAGACCAAAAACTCGTGACAAAAATGCTGTATTTTGTCATGCGGGCATATATAAAAGGTCACAGTAGGGGAAAATATTTCCAATTTTGGTCGATTTTGTTACCGGAATGACAATGACTCAATATTTTACATACACACACCCAACACCTTACTCGACCTTTTGAGGATGGGAGCGGCACTGGCAAATAGGTATGCTTAGAGAAATCCAAGATGGCGTCCAAGATGGCCACCGAAAAACGAAAATATTAGCGTTTGCCTATATATAGCCCCTGGGACATTAGAAATGACATTTCTTATGGGAATAAGCCATGTTAACAGTGTATGGTATGTTGTTCTTGTCATATTAGGTGATTTTGGTGGATAATTGTGAGCATGGAACGTTATTAAGTTGTTTTTCATCATATTTATCATCAAATTTAGGCAAAAATTAGGAGTAGGGGTAAGATTTTTAACCACCCATGATTATTCTTACCACATTTATAACAATTATTGTGTTAAATATATGCTATATAGTTGGGGAATTGCAAATACTAACAAATCTACAAAATAAAAGTGCTTAAATATTGACAATACACTATAAAAGTGGGTGGGGTACGGATTTCTTAAAATCTACGAAAAGCATCAATATTTTACTAAATTTTCATATTTGAGACACTATACCGTACAGAAAACCTTTGCTCCATTTAACTATTAGGAAAGTTGGAGTGTGGTGTCATTTATGCACCTTTCAATTAAATATTGGAATACTTTCTCAAATTTTCCTATTTCGGCCCAAAAGTTACAATTTCCTAATGACAATTTGTCTAAAAAATCAAGGGGGTCTGCCATGAAAGGCAACAAGAGGTGTTATATACCAAAATGTTCGGGAAGTTCTGCTGATTAAAAAAAGGCTGGGGCCTTTCGTTGGACGATATAGCGTTTTTATGGAGTCCAAGATGGCCGCCATAATTTACGAATACACCTGATAGTATATTATCTAATGTGATTTTTTTGTTTAGTATGTATTAACTGACAGGTATTAGCCTGGATATTATTCATTTGATGATGTACATTAACTGGACATGCTGTACTGACCACTCAAAGGTCAAGGTCAATGCCATTCCAAGGTTAAATTATGAAAAATAGCTGAAAAATAGATATTTCCTCTCTTACTTTCTTATTTTAGCCATTTTTTTGTATTTACGTTGGCATTAAAAGTGATAAAATAATTTGTACACATATAGTCTTTAATTATTAGTTCAGCTTTCAATTCAAAATACTAAATCTGACACTATTATGCATGTACACGTTGACTGAGAAGGTATTCTGAGGTAACTGCATCCGTAATTAAGTTTTCTTATATAAAGTTGTCATTCTAATAGTACATATATAAATAAGTATTTTATCAACATTGCTCATATCTACTCTATACTTTTCTCATCAGGGGTAGGACCGTAGGGGTAAAGTTGATAATAATGAAACATGTTCCAAAGATGACATGATTTGAATTTGATTATTAATCATTTAAAATGATGAAGTTGAATATTAGCAAATATGTACTTGTTACAATATTTGTAAAAATATGCTCCTCTGTCAACCTTGATGTCAAGGTCATACAAGATGTTTCATAATATCTGTTTCCATTACAAATTAGTGCCATGAGAACATGCTCGTCGATCTTTTCTGATATCTTCATATACCATTGGAAAGCCAACATTTCACCATTTTATTCGGTATATAACATGATAAGTTTGCTATCATAGCAACCCAGAAAATAAGATTCTTGCAAAATGTCTCTTTTTGATAATTGTTAAAATGACGTTCAAAATGATTGTTATCCCAAATTGATAGCATAGCTTGTAAAGTATTGAACGATATAAAACTGTTTATTACCCACGTAATATATTGATTACAAAGTTTACATTATATAGAACAAGTTCAGATAAGTTAGTGGTACAGTTAGTTTTGGTTTCAACGAAAAAACTTAACCTCACTGATAATTCTCACTTGTAGCCAAGTAAACTGGTTTTCGACGAATATTTTTTCCAAATGGATGTGATAAATTGACAAAGAGTCGTATTGAGTATACAAGACCGCCATTAAAAGCAATTGATGACTTTAAAAACATGATTTTGAAAGAGAAACAACCAAAGATCAGCAAGTTGGTTACCGGTATTTTGTATTAATTAAATCGAGAACGTAGCGTTTTGCGTTAGATTCTTGCGTCGCCTAGCAACTGGTAACCAAAATAACTGTATCACTCATAAGTGGTTACATTATCACAAATGGATAAAACTTTCACATAGGTATAATATTTATTTTTTAAACTGGTTATATCATGCAATACTTTGAAATAATATATTATTCAACGTGGGAAACAGATTAAATATGGACGTCATTTTGACTTTTATCGAAAAAATGACTTTTTGGGGGAATCTTAATTCCTATCTTGCATTGATAGTAACATTGTCATGTTATATACTGATTAAAATGGTACAATGCTGGCTTTCCATTGGTATATAAATATATCAGATGAGATCAAGTATGCTCTCATGGTATAAGTTTGTAATGGGGACAGATATTATGAAACACCCTGTATTAAAGGTCAAATGTATAATTTGGAATTTCGTAATTTGCATTGTAAGTATGAGCACAATCAAGTAAAATAATACAAGAATAAATAGTATATTTTATGATGATTTGATTACTTTAACAAAAAAAAAAAATGTACCTTGATTCTTTGATAGAAAAATACTTATTGTAACCATGGCAACTGAAAATATGGTTTCCAATATTGCTGTCATCATTTTCACTCATGTATATAAAATAAAATTAGCATTGAAGGCAAAAGTAGTTGCTGCAACAGTTACTTTTTTGGTTACCCCTCTTTTTCTGTGCATAATGCAGACCTCGGTTTGCTATTTTATACAGTCATTAGTCCTTCCAAGTCCCTACTATGACTGCTGCCAACATCATAGCCCTTAGGGTGGTTGGTGACTACTTCGAAAAGTCTTGAGTCATTCTAATGGCCTGGCCACAACCCGACGTGCGTGTTTTTGCAAGGCTGTGACCACTACGCTTTTTTTCAAAAAGGAAGGAAGTACGAAGGAAGTACGTCGATGCTCGTTGCATGCAAATTTAAGCATTTCCTGACTGTAATAAAAATCTGTGTGAATCGTGCGTTGCACACTTGACAAGTACGTTGCACATGACTACAAAGTGCGCACATTGTACACTCGCCTGACGATTGTCAATTTATTGTGTATGGAGACAGTACATGCACGTACTGATCATGTGCGTTGTAGTTGACAGTAGAAGGCACACATATTGCAAGAGCGTCGCATGTGTGGGGACAAATACGTACACAGACCAGAATGTTCCACATACACGAAAAAGTACTGCATCGTGTCTGCATGCTCAGAAAAATGCACGAATGTCATACTGACCGCCCACGTACGTATTGCTATGTAGCACCTGCGTTTTGCACACATACACCACATACTTACACGCATGTCCAGTTACACGGTGGGGAATCACGTGGTTTCGATGGTAGGAGCCACCACAAAAATGGCGGCCAAATAGCGTCGACTTAACCCATATTTTGAGGTAAATATATAACATCGAGACTTGTTTATTTATGGACATCCCGGCCAGCACGCAATGGCTTCTCCACTGAATCTTTTGGTACCCTACTTTCCACGATTGAATCCGTAGTTTCCTCAAACACTTCGATATTGTTCCGTAAATAACAAAACACTAGCGGGGTAGACCTCACGATAATGACGATTTTGACCATATTATGGCCATATCTCCTATAAATCATCCGTATTTCAAGCGATTCCAATGAGCGAACATTTCGCCAACATGTTCCAACATAATTACCATCAGAATATCATGAATTTTGGTTTACTGAAAAATTTAACAGTCAATTTGCATGAAAGATAGGTTCCACGCTATGGGTAGGACACACGATTGACCCTGAGCAGAGCGCATCCATCATTGCGGTAGGTAGTTTTCTACGGTTCTATCGATCGGAATATGCGGAACGGACACATAATGTTCATTTATACAAGTATATGCTATTAGTCGACAGCTTTCTACGCTTCTATCGATCGCATGGAACGCTTACCGATCAGTTCACTTCGTTGACTGTAACCGTGACATGACGGCCTACGCGGTCTGTACTAATTCATCTACAAACAAGTCAGATTATAATTAATATATCTAATTAGGTATTACACGAAGAATTTCATAACGATGTAGACTAGACAAACAGCATTCATGAACATTCATATATGTGGAATTGAACAGCTAGTCAAGCCGTAATTTATCGTTTGAGATATATCAATGTTCGCTGTGAGATATTTGGTAATATTTTATTATAATTGAAATATTATATTATATATTTATGGTACCATTATTTTAACCAAATAGTCTTTGCACTGCATGCCGCTGGATGGTTAAGAGGGAATATAGGAAGTTATAATTCTGTAATGGTGGAATGTTGTGAAAAGCCAGCTGTGCGATGTAGTTTGCTATAATTGACGCCTTGAATTCAGTGTTTTCTCTTTTAGCAACTTTTATCACTCGGAATCCCGGATTTAAAGAGTCTGTTTCTTTTCAACCAATTAGAACTCATGAATAGTTACAAAGGGTGACACAATTTAACATCTGCTAAAGCCAACGCTTCTTTGCGACAATATTGGCAGAAATAAAATATAGATAAAATATTTATATATTTATAAGACCTGACGTCCACTAGGACCCTGAAGGGTACTCGAAGCAAACATTCACCAGATCGAGATGGTTCGGCATGCCATCAGGATGTTATGGAATCCTTCCGTATAATTCTGCCACACCTCTGGTATCCTTCGGAACCGAAAATCTTCGTTTCAAATTAAAAAAAAATGGACGCCGAAGGTCTTGCTTGGAAGTGCTTCAGAAGAGTTTCAGTAAACCATCGGCATTCACTCCGCATCTTCGGGACGCCTTTTGTGCGGTTTCGTATTCATTTGCCACACCGAATGGTTCTAGATGGAAAGCCGAATCGATGCCGAACGCTTCCAGAAAACGGCGAAGTGATGAGTTTAACACATGGAAACTATGCCGATCATGTTATGAACTTGACTGTGTGGTGCAGTGGTACAGTGGTTATCGCTTTCAACCGACTATTCTTTATTTCCACTGAAAGTTCGAACCCACTAACGAACAGTTTCTTTTTTTAAAATAAACTTATACTTATGTAATATGTATTCATTGTTTCATATGATTACGATATGACCACATATCATCATATTTTATCTAATCATTGTTTCTATATTCTCATTTCATTTGTAGTTTTTGCATAATTAATAATTATACAATGTATCAGATTCAGCGTAAGTGTCCATTGAGTTACAAGTTACAACTCGGAAATACATGTAATATTATATGCATTCTATTTGCTAGCTCCTGCCAGACCGACAACCATCCCTCACGCACTGACAAGCGAAAACTTCAATCCTATTCCCTTCTCCTCCATACAAATCCTATATACGTTTCCGATGAGATTTCTCGCATCGTCGCTATATATGTGCACCAGCTTAGACATATTTCTAATGTGCTTTTTTACACGCCATAACGTTTATATACATCTCTGTGTAATTGAACAAACACGAAAAATGCTTGCTGAGCGAAATTTAAAAAAAATACCAGAAGAGGAATCGAAACCATTCGTTCAGTTCTGAAGAACTCGTATTCATAGTAGCTTAGTCAACTTCGCTATGCGAACTACATGATGAAACCAAATTCTAAATGTATGTTTTATGGATAAATACATCCTTATAAACTGGATTACTCCAATGTTAAAAGTGTATTTACGCCCGAGTGACAGGGTGTATCTATAGTAAAACTAACTTAAGAATTTGCGTGGGGTAGATATATACTAGTATGCGTAAATTTACGCGACATTATCCCAGTTGTATATCCCGAATGACAGCTGAAGCGATGCCGTCAGTTTGCCTCTAGGTTCGGCATCGCCTATACATCGACAACCTTTCGGCAACCTATCGGCAACCTATCGGCATCGATTCGTAAACCCTTCCGCAAATCACGCGGTGGGGGGGGGGGGGCATTCAGGACTAACTCCTGAACTGACGACATTAAGTCGCGATACGTTCGGCTACTTTGGATAGACTTCGGCATTTATACTACGTGTACATGTATACAGCAACCATTCTTACCCCGAACTGCGAATGTCGTACTTCCCGAACAAGCATGAGGACACGGCTCCGCATATTTTTATTGATACACGATCACGAAGGGTTCCCGAAACGAACACATTGTAACCGACATCCCTTCCGCGTAGCATCAGTGTCTAGTGGACGGCAGGTCTAACCCGAACCCGGCTTTCCGCACGATCGGTCTACCATTCGGCTATTTCGGATAGGCTTCTGCATGCATACTGCGTGTATACCACAACAATACAATTTGTATACCGATCCGCGAATACTTGCCGAACAACCACGATGACAAAGCCCCGCCCAGTTTTATTAATAAATGATCCCGAAGGTTTTTAGAAACGAGCAGTCTGTAATCGGCATCCCTTCCGTATAGCATCGGGGTCTAAGTGGACGGCACCTATAATGCATTATTACATCTACACTTTAATTCTGTCTCAATATATTCATACTGTACATATATTATAACCTAAAGTAATGGAAACAACTTAGCCTTTAATTCACCCGTAAAATAGTATACTCGATTACCACATACGATATAGTGCAATAGGATACCGGCGAGTATCGGTACCACAGGATACCGGTATTTAGCTTTTAGTTACCTTTATATACTCGCAAAAATTGGTCATCAATATTATGCGTCCTCGATTTATAATGGAAATTTACGAACTGTCCTCGGAACGACCCGTCGATTTCAGATTGTAAACAAAGGGGTATTTTGTTCACCACACAAACTACTTAATTGGCGACTTGCGGAGATGATTATTCTTAGGATGAAAGTAAAAATAGATCAAATATGGATGCTGATTCTATGCCATTTAGGGAGCCCTATAACCTGTCAATTTTCATGGTCTTATTAGGTTGTAAAATATTGCTGTTTCTGAAACTTTAAGCTAATGTGCGACTTTTTCAACGCATTGCTCTGAAAGAATTGAAAGAAAAAAAATCAACGTGATGACATATTACATAGAATATTAGGCAATATGTGTTAAAATATAACCGATTCCTATACGATTAACTGGAGAGTCAAGCTATTTCACACGGGCTTATCAAAGTGAATAGAGCTATATTCTAACAGTCATTTAATGTCAAATTATTACTGTAAACCTAGAAATTATTTCGCGCGATTTAAGTTCGCGGTGTTCGCGGTTAGTAAAAATCCGCGAAAGTAAATAGCCGCGAACATGTCCAGGATAAGAAAAACGCGAAAGTTTCTCGTTTTTGAAGGAAAATCATCATTTTGGTACGACGTTTATAAGACCTATTATAAGTGCTGTTTTGTCGAAATATGGAATGTTAAGTGTATGTACTTTTTCTGAATAAAGCCTTTTATGATCACGGTACAATAATGAAAAAAAAACATTCTTGAAAACGTGTTTAACAATACACACAATATATGAACATGCGTGTGAATAGCGCTGTCTATTATGGGGCATGTCATAATACAAAATGACTGACAGTGTCAATAAAACTGTGAAAACATTACCAGCGTAGTTTTCAATGTGTGTAAACAAATACAATAGGTAACTATCTACATCAAAAAGAGTTTGAGAGGGTTTAGCGAAGGTATAATTAAGAAGCAATTATATTCGAACCAAGCAATGTATGTGACAGGTTATAATATCAATAATTTTGTCACTATGCGACTAAGTGTTCGCGGAGTTCGCGGGAGACTAAAAAACGCGAAAGTTTGTAGCCGCGAATATGCCGACAATCGGCAAAACGCGAAAATTTCTAGCCGCGAAAGTTTCTAGGTTTACAGTAATTGCAAATTGAAACTTTGGATTGGCTCCGTGTACTTTGATTCAATCGTTGAAACATAGACGATTCTTATAATTTCATAGGGTGTTCGTACGAAAATGGACAATTCGCATGTCCAATAAATCACACAGAGTTTCTGCTGAAACTGAAGCAAAACATTATCTAATGGATATGAAAGCATTATTGTTTTTTCAGTTTCTGAACCTTTAAAAAAAATATCGTCCGATATAGCTCTATACACTTTAACACCAAACAGTACTATCATAAGAAACATATTTCTGCAATACATTGATCGACACACATACACGAATTACGTGTATTGTTTATGCATCAACATTATGTGTTGAAAAAATAGCTGTCAGACTTACATACCCTATCGACAAAGGACCACTTTACATTTGTATTTGCAAAATCAATCCATCACTTATTATTTCTAAATGCCAAGGTTGTTCATAAGAGAAAGTTTTAGGAAACTCCAGCAATGTTCAACAGTTACTGTAGGTCGAGTTGTGTTCACTAGAATTTGTCTTTCGAACAGACTGACTGAAGGACAGACAGTATACACACTACAACTGTCTTGTGTGAGCTTATAAAATTCAATTATAAACAAAATATGTTAGGAAGCATACTAATTACATGCATGCACTTGTACATGGACCGTATATACATTATATAGCTTACTGCCTTCTATAAATGATCACTATGTGCCCGTTCCGCATATTTCGATCGATCGAACCGTTGAAAACTGCCGACCGCACCGATGAATGTGCACTGCCCAGGTTCAATCGTGCGTCCTACCCTTAGCGTGGATCCTATCTTTCATGCAAATTGACTGTTTTATTTTTCAGAAAAACAAAATATATGATATTCTGGTTGTAATTCTGTTGGACAATGTTGGCGAAATGTTCGCACATTGTAATCGCATGAAATACGGATGATATAAAGGAGATAATAAAAATTATGGTAATTATATGGTCAAAATCGTCATTATCGTGAGGTCTACCCCGCTAGTGTTTTGTTATTTACGGAACAATATCGAAGTGTTTGAGCAAACTACGGGATCAATCGTGGAAAGTAGGGTACCAAAAGATTCAGTGGAGAAGCCATTGCGTGCTGGCCGGGGTGTCCATAAATAAACGAGTCTCGATGTTATACATTTACCTCAAAATATGGGTTAAGTCGACGCTATTTGGCCGCCATTTTTGTGGTGGCTCCTACCATCGAAACCACGTGATTCCCCACCGTGAGTTATGAGCACCGTTTTAGAGATAATGCCTGTGAGTCCCCCGTAATTCAGGTTGCCTCGTTTTCTCAAATGATAAAATGTAGATCTATGATGACTTTTCCCTACATGACATGTTCCAAAATACCACTTAGGATCAAAGTTCCCTACACTGGTGAAAGTACTAGGGATGATAGTTCCCTACACTGGTGAGTATCACAAAGTACTAGGGATGAAAGTTCCCTACACCGGTGATTATCACAAATTACTAGAGATGAAAGTTCCCTACTCTGGCGAGAATTTCATAGTTCTATGGATGACAGCTTCTTATACTGGTTGATCCCTGACTAAGTACATACCTAGGATTTATCAGACAGTTGAGATAATAGTGATCGCAGCATATGACCACACAGCAATGAACTTGACAAAAAAGGTTATGGGTGCCTTGGTAGACTGACCAGTCGTTGTTTAAAAGGGCGTTGAAGTATCTCCAAGTATAGCCATCCCAGACCATGTTTGGTACCATTATCTCCTAGTATAGCCATTTAAGACCATATTTGGTACCCAATACCTCTATTTCAGCCTTGCTAGACTATGTTGGTACCAGTCACCTCCAAGTACAGCCATGCCAGACCATGTTTGGTATCCACCATCGTCATGTACAGCCCTAACATGGCATGTTAGGAACCCACAACCTCTAGGTAGAGCCATCCTAGACCCATTTTAGTTCTCGCCATCTCTAATTACATCTATCAATGACCATGTTGGGAACCCCCACTTCCATTTGCAGCCCATCCATACCCTGTTTGTAACAAACAACCTCTATATCCAGCCAGCCCATTTCATGTTTTGTACCCACCATCCCTTTTTACAGCAATACTATACCATATAACTAGGTAACCATCTCCTATGAGTGCAGTCATCCCGAAACCTAATGGTTACCCTACACCCTTCCCAGACATGCCGTTAAAGACTACAAACACACAAGGCCCTTCATCCTATAACTTCTAATGAAAGAATTTACTCTCTGAACGTACGATAGCACATCTACATCATAATACACAGTACAATGAATTAAAATATGATGGTTTGCGCCGAAAGTATCAAATATTTTGTTGTTTGACCTTGAAATGACCATGACCTTGAGTGGCCAATGTTTGTCTGTAAAAAGTATAATATAAAGTTGTTAATGTTTATACAAAGATTAATTTTATTCCATTAGAATTAAAACTGTTAAACTTGAAAACTAAGAATTTAAGATACGGACGCATCAACTCAAGACATCTATCTTGATCAACATGCACATGCACATAAATGCCATTTGTTGCAAAGTTTCGAATTAAAAACTGACCTTGTGGTATGAAAATATGTGTTTTTTTCACATTTTAAACACTTTAAACCCCAAATTTTATATAGTATGTTGCAACATGAAAAGAAGGGAGAAAATATCACATGCTCAGCTTATTATCCAATGCGATATTGAAATGACAAGTGGTCAGTCACCTCAAAGTGGTCACTGCTGTACACATTATCAAATCAATATTCATGCAAATATGTGTCACTATTAAAAAATATATAAACATAATCTAAATGTCACATTGGAACATAGCAATGCACGTTTATTATTGATTTATAACGCCATTTTGGACGTTATCTTAGATTTTTAAGTTCACACCATTCATATGACAAAGATATGCATTTTTGCTCGAGTAAACATTGCGATTAAACATGACATTCTGTATCACATTTGTGGTAAAAACCATGCAATTTAATTCCAATTATTTTAGGTACAATACTGATTTAAACATTTTCTAAAGTTTTGACCTCTAAATGACATTGACCTCCATCATTTGACCTTCGTAAAAATCAAGTCGGAGGTCTGCATATGTTTATTAATGTTAATACATGTACTTGTTGAATATAATAAGTACATTTATTGTCTACTTATTGGTAACACTCGTTAGATTTTGACTAGTAATTGGCCCATAAAATGGCTGTTACATAGGCCACCATCTTGGTATCCATGATAATTAACGTTATTTCACCAAGTGACTCTCTCCAGGATTTAAACCTTAGACACCCCTTCTACACGAATAAACAAAGACATGTATAATAGAAGGAAATGGTACTCGCTGAAGCAAAATCAACTAAAGATTTTTTTTCGACGTAGAAACGTGACTTGAACCATTTTCTTGAATTTTCACCTTGTACTGACCTTGACCTTCGTGACCTTGGTAGACAGATTAATTTGAACATCAGTTTGTAATTAGGTTGCCCTTACTTGGACATAAATTTACACATATAAACCCGGTGATATCAAATGCAACGCATACAGTTACATGTATGTCATGATAATCGCAGAATTATGAAAATTTTCAATTGTGGTAGGGTTACTGAATTCCTTCTAATTTTATCATTTTTCAGCTCATGACCATAAAATAAATTTTGTTATGCGACTAAGTGATGCCACATTGTGACGACGCAATCCAAATTATTTTTGCCATAATTGTACCTATAACAGATAACTTTTTGGGGAAATAAAAATTGTTTACACATTTTTTGCCTTTTGACCTTCAAATGACCTTGACCCTAAAATTCAATAACCTTGACACACAAATCATTTTGGAGCACTATATATGTGATTCAACTATTGTACAAATTCATATTTGCATACAAGTGTACATACTTAGTACAAATGGTTAGATAAAGATGGGGTGTGTGCTAAAACATGGCGGGCAATGTGGACGCCATCTTGGTTTTTATGGTAACCGGCGTGATGCCAGCTGTCTATACTCGCTGAAATCAAACTTCAAACACTCCTCTACACAAATAAACCAAGAAACGTTCTGGACTATTTTTGCACACAAAGAATTCCAGATGCTAGACACGAAAAATGTCCGAAATATTCGGGGAAAATGTCAAAATGTGACCTTTGACCTCTGACTGTGACCTTGACATCAAGTGTTTGCTATTGAGTTATATATTTTCATCATTGCTGGGATATTGTGAGGACACATACCAAGTTTCATTAAAATATGTTCATTCGTTCAAATATATAATAGGTATTATCGTATACAGAGAGAAATTAAAATATGTAACCACACGGTTGCCATGGAAACGCTGATTTAAGTGCTTTATAAATGAACCTAAGTGCTGCTCCCATCTTTTTCAACATCGCCAAGCCATATGCTTACACATCTGAAAGTATCTTTCCATTGTCACTCAGGTAACAAAATTTCGAAACTTTTTCCCCTACTATTATTATATTTGATATATTAATGATCTTTTTTAGGAAATGTACATGTAGATAAAACACTGAACAAAAAAAACAAAACAAAACGTCAAAAGTGATATATACACACGTACCCCCTCTCATGCACTGACTCACTATCTATACTCGAACATATATCTACGTCTTCCTCCATTGACGGAACAAATATTGAGCGAATTTTATAAGTGGTGCGTCGCCTGTAAATATACAAACATATCAGAGTTGTTTTATGCTAAAATATATATTATTTTAATTTACTAGTATCATATATGCATTTTTATTCATGCGATATCAGATGTTGTTTTGCATTTGACTCATTTTTAAAAGAGTAGTTTTATCTATATCATATTGTATATGTTTGTCTCTCGTAAGAAGTAGTTACGGCCTTCTCATTCTAAGTCAGTTATATGTTCAAATTCAGTAATATATACTAGTGGGAAGTAGACGTGAGGGAGTTAGATGCAGTACTGTACGTGTGCAGATAGAAGTGTGGTATTGTAACATTATGTCATAAAAAAGATAAATAATATGTTAAGTTAATAGCAACAGCATGTGAACATTTAGAACATCCCTCGAAAGTTATTACCTTTTAGTGTATTCCTCAGTAAATTGTGCATCACATTCCGCATTCATCGCTTCCCATAAGTCGTCACTATCATTTTTGTTTAGAGAATCAGATCTGTTGAAGAAATTGAAATTCTACAGTATATGTATTTAATTATATAATGTACATATTACCTAAAAGTGAACTGACTTTATGATAATGCTGACATAACCACTCCACGTCAGTTGTTGGTGATTCTACGACCTTTAGAAGTGAAAAAGTATGCTGTTGCATCCACATACGAGGGTTGTTCATTTAATTCCTGGACGATCGACATAGCGCCCGATTTGAACATACGATTGTAGTAAAATTTCGTTCCATAAGACGTAGTTACCAACTGGATTATTTGACAAAATATGAAATAATTTTATCCAACCGAACACAAACTATGGTTACTATAGTAACCCCACAAACGACTACCCGGCCCGACCACATTTTGTAGTCGTATGTAGAGTGTGAATTTGGTAGGGGTCGTGGTATTATCGCATATTTTAAGCAGAAAACGTCGGACAATAATATGTAGGCATCTAGGTCGTGTAATATAACATTTGATGTCAATTCCATATAACATTTAAACGTTCTTATGACAAAGAGTGTGGTGCTGTGAATATTGCAATAAACTCGGATTTGTTTAGAGAAAACGGGTAGTGAAACAATTGTATGAAAATGTTGGCCGTACACCTGTAAAACACAAGTCTCTCTTATAGAAAAACCCTTTACACGTTTATCGTAAATGCAAACCGTTGTTTATATATTAAATAAACTATTCTACGATGACATGGCATCACCACGTGATGATCAAAGGCCGGGCAAACCTGAATTCATCAACAGAAAAAGACGTAGATTCACTGCCTGTTGGGCGGTAGACACGAATAGAATAATAACTGCCGTATTAATTGCAGCTACTTGCGATTTAACCGTAGTTATAACATATTACATCACTACTGAACTCTTAACACGGCGAGCATATGTGTTCGGGTATTTTCTTGACCCCTAAATAATGCAAAAAAGTAGCGTTTCAGATGCGAAAACGGCTTAACGTCGCCATTTTTGACGTCGACTTGGGCCGACTAACGTTACATGAACTTACTAAAACGTTGATATTATGAAAACCCTTTATTGTACAAAGTTGAAATTTTGTATGTGAATAAAGGAATGATGTGAATGTACTTGTGTGCGTTTTCATTAATATCCGTCCAATGGGTTTTTAGCAATATCGATCGTCCGGGAATTAAATGAACAACCCACGTATGTGCAGTATGTGCAATGTTCATGTGGTAAATTGTACACATTCATGTTTGTGTGTTTCATGTTCTGTTGCGAACTTTCGTCCTTTTCTGTTGTAGTACTGGGTGAAGATAGAAGTGTGGTGTTGTGACATTATATTATAAGACACATTTATAAAATATGTTAAGTTTATAGCAACAGCATGTTAACATTCAGAACATTCCTCGCAAGTTATTACCTTTTGTAATCGTTGGTGGGTGGAGCATCACATTCCGCATTAATCGCTTCCCATAAGTCGTCACTATCATTTTTGTTGAAGCAATCAAATCTGTTGAAGAAATTGAAATTCTACAGTATATGTATTTGATTATATAATGTACAAATTACCTAAAAGTGAACTGACTTTACGATAATGCTGATATAACCACTCCACATTAGTTGTTCGTGGTTGGTCGATCATAGTCCATTGATCATTTGTATTAGCTGAAGGAAAATGCATAAATCTAGAACCACATGGTGCCTGCTAACCATATTTAGAATTACAAATTACCTGATCTTCTCTCTAGATTTCAAATCTTCATCTGAAAAGCTCTCCGTGTTTTTTTCACCTTCGGCCGACTGACTATCTTTGCTCGAAAATATATTGACATCGTCCTCCATCGTCGGAACAAATATTGAGCGTATGTTAAACGATGGGCGTCGCCTGTAAATATACAAACATATCAGAGGTGTTTTATACTTGAATATATATTGTTTTAAATTATTAGTATCATACGCATTACTTTTTTATTCATGCGTTATCGGATGTTTTTCGCATTTGACTCATTTTTAAAACAGTACTTTTATCTTTATAATATTTTATATGTTTGACTCTCGTAAGAAGTAGTTACGACCTTCTCATTCTAAGTCAGTTATATGTTCGAATTCAGTAATATATACTAGTTGGAAGTAGACTTGAGGGAGTTAGATGCAGTACTGTACGTGTGCAGATAGAAGTGTTGTATTGTAACATTATGTCATAAGAACGATAAATAATATGTTAAGTTAATAGCAACAGCATGTGAACATTTAGAACATCCCTCGTAAGTTATTACCTTTTAGTGTATTCCTCAGTAAATTGTGCATCACATTCCGCATTTATTGCTTCCCATAAGTCGTCACTATCATTTTTGCTTAGAGAATCAGATCTGTTGAATGAATTGAAATTCTACAGTATATGTTTTTGATTATATAATGTACATATTACCTAAAAGTGAACTGACTTTATGATAATGCTGACATGATCAATCCACATTAGTCGCTGGTGGTTAATCAACCTTTAGAAGTGAAAAAGTATGTTGATGTATCCACACATGTGCAGTATTTGCAATGTCCACGTGGTAAGTTGTACACATTCATGTTTGTGCATTTCATGTTCTGTTTCTCACTTTCGCCATTTTCTGAGTATTATCATCATTTTTTTTCAAGTACAAATGTATTTCAAAATAGTCACAAACATGTTTTCTTTGGACGTAGTGCGTATTAAATTTCACTTTGTACTACATACTTGTATTGACATTACTGGTAAAGGGAAACGTATTACAGACACACAAAGCACAGAAGAAAGAATTCCATAACAATAATTATTATTGCATTTATGAGACAGTGCAATTGCAGATGTGTGACGTGGTACCATAGTCCATTAAACATTAGTATTAGCTGAAATATATGCATAGATCTAGAACCAGATATAAGTATGGTGTTGTGACATTATATTATAAGAAACCTAAAGAATATGTTCAGTTAAAAGCAACATAATGTGAAAATTTAAAGCATCCCTCGCAAGTTATTACCTTCTGAAATCGTTAGTAGGTGGTACATCGCATTCCGCATTGATCGCTTCCCATAAGTCGTCACTATCATTTTTGTTTAGAGAATCAGATCTGTTGAATAAATTGAAATTCTACAGTATATGTATTTGATTAATATATAATTTACATAATATTATTACCTAAAAGTGAACTGACTTTATGATAATGCTGACATTACCACTCCACGCCAGTTGTTGGTGGTTAGTCGACCTATGTTGTTGTATCAACACATGTGTGCAGTATTTGCAATGTCCACGTGGTAAATTGTACACATTCATGTTTGTGCATTTAATGTTCTGTTACGAGTTTTCGTTCTTTTCTGATTATTATCATATTTTTTTTCAATTACAAAAAATGTATTTCAAACTGGCCACAAACATATATTTTTGGGACGTATCAAATACCTCAGTGTGCGTATTAAATTTCACTTTGTACTACATGTTTGTATTGACATTACTGGTAAAGGGAAACGTATTACAGACACACAAAACCCGGAAGAAAGTATTCCACAACAATTATTATTATTGCATTGATGGTATCATATGCATTACTTTATTTATTCATGCGATACCAGATGTTTTCCGCATTTTACTCATTTTTAAAAGAGTAGTTTTATCTAAATCATATTTTATATGTTTGTCTCTCGAAAGAAGTAGTTACGACCTTCTCATTCTAAGTCAGTTATATGTTCAAATTCAGTATTTTATACTAGTTGGAAGTAGACGTGAGGGAGTAAGATGCAGTACTGTACGTGTGCAGATAGAAGTGTTGTATTGTAACATTATGTCATAAGAACGATAAATAATATGTTAAGTTAATAGCAACAGCATGTGAACATTCAGAACATCCCTCGTAAGTTATTTCCTTTTAGTGTATTCCTCAGTAAATTGTGCATCACATTCCGCATTTATTGCTTCCCATAAGTCGTCACTATCATTTTTGTTTAGAGAATCAGATCTGTTGAAGAAATTGAAATTCTACAATATATGTATTTGATTATTTAATGTACATATTACCTAAAAGTGAACTGACTTTATGATAATGCTGACATTACCACTCCACGTCAGTTGTTGGTGGTTGGTCGACCTTTAGAAGTGAAAACGTATGTTGTAGTATCCACACATGTGCAGAATTTGCAATGTCCACGTGGTAAACTGTACACATTCATGTTTGTGCATTTCATGTTCTGCTACGAACTTTCGTTCTTTTCTGATTATGATCTTTTTTTTTTTTCAATTATTTCAAAATGGCCACAAACATATATTCTTGGGACGTATCAAATACCCCAGTGTGCGTATTAAATTTCACTTTGTACACATGCTTGTATTGACATTACTGGTAAAGGGAAACGTATTACAGACACATAGAACAATGAAAAAGACTTCCATTACAATTATTATTATTGCATTTATCAGAAGGTGCACTAGCCGATTGGTGACGTGGTACCAAAGTCCATCGAACATTTGTATTAAATGAAGGAAAATGCATCTTACTTCTGAATACAACACAAAATGCCAAACTCGTTTTTACTTACCCCATTGTTTGATGAATGTCATCTAAATCGGTGGCTCCAAAGTTTTGAGTGTCCATTACGGCTTTCTGAATGAAGGTGCTGCCCTCGTCTTGGGCTGTCTGGATGTCAGTGATCACACTGAAGGTGAGAGTATGTATGGAAGCGGTCGCACTGTCGGTGGCCGTCTGGGTGTGTGTGGTAGCAAGGTAGATGTTTGTCTGGAAACGAGTAGTCTCGTGGTATGTTGCTGTCATGAAGTGAGTGGTTGTAACGCAGATGGATTTCTGGATCTCGATGGTCTGAAGGTATGTTCCTGACTGAATATGAGTTGTTACAAGGTAGGTCAATGTCTTGGTATGATTGGTCTCAATGTGGATGTCAGTCTGAACGAAAGAGGTCGTGGTGCTAAAGGCTGCTTGCTCATTAGTGGTCTCAAGGTAGGTAGTCGCAAGGTCGGTCTTATGAGTGGTCACATCGCTGATGGATGTTTGGGTTTCATCATGCGCAGCTATTGCACACTCCTCCTGGGTTCTGGGGTCAGCACCTTGCTGTCTCCTCGTGAAGACACGGCTATCTTCAACTGGTCCATTCTGAAGATAATGTCAATAAATAACACAAATAAATAAACACACAATATTGTACTTGTACTGTATATCGCTGGCTAAGAATGAGAAGGTCGTAAGTACCAAATCGATATTTTGAGAAAACACGCAAAATATGTCGCAAATTTACTCTTTACGTATGGTAAAACAAGCTCTTTCAACTTCAGTTTGGTCAACATGACAATTTCCGATTATCATGAAAATAGGCTCATAAGAAGCGCCTTATTGTGTAGATTACCAATATTAATTAGTCCTATAAGATCGTAAGTGGCACTTACGAACTTCTCATTCTAAGCCATCGATATGCGTACGCTAATAACTTTGGTATACAAGTATACATGTATTCTATTATTGTAGAATATATTCAGTAAATGCAATTTTGGTACAGATATCCCGGATGCAGCATGTCAACAGGAACGTTGGATTTGGATCTAAATTCATAAGACTTTGTGCAGATATCCCGGATGTAGCATGTCAACAGGAACCTTGGAATTGGATCCAAATTCATTAGACTTTGTGCAGATATCCCGGATGTAGCATGTCAACAGGAATGTTGGAATTGGATCCAAATTCATAAGTCTTTGCGCAGATATCCCGGATGTAGCATGTCAACAGGAACCTTGGAATTGGATCCAAATTCATAAGACTTTGTGCAGATATCCCGGATGCAGCATGTCAACAGGAACGTTGGAATTGGATCCAAATTCATAAGACTTTGTGCAGATATCCCGGACGCAGCATGTCAACAGGAACGTTGGAATTGGATCCAAATTCATAAGACTTTGTGCAGATATCCCGGATGTAGCATGTCAACAGGCATCATGGAATTGGATCCAAATTCATAAAACTTTGTTCAGATATCCCGGATGCAGCATGTCAACAGGAACGTTGGAATTGGATCCAAATTCATAAGACTTTGTGCAGATATCCCGGACGCAGCATGTCAACAGGAACGTTGGAATTGGATCCAAATTCATAAGACTTTGTGCAGATATCCCGGATGTAGCATGTCAACAGGCATCATGGAATTGGATCCAAATTCATAAGACTTTATGCAGATATCCCGGATGCAGCATGTCGACAGAAACGTTGGAATTGGATCCAAATTCATAAGACTTTGTGCAGATATCCCGGATGCAGCATGTCGACCGGACCGTTGGAATTGGATCCAAATTCATAAGACTTTGTGCAGATATCCCGGATGCAGCATGTCGACAGGAACGTTGGAATTGGATTCAAATTCATAAGACTTTGTGCAGATATCCCGGATGCAGCATGTCAACGTTGGAATTTGATGTTTGTCGTCTAATCTGGTGACCGAATTCAAGCCTGGGTGGAGGTACATGCATATATACGTATATACATTTTTTGTACTAGAATACAAGTACTTACTATATGCTTGTCATATTGCAGCAGAAAGCAGACTGGCAAATAAGGCAATGCTCAGTGAAAGAAAATACAATGCTCGGCTACGTCACAAGGGCCAGGCAGAGCTGCGGGGTCATATACAGGACCAGAGACAGGCAGAGACACGGGGGGTTAGTGTGGCATCGGGCGCAGGTAGATGTGCGAGGGTCAGGTGCGTTACTATGTCCTAGCAGAAATGCGGAAGTCTTTTTGGGGACCATGTGCAGACAGTGTGAATGGGTATGTTACGGCACTAAGTCCATGCAGAGGTGCGACACTTGGTGCAGGGAGAGGTTCGGCACAAAGTCCAGGCAGAGGTGGGGCACCAGGTCCCGGCAGGGGTGCGGCATTCGGTGCAGGCAGTGGTCTGGAGTCTGGTGCAGCACCGAATGCAGTTTGATGTGCGGACTTGGTTAAGGCAGAGAGCGACATCAGGGCACTGTTTTACTAACAATGCGTAAATGTCGCGTATATTTACGCATAGACATCTACTTTACGTAAACTCGTAAGTGTGTTTTACTAAACGATCGCAAGTACTCGCATACTTTACGCAAAAAATATTGAAGATTGAACGCAATTCGGGACACAATATAACCAATAGAGAGGTTGCGAAATCGAACGTCAACGTGTACGTATACGAGTGAACTACTTTTTGAGCAAATCGTCATCGAGGTATGTGTAGGGCTTACACGTTAACACCGTGAAGTGGGACTTGTAGAGGTATGTGTACCACATCACACATGTATGCGTAGGCACGGATAAATCGTTTTATCAAAAGAAACATGGACTAATCAAACTATACAAACACTCATTTCGATTCATGGGGAAATCGTGCTATAACTGTCACGCGATTTTATACGTACACGTTATCTTTCGCAAGCAAATAAGTTACAACGTGTACGAGTACGTGTATACGGGTATCTACACGTACACGTACCCGTACACGTTGCTTTCGCAACCTCTCTAATATAACAAATATAACGGGTACCAGAATGAATAAATGTGCGTCAAGATTTGATGATTAATCACGCCTAAAACAACAAGTGACGGTCAAAAACAACAAACGACGGTCTAAAATAACATGCGACGGTCAAAAATCATCAGTGCGTGTTAAAAACTCTTCACTTACGTTCATATTTGCCATTTAGGGTTGCCCAGCCTTGACGTAGAAATAAGCTAAAACTTACGACAGAATGTGAACTAAAATATCTTTGTAAAACGCATTTACGCAAATATTATCGACGTACGCAATATTTTAGGAAATCTTAGGTTTACGCTAGCGTAAATGCTTTGATAAAACAGTGCCCAGGTGCGGCACAATGGTGCCAGATACAGACACAGGTCCTGTCAGAGGTGTGGTGTCTGCTACGGCACCAGTTCCTGTCAGAGGTGTGATGTCTGCTACGGCACTAGGACCTATCAGAGGTGTGGTGTCTACTACGGCACAAGGTCCAGTCAGAGGTATGGTGTCTGGTACGGCACCAGGTCCTGTCAGAGGTGTGGTGTCTGCTACGACACCAGGACCTATCAGAGGTGTGGTGTCTGCTTCGACACCAGGACCTATCAGAGGTGTGGTGTCGGCTACGGTACCAGGTCCTGTCAGAGGTGTGGTGTCTGCTACGGTACCAGGTCCTGACAGAGGTGTGGTGTCTGCTACGACACCAGGACCTATCAGAGGTGTGGTGTCGGCTACGGTACCAGGTCCTGTCAGAGGTGTGGTGTCGGCTACGGTACCAGGTCCTGTCAGAGGTGTGGTGTCTGCTACGGTACCAGGTCCTGTCAGAGGTGTGGTCTCTGCTATGACACCAGGGCCTATCAGAGGTGTGGTGTCTGCTACGGCACCAGGTCCTGCCAGAGGTGTGGTGTCTGCTACGGAACTAGGTCCAGGCAGAGGTGAGGTGTCTGCTCCGGCAACAGTCCTGCCAGAGGTGAGGTGTCTGCTACGGCACCACGTCCTACCAGAGGTGTGGTGTCTGCTACGGCACCAGGTCCTGCCAGAGGTGTGGTGTCTGCTACGGCACCAAGTCCAACCAGAGGTGCGGGATCATTTTTGCTAATGTGCGAGGTTGAGTTAGGAAACAGCTCAATGCAGAGTTACGGGGATCTGGTGCAGCACCATGTGCTGGCTGGGTTGCGGGTATAGTGCAACCTGGTCCAGTCTAAGGGTGGAGTCTGGGCTGCATCGGGTGCAGGCTGAGGTACGGGATCTGGTACTGCATCGAGTACATGTGGCCTAAGGGCGGGGGTCTGGGACCCTATCGAGTGCAGGCTAAGGATGGGGATCTGGTACCGCATCGAGTACATGTGGGCTAAGGGCGGGGGTCTGGTTCCGCATCGAGTACAGGCTAAGGGTGGGGATCTGGTACCGCATCGAGCACTGGCTAAGGGCGGGGGACTGGTGCCGCGTCGGGTGCAGGCGAAGAGTGTTGGTCTGGGACAGCATCGAGTACAGGCTAAGGGCGGGGGTCTGGTGCCGCATCGGATTCAGGCTAAGGGCGGGGGTATGGGATCGCATCGAATACAGGCTTAGGGTTTGTGATCTAGGACCGCATTGCGTGCAGGCTAAGGGTGGTGGTCTGGGGCCGCATCGAATACAGGCTAAGGGCGGGGTCTGGTGCCGCATCAAGAACAGGCTAAGGGCGGGGGTCTGGTGCCGCATCGGGTGCAGGCTAAGGATGGGGGTCTGGTACCGCATCGAGTATAGGCTAAGGGCGGCGGTCTGGGACCGCATCAAGTACAGGCTAAGGGTGGGGGTCTGGTACCGCATCAGGTGCAGGCTAAGGGCGGAGGTCTGGTACCGCATCAGGTGCAGGCTAAGGGCGGGGGTCGTGGACCGCATCGGGTGCAGGCTAAGGTGGGGATCTGGGACCGCCTCAAGTACAGGCTAAGGGCGGGGGTCTGGTACCGCATCAGGTAGAGGCTAAGGGTGGAGGTCTGGTGCCGCATCGAGTGCAGGCTAAGTGCGGGGTTCTGGTGCCGCATCGGGTGCAGGCTTAGTGCGGGGATCTGATGCCGCATCGGGTGCAGGCTTAGTGCGGGGTTCTGGTGCCGCATCGGGTACAGGCTATTGGGGAGGGGTCTGGTGCCGCATCGGATGCAGGCTTAGGGCGGAGGTCTGGTGCCGCATCGGTTGCAGGATAAGGGCGGAGGTTTGGTGCCGCATCGGGTGCAGGCCAAGAGTGGGGATCTGGTACCGCATCGGGTGCAGGCTAAGGTGGGGATCTGGGACCGCATCGAGTGCAGGCTAAGGTGGGGATCTGGTACCGCATCGGGTTCAGGCTTAGGGCGGAGGTCTGGTGCCGCATCGGTTGCAGGATAAGGGCGGAGGTTTGGTGCCGCATCGGGTGCAGGCCAAGAGTGGGGATCTGGTACCGCATCGGGTGCAGGCTAAGGTGGGGATCTGGGACCGCATCGAGTGCAGGCTAAGGTGGGGATCTGGTACCGCATCGGGTGCAGGCTAAGGTGGGGATCTGGGACCGCATCGAGTGCAGGCTAAGGTGGGGATCTGGTACCGCATCGGGTGCAGACTAAGGTGGGGATCTGGGACCGCATCGGGTGCAGGCTAAGGTGGGGATCTCGGACCGCATCGAGTGCAGGCTAAGGGCGGAGGTCTGGTGCCGCATCGGGTGCAGGCTAAGGTGGGGATCTGGTTCTGCATCGAGTGCAGGCTAAGGGCGGAGGTCTGGTGCCGCATTGGGTGCAGGCTAAGGGCGGATGTCTGGTGCCGCATCGGGTGCAGACTAAGTGCGGGGTTATGGTGCCGCATCGGGTGCAGGCTAAGTGCGTAGGTCTGGTGCCGCATCGGGTGCAGGCGAAGGGCGGAGGTCTGGTGCCGCATCGGGTGCAGACTAAGTGCGGGGTCCAGGCTGAGGTGCGGGGATCTGGTGCAAATCAATATCAATTAAACATAGAATATTTAACTAGTGTACAAATGGGTTAAGCTAAAAATCCAAATACGATGTACACATGTACAGTAGTATACCATAAAAATTCATGCAGTATTAACTTGAACAGAAACGTTACAGGGAGTTAAAAAAAACAAGTACTATCTAATAGTAAAAAACTAAAAACACAAATTGATTCATTACTATATGTTGTAGTGTAAAATAAGAATGCAAGCAGTATCAACGGAATATATAAATGAACTACATGTAAAACAAAATATACTCACAGAAAATGGCCCTGGGTTTGGTTCAATACCTTGTAGCAACAAGAGAAGAGCTAAATAATCTACGATACATCGCAAAATGGAGAACATAACTTGTCCACTGTGCAGGTAATGCATAACTACATTACGGTCGCCGGAAACAATGATGACAGTCTGTATAGATTGTCTGTATGACATCGTAAAAAGTGCTACAACTAGGATAGCGACCTCTGGTGTCATGCGCTTCCTTCAATGACGTCGTTGCTAACTACGTAAAACTACGTAGGCATTCGTCTGTGACGTCATTACGTTTTAGACGTCATCATGGTTTACACAGACGATTGTATTTGCAATGAAACCGACGTCGTTGGGGGTAATGCGGTCAAATCCTACACATCATGTAGGGGCTCATATACATGGACGTCCTTCAGTAATAATTATTGTGCGGAAGATTTGTAGTTTCGTACACCGCATCCTTACAAATGTCATGTCGCCACTGGGAAGCGATCACGCGCAAACACTGCTGGACGAGGGCATTCATTTTCAATATATATGCAGGGTATAAAAGGCTAGCTATGATTACAAAAGCAAGATTGCGTTCTGGCTATGTACTAGCCACGGTCACGCGTTCTTATGTATCATTCATTATGCACTTTGTACTTATTCTGATGTGGCAATGGGTGCAGGCAGAGGTTCAGGGGTCTTAGGAGGCACAAGTCGCAGGTGTGGGTTCAGCTTATGATTAGGCAAAGAGGCCCAGGTGTGCTGGTTCTCATGTGAACAATGTGCGGACAGAGGTACTGGGTCTGGTACAGCACTGAATTCAGTGTGTACCGCGGGGGATCTCGTGAGGCACGGGGTACTCGCTGAAAGGCGGAGGTATTCTGCATTTCCGATCTCAGAACTAAGTGCGTGGTCTTTGGCCGCATTAGTCTGACTTCCTGTCGTACTATTGTGTTCTAGTAACATAGTGATCTATGGGAGGTAATCCAGACTAGGGCTGCATTTGGTGCTGACCGAGGTATGGGGTCTGGTGAAGCATCGGTTGAAGCATCGGGTGCATGGGTCCGAGGTGCATGGGTCTGGACTTCATCGGGTGCTATCCGATGTGCATGGGTCCGGTTCCGCATCGGTTCCTATCCTAGGTGCATGGGTCCGGTTCAGCATCGGGTGATATCCGAGGTGCATGGGTCCGGTTCAGCATCGGGTGATATCCGAGGTGCATGGGTCCGGTTCAGCATCGGGTCCTATCCGAGGTGCATGGGTCCGGTTCAACATCGGGTGATATCCGAGGTGCAGGGTCCGGTTCCGCATCGGGTGCTATCCGATGTACATGGGTCTGGTTCCGCATCGGGTGCTATCCGAGTTACATGGGTCCGGTTCCGCATCGGGTGCTAGCTTAAGTGCGGTAGTAAAGGGTCGCCTTGTTTGCAGGCCAAAGTGTGTGGGTCTGGTTCCGCATCGGGCACTATCCGAGGTGCAGGGGTCCGGTGAAGCATCGGTTGCAGAAACAGGTACAGGTGTCTTATACCACTCCGGGTGCAGGTAGAGGTCGCGGGGTCCGAGGGCAACGGGTACAAGCCGCGGTAAATAGAATGAGTTCAAAACACAAGCAGTATCAAATAAAAAAAAGGATACAGTACATTTGTATAAACTAATTATACAAATTCTAGGAGTTCAAAATAAAACACAAATAGACATAATATTAAATAAAATGTTCTCACAGAAAATGGTCCTGGGTTTGGTTCAATCCCTTGTAACAACAAGAGTAGAGCTAAATAATCTACGATACATCGCAAAACGGAGAACATCACTTGTCCACTGTGCAGGTAATGTATAAATACATTACGTTCGCCGGAAACAATGATGACAGTCTGTATAGATTGTCTGTAAGACATCTTGAAAAGATCTATAACTAGGATACCGCCCTCTGGTGTCATTAAGTTTCCTTCAATGACGTTGTTGCTAACAACGTAAAACTACGTAGGCTAAACGTCTGTGACGTCACAAATTATGACGCCAGCGCGGAACGCATGGCGCTTGATTTGACGTGATCGTAACTAATCGGGTCTTAAGTTCAAAACAAAATGTTTACATCTGCAATGTCTATGTAGATTATATCTAGCCTTTACATTTTGTTATTGCAAAGAGCACTTGAACACGAAAAGGCAATACATTAACATTGTATATGTTACGTCTGTTAGTACCAGTCTTAGAATACATCCCAGTCAGCATGGCTAATGGTTGTACAGTTGGTCTATGGTCGGCGTTGGTGAAGCACCATGTCCAGCGAATTTTACAACGGTTGGAACTGTGATTGTGGTTTTGTAACCGCGGTCCAACGTCGGCAGAACAACATACTACCAACAGTGGCAGTGGGTGGCACGGTGGTCGAGTGGTAAGACGCTTGACTCATGATCGAGAGGTCCCGGGTTCGATTCTCGGGCGGGACACTTGGTCATTTCAGAAACGCTATTTAGTGTTTCCCACCCAACTAGAAATGACCCAGGGGTAGTCTCGCGTGTATCGGTGATATACATCGGGCACGTTAAAGAACCGAGGAATCTATTCGAAACGAGCTAGGGTATCGCACCCGGATTCCTTGTATCTCACCTCTGTCTCTAACATTTGCGATAATGCCCCAGAGTGGGCCCTGCAAATTACATTGAAAAAGAAGAAGAAGTGTGCATACGAGGGGGTATTCGGAATCAGCCGTCTATTGTGAAAATGCTAAAAGCAAAGCACAAATACAAAGCAACATTATACCATGTCTTTTTGATAGTTCCTGAAAGTTTCAAGTGATTTGCTCAAATTATAACGACACTAAACATAAAACTGCACAGTAGTGGAGCGCTGAGCGGGGCCAGGTAAAGTGACGTCGTTGACGTCGTTTGAAAAATGGTAATACTTCATAATCTCTACATTTAAACAGCGTTTCTTGATTCTGACACACTTCAAATATCTAAAAATCTATTGGTAATGACATAACAAATATGTCTTCATTACCACTATGACGTTTTTAGTTGAATATGGTAAGTGCAGTTTCGTAACGCATACATGACAGATTACATGTTTTCTGGTTTCAGCGTCGGTAGTTCACAGCGTCTACGACCGACATGGTCAACATTGAACCTCATGAAGTCATTCGGCGTCGCCCTGGAGCTTCTTCCACTGTCTAACCACCTTCTTTCAATCTGTGATTACACCCACATACATGTATCGCTATGGTGCCAAGTGATATCTAATGACGTTTTTTAAGTTCATGTAAACTTAGTAATTTGTATATGTCCGAGTTGGTTACCAAATTTGAAAATTGTGCAACGTTGTTTTGAATCATTTTGGTACCATAACTAGTTGTGTTCTTTCATTTGTTTTGAAATAAATCAAGTACACATGTAGATAAAACCCTGCATGCAAATACCCAAAACATCATTGAATGAACATGCAAAGTAATTCAAAAATCTAACATCACATATTTATGTAAATTATTTGCTATTTTTCTTGTTATGGAAATATATACCCCTGGTCCCTATCATGCGTTTGTGGATTGCTATAGTTAAAATAGAAAACTTAAACTTCATGCAACGTGACGTCTGGCTGATAGGTGAGTTTCCGGAGGTTTTAGTCATTTAAACCCCAAAATATACACTCAACCGCTTTAAAAACGCACCACATATAAAATATCGGTTTTAGTGATGAAAACGTCAATTTATGGTTATTTATTTTCGGATTAATAATCTTCAGTCTATATTCAACGAGGTGTGTGATTTTCATGCCATTATTACGAGTTTGAAAGAAATTATGATATAGATAACACTGAGACCCATGAAAGTGAAAGTAACAATTTCAAAAGCAAGTATAAGAGCCCGCTACATTGATGCATGCACGTGGTATCTCCTCCAAAAGCATATAACATAAATTACGTAATAGGATAGATTTATGAACGACGTGATGTTTCCCACCATTCAAGCAAAGCTTAACTTGAATTATAAATGTTATTTGGCTATGGCTGTCTGGCTAATACTATACGACCGAGTGCTGTTTATATATGCGCATAATGTGAGCCTAAAAAGGATTCAAGCCTTTTTTAAACTTGAAGTCTTGGTTATGAGCGTCAGGCTGTCAGTATATATCCCGTGGTGCTTCTATGACACATCAATTCAACCTTATGAAGGAGCTTGAAGACAAAAAATTGGGACTTTAGCCTCTAAACGGTAGAAAACTCATAAAAAAATGTACTAAAATAATTTTCCTTTTTATTGGCAATTATGAAAGAAATAGTTATGAAAATGTAATAATGTACTTTTGGCTTGTTGATTGACACCCTGCATTCTTTTGACACTGTGTGCAGCCATGCAGAACCAATTACAGTGACAAAACCTGTGTCATGTTTCCTCCTAGCTCGGGCTCAATACCTTTAGCTGGTTTCATCCAGGTCGGTCTTTGACTATGCCATTCGCTAGGAATCGATGTTCTAAGCCCACAATCATTGTATGGTGGCAACTGACCCGCCATGCTAAGGCACCGAGGCTGTTTGCAGTTGGAAGCGAAGGCACAATCATCGAGAACAAATATTCGAGATATTCGCAGCATAAAAATATCAATAGCAAATATTGTTTATGTTGTTTTTTCAATGTGTAAATCAACAGCGTATATTTTAAAGTTTTTATTGATCACAAAGGTCGACACGATCGAGCTGCACGCGGAAACATGCAAAATCAAAAAAGTTTCCCGGCGGGGTATTCCGAATGAAAAAAAATCGTTTTCTTTAATTAGGTCAAGCTTATGAAATGAACAAACCCTGTAAACTATTAATTTAGGCCAAAAAATGTGTTTTGACAAAATTTGAATATTTTCAATAGTGGTGCGTTTTTAAAGCGGTTGAGTGTAGTTTCTTGAATAGCCGTCAATACGTACACACGCGTTCAAAAATATTTCCCTAAAAAAGGTCGGCAAGTGCGTTCATTTTAATATTTTAGCAAAACCCCATTTTCTGACTTTCTACTCTTCTCAGAAACTGTGAAAAGTTATGAGACACGTGGAGTTATAAATTTGAAGCATACATGGCAAATAATTTGGCGAAAATGTGGGTTTTTTTCAGTGAGATAGAACAGTTTAATGTTTAACATACGCTAAAATCGCAGTTTCGTGCGCAGTTGACCCGAATGGTCTAAGAAACTGCTAGTAATTGATACTATTCAAGATAATAATATGAAAACGGAGTTAAAGACCTGGATTTTGGCACTGGGCCAACCAAATTTGGTCATAGTTTTCTCAGCATGTGGTTACTGATTTTTAAGATATCTGACCATATTGTACCCTATTACATAATATTATGCAACATTGCACAGCATGTTAATTAGTTTACAAGAGGCCCTAGTATAAGATAAGAGACAACAAGAGTTCCCTTTTATGACAGGAAGTTATAAAATATCTGTAGGCCTATAGTAAAATTAAATTGATATATAAGTTTTTGTAATATTTTATTGTGAAAAAAAACCTGAACCATCAAGATTGCATAATTTTGTTTGTGTTGCTTGAAAACGACTGTCGTGTAATTAGACACAAACGCATGCAAATTAATGCACAATTATAAAAGTGTTTAAAAAATTTGAACATATATAACTTATATACTGGTAGCTGTATGCCTCATGATTAAAATTTCTTAATAATGTATTCAATGTAATGAGTGAATTGATATATTATTCATAAGATATAAAAATGTTATTTTTGATGTTGGTTTTGTTTTGATGTTTTGAATTAAAAAAAAATTATTAACTAGATCTATGAGTATTATGTTATCTTATATTTATAACAAGTTATATTCACAGACATACAATCAGAATCGATATTGTGTACCTCTTTGGTATAGTTGCTTAGTTTTATTTATAATTTGTATCTGGTTTGGGTGTGTATTTATTTAAATAACTCTTAGGGAATATTAATAACTAAAATAGTAAATATTTTGACAAATAGTTTTTACACACTTAAACCAGATGGAAACAAGAATCAAAGAAATATATCTAGTTATACAAATTAAACAAACACACAATGGTTACACATATTTTCAAGGGTACATATTACAGTAGCACATTATTGATTATCAGTAGCTATATGGGCCTCTGATCCCTTACACTGACCAGTTACAGTGTTTTATGACCCCAGATAATCACTGATAGTGATCTCATGCTGGCACAATGCTGGCATCATGCTGATCCCTCTATAAAGTTCTGGACCAGAAGCAAAGAAGGAAAAATGTAGGGCTTTAAATTATTAGAGATCATCCTCGGTCATGAATATAAGGGATTCTATATAAATTAATAGAGTATACGTAGATCCTGGCCATATCTCCATCGGCTAGAGGTTTAATTGCAAAAATGTCAATCGATTTTCATACTTTTTTCTGATTCTATCGGTAAATGTAGCCGTCTCTACGCGCGTTCTCAGCTGTCTCTACTCACTGAACGATTGCACACGGTGTTTACGCATTTTTAGTAAAACAGTGCCCAGGTGGGCGACTCGGGTCCATTACGGACCTCTTGTATAATTTCGCTTCAGCCTAAATATTGTTGTTCTGAGATATCTGACACTTTAATTAAACAAGTTTTACACATACAACATTCATGAGAATCGGGATACCACGTGATACACGTAAAAAAGACAACAAAGCGGTGATGTTTTCAGAAAACTTTAATTGAAGGGATCAGCAAGTACACTTTTACATGAAAAACAATTGAGCATAAATTGCACTATAAAAAAATTATTTTATGATAAAATGTTATAAAATATAATTTAGGTGTTATTTAAAAAGTATTGTATACAACTTTGATGTGGCGATGATCGTGAAAAATATCCGTGAATGCAATCTCTACTTTAGAATAACGACTAGTCATTTTCGCGCGGATATTTTGCGAAATGAAAGTAGACATTTTTATAGGGGAAAATCTATTCTTTTGAAGGTTAGTTTTTGTGTGTATTATTTGTAAAGTGTGTTAAAATGTACAATTTTAATTACGCAAGACATGTAGCGTTACCAAATTACATGTCACTTCCTTTATCTAAATTGTAACATATTTTCGCGATACTGCTGAACTAAGCGTTTTTCGCTGGTGTATTATTGTGTCGATGTTCAAGTCTTTTAGTCAATATATCATTGTGCAATTAATGTTTTAGATAGAGTTGATATTTCACAATTAGAATAAACAGTGATAGACATGATTAAGAAATTCTGATCTTAGTTCAGTTTAGGATTCGAGATCCAGATAAAGATTAATAATGGTTTGCTATATATAATAGCCTTGAACCTCATGCAGCCAGTGTATCAAACGAAATTGACAAAATAAATATAAATCACTAACTCCTCGACACATATTTTGTTGGAAAATGCTAAAATGACCTTTAATCTTTAATAAAACTGCAAAATCACATCAAATGACCTTTGGAATCGGAAAAAATACATGTAAACAAACACCATGTAAATTTTCAGGAAAGGGAAATAACCCCATCTATCCGGTGCAACAATAACTTATTCCAAGTAAATTTGGTCCAGTTTGTTGACAAGCTGATTTTTTCCCGCCAAAAGTTGCACACGACCCTTTTTATCAATGGATGACGTCATAGCTGTCAAAATTGTGTTTGATAAATAAACAAGCGAGCATTGAATACATGCATGTCAAACATTGCCGATTAAATAAGGATTTACTCGTAGTGAAGGCATGGTGCAAGTTTTTGTTGTGATTTCATTCAGAAATTGGTCCATTTCGTATTTATTTATTTAATTTACTCGTCAGTTATTGTAAACAATCCTGCAGGCAATGTCACGAGAAAAAGAATCAACAATTTCATCAGAAATTACATACACCGGTACCGTGGATACACCGGCTTCATGGGGTTTCACTATACAGTCGTTTTGGGTAATTCTGCGCATCGGGTAGTTCTGCGCACCTTAACTTTCTATTTTTTACAAGCTTTGCTGGGTCGTTTTGCTTCGGCCCTTCAGTGTTTTTGTAGATGTGTGTTATTTATGTAAAGTTTTATAATCAAATCAACGAAATCGGACAAATATTTCTACGAAAAATTGACCAAAATGAGTGTCAATGGCGACTTTCGCTAATTTGGCATACCTCGTGACACATAAATCGAATAAAAGCACTTTGTAATGGATAATGACTTTTCCTTTGTTGTCAACGTTGTCTAAATGACTTATTTTTTCGATACTGTGATAAATTTCTTGTGAAACAAATCTTTGAAACAGACTATACAAAAAACAATTCAAGCTGCGCAGAATTAGACGAAAAAATTTACGTCATGAAAACCGGCAGTCATCTTGTTTTGTGACGACATTTGACCTAGTTTACCGAAGGTACAATGTTTTGAATTGTTTACATTTGTCAATGAAGGTTGTTTCTATCCAAACAGCACCATAATTTATTCTAAAAATAAAATAATCTCAAATGTAGTAAGCTAATAACCGTTAGGTGCGCAGAATTACCCGACAGTACTGTAATGTAGCTGATGAGCGAGCACTCATCAATAGCTAATGCACAGGTCAATTGAAATCCTGGAGATAGGTGGGTGAGAACTGTGGAATAACCAGTGTTTCACAATGCCAGTGTCCCGTCACTTCCATGTGAGTGCAGGGATTTTGTACTGCATCAAAATAGTGGGGTTTCATGTATATTTGACTGCATTAGGCGGGGATGATAGGCCAGGATTTTACTTTCTTCATGGCTCTTTGTGCGGCAGGAATTTTGCACAGGGTTTGAAAAAGCATAATTGAAAATCACTGTCCTTCCACGTTGTGGGTGGTGCCTGGGGTTTCAATTGACCAGACGCCGATTTTATTGGCAGTCAATCACGCATTATCAGTAGTCCAATCAGATATCAGCAACTAACGCATCCCTTGGATACTGATTACGCCGCCATAAAACTTGGACAAGCTCTACGCTGTCGAGTATGTAAAATAGAACGATTTGCTTCATATATTTGCCAAATTGACAATACAATCGTGATTTTTGTAAAAAAAATGGTAAAACGATGTCAATGGGGATTGTGCAATTCTGACAGTCGATATTTAGATCGACTTGAAGGTGGAAGGATACGTTTTATCCCGTTTCCGAAGCCGAAATGAAACCTGGCTAAATGCATGCGATGAATCAAAGCGTGTGGAAGACCGCACGAACAACTAATTATCGACAAAATTGATGGAAAGTAGTGTACAAAATATGTACTGTATAGATACCGGTAATTAAAATCACATGGAATATTTTTCTACCAGACAAACAGCCGTGGGTCAGTGAGTCTGGGGCGATCACGTCCGCTAATTAAACCACTGTTAAATTTCCTGATAAGATCATTGCAGTTCTAAGAATATGGTTGTGTATTTCAACCAGAACATGATGATAAAGGTCGATTTATAAGTACATATGTTTTAAATGTGTTCTGTTTTATTACGTGAGATGCCAGATATGCATCAAGCGCTAATTCAGAATGGGGAGGGGGTCCCTGTAATTTCCACAAATACGTGATAGATCTAATGCTGATATGTGACTGTCTTAGATATCACACGATTTAAGAGCATGACAGCCCCATGAGAAAAAAATAAGCTTGTTGAACCTTGTTGCCCTTCAAAAGAAAAGATAATTGTGTCATAATCCTGGAGTCCTTCCCTGCTGGTATAGTTACTAGTAACTTACTCTTCATGTATTGTTAGTAATCTAAACCAATCTTCACCTGGAAGCTCTGTATCCAGTGTTCCTGGTGGGTCTGGATCTAGATGGGTACATTGAAGGACCTTTCACAGGTTGGTAGTAGGATATATTTAGTATCAATTAAGGACAGCTGTTCTGAAGCTGTCTACTTTCTGGATGCTGGTGACACAGTCATTTAGCTTATTCCAGTCAATAACAGAATTAACATAGTAATACTTATTGCATAGGGCGTGTTGAATTGCACTGCACTGCTGTAAAATACCTAGGATTTTTAAGATTTGGTTTTATTAATGAAGTAGTTTCCTGTGTGGGACAGTATCGAATACCTTACTGAACCCGAGTATGGTCATGTCGACTCTGGGACCCTTGTCTGTTTTGACAAGTAGATCATGGATGGTTGTAACAAGTTGCATCTCACAAAACTATATGGATCTAAATCCGTGGTTAGAGAAGTACGGATGTTATTAAGTTCAATGTGTACCATGGTGTCTCTGACCCGTGTGATATACTTGCATCAATACTGATCATTTCCGCATCTTTGAGATTGCTGAGTGGTGTTACGTGTAAATTTTATATTTCATTTCACTGGGCGATGGTACCACACAGTACAGGTGCAAATAACATGTACATTGATATAAATACTGTTTGAACCCATATTTGCGGATGGCTCGCATACATGTTCAATGGAATTTCACTTGGTTAACGTATATCTATCTTTGCTAAAACCTTTAGCCTTTTGTCTCTGCCTCAATGTTGGCGTATATGGCTGGTGGTTTTCATCGATATCACCTGGAAATTCACAAAGACACAACGCGTTGCCAGCCATTTTGTTTTCTGCTTGGGGAAGATTTCTCGTATCTATGCCACGTGACAATGTGGGCGGAGCGTTCTGTTCTGAGGCGTCTGGTCAATTGGCTGGTACATAACTGTTGTACAGTAATTAATGTGTTTCCTAAGTGGCCAGTTGTTTTAGGAATTAAGAGCTCTCCAAGCGAAGCCCTCAAAAATGTTATTCAATCACTGGCGGCGTGTTATTGCATAGGAAGTGGCAGCAGTCTGATTAGGCATCAATTTTAAAGATTATTTTTAAGCACATGCTTATTTGTATGTTAAAATTGTTGTCCACTATTTGTGGTAATTAAATTTCTATTATATTGCCAGAAAAAATATTTATTCCCCAGGAAGGGATTGTAGACACTGCATTAAGCTGTCACATGCTGATATGCATTGTGGGCTTGAGGTGTGCATTCCTGTCCCACACCACTCAATGCATGTTTGCGATAAAATGATAACTCATGTCAATTTTATTTTTCAGTTGATGGTTAACATTCCTGTTGGTAGCCTATAACTTGATGTCAAGATGTCGACAATAGACAAGATGAGTATACAGGGGATTAGGAGTTTTGGTCCTGAGGAACCTGACAAACAGATTATAGTCTTCTATAAACCACTCACACTTATACTCGGGCCGAATGGTACAGGAAAAACTGTAAGTTGCTCCAAGTTAAAGCTTGGCGAATTTGACATGATACATCTAGACCTTTATGGAAGAATATATTACAAGTTCTTGCTTTGAAGATATCAATTTCCGCAAAACATGCAATATCGGTATTTCAAATTTGTTATTGTATTACATCTCAAGCGTTTTCGTGATTCTCCCCTACAATGAAAACATACAACCAGGGTTAAAAATAAATATAGATTAAATATTGACTGTTAAGTTATGCTAATTATAAGGTCAGGAATGTCAAGCTGTTCATACTATTAAAGACACAATCGGGTTTATTTTTATCTTTTTAAACTTCAATGATTGGTAATGATCATGTACAATCAACGTGATCTCAAATATATACTGTAAAATCATTTTTGTGGGGGATTAAATTTCGATGATTTGTGGTTCACCTTTAATCATGAAATCAAATCCCATTGAACAATAATGTCGACCCGTGTATTAATTATTTGAAATGCAAAATCCACGAATTAACATCCGATCGAAATGGTCTATTTTACCAAAACTACAAAATGTCGTCCCAGCGAAATTAAAATTTATATTACAGTATGTGACTGTGTAAGTTTGCAATGCATATTATTTTCATCATGTTGTAATATTTCAGACTATTATTGAATGTTTGAAGTATATGACAACTGGAGTTATGCCCCCTGGATGTACTAAAGGTGGAGCATTCATACACGATCCTAAGGTAAGGGGTATTTCTCTAATTTGCCAATGATGAAACTGGGTAAGTTTTATTGGTAATTTGTCATGTTTTATCATGTATGATAATTCTGTAAAATCATTAATTTTTGTGGGGATTAAAGTTTGTGGATTTTGTTGTTCACCTTCAACCACGAAATCAAATCCCATCGAACAATAAATTCAACCCCTGTATTTATAACCTGAATTGCAAACACACAAATTAATGCCCCAATGAAATGGTTTTTTTACCAGACCGCAAAATCATGTCCCATCGAAATTAAATTATTTTACGGAACATCTTTTTAAAACACTAAGTTCATTTTGTTGATACTGAGTAAACTGAATTTAAGACAAACTTATCTTTTGGTATTGCTGTCTAGAATTGTCCTGGGACACTAGAATAGTGTTCATACTTTGTTCTGGTTGATAAATTTCAGAGCTGTTTAATATTATAAATGGAAGTGTTCTGACTACAGACAATGGTTAGAATCTTGAACATAAGCGAGATGAATTACCTATGCAGTGCTTTATGAAAGTTTCTTAGTCTCAAACCTACTTTGTTGAACAATATTACACAGGAATTTGAGCCTGCCTGAAGTGAGACTTACCTGACTATTAGGGGTAGACACTAACTATTTTGGTCACTGGTCTGACAGTAAAGAAGCATGCTATTTGTAAAGAAAACAGCTACTTGTCCTTCAAGACCTAAGGCTTCACTGGTCGCTCTTGATTTTCACTGACCTCAAGCCAGCGGACCAGTATTAGTGTCAAGCCCTGGGCTATGTGTTATCATTAAGGCCATCACATTATTCACTATTATGTTGTTTGTTTACCCAGGTTGCACATGAACGTGAAGTTAAAGGTCAAGTACGTTTACAGTTTAAAGATATATCACAGAAATCTGTTATTGTACAGAGGTCTATCACGGCTACACAAAAGGTAAGTCCATCTGAATGTCTGTATTTATTTTATTTACAGGGCTTTCATTTGACTCTTGAAAATGCATTTTGACTTGTAAATTTGACACTATTGTCTATTTTGATTCTTGAAAATTTAAGGTGAAGAGTCAAATTCTTTATGCTTATAATACAACATTTCTTGCAATGTTTTGATGACTTTTGAAAATTGAAAGTCAGGAGTCATTTTGACTCTTCACTTTTGGAGCCTAGTGAAAGCCCTATATAAGTATCAAGTATTATATTACATCCTCTGTAGAGCCACACCCTATGCTGTGGGAGCTGTAAATATTGTCTGTTGTCACCAGATTTAAGCAAACTACTGGGAATAGATCCCTGTGGTCTCTCCTCTGTCAAAGTTATGTAAACAGTTCAGATCTGTTGTTCATGTACATCACAACTGTCAAAATGTTTTTGTTCTCATTTCAGCGATATTTACAAGGGTCCTGACTTCGTGTCCTCTTTCTTAGCTAATGGATTGGGTAAAGGACCCTAGCCAAAACTTTGGGAAAAGTGCATTGATATTATACTTAACATTTGTCTGGTTTGTATGTTGGTCAGAGTTGTATGTGGTTATGCTGAGATAAAATCTGTTTAACACAATATATGTGTAATTAAGCCTGTCTATTATTGCTGCAGGCTAAGAAAGTTGAGATGAAGACACTGGATGGTGTAATTACCCGCATGAATGCTGCTGGTGAGAAACAAAGTATTAACTCTAAATGTGCTGACCTGGATAGAGAGGTTTGTCAGATACACCGATACATTTATACCTTGTTTAGATCTACCACGAATCTACCAGTGTTCCCCCCCCCCCCAAAAAAATGAGCGTTTTTACCTCCAAAATGCTTGCTGTCACCCCCCAGTTTTAATGCACTCTACTATATAACTGTTACTCAGGGGGTACGGAATTGCAAAAAGACCCTTATTAGTATCCCCAAATAAAAATGTCAGTGGGAACACTGTCTATGTTAGTGAAATGTTACATACCTTCTACATTTGTACTGTGTCTAGATATACTGGCATATCAATGTAATTCGCCTCGATAGCCTTGTTATAGAATGTCCCCTCCAAGTGCAAGATGTCTCAGGTTCAATCTCAAGCCATGACGTACCAAAGTTGTTGAAAATGGTGCTTACTCTGGTATATCTCCCTTGATTGATGCTCAGTATAGTTAGTTCCTGTGCCTGCTGTTTGGCCTGGTATCAGGATAATACCACTGGATACCGATAGTCTCTACTTGACTAAAATATTGTAGACTAGAGGACGTAGAGGTGCATATTAATGTTTTGAACACTTTCGCAGCTATTTGATTGGCTACTTAATTTCATGAGTTTCTACCGCTCGTTTCTACTTCCTCGAAATAATTTCTTATTTTACAGTGTCAAGCAGTAAATGAGAGACGTATTGTAATACATGTAGTTATGTTTGTATTTTAGATGATAACGTGTCTGGGTGTGTCTAAACCAGTACTGGAGAATGTCATCTTCTGTCACCAGGAAGATGCTAATTGGTAAGTACATACATGCCATATTTTCCTGAAGCCTATGCAGGAGATTGGTGATGGAAATGCAGGACATTTTTCTTGCTCAAACTTCAAACTTAAATAAATGAACGTAATATGCAGTTTTCACTTATTTTACTTGTAGGACATTACCATGCATGCTCCATAAAGCTATTTAAATTAAGATTTGTTACATTTTCATCATGCAAACAAAAAATGTCAAGGTTCCAGTATTCCATGAAATGCAGGAGATTTGATCAAATTGCCAAAAATCATGCAGGAGTTGAGTTTCAAATGCAGGAGACTCCTGCATGATACTCCGGCATGATGCAGGAGATCTGGCATGTATGTAAGTATTATAGTAAAAATGTTTAAATGAATGGTGTTACAAATTTGAAATAATCCATATATTTCCATCGATATGGATTTGTCGCACAAGAAAGAATAAACTTTTCAGCAGCAAATGAAAGTTATTTTTGTGAAAAAATTCTGAGTATGGATCATCAGGTTACAGTAAATTGAACTTCCACCAGCAGTGTTTTAACAATAAAGAAATGTTTGAAACATAGTGCATTATGTCTTTAAAAGGGCTGGCCCCTGTCTCCAAAAGCACCTTATTCTTAGCTAAATCTTATCTCAAGTATTTTCATATGCCTTTATGTTGATTTTCAAGGGAGTCTGGACTAAAAATTGGCATAAAAACTGAAACATTACAATAATTACTTTAAGAGCTTAAACTAAACACTAGTCTTACGGTTAGACTCTGATTTGAGAAAAATCTTAATTTCTACTTGTGATTCTTTGGAAGTTTGGGACCTTGAGTGGTATTTAATATTGATTGTTTTTAATTTAAGAATAAAGATAGCCAATCATATTGCCTGTTACTGACCAAAAGATTAATATGGTGTGATCTGATTTGTTGTTCTGATCTTTTAGGCAAGTAAGATCAATATTGAATACCACCGCTGGTCTCATGTGTCTTCATCTTCCTATGCAATAGTTTCATATATATTTCAGGCCACTCAGTGAAGGGAAGCAGCTGAAGGAGAAGTTTGATGCTATATTTGCCTCTACAAGATACGTTAAGGCTCTCGAAAGTATCAAAAAGACCAAGAAGGAGCAGGTAGGGAACTCTTGGTGTCTTATCATGGTAGTGTAAGCAGTTGGTGAAATGTCATTTACCGTTTCATTGGTAAAAGGTTAAAAAATCATCATTTTCTAACTTGTATTTTGTATGGGCTTACTTACTTACTTGCTTACTGCTCGTTACCCCCTCTGTCGTGTAGTCCAGCAACAAAGGAGCTACCTCCACTTACGGGCTTAGCTGTAACTAAATTTTTAAGCTTGTTGCCCATTTCCCATTTAGTATTGGTCTAGACTAAACTAAAAAAAACCTTGTATTTTAGGATGACAAGTTGAAGTTATACAGAAATGAGATCCAGTACTTGAAGCAACATAAAGATAAGGCTCATCAGGTACACTGTATATAGCATGATTCAACCGTAATATAATGTTCTAACAATACTACATGTCAGGGTATATTGATAATGTTTTATTTTCACAAAATCATTTCCTCTCGAATTAAAAAACCTGTATGAATATACTTTCATAATATATCATGACCTTTTCTGGAGCCTTCCAAAGCAAATTCAAGAAATTCTTGAATTTGCATATTCTTGAATTTGCGAGATAAGATAATCGAAATTTTAAAGTGTTTTGATTAGTCTTCGTCACTTTTTCTTGAACGATTGTTGCAATATTGCATTCTTTCTAGTACTTTAGAATCTTTTATCGTCTGGCTTTCAAATAACCAGGTTTTCTCAAAGAAAAGAACCTAGCAGAAAGACTTTCATTATGGTGATGTATTTTTACTTTCTTTACAGTTACAAGGAGATCTATCTGAGCAACAAGCAAAACTTGAAGCATCTAAACAATCTGTGGAGAAAGTAACCGGTCAACTCAAACCTATAGAAGTAAGTATATTGTACACATTTTTGCCGAGCCCACTTGCTGTGAGCAAGACTTAGTCGCAATTTGGGTGTCTGTGCATCTGTCTGTCTGATTTCGTCAGGAAACTAAAGTTTGTCTGACCATAACTATGTCATGCCTTGCTTATATTTGGCATGAATGTTCACCTTCATGAGGAGTGTTATGCCCAACCCCTGTGTTTCTATCTCAAAGATCAAGGTCACAATTGGAGGTCATAGGTCAAATTGAAATTTTTCCAGGTTGTTCCTTTTTCATGCAACTTGGTAGTAAAGTAGTAAAACGGTTGAGCCTTTTTCGGGCAAAATCTGTGACATTCTGTTGAAACAAATTAAGTTGCATGGGTAGTGCTCATTCTCGGCTTGAGCGCCAAATATATCTCTATATTGGTCAATGAATAAGATACCTAGTTGGTTTTAACTTTTTGTTAACATATTTTACTTGTAGACTTAGCCAAAAAGTTACGTGGTATGTCCACCTTGATTTGTGATGTTTTTACTTTCAGGAACAGATGAACAAGATAGATGAACAATCAGCAGAGATATATGCTGTACAAAATAATATCAGTAAGTTATGCCGTATGTTGTTACATCTCCAAAGTTTGATCGAAACATTTGGGCTTTTTAGACTTAATATACTGGATAGCTAGGTCACTTTGTGTCCTTGACCCATGGTCCTCTGTTTATTGCAGACAACTTATCAAATGTGGTCAATGAAGTTGTTCATAGAAATAGCCCTTTGTAACCGTAGGTCAAATTTTGTTTGGACTTGGTGGATTATCTTCAAGGGGTCTCTTATTTGCATGTTAAAAGGATTCTAGACCTATTTTTACTCAAAATAGATATGGCTCCTTCTCAGATGACTCAGGAATAGCATATAGTAATGTCCGTGCAAACAGTATATAACCATGGGTGTGTTCGTAAGAACTGTGCAGAGCACTGTCCAAACTGTTCCTGTTCCAAGTACTTACGAACAGAATAAAACTGTTCCGAACAGTGTTCCACTCCAAATATAATAATAATAATTTTAAAGAAATAATATTAAGAAATAAAACTTTTAAGGTGGCGGATATTGTTAGTTTCAGCCGTTATATTGGTGGAAGAAAAATGCCACTAGAAAATTTCCCATTGTAAAAGTTCGGTCATTTCCATTTTATCCCGTTGACAGACTATTGCCAAGGTGATCAGAATAACACATTTTGTGAAGTTTCCGGTTGTCTTGTTGTTGTAATCACGTGACCTGTTCTGGCTGCACCACCTTTTTTTGGGAACAGATAGAACAGTTCCGGAACACTGTTCCGAACACAGAACAGTGCGTTACGAACACACCCCATATTAGGGTTTGTATTTGAAGAATGTTTTATTATTACCTACTGTTCTCGTAATTCAGCCAAACTAGAAAGTGAAAAGTCTCAGATTAGAAAACATGCTGCAGAGTTACAGGACCAAATTGAAAACGAATTTCAAGGTAAGTTATGTTAGAAAGCCTAGGCTATTTGTTTTTGGTAGAATTTGTTGTTCTACAGTTACCTTAAAATTAAAAAAAAAATGTATTGTTTTGGGGAAATCTAGATTTGATTGAGCTCTGGTTTGTCAACCTGGTAGTTTGGATTGGTGATCCTGGTTGGATTCCCAATTGCAACAGGTGACATACCCTTCCATGAGAACTTTACAACAATGTTTATTTTACTCCTCATGTGGAGAAGCTGGCTCCTTGCGGATGTGTTATTAGTAAGGACATAGACTGGCTTCTTGCGGATGTGTTATTAGTAAGGACATAGACTGGCTCCTTGCGGATGTGTAATTAGTAAGGACATAGACTGGCTCCTTGCGGATGTGATATTAGTTAGGACATAGACCAGGAAAGGAGATATTGCCATAAGATGAATTGGCCTCCATATTTTACTAAAAATAGTTAAGAATCACAGTTAATCCCAAACCAACAGAAATGAAATGGTTCAATTCCACAGTTATTAAAGGCATGTGCTCTGAATTTTGCCATAGCCTGATCTTGAATTACTTTTTATTAAACTAATGTATATGAATATGATACCATTTCCATTCAATTTAATAGGTTATTGATATGGAAGCACAATTACTCTTTAAAAAGTTTTAAGTATATATATATATTAATCAAGCTATTGTGTTTGCAGGTAGTGATGATCAGTTAAAGAAAATGTTAGCTGACTTTAAGGATAAACTAGAGGAAAGACAGAGTTCTCTGCTTGAGGTAATCTATTCCACCTGGTTGTATGCATATACCTGTCAAGCTAGTTAAATCCAAAGTTGGAGTGATAAAGCAAAACATGTCACGAGATGCACTTAATTGTGCTTTAAAAGGGATTTAGATGCACAAACTAAGAATGTATTAATTCTGGTAGTTATAAATATGGGACAGAAGATCATACAATGAATCAAATATGCCTTTGTTCATAGTTAGGTGAACTTGGAAAACCAGAAACTAACAACGAAAACAGGAGTAACTCCATTTTAATAGGTCTGTACTTGGCAGGTATGCGTCTCCACCTCTTTGAAGAAATGGGGGTATATTGCTTTGTCCATGTTGGTTGATAGGTCAAATAATAAAAATTATGCTCTCTTATTTTAAAAAAATCAGCTCTATTTATAGTGTGATTTGTTTTTGCTGGATGATTAAAAAATCAAATACTGAAAGATACCGGTACTATAATTAAACCATACAAATGCATACCAAATAGTATGCCTCGATCCTCTGTGCATAACTTGTGTTGCATAAGTTGCTGCATTCTTTACAAGCATGTTTTAACTAAATCTTATATGGAAATTTCCCTTTGTATTGTAGTATCAAAATGATCAGAGTGAATTAAACAAACAGTCAGAGAATCTAAACAAGGAGAAATCTAGTATATTGATGGAAGTGGGACGTCTAGAACAGGAAGCTGAGGTATCTATCATCTTTGTTTATTGTTTAACTTTTTATACACCCGTTGTAAAACGGGACGTATTATGTGAACACCCTTGGCGGGCGGGCAGGTTTTAAGATCTGCTGTGTGGTAGATTTGGTTGCTGAAACGAGCACACATATAATGGGACAAATATGCGATTGCGCACAAAGGGAACTTGGTCTTTAGATTTTATCAAAATTAAAATTAAAAATAGAAGCAATTACCCTTTGAAAAGTAGAAAAGGATAAAAATGGTTTAATCTGTTAACTTATGTTACTGGGAGAGTGTGTACTTTAGACAGATTAATATCGGCTTTGTGTATTTCATGTTTTCAGCATCAAAAAGTGAATGTGCAGAAAAGAGATGATTTGATACAAAAATATGCTGAAGAATATTCATTTGATGGTAAGTTAATCTTAAAACACTTTAAAATCATCATTTTCTGAGGGGGAATTTTTTTTGTTTCCTTGGTTGAAATGGACGATGAACTTTAATCCTACACATTTCAATGAACTCTACTGGTTGGAAACCCAGAGGTAGTCTTGTGTGTAAAGGTGTTAAACATCGGTCATGTTAAAGAACCAAGGAGACTATGCGGAAAGTGCATCCTGATTCCTCGAATCACACAACTTTGCACTAGGATTATCTCAGTCAAACGCCAAAGAAATTGATATTCCAAATCCGCGACATGAATTATCTCTTCCATATTTTTACTCCATAATATGCCATGTCACCAAAATCCATCAATACGAAAGCACACAATGTATATTTTACAGTAACATATTTTATAGAGGTTTGCTATGAATTATATCGAATGGCAAGTTTTAGAACCCAGCTTGAGTGACAATGTAGAATATGGATATCTCATCAAGGGGTCGGAATTGAACCAGAGCTGAGTTGCTTAATTTGGTAACTACCCTCATGGTGAGATATCTGATGATCTCTATCTAACTTAAAGGGACTCAACTCCAGTTGGTAAATTGCAAAAATTATCAAAAAGTTCTCTTAAAATCACATCTTTTGACTTGACTGACCTGATACATTTATATAAGAATCTAGACTTATTTATTTAGAAGAAAAATAATCGTATAATGTTGGTTTATTGAATTTAAAACCCTTAAAATCTATTGCTTGACTAACGCAGTAAAATACATATTCAATGTTGTTCTATAGCATAGGAGTGTATAAATGCTGAGAAAAGCTGTCACCTTATTAATGGACGGTAAAACATGTTTGTGAGTTTTCATCAATAGCACCTTTGATCATATTGTAAGTGGTAAGAATACTTTATGTATTTGTAAAACATAGTTTTGTGATTAAAACGTCTACAAAACATGTTTTTATCATCAGAATGGAGTTAAGTCACTTTAATTGCCTATTGTTGCATGGAAATTGGTGTTGTAAGATATTGCTGGGTATTCATCATTTTCTTCATTGATATTGTGTGATAAAATAAAGTGTCCATCCGTAGCTCAGTGGTTAAGGCGCTTGTCGCCTTTTCTGGTGATTTTGAGCTGGCCCAGTTTATCCAGGCCAAGGTACTCGTAACTATGTCTGCCATATTTCAGCAGAAAGCTGACTTGTGAATAAAGGCAATGCTCAGCATTGATACCAAATTGTCAGGAAAATAACAATTGATTGGACCAGGCCTGTCTATAGTATTGTTCATACAAAAAAAAATGGAATTTGGCCTAATATTTATGAAACTTCACACAATTATCAAAAAATGATTCATTTTCTAATAAATCTATGTTTAGATCAACCCAGATAAACCTCATGAAGTTACTACAGGTCACAATTTTGGCACTCTTTATGAAACTTGGTCACAATGATTGTCTCTAATAAATCAGGTCAAGTTCGATATTGGATCATCTTGGATTAAAAACAAGATCACTCTGTTAAATCACAGAGCTACAGATAAGGTTTTAGTCCATTGGGTATTTTACCTCCCAGTTCCATTTTTTATTGGGTTTTGACAAATTTTATTTGGATATTTGATCAAACTCATAGGGTAAATGATCTTTTATGTACTGTTTTTCACTATATCATCCTTTTTTTTTTTGGTATTTCAGATTATAATTGCTTTTTCTTACTCCCTCATCTCAAAAATCTATTGGGTTTTTAAGAAAATGAATTGGGTAATTGCCCCAATACACAGCTTATCTGTAGCTCTGAATCATAAAAAAGTGTGTGTAGAGGTCACACTTTTATGCCTCAGCAAGATTTAAACAGAATTATGGCCCTTGATTGACTTAGCTAGTGATTATGTACAAGACTTCCACTAGGAATAAGTGTTTACGAAACACAGTCTTGTTTACCTATCTATATCTCATTGATCAACTTTCATAATTCTAGGCCCAGTTTGATTTTAAGTAATATGTGATAACAAAAACTAGGTCATTTTGTCATATCATAGAAAAACTTAAGTTTGCATATTTTTTTTATCCCAGGTGACCCAATATCAAACTTAACCGAGATTTTGTATAGATGTAGATTATTTATAAAACTAGTCCTTTAAGTGTAACTTCTAGTAGTAGACTTCAGAAAAAATAATGAAGTATTTAACATTTAAAATTGAGAATTTATTTTATTAACATGCATGTACATTCAATTGAATATCGAACAATATTCCAACATTAATATAGTTGCAATAATAATAAAATATTTATAATATTTATAGATATTTGACACCAGCTACTTTATATGATGTCAAACACTTTGATGACCTCACTATTTTCCTGTCCAATGAAAAGTTGATTTGATAAATCAGAGTAGGTAACGCATTGTGGTGCGTTTATTCCATTTGTAGAATCCAAAAGCACCTTTCTTTCACTTAGGTCCCGAGCCATGACGTATATTTTGTTTTCAGCATAGTCACAAATGAACACATCACCACTCTTGTTTGTAGTTATTCCTTTTGATTCTTCAAAATCAGTTGCTATGGCATTGACCTTTCCTTCTAATGTCATAGAGGTCACGGTCTGGTTCATCCAATCAGATATGTAAATTATTGCACTGTCCGTGTTTAGAGCAATATACTCCGGTCGTTCTATTACTCTATTGATGGTGTCATCACTTTCGTACGTTTTCAAAATTGCGTCTCCGGCCATGTCTAAAATCTCAATTCGAGCGTCCGCCCCAATGTGAGATACTATAAGACTGTTGTCACAATATTGTACACCGTAACATAACTCACTCGTTGTTGTTACATGGTCGATCAAAAATTGACCAGCTTTGTTAATGGTTAATAGTTTAATTTGTTTATCAAAAGGTAATGTCACGACAACTTGATTATCTGATGCTTTTGTAACATCCCATGCTGTTATTTCCATTTGATATTTGGAGATAATGTTACCTTCCTCAAGGTCAATCAGTTTCACCGTGTTGTCATCGGCAACCACTAATCTATTTTTAGAAAGAACACATATTCCTGTGACATCACTAGAATCCGTGTCATCTGATTTATTCATGACAATGTCTCTTGCAAACTTTGCTTTCATTTTATCTATCGAAGAAGCCATTTCTATATGACTTGGTTAATTCTTTCTACAATCTGTTTTTATGATAAATTGAACGTTGATGATTTATTATCAATTCACTTCATTCTATTTCAAGCTTCAGTACACAAAATATACAAAACTTATACATATATCACTCATTTAGCTTCACCAACGCTATAATTGGTCCGTTATATCTGTACATTTAACTAAATCAATTGAAATTACAATCACTTGTCTGTCTCTAGTTCAATTTGATGAATCACAACTGTTCAGTAGCTTCATATTCTCAGTTCAGATTAAGGTATCTGTTCATTAAATATGAGTGTATTTAAAAAATATCCTTCACTCCAAATTCTCTTATATGCTTCCTTGTTTGATAAAGTCTGTATTATAATACAATAGCTAATATACTTTTCACCAATGATTTTACACTCCTTTGTTAGTTGATATTTTTATCAACACTAATTTGATCAGTCTAGTGAACAAGTTTATTTATACACTTGTAGTTCCATATGATATACTTGTTAACATATTAATCTCATTAGCCAATTAACCAATAACACATGTTCCCTAAGTATAGAACGTATACAAACTGAGTTTATATGTTTACATGTTCCACCTATATAGTATAAGGTATCAGTGTGACTATATTAAACATAGTTTACCTAACTTTGCATTTTACTGTAAATCACTTAATGTTTGAGTGAGTTTTATTTCATGAATTTCGGTAATTTACTTATTTAGCATATTTATGACTTGCAATTTCAGGGTTCTTAATAAGTTTTAACCTACCAGGTCGAAATGCTTACCCACAAGGCCAGATAAGGTGCTTAATGCAACTATTTTCTTCAAATTGTGTATAAACTTCACATTTTCAGCCGACCCAAAATGGTTTTTAAGCAGTCAATTTGGCCTGCAGCCTGCTGTTATTGAAAACCCTGATTCTATGGTCACAGGGTAGGTCTAAAAGATAGTAACTATGAAGATATACTGTCATTCACACATGTTAATATGAATTTGTGTTAAGCTTGATTTGATATCAATAGCAAAAATAAATATCCCAAATAATACCTGAGGTACATAAAATATTACAGGTGAAACATTATCTATTACCAAGCAGTTGTTATAAACTGATAACTTGTACAACTTTATGGTGAGGAAGTTTATTTATACAAGACTGATTGTTTGTAGTTTAAATCCAAAGTTTATTCATGCAAGCAACAATATTTTATGTACAATCATGGATTGAATCAAGTGTAATTAGAAAAGTAATGAAACAAGATCTGTATTATGTTACCTCAAATTTTACGTCGCTTTGAAGCGGTAATCCATTCAGATATAGCTTGGAGAATTTGATATGACTCTCAACCTTATTTTAGCATAATTTATAAGCTGATATATTGTCTATATTTAAAATCCCGGTTGTATGTTTTCATAAGTGGGAAGCATCACAAAGACTCACAAGGTGTAATACCAACACAAATCATAAAGGACCGATATTGCTCATGGAAATTGATATATTCAACGCAAGAGCCTTGTAATGCATTTAGGCATAAAGGTCGGGTTCCAGTTAAATTCTCCAAGCTATAACCTGCATTAAACTTCAGTCACATGCACCTATACACTAGGGGTGTAACGGTACGCTCACCTCACGATATGATACGTACCGTCAATTTTTCTAACGGTTCGGTATATTTCGGTAACAGCTGCTTAAATACTTCAATTTTTAAGTAATAATGAATTTGTTGTTCTATAACAGCAATTATTATGTGCCTATTAACTATTTTAAGTGAATTTAGACAATATGAAGCATATCTCAATACAATTAAAACGAGTGATGCATGGTAATTATACATAATCAGAAGGCTGTCAGGAGTTTTCGTTTTCTGAATATTATTTTGCTCAAAAAAAAGCTTATACCGAACCGTACCAAAATTTAGAAGTCTTGTATCGTGAACCGTGTGGGAGTGAAGTCCGCGGTATTTCGTATACCGCAGTTTACCGTTACAGCCCTACTATACACCTGATTTGCTCAGGGAGAGTCGAGTCTGCCAAGCTATTTACTTGAAAGGTTGTCCTGATGATCAGACTCAAAACCCTGACATAATTCTAACAAGGTCTGTCAGTAGATCGATTGGTTTTCCTTTCAATAACTCAAGAACGTTTTGCCCAATGTTTTTCAAACTTTATATGTGAGTTGACCAGCAACAGTAGATAACTTGTAATGATTTTGAGGTCAGTAGGTCGAAGATCACTGACCTTTACCATTTTTAAGACCAAATGGTTTCCTTTCAATAACTTCAGAAAGCTTTGCCCTAGGATCTTTAAACTTTAGTAAGTAAGTAAGTAACGTCTTTATTTAATGAGGCTGACACATTCAGTTTCAGATCTTCCATGTGGGCCTTTAACTTTATATGTAAGTTGACCAGCAGCAGTAGATAACCCATATTTTGGCGATTGTGTGTCATTGTGGCATACATGTTTTAAAAACATCTCTTGTATTGGTGTACATTTTAGTTGTAAACATGCTGTTGCAGTAGTTATTTCCCATGTAAAAAATTATTTTCATTCTGCAGAAAATAATTTTGATTCTGTCGCAAAAATAAAAAAAATCAGAAAAAACCTGCACATTTCACGGTGAAATCGCAAAATACTTGGCTTGCAGAATTAACCCCCTTTACAGTAATAGGTTAATGTTGGTATTTTGATAATTAATACCAGCAATCATGCAGGTGCCACACTTGATCCCCTATCACTTAAAGACTGTGTAAATAAATTCTGCACTGACCAGCTGATAAGCCCACTGGGGAATCTAGCATGGTAAGCCAAGGGTTGATTATGCTAGATATCTCTGGTACCCATCAAGTATGTTTGGTGTCTGGTACCCATCATCTGATTCACTAGGGCATTGTGACTGATTGTTTAGTCTAGTTCCAGTCCCCAAACTTACAGTACTACTACTATACAACTAGTGTAAGCTTGGAGGCACGGGACCAGATTATGATCTGCTCTTAAATCAAGCCAGGTGCTGAGTCTGTATAACCAGCCCTTTGTGACCTATTTCCACAAATATTGTGGCTCTAAATTCTCTGATTTTTCCCTGACCATGCTAAGAGCAATTTCCCCTGACTTAGTGGGGTAACCAAGCACAGAAGTTTCTTACTGATGCAGGAATGCATTAATACTTTTCGACAGCTATTAAAGATGGAAATTTCTCAGGCTTATCCCTGACTTTTGCTCAATATCTAAATTTCAAACACCTTCATAATAATAATAATAATAATAATAATAATGTCTTTATTTTCAGTGGATAACGTAATTGGAAAACCAATTTTTCATTATGGTCCACAACAACAATACATATAAGTACAAATACAAATAAAAACGTTATCTAGTAAAATGGTGTTTTTAATGTTCTTTCCGGAGTTTTTACTGAAAAATGACCTTGAAATTGACCTTAGAATATTCTGAACAGGATATATTTATAAAGACATTGGTTTTGTCTATCATATATAATGGAAATATTTTCATAGAATATTATGATATTCTTGCTATTTTCAAATATTTATACAGAAGTAGTAAGGACAAAAACGGCGGCCATCTTGGACGCCATCTTGAATTTCTCGGAACGCCACCACCTTTGGCAATTTATGCCGGTAGTCTCAGATACTACAGACTATCCCGAACATTTTGGTATATGGCATGTCTTGTTAGCTTTCCGTGCAGGGTAACTCCTTAAATAGAGGACTTTTTTGGCAATAGTCACCCTACCAAAGTATATACAACGAAAATATTTACAACAATACATATTTATTTCAAATTACACTGTTGCAAGTGTGCATATTGACACCTAAATCAGATGTTTAGGTGTATTTCAGTCATTTTTTGTACTTGTACTTTGTACTTTTGGTGTGCTGAGTCTGGAAGTCTATGACTTGTTAACTCCCCCTATACGAGTTTCTATTAATGAGCCCGGTTGATATATTATATTCACATTAAAACGTTCAAGTCTCCATTCTTTATCCAGTTTAGATTTAAAACTGACAATAGTATCACAACAAACTGTACTGTCATTCAGGTCATTCCAAGCGTCATAATATATCATGTAATGTCAATTTTGTTACTGATATAGTAAAATGTATATGTAATAAAAAAGAGTGTGGGAACCCTGATTATGTTGAATAAACAATGAAATTTTCAACTCAGACTTATCAAAACTTTATTTTCGGGATCATGAAATTTGAATTTGATAATTTAACACTTTTATCTGTTCTGGAGTCAAAGTTTACATTGGGTTTATCAGTTTGTGTTGGATTGTCTAAGCTATATTTACATTGTATGATAAATTATTTGCACTAGGACATTGATAACACTTGTAACATAACCCCAACCATTGTCTATCAACATGGCAAATATCTGGGCAGTAAACAAACAGTTTTACATGACACACATTTTGTATTATGTAATATAAATAACTGATGTTAATATATTGAAATTTTCATAAACATTGCCAAATCTGTGATTTGAACTCATGACCTGTTGGCTGTAGTACCATAGTACCAGGCATTACTCCTTGACCATTAATTTGGATTTTTTACTTCACCCTTCTAACACTAACCATCACCAACTTGACAGGTAGTCATTACTTGTGGAATAATTCTGCGAGGGTTAGAGTATCAATTGATCTTTCCTAAAATATTGTGTCACGTCTATAAAAAAATAATCTATTTGAGCTACACCCATTCATCTTCATAGTACTATTACCAGTAGTTTGCATGCAGACTTTTGTCACCCCCTGTATATTGTGGGAGGAGACATATGGATTTTGTGCTAGATGTCTGTTTGGATGTCACAAAGTTTGTCAGCACTTTGCTGGCTTAGAATAATGATAATAATAATAAAGACTTTATTTATAGAGGAAACATTGTTAAGCATTTGCCCAATTTTCCCTACAAGCCTCTGAATGAGAATGAGAAGGTTGTAGCAACTACTTACTACCTGAAAAGACTGATGCATATTTGAAACTTAATCATAAGGCACTTCGATGAGTATATTTTCATGAAAATCGGAACTTGTCGTATTGACCAAACTGAAGTCAGAAAGGTTGGTTTTACCATAAGTAACAAGTAGTTAAGACAGTTTTTGTTGTTTTCTCAACCTTTTTGTATTTACAACCTTCTCATTTTAAGACAGCAATATGAATTTTCTGCAAGATGGCTGTCAGTGTCTGGATGCCACAAAGTTTGTCAGCACTTGTTCTCCTCATCAATGGTCGGATTTCAATGAAACTATTTGAGTATTTGATACGAAGCCTATAATAGTTGTGCATATCGACAAGAAGTTCAGGTTGGGTAATGTTTTGCCAGAGCTATGACCTTTTGAAGGAGACGCTTTTGTGTCAAAGACCCTTCTAGTTTATATTTCCTGATTATTTCCCATGTTTGATTGTGTTTTTACTTGTTCTATTTCCAGGTCTGAGTGGAACTATTACGGATGACAAGTACAAACGTTTCCTGGAACAAGTTAGAAAAAAGCTTGAAAATATGATAGATGATACTAAGAAAGAAAAGGTATAAATTGTAAATGATTTCCAGATTCCCGACTTATTATAATTTAGAGAAATATGGTAAATCTCTATTGATGTAACACTTCCTAGGACGCATAACTCACAACATATATGTTAGTCTCGTTTTTGACAGAGTTAATAGTGTATGAAATTCATCATATCCAAGCTAACTATGTGACTTTCTCTGTATTTATTAGTGCTTATTTTGAAATTGATCCTAAAATATTGGTCTCACTATTGAGTTGGTATTGGCAGTGAGGTTCAACAATTGATGAAAATGGATAGAAAAATTGTGGTCTAATATTGAGGTCTTATTATTTTAGTGTAGTTTTTCTGTATCAGACTATTTGAATTTTATTGATCGTTTATTATACAGGTTGCGTTTGAAGACAAGGAGAAAGATATACAGACAAAGATTGATGAACTCAGAGAAACAAAAACAAAACTTGAACAAAATGAACAAAATAAAAACGATATGATGGTATGACATGCTTGCATTTCTTCTTACCTTTACTTCTTACCAAGCTGTTTATAGATATAGTGTAAGACTAAACTTTTAACCTGACAATTGCTATTTATTGTGCAAGTTTTTTATGCCCCCGTATCGATAGATGGTAGCATCATCTAGTGGTTTTCTACCAAGATTGTTCAAATAATGGCCCTGGGTGAAAATTGTGCAGGGTTTCATTGATAATCAGGTGAGCGATATAGGGCCATCATGGCCCTCTTGTTCTTTATTTTCCCTATATAAATTGTCAATTTTTGAGGTCTTTCAAAATTTATATACTAGCTTCGACCATGTTAATATACATTGACATATACCATAGTTTTGCACTGAGTCATCGATATACTTTTGAACATGCGTCATGCTTTATATTGATTGACTATTGTTACAGAAAGATAATAAGAGAAAGATACGAGAGATTAACAACAAGCTGAGTGATATCGAAGCTTCCGGTGGACGTCTTGAACAAATCAAACGGGAGCTGAAAAGACATGTAAGTATTAGCTTTAGATTGTTTTATGCCTGTCTTCGCTTGAAACAAAAAGTTACAACATTATGTCAGTTGACAATTGCTTATCCCTGTGGTTACGATTTCAATTTCTTGATCTCTTGTCAATGATATATGAATCTTGTTTGTTTGTTTACAATCACTGAGATTGTAATAAGGGGACAGGGGATATTTTCAGGGTCCCCATCACCCCAATATATCCCCTATGACCTAAGTGCATGGACATTACATTTCTTACCTGCCTTACCTGACCTTGAGTCTCGAGGAGGAATGCAAGGAATCGTGTACTACCCTGGGTCGTTCCAAAAAGGTTCTTTAGTTCTTTAATGTGTCTGGAATGAAGCACCGATGTATGCAAAACTAGCACTGGATAACCAATCGATTAAGTTGCTAGTTGGGATTAGAACATTGAAAAGCATTTCACAAATGACCTAAGTGCTATGGCTGAGATTCAAACTGTGAATCTTCAAATTTGTAACCAGTGTTGTAACACCCTCAACAACCTTGCCGCATGCCAATCCATATTATGTTGTATCCTTTTGAGTTGTATAAATTGTCACAACTTGATGGCACTGTTGCAGGAACATGATCTGCAGACAAAGGAATCATCTGTGAACGTTGATGATCTCAAGCAGGAAATATCACAGACGTCAAAAGACAAATCAAGCATGGATGAAAAAATCAGTGAGCTAAAGTAAGTCCAGCGAGGAGTAATTGTTAAAAAAGGGTTTAAGGTCCAGTTTAGTGTCTTCGCCTTCAGAAACGTGTCTAGTAGTCCAGTGTTGAATAAATCTCGTGTTGGGCACAACTTTTCCAATCGTGAAAATGTTTGGGCAAGTTATGTAGAAACAATATTATGAGATGTTCTGATTTGTTTTGATTTGATATGAGTTTATAAGGTCCTTGTATTGTCTCATACCTTTCGGTAATCTGGATTTTTTATAGGACCCCGGCATGTACCCCTTCATGCCCAGAAAGTTAAAATGTTCGAAACAGGGTAAATTTATCTTGCAGATCATTTATCAGCAAGCTTAAGCCAAATGCTTACTTTTTGTGTTATTTAATGTAGATACAAAAATCGACCAATGAGATCTAGAGCATTTGTATCTTCCTACTTTTCCTATGTTGAAGTGAGTTGTATCCCCTTGGGTCTTCGAAGTGAGATGTTCTCCTGGGTATACCAGATTGTTTCCTTGGTGTGTCAAAGATTGATGTGTGAAGCACATGGCGCCCAGGGCTCAACACAGACTATTTTAGTCACTGGTGAAGAATTTGTAAAATTAACAGTTACTGATCCTTCATGACTTGCACTAGTCCTTCTTGATTTTCACTGACCTTGGACTAGCCGGCCAGTATTAGTGTGGAGCCCTGGGAGTATAACTTGATTTTAAACTTCCGAGTTTGTGTTCTGTGGTGAGTGCTGTGTTTGGTCAAGCACATTGGCTTAATTTTGTGTCAACACTAGTTGGTGAGTAAACACAGGATGGCATGATTGAGTGAATTTGAGATTAGTATAAAATATTAGGCCTTGATCTCCTAAAGCATCTCAAGTAGAAATGTCAACTCAAATTGAGATTTTGCCTAAATCATAGTTCGAATTTGAGATTACTCTTAAGTTTGAAAGCTTTAATATTTACAGTTAATAAAATAAAAAATATTTTTTGGTTGAAAGTTTGAGTCCATCCTCCCATGGAAATTATCCAAGCCACACATGGCAATATTTGAGATGAGATTTAGCTCAGATTGAGATGTTTCGGGAGATTGGGGGCCAGAACTGGCAAGGAACAAGAAACCTGATACAATTTGTCAGAAACTTCTCACGAACACTCAGCTCAACTAAGTCATGTCCTCATGTTTTCAGCACTGAGATGAATCGTCTACATCTACAGTCGTCTGCTCAAGCTGAACTAGATATGTTGAAGAAAGATAAATCCAGCAAGGAAGAAAACATCAGACGATTGTAAGAACTTTGGAAACTTATTATTGTCCTGATTGGATATTTAGTTATAAGTGACTTGAAACAAAGTAATGTCTCTTTTGCATGATTCCTCTTTGGTTTCTGGGAATATTTAATAATAGTTGAGATTCATATAGGACTTTTAAACATTTAAAAGATAGCTACTGTTACAGGCATTCATAAAAGTCAAAGGCATGTCTATCAGAGAGGCAAATATAAAGTTGAATTTATTGAATATTGTTTGCCGATTATGCCAATAAAATTGTATTGTATGGTATCAAATTATTTATAAACAGGTCTTCATTATTATTGAAGTGCTAGAAGCTGAAAACACTGCCGTCTTTTAACATTTGCAATAACTTAAAATATCAACAAAAACGTAATCTTTTAGACTCTTTGTGTAGACTGTGTTGTTTATCACCAGTGATACTGCATGAAGGAAATGAAGATTTGCTCTTGGGTGGTATTCAATTTTGATCTTACTTGACTTCAGGATAAGAACAACCAATCAGATAGCGCCATATTACTCTATTGGTCTGTAACAAGTGATATGATTGACGATGCTTAGTCTCCGATTAAATAAGATCATTCTTGAATATCAGAACACCTCCACTGCTCTGAATTAACCCTGGTAATAAAATTTCTATAAATGAATTTCAGGAAAGCGAGACATGAGGACACAGTGAAATACCTTCTAGGACATGCACCTGGGAAAAATATTCGAGGTGAACTGGAGAGTTATATCAGGTATGAACTAAACTGTTGTATGTACTAAATACCGCAACTAGAGTTGTAAATTTAAAAATTGAGGATTTATGCCTCTTAATTGGTCCTCCACCTCGCCATCCGAGCGATATTACCTTGCCTTATAACATTGTTCTCACCAGACAGTGACCCAAGTGTCTCTATTTCTATGTCTGACTCTTGTGTGGATGCTTAGCACTGCCCCTGTTCTGCATGGCTTAGGATTGTCAGTGCGCATTGTGATGTTCCCACTTAAGTTAATCTTTTGTCCATAATATGGCTAGTAATTGTGCTATAGTTATCAAACTTCATAGATACAGAAGTCAGATTGTGTTGTTATGCACTTATATATTGTCATTCAGGGGCCTTAATCACCAACGTTGTAAGTCTAAAATTCAGACTTAGACTTAAAATTGTCATTATTTGATAAAACCATGATAAAAGACAAAACATGAATAAACCTTTATCAAATGAGATTTAATGTGTTTGTTGTTCCTCAACAATACTTATTCAATAGAAGTAAGAAAAAGTGTGTGGAGTAATTCGGCCGTAACACAATCAACAGATATAGCCTTATTGGCACTGCTATGATTGCGGGAAGCCGAGAGCCAACCCAGAGTTCACTTAGTTAAAATCAAAAGAGCATAACATAGTAACTAGCGCAATTAATCCGACAGAAATCCAATCCGCCATATCCAGCAGAAATCCAATCTGCTAAAAATCCGGCAGAATCTACTCCGCCATTTAAGAGCAAATCCGCAATATCCAAATTCTATCCAGCGGAAATCCAATCCGCAATATCCAGCAGAAATCCAATCTGCTAAAAATCCGGCAGAATCTACTCCGCCATTTAAGAGCAAATCCGCAATATCCAAATTCTATCCAGCGGAAATCCAATCTGCACCTATCAAAGCAATTTTAAATCCAGAATCCAAAAACAGTTGGGGAGATACCAAATCCGGGCAAACCCACAACTGTATCAAAAAACTATGTTTTCAGAATAATCGAGTGGTAACTGCCCCGCCATGATAGCTCAGCCGCAAAGCTGGCCTGACTGAGGCTGAAAACCCTTAGATCACTAATCTAATAATTTAAAATGTTTTGTCACCATGGAAACTAACCCTAAAAAGGGGGTGGGGGATGTTTTCGAAAGTGAACTCTAGGTTGGCTGTCCGCGACCTTAATTTTTCCGCCACAAAAAATTTTCCGCCAAAAATTAATCTTAAAGAACTAGGCTAAATAACCAACAGAATGATCCTTGTAAATTTTAACCGCATTAAAAGGAAAGCTGTTCAAAAACCCCAAACCAACAATCATCGAACTACTGAATTAAAGCCCTAAGCTTTTCTTTTAATGAATCAACAAACATGGCCAGACCCACGTTACTCAAATGGATACCATCATTTCTATAAAATCCAGGGACATCTACCCCAATGTCCACAGACAAAACATCCCCCCCAAAATGTCTTGTCATCTGGCGACCATATCTATTTATTCTGCGGTGCTTGATATCGGGTTTGGACCCATTCCCCCATGCCAAACGACTAAGTATATCGACCCATACTATTTTGCAGTTAGGGAAAGCCGCGCGAATATAACGCAAACCAGACCTGACTAACGTAAAAATTCGACACTGGGTTAAACTACAAATATCATTCCCACCCAAATGAACAAAGATGACTTTTGGAGGCTTACCAAACAAAACTTTTAACTGCATATCATGTTTGAAGCTGCCCCAGCCCATTCCACGCCGACCTGACCAGTCTAACTTGTTTGGCATAAAATTAACCCCACTATTTTCACTAGCAAATTGCCCAGCCCAAAACATGATGGAGTCTCCAACCATCCAGACATCTGCAGAATATAAATACGAGTATTAAAACACTAAATTAACCTAAGCAACTAAAGACTAGTCCAAATATGAAAAGTATCTATTAAACAAAGGACCCTTAAATAACACTCAAGGTATGAGTAGGCTGATAAATAAAGCTGGAGCGGATCAGTCAAGGATGCAAAAAGGAAGTGACAGCCGCGCATGCGCATAATGACGGTGCGAGCGTAATAAATACACGACCGTGCCGAAGGCACTCAAAATGAAAACACAGCAAATGGTAAACAAATAAACCCGATTATTCTTAAATTAATAATCGTCATTATTCATAATCACTGCCATTTCTTTGAAATTAGATTTAACCATGTGAAATTTTGTCTGACTATTTGTTACCCACTGAACATGTATACCGATTTATATCAAAATCGGTACACTTATAACAACTTGAGAGCGAATAGAACATTTGACAATGTTAAGTCTAAGTCTGTGTTTTAGACTTACAATGTTGGTGAATAAGGCCCCAGATTCGGCCAGAATCCACAGAGTTATGGTCCCTGAATGTTGGAATTATGCTTTGTTTGCTCATAACTAAAAACAATATTTGAGCTACTGAAATCAAACTTCATAGGATAATCATTCTACATGAGTACCGTAAATACGCAGCCATAAGTCGCATGCAGCCATAAGTGGCAGGGGGACTTTTGAATAAAAAAATCAAGGTTTTTGTCTAAACCCTTTCATAGGTCGCATTTATAGTTTTCCATTTTTGTGAAAGCTGAAAGTGCAGTAATTTTCAAACACAGTTGATGGGAATGTGGTCATTTTCAGATAAAGTCAGGGAGATGCGGTCAGTTTCAGATAAAGTCAGGAGTAATGTAATGATTTTCTGACAAAATCGGTAGTAGTGTAGTAAACTCTTCCATAAGTCGCGGGGTGACTTTTTAACTTTTTTTGGGACTGTTTTCGCCTGACTTATGGCTGAGTATTTACAGTAGGTGTTTGTGGGTGAATCAAAAAGTTTGTAGAATTTTGTCATAACTTTTTTATTTTCAGGTTTTTTATCGTCATATGTATGCTGAATTAATACATTTGTATTTTCTTTAAATACACAGATGTATAACGACTGGATGATAACCGTTTAAAAAATATTCATATCTTAATTAAGGGCGATTACTTATACCGGATAATTTGAAACACATTTGATTAAATTTTCTAAAATATCTCAATTGTAGGACATCCTAAACAGTACAAATGTTATGTCTGATGGCATGATATCATTTATAAAGTCTGTTTAAATTTAAGACGCCATCTCCGATAAATTTTGTTTTAATCGACATTTACATAATCACACTATGTAGAAATACCCGCGTAAGACGGGCCTACTGGAATTTACGGAACCACGGGCTGCTATCAAACTCTGCATGAAACTGGCATATACGTACGGCATCAGAGACAATACATGGTTTGAAACGTGCAGGTATATATGCTGAAATAAATAGACATCGATTTATAAGTGGAATTAGTGCTTTCGTGTAGGATACCAGAAGTTGACAACCGAATAAAATACACCTGATTTTGGTGACGTTGGTACGCAACGTCGTCGAAGAGGACCAGCGCTATATAATAGCGGATATAGCAAAACGCTTAGATTAATCTTATGGGACAGCGTACACGATATCAAATGAACAATTGAAAATGCAGAAACTATTAGCACAATGGTTATTCAAAATACCTACATATTAGCCACTCGAGAAGCGAAAATGAGTCAAAACGTTAATGCAAGTATTGACAAACGTGGCGTTAGTTTGACGTCGTTCATCAAATGACGCTGACGAGCTCCGGTATGCTGTTACAGCATGTGTGCGTTTCAATGTAAAAATCATGTATTTTTTACTAATTCCTTGAAACTTAACTAATTGTTTTGTTATACTTATGATCACATTATATTAATATTTGAAAGCATTTGAAGCTGTGGTTTGTGAGTTATGATATATTTCTACAAACTTTTTGATTCACCCACGTACACCTACATTTTTTTATTCAGATTGACTAGTATTGGCAGAGTTGTTTCCCTTGAAGTGATGAATGTTTGCTTGTGTTGCTATCACTGTAGAAGTATTTACGCTACAGTCTGCATACTTTGTAGGAATATTAGTCAGCAGGTTGTGCATCCATGTTTTTCAATTAATCTTCGAGTATGAACAGTAGTGGCCCTTGAAATGATGAAATTTTGACTTGTGCACTATAAACCAGTGCTTTATTGTAGATTATTGAATTAAGTGTGGTTGATTAATATGTTTTACTTTGGCTAACAGGGGCCAGAATGATGAAGTGAAGAAATCCTCTAATCAGATGAACCAGTCAAAGAATACACTGTCTAAAACAGAGACTGAAAGGAAAATGCTCATGTATGTATTTATCAATAAGGTAATAAAAAATCAGAAGGGAATGTAACACTTAACTGAAACAGCAGAGCACAGAAAACTGAAATAACACATGCTTTGTGCCAAACAAATAATTGAACAAGAAATGAAACCAAACGGAAGAAAAAATCTGACAAAAAACTGAGTTCAAATTTCAGCTGTCAAAAAGTCTCTGCGGTTAAAAACCCAAATCCCAGTTTCAGCTGTTCAAAAGCTGTCAGTCTGAGATTCAGCTGTCAAAAAGCCGTCAGTCTGAAAAGTGAAAGCAGTATATGGAAATTATAGGCCATATTACATTCATAATACTGGTAACTTACCATTTCACTCGGATCACATAGTTATTTATGTTACTAATTATTTTATTATCACAACACTGAAGCTGTCAACTGCAATAAATAACTAATGTCTGTAGGATCCTAAAGCTTTACACAGAGAGTGTTCAGCAACAAACAGTAGATGGTCGCTTAGTATTCATATTGAGGTCAAAGGTCAGTCTGAAATATTGCTACAATATAATATTAATGCATTTCAGGGACCAATTGAAGAAAAAAGAAGAGCAATTGAAAGGTAACTATTTGTTGATAATTTATTATAATGCAAGCTTAACTTAAAAAAATATCCTACGAAATTCCCTTAAAATCCTCCAGTTTACATTTTGGCCTACAAAGAGCACAACAGATACATCAAAGATTGCTATTGTTGCCAAATCTTACATGTCAAAAATCCAAAAATGTCTTCCTGCAGAAATATCCAAAAGTACCATACTAGCTTTGAATATGCTAAGTTTTCAATTTTTGAAGAGCACCAAATTTGTATTGTAAACATGTACATATTGCCACTATTTGATGATGTACAGATAATCAAGGTCACTTACCATTGTCTATTTGTATTTATGTATCTATGCTTAAAACTATTGTAAAATCATTAATTTTCATGGCAGATTAAGTTTTGTGGATTTCTTGGTTTACCTTCAATCAGGAAATCTAATCCAACCGAACAATAATTTTGACCCTGAAATGCAAAATCTACAAATTAACGTCCCATCGAAATGGCCTTTTTTACCAAAACCAAGAAATTTTGTCCAATCGAAATTAAATGATTTTACAGGATTTGTTTAATCCTGTAAACATACTGTATTGTATTGTTTAGGTCTAGAAGAAAGGGTGTACAATGTATGTGGTAGTCAGAATTTTGATGAAGGACTTTCTACTATACAAGATAAGATGGAGAAAGCCAGGGAGTAAGTTGTTTACATCTACCATTATAGACAACATGACTTTCTGTAGATGTCTGACTAGTATGTTAAAATCATAAGTTTTTGCCAGTGGAACCCAGTGAAACATAGCGTAGTTTCCTATCGTAAAATTAAACCTGTTTTAATTTTCATCCTCTCAATAACTGCATAAATCCATTGTTTCTAATCTGATGGTTGATTATTATAATGATCTCTATTCACACAGTCAAAGAGGATCACTGTTAGGGGCTCAACATTTCTTTAAGAAGTATGCCAAGGATTTGGAGAAAGATGAACCCTGTTGTCCCCTCTGTCACAGGGATTTTGATTCTGTCAGGGAAGTTAGGGAACTCATAGATGAGGTTAGTTAACCCCTTTTTATCAAGCATTGGGTCTTTTTGCAAGCATATTGAAACATGTCTTGCTTTTCCTCACCAATAGTACAAGAAATTGAAACACATAAAAATGTGTAAATCATCACTCGTTACTTTGCAATGAGGAAATTCACTGGCATATGGTTTCTTTGATTTTAACAGCTTGTATGACTTTTTGTGCCCCTGCACTTATTTAATTTTTTTGATATGTAAATGAGGATAGTTCCAGGTAACTGTCAAGATCATGTGACTAGATAGTCACCATATGGTAAAGCTACTCATACATACATTATGTCATACCATAGCCTTTATTTGCCAGTCAGCTTTCTGCTGAAATACGGCAGACATATGAGTGCCTCCATGCGGTCGCCAGATTTGGTGGCAAGCATGATAACCACTAAGCTATGGAGGCACTCTGTTGACCAGTGGAACATTATGGCAAAAAAATATCAAAGGTCAAATAAAAACCTTACAAACATATTTCTTGTGCATATTAAAACCATACATTACCATTTATTGTAGCTAAATAACAAGCTAGATCTGGTACCCAGTAAGTTGAATCGCGCTAACACAGAGATGGAGGAGTACCAGCAGAAATATGATGAACTTATGCAACTTAAACCTCTCAGAGAAAATGTAAGTGGCACTTCTTTCTATTCTTCTTCGAGTAAATTACAGACCAAATTCGCAACAGGGTCATCTGGGATATACATTACGTCCCCAGGCACAGTCTGTGTAAACCCTTGAATACGCTCAGGAGGTCAAAGGTTTTTTAAGTGATCTTTATGAAATGTTTTGGAAATGTTTGTCCGTATTCAAAATTCTTACTTTGGGATCAAAAACAGGTTAAATTAAAAAAACATTCTTTGAAGTCTGTGTTTTGTTCACTTCTTCAAGTCTTCAGGTAAGCGTTTATGACCAATGATCCTCTTGTTTCATATAAAAATTGCATTGTCTGTACAGGTGCAGTCAGGTCTCTATATAACGACTCCCGACAAATTCATATACAATACAACCTCTGTAGAGCAGCGTCCTTTGGGAGCTGCAAATATTTGTTGTTGTTTAGAGGTTTTCTTGCTCTACAGAGCTTGAATTTATTGTTATTTAAAGGTGTTGTTATACAGATGCTTTTGCTCTAGAGAGGTCTCTTTTAGAGAGATTGTACTGTACTGACATTATGTCTTTGGGACAAAAGTAGTAGTTAACCTTTGTATCAATTTAGTATACTAACATATTCATTACTACATGATTTTTCTTAGAAACAAAGAGCATTGTTATATCCAGACAACACTTTAATTGTACTGTATGATATTTCAGATGGATGTTTTAGAAAAGAAAGAGATTCCACAGATGAAAAATTCTATGCAGAAATGTCAGGATGAAATACGTAAAATCAAGGAGCAAGTTAGCAATGTAAGATTGTCATTTCTATTCACCTTAAGGTAATTTAGACCCTTTTCGCTAAATATCGCCTGTAACTCGGATTTTGATGATATTTTGCATAAATATAGTATCAAGTATTGGCTTTCTGATTTTGATGGTTTAATGGAGAAATATCACGTGACGTACGATGAATAGCGCCACCTAGTGGGGGCGTAATTTTTGCGTGCTTTTCGACGTTTTTCACCATGTTTTCGAGTAAATACTTATGTCATTGAAAATCGAAAAATATAGTTTTGTAGGGAAATAAATGCTGCGTCATATGGTGCAAAATAGAGAAAGAAATTTTAAATAGTATTAACATAACGCTGAAATAACCGCGCTGCGGCCTCGATAATAACGGCGTTTTAATCGCGGCATTTCTTTTATTCCCACGCATTTAGCAAGAACGCAAGGTGTTCAAATTTTATTTTATTTATTGCATAAGTTTATTTGAAGTGTCTTTTTTATTTTAGTGAAATAAAAAATGGGGTGTTCTCGGGGCCGTTTTCGCGCTATTTACAATCAAAAGTTTTTAGTCAGGGTAAAATTACGCAACGTTACTGTTACTAGCGACGTAACTAGTGCGGCCGTCGTTCAATTCGTCCATGTTCTTTCTTTTCGACGCCATTAGCGAAAGAAAACTTTCTTTTGATTTGCGATGAAATATATTGCTTTATGTTAGTGAAGCAATGCGATGTTCTTTAGTGACGCTGTAAGCGTTCAAAAACAAAGAATGTCGTTATTTTGAACGTATTTTTATATCTGCCGCGACATAATTATTCACAAAATGGTTATACTCAAAAGTTAATATATGCTTGATATGCATGCTTAAAACATTGCAATAAAATGCACTGTATTAATTTTGTGAAACGTTCGACATTATAATATGCATAAAAGGATCAGACCTTCAAATACTGACATGAGTGTCACTTTTCATTATTATAACGCTGACGATGCGATCGGGTCGGCATTCTGATTTAGAAGTTGGGGGAATGAACGATGTGTTAGCCAGAACAAAATTTAGGGTGCCGACATATTACTAGTGTATGTAGGTCTAGGAATCTAGGTGGCCGGATTTTTCCTTGAAGTGATGGGACAATTCTTTTCAACCAAAATGGAATGTTCGGCACACAGAAACTTTATGAGTCATTGTTTGAATGGTTGTTTATTAAAAAGCATCAGGTACAAATAGAGGCCTACAGGGAAGATTGGGCTTGTCCATCCGGATTGCCTCTTATAATAAAGTTATTACTATTATATCGTAATAATGGCGCTACTTGCTTTTAGAAGAAGTATTGTAATGAGTTTAAGAAGACCCAATATATAAGTATGTCAACATGTCTTTTAACATGTGATATAATCAACCATTCGGGTGACACTCAGACTGTGGTCGAGTGGGTAATGCTTTAGACTACGGATCGACATGTCCATCCAAGGTGTTAATCTCGACCGGGACACATTCTCATTAGGGCCCTGCAAAAATTTTTGCAGGTGCCCTATAGTAATCACCCTGTCCGTCAGTCTGTCCGTCTGTCCGTCCACATTTTTCATGTTTTTTTTAATAACTTGCAAACCGTTAAAGGTATCGACTTCAAACTTTAAACATAAGGTCACAGCAATGATACACTATTGTATGCCAAGTTATGTTACTCCAGCTACAATATTGTAAGAATTATGGCCCTTTGTAAAATTACAATTTTCCTCATTTTTCATCTTTTTTTCTACATTACTTCAAAACCGTTACAGATATTCAAATGAAACTTGCTATACATATTGACAGTGACAATACGCACATGTGTGGCAAAGGGCAACAACTCCAGCTTTAATAAATTTTGGCTTGTGCCCCTTTTTTGACTTCAAAACTTTAACATTGGCCATAGTTCAAAATGTTTTTTCTTAATAACTTGCAAACCCTTAAAGGTATCGACTTCAAACTTTAAACATAAGGTCACAGCAACAATACACTATTGTATGCCAAGTTATGTTACTCCAGTTACAATATTGTAAGAATTATGGCCCTTTGTAAAATTACAATTTTCCTCAAATTTCATCTTTTTTTTCTACATTACTTCAAAAAAGGTTAGAGATATTCAAATGAAACTTGCTATACATATTGACAGTGACAATACGCACATGTGTAGCAAAGGGCAACAACTCTAGCTTTAATAAATTTTGGCTTGTGCCCCTTTTTCGACTTCAAAACTTTTACATTGGCCATAGTTCAAAAACTTTTCAAGATATTCAAATGAAACTTGCAATACTAATTGACAATGATAACAACAGGGCCCTGATCACGACAGTGATGGTTCTAGTTCCACCTAACAATAAATGGAGTAGCTGAAAACCCCATAGGTGGTATACACCTAAAACGTTAAAGAACCAAGTTGTATACAATCTAGGGTTCCCGGATTCCGTTTAACATTCGGTCTCTTTCACCGCCCTTGTTTCCGATATGTACCCGTTGTTAATTACTGATTGCACAGACACCGGCCGATGAGTAGCCATGTATATTTTTCAAGATACTTTAAATTACCCTGGTCGCCGTTACTCGATTCTACACAACTTGTAACCCCGATCTGCTGCCTGACAACATTCGGCTTCAGTCAAATTAGCCAAAATGTACGTCAACCGATCATTGTACAGTCCCGTGCCAAATTAAAGTTAACAAAGTGCAAATATCACAAATTTATTTCATTAATTTCTTAAGTTAGAAGAACATAACAATTGTAAAATAAGAATAATTAGACTATGTTTACTCATCTCATAATATAACTACTAGTCTCGGGCTATACCGACTGAGCTTGGCGGGCTTGTTAGGGAAAATTGAAATGTGCCGAAGAATTTTATTCTTGTCGCACGGGCCTTGTACGGTCATCGTGCGAGTACCTTACGGACACCGTACGAGTTACTTGTGAGCCCCATACGACGATCCCGTACTATCTTCGTGCGAAGATTATGATGTCCGTACGGACCTCGTAGGAGACATTCTCTTTTATTCGTACGAGGTCCGTACACAAGAACCTACACATGCCGTTAGGATTTAAAATATATTGGACTCGTACGAGTTGCAAAAATCCGAATGGACATCGTACGAGTATTGTGACCGTAGCATTAATCCCGAATGTAAACATCGACTCGAGAGAGTGTGATAGAACAAGTTTTTAAGCTCAGCGAGGGCATCACTAATACAAAGTTTTTGTCTCGGAAATGAGGCAGCCTGATTTGAATCTAGGACCTTCATCACTCGAAGTGGACGTTCTACCACAAAGCCATCGAGGCGGTTGGAAAATCATAGTGCATAGTTCACACGTTGCGTTATTAATTATCTGTGAAATATGGAGTGATAATTGAAGCACTTTTAATATTGATGTTATCGTTCATTTCACATTTCATATATGTTTTTCTAATTCTACATCTCAATCAGTCATAATATTTCTAACTTCGCCGTTAAGTTGAGAGCGGCGACCGAGAGATAGTTTGTCGATGGTGGCTGCCACACCCACATGAGAAAGGGAGACTCGAGCGCAGGTTTTATAGGATATACATGTACTTGTTTGTATAAGAATTATTCTATATAGGGGTTTTTTAATTATGTACATGTATTAATATGGAAAACGAGTAAGTGAATGTTATTCAAATGACCATTGCATTGGAAAATATCTGCATAAACTAGACAACAGGATATTTAAAAACAGGAAACAACTTAAAGTAAGAATATTGCCCGAAATTTTAATAGGAGCACATGATTTACTAATTCATTATTCTCTACTCCAAAACATCAATAATGAAATAGCATTCTTGTAAACTGGGGATGAGCTTACTATCGTACGATGGGCGTACCTAGATGAAGGACATGTATACTCATACTTATTAAGGAGTACGAGGTCGGTCTCCGTACGTACCAGTGCTTATTTCCTAAAAGCAAGATTAATCAAGATTGCTTCACTTTAATATACAGATGTATGATTAGGTACCTAAGGACCAATACACTATGACCTACGAGTAATACCGTCCACATGTGGCTTTATAACCGGTTCGCAGGAAATGTGCAGTTTGCTGAACTGACTCATAAAATATACCTGCACAACTCCATATGTTTCTTCAGCAACGAAATATTTTTCATATTTGATATGTTATGCCATGGTTCGCCAAACCTCACCAGTTAACGTTTAACGGCAAAATTTAAAAGAACTTGTATTCCAACCTAAGATTAATAAACGCGCGAAAACGGACCAAACGAATTATATTTGATATAAATCAAAACTATTCTTGCAAGCAAATCATAGAATTATCAAAAATACTTGTATCGTCTTTTCGTTCGCTAATTGCGTTATTAAAAGAAAAGAAAGAGCCGATGTTCCTGTCATGAGCACACGTCACGCTAACGTTTACGTCGCGTAATTTTACCCTGACTAAAAACTTTTGATTGTAAAAAGCGCGAAAACGGCCCCGAGAACACCCCATTTTTTATTTCACTAAAATAAAAAAGACACTTCAAATAAACTTATGCAATAAATAAAATAAAATTTGAACACCTTGCGTTCTTGCTAAATGCGTGGGAATAAAAGAAATGCCGCGATTAAAACGCCGTTATTATCGAGGCCGTGGTGCGGTTATTTCACCGTTACATTAATAATATTTAAAATTTCTTTCTATATTTTGCACCATATGACGCAGCATTTATTGCCCTACAAAACTATAATTTTCGATTCTCGAAAAAAGGTGAAAAACGTCGAAAAGCACGCAAAAATTACGCCCCGCTAGGTGGCGCTATTCATTGTACATCACATGTTATTTCTCCATAAAACCATCAAAATCAGAAAGCCAATACTTGATACTATATTTATGCAAAATATCATCAAAATCCGAGTTACAGGCGATATTTAGCGAAAAGGGTCTAAATTACCTTAAATAGGCGTGTCAAGGTCAATAAGGTCACAGACCAAATACACTAGTTAATATTTACAGTGGGTTAATTTTCATTGAATTAGCGGATTAATTAGATTTCCTCGAATAATTGACCTAAAAATAAGTGATAAATACTGAATATCATTGACATATGTTAGGAAGTTTTACCTAGATGTTGCTGGCTTAGAGTGAGAAGGCCGTAAGTGGCACTTGTGACCTTATAAGACCAGTGCTTATTTGAAATCTACATCATAAGGTGCTTCTTATTAGCCTATTTTTTCATTAATATTGGAACAAGAAACCACCAAATAACTATATTAAAGTCACATTAAACTGTTATTCTAATAAGCTATAACTTGGTAACCTCTCAGCAGAATGGTACAATTTGAGCACTTTAGTTGATTCCCAAATGTGGAAAACACCAAAATATGGTAGGAAATGTAACAAAACATCCAGATGGTTTGTTAACAAAATGACAATTTGTAAACAATAAATGCATGATTTAAAGTCTAAGGGAAGCAACTCTTGCAAAATAAGTATTTTGTTCACCATACAATTTGTTCAATACGATATTTGTTCTACTATTTCGACAGATATAGTGAACATTCTATTGTCTGGTATTGGCAATTTGTTAAGAAACAGCCTAATGGTTCCATAATTCATTGTATGTAACGGATGATCGGACAATATTTGTGGGAGCAATAATGTGACTTTACTTTAATTTTCGTGAAAATTAACTATTTAAAGTACATGTAATGTATATATGTCATGTAGATTGAGGAGGATTTAAAGGTGAAGGAAGATGATGAGAGTATGGCCAAACAAATACAGCCAGATATCGTCAAGTTAGAAGATTTATACTGGGATGTTACAGATCTAGATAAGAAGATCAGTCTACAAGCTTCAAAATTGTCCGGTGGTGGTGAGTGTGCTTGCTATATCTGGACTGGTATTCATGAAGCATCTTAAGGGAAAGATATATCTGGACTGGTATTCATATAGCATCTTAAGGGAAAGTTTAAATATTTTGACTTGAGTCAAAGGAATGAGATGCACATAGTTCGCAAGAAACTAAGTATTACCCATATTTTGTATGTGATTATTGTAGCACTTCACAAAACACTTCTAAAATATGTAAAAAAGTTGATAATAATGATTATCCTGTTTACCTGGCACACTCAACGAAATTTTAAGATTTTGTGACAATTCTAAATTTTCCCTAAGATGCTTTGTGAATACCACCCCAGGTGATAAAGGTGTTCCAAGTAATGCGTAAATTGTTGACTATGTGCAAGTGGTGACATTAAATATTTTCAAGGATTTTGTAGCAGCTTACTAGCAGGATTACTGTATAGTTACATCAGTTATTATTCATCTAAATCTTCATGTACCTATTATTTTCGCTTTTTATTCCACAAATTGTTTTCTTTGTTGTGAATTCATGAATTCGTCTTAATATACTTCAATAACATAAAAATTGTTCCTACGACTTTGAATTCATAAATTTGACATATATTCACAAACTTTGTGTACAAAAAAGCCATGTGAGTATAATTATTTACAGTTAACTTATTGTTATCGACCACATTTTTGTAGATTCTGGTAGAACTCTTCAAGCTGTCATTGATGAGAAGGAAGATCTACAAGTGAAAGTGTAAGTATTTTATTGTCAACCCTCTCCATACTTCGTAAGTTATATGTGAGTATTAAGTTTATTCTCACATTGTCTGGATTTCAATTGAAACTTGAATGTTTTTACCAAACCTTGTAGCTCATTTGCCAAGAATTTTAGGTTGGATGATTTTGATGGTATGGCTGAGTTGTAGCAAGGGCCCTACAATTCCAGAATAATTGGATTTCTGGATTAGAGGCTGCATTGGAAAGAATGATCATTTCTGCCCAAAATAAATGTTATTTGATGAAAAAAGTTATCATCATTTAAAGTTCTATAATCGAAGGTAAGCTGTATGGATGTGTGATAATGGTACCAGAAACAGACTGGCGACTTGTTTTCGGGATTATGCATTATACCTCAGTAGGTCTCCTGTTGACTGTCCATGTAGATTTATCACCCTCACTACTAATGTGAACCATTGTTACTTTATAGTGATTCCATGGCGAAAGAATTGGATCGTAAACGTCAGAAGTTAGCGGACCATTCAGAACAAGTGCAAATACTTCGAGCTACCATCAACAGTTTGAAGGAGGAAAAGTTTGGTATAGAAAGTGATCTTCAACAACGTATCAAGTTAGAGGAGGATAAAGCCACTTTGGAATCAGATAATAAAGGATTTGAACAAGATATCAGAGTGAGTGGGTAGTTAGTAGTATTTAAGCATTGGACTCTCTGTATTTGGATTTTTACCTCGACTTCACAAAGTGTATGGAGAGCTATTCCAGTCACCCTGGCTTCGGCGTATGCGTTGGCGTCAACGTAATGCAAATTTTCACCAAATTATGCTCCTTTTTTGTTTTGATTTCTTGTCTCACTTTCAAGGACTTGATAGTCAAGTGCGCTGTCCAACTGTTAGCTCTTGTTTGTTGTTAAGTATAAACATGGGAGGGGTAAATATTTGTGTCGTTTTTGGTGAAACTTTTGGAAGAAAAGTAGTTGAGTTATTGTCGTGACAAGATCTTGTGTGTTTGTTTAAGTAATATTGTCAGTCATTTTCTCAAATACTATCAAAGGTATCCATATGGAACTCAACATAGTTATACAAAAGCAGAAGGAAGGGCCATATTTGACATGGCTGATAACCATGTGATCAAATTTATTTAATTATCTGCCTTTTGTTACGCTTAAAATTTTCAATCACGGATGAGTAAGGGTTCTAACAAGAATGAGAAAGTCAAGCATCCAACATTCAAATAAAGTAAACAGATTTACAGAATTGCACTTTCTGTGATTTTCTTTTATGAAAATGTTTCCATTTGTGTTAAATGATGTTATTGAAAGGTGTTTTATTTCTATTACAGGAAACTGCTGATAAACTACGCCCTCTGCAGGTATGTGATAGTTAACCTTCGTGACTTGTATTTTGTTGCATGTCTGAATCATTCAAACCTCAAAGAATACAATCAAAATTGTTCTTATACTGTAAAATCATTAAATTTCGATGGGATGAAATTTTGTGGTTTTGGTAAAAAAGACCATTGTGATGGGACTTTCATTCATGGATTTTGCGTTTCAGGTAATAAATACAAGGGTCGAAATTATTGTTTGACGGGATTAAATTTCGTGGTTAAAGGCGATTCACAAAATCCACGAAATTCAATCCTCCATGAAAATTAATGATTTTACAGTAATAAGTCAGACATGCCATACTAGCCTTTGATGAGAAGAGTCCGCTTACAATGGTTATAGTAATTTTATGTAAGGACGAAAAAAAAAATCTGAGGTGAATTATATATATATATTTCACCCCATAGATTTATCTGTGTAGGTCTAGAATATATATGTTTTGTCTCTTGCAAACATTAGCAAACAAATGTTAAAGAGGATAAAAATTGACATGTTGGTATCTTGTCTTGCGCAATGGGCCAATCACAATGCTGTTGGATATCTTGGTATTTCAGGAATTTAGGTATAATTAGCCTTTAGTTGCTTAAGCTCTGAATGTATAATAGTTGACTTTGGTACTGAATATCATATGATAAAGTTAATGCTTTAATTCATTATTATAACTGCTGACCTGTTACAATTTTTTTCATTTAGTCGAAAATTGATCGTCTACTGGAGAATAAGACAGAAATAATCAAGAACAAGGAAGACTCTATGGAAGCCGCTAAAGCAGAGGTAATGTTTGTTGTTTGATTCATAAGTTCTGTCACGATATCCTAAAGTATCTCAATTATTAATCATAACCATGCCCCAATCTCCCAAAGCATCTCATTTTGAGCTTAATTTCATCTCAAATAGTTTTACGTGTGTTGCAGTTAATTTCCATTTGAACCCAACTCAAAACTGACATCACGAAACAGAAACATTATTTTTGCAGGTCCAACAGTAAAATTTCAGGAGCTCAACCTACAGATTTTTCTCAATCTTAGATTTTAATTTGGAAAAGAATGCTCTGCCTACAAAGGGGATTTCTTTTGAGGTATTTGGATAATCTGGCAGAGATTAAAAGTGAATGAAAAATAATTGGAATCACTCAGTTTCATTTAATCAAGGTCATTTCTGGATTGTAATGTTGTGATATCTGATTGTTTAGGTTGATGTAGTGAAGGGACATGCCACCAAGGTGAAGAACATCAATCAAGATATAAAAACGTGAGTATCTTACTTTGCAATTCCCAATTATTGTCAGACTTAAATCAACATTCAGATTGTTAATTGATTCGCATTGCATTGCAAAGAAAAATGTGGTAGTTTTGATATTTAAACAAAAGTGTTCAAATTAGATCTTGTTAGCTCATATCTTAATTCCAGTATAAATATGCGTGTCTGAAAGTTTTAAGCCCCCCCCCCGGTATCCATTGACTGCTATTGATATATATATATCAAGAGGTGTATGGTGATCTTACCCAAATTGACTCTTTCATGTTAAATTTGCCCTTAATTCTGGAACGAGACTTATAGTCCAGTCATTTTAACTTTTAACCTCAAACTAATTGCAAAACAAACAGTTTTGTGTTTATATGGTGCGTAAAGCTATCCTTAGCAATGTACACAATGTCATTATTGAATATTTGTGGGACTTTTTGAGATATTTACAAATATATTCAATTGTCACATGTTTTCGCGATATTTGTCACGTTTGATGTAAATAAATCTTGACTTGTACCAGTAGCTTATTTTATATCGTGCTTAGAGGTCGCAATTTTGGTTGGATTTTTATCAAACTTGGCAGCAACGATTATCGTAAGCTAATCTAAGTAAAATAAAATTTTGAGTTAACCGGAGCCAAAATCTAGGTCACTAGGTCAAAACATAACAAAAACAAGATATAGTCACCAGGAGTCGCAATTTCGACCTTACACTTGTGAAGTTTAGTCACAATGATCACCTTACAAAAATCAAGGTCATGTATGAAATTGGATTAACCTGAGCTAAAAACTAGGTCACTAGGCCAAATTATAGAACAAATCTTTAAAATGCACCCTTTTTACCTAATCTTTATGAACCTATGTCACATGGATCATGAAGACAAAAAGTAGGTCAAATTCAATATTTACTTATCATGAGTTCAAACTAGGTCACTAGGTCAAATAATAGAAAAACCTTCATGCGCCAAAAAGTCGCATCAATTATTTTAACCTATTGACCTAATTTTGACCCAAATAACTCAATAACATACATGTCTTAGATGTTTTGATATGAATATTGTGACCAAGTTGCATAAATATTAGACCAAAATTGTGAATTTTGTACCTACACAACGTTTACCTTTGATTTTAACTAGCGACTTACTTTTTGACCCCGGATGACCCAATTTATAACTTTGACCTATATTTTGTTGATATTATTATTGTGATCAAGTTTCATAAATATAAGGTCAATATTATGACCTCTAGCGACTACACAAGGTTTTACAACAATTTGACCTGGTGACCTAGTTTTTTACCCTTGATTATCCATTTTCTACCTTGGCCTAAATTTTGTTCAGATGATCACTCTGACCAAGTTTCATAATCATAGAGTCAAAATTGTGAATACAAATGCAATTGTGGACGAACAGTCAAAGAGAACAATCAATATTTCTCCAGAATCGATAGATTCGTGTACATTTTGTATATTGTCTGTATTGTATACTGTCCAAACACAAATATCCTTTTTCCATAAGACACACATGTATACAACACATGATATGTGTAAATTTTAAACAAATTGGAATAATATTAAAGAAATAAATAAAACTTTTGTTTCCCCTTCCAGGTGCTATTTTGAGTCATTTTGTCGACATTTGAATGGGTAGTATACCAACACGTAGACTGGCATATATATGAAAAGTAAATTGTCTGATGATAAAATCAATATTTGTATTCGATAGAAGAAGGTTGTATCTTTCAGAAAATATAAGCTTTAAGGTGCAATTAGTAAATATTTAACGACTTACACGGGAATTATTAGAACTTAAAATTCCCCATGTAGTATGAAATAAGGAAAATGCTGAAATTGCTACGAAAAGTGACCTTAAACATGTCGATTTTTTTGTATTTTCCCCACTGAACTCGCATATTTGACGTTTTGTCTGTAGTCGATAATAGTCTGTAGATGATGAAAATGCAAAGAAACTCTGTTTTGCAATTTGTTTGAGGTTGACCATATTTTTTAGCTTCAATGACTGGACTATTATAGAAGGTTCAAATTCCTGTAACCTGAAACCAATTTTTTGGCCTCTTACATGTGGATTACTCAATGTTAATTGATGTACTCTCTGTTACAGTTACAATCAGTCAGGTAAGGCAGATAGACTGGAGGAATGTGAGAAACGTAAAGATAAGATAGAAAGAAAGTTGAACACAGTAGTTGATGAACTCAAGAAGATAACAACAGAAATTGACAAGTTACGTAAATACTTGAGTACACAGAAGGTATGTATATTACTATACTTGTCTAATTTGACCTGATCTTGACCTCTTTTATGCTTGAATGTATTACAAGGTTCTTGCTTTGAATAAATCAGTTTCTGCAAGTAAATCGGTTTTACATATCAAGCGTCTTCGTGACACCTTGACTATGAAAACATACGAGCAGGATTATAAATATAGACAAGATATCTACTGTTAAATAATGCTTATTTAAAGGTCAGGATCGTGTCAAATTCGTCAAGCTATTCCACAAATTGTTATATTGATGCTGCCTGTGAATTTTTAATTTTTTGAACTATGAAACTAGTATATAACTATTGCTTCGAACCCGCAACCTCAAGATCAGAAGTCCCATGCTCTACCTACTGAGCTAAGCGGGCTGACGAAAAATGTTGGGTATGTATTTGATGTAGATTTGTATGTGTGTATTGTAGGTGAGAGAACTAGATTTACAGAACAATCTGAACTTACGCAACAAACAGAAGGAGATAGAAAAACTGAGTAGTAAGATAGAAGAGTTGAAGGAGAAACTTGGCGGTCTAGATGTAGCGTACCTAGATCGAGAACATAGAAAACTACAGAAAGAGATGGAACGACTCACAAAAGAGGTAAAAAGTACATATAGTTTTCAGGGTAAACAAATCAGGTGCTTTTTGCTTTAAGATAAGTTATACGAGATGAGATATACTATGTTGGTTTGTAGACAGCAACTACACCTTAGATGTGCAGGGTGGCCACAGACTCTGGAAATAGGGAAAATTCCCAAAACGAATTCCCTGCTTGGGAAAAAAAATGGGCAAAAAACATATAATAATATAAAAATCAGATAAATTTAAAAAAATGTAGAAGACAATGTGTCTACTGGTAGGTTCTCTTCATGATTTTATTACAAGTAATGAGTTTGGTGGTAAAGTGTAAGGATATAAGGGGAGGTTAAGGCAATAGTTGTAGCTTTATCTTAGTGAGGAACACTATAAACAAATTACAATATCTCCTTTCCGGGGAATTATCAGGCAATTTCAATCTTTATGAGTTACCGTAACTTATAGAATGTTTTGTTGATCTTCTGCAGAGCTTAGCTTTTATTTGCCAGTCAACTTTCTGCTGTTTTATGGCTGGCATATATGTATGTGCCTCCACCCAGAATTGAACCTGAGTCATCAGATCAGATGACAAGCGGTCTAATCACTGAGCTACGGAGGCACACATTGTAGCAACTTATTTACAGTTTTATTGGTATAATCAGTGTGTGAAATGTTTTTACACATAGATGTGTTGAATAAATAAATATTTTGTTAAATTGCTATAGCGACACACAGCTGAAGGTCGACAGACAGAATTGGATAACCAGATACGTAGTGTAAAGAAGGAATTAAACTCAGACTTGTATAGAGGGGCTGAAGAAAAACATAGAAATAAAATGATAGATTTAAGGGTAAGATTACATATTTTTCACATGGAATACTTGTGATTGACTATAAAAACACAATTTAGTCTAATTTAAATGCAATGTTTTTACATTTGCCTACTTATTTCGATAAAGCAATGAACAGCAGTTAGGCTTTAAATATGATATTTAAAATTGTGTGTCTTGTGGAGGTCAGGTAGTCAAACTTAAAATAACATGATAGTTTCCTCATACTGTACTTATGTCCTGATTTTGCATTCCAAGCTGCTTTGTTGCTGTTATAAATGAAAATGCTTATCTATTTGTTCAGACGACAGAGCTTGCAAATGGTGACCTTGAGAAGTACTATCATGCACTGGACAAGTAAGTACTTGCAATATTCTTCACTGTGGCACGGTATTTGAGTGGATAACACGCTTGGCTACTGATCAAGAGGTCCCTGGTTTGATCCTTGGCAAGGCACCTGGTAATTACTGAAACACTTTTCAGTATTTCCCTCCGAACTAAAGATGAAACTGATTGCTGTACAACAGGTATGTTAAAGAACCAAGGAAACATAACCCTAGCTCTTTTGAGGGCCATATTCTTTGTATCACACCACTGTCTCTTCTACTGGCTGTCCCTGACCCCATTCAATCTTCCATCATACCTAATGATCTTACTCAGATTTAAGAACATGAAACAGAACTGTTTCAAATAACATTGTACAAATAATTAAACTCATCAAGGCTTTGACTTTTCTTTTTCAAGCTTTCCATATTCCCAGATCATCTGTGAAACTCCTGGAATCTAAAGTCAAGCCTTTAAACCTTTGGAATATTGCAATTTATCAGACACAAAGTATGTAGATGTTCATAATCGAAACAGCTGATTTTGGTCAAACACTGGGGTCTATTAGTCTGCCGAATGGTGACTGGTTTTGTTTTGTCAAACTTTGCTATGGTAATAAAATCATTATGCTGTTGTCTCGTATCTCCGTGCTCCAAAACAGTTTCAGCGACGCATGCGCACTAGCCCATACAAGTTTTAAAATTTGTTTGCACCTTTTTCGGAAGAAAAAATGTTAACTTTACTTATTTGGAAAAGAAAATTTAAAAATGATCACGTAAAATCATAACTTTTTTATGTCTAGGTACTGTTTCCCATGAAATCTGTGCCTCCATAAAAACGGGTCTGTATTGGGGCCCAAAGTGATGGAATTTCAAATTTGTAGTTAGATTAGATAAATTTGGAGTAGTGCTTATCACAAGGCGTATTCAGTTTGAGTATTAAAGCCTTAGGTGATAAAAAAAATGCATAATGAAAAGGGGATGCAAAAAAAATAACAATAGTTGAAAAATATCAGTTGGAATAATTACTAGGTGTATCGTTCCTGTTCGTCAAGGTAACAGCTTTGGCGTGTCGTCCAAAATAATAGGATATTTGTTGGATGATTTATTTGGATAATTTTACCAAAATTACTATGTTGAACATATACAAGAGTTGAATTCAAATAAGCACGGTTTTCGTGAAAAGGCACGAAATTATGAGGTATATTTCCTTCATTTTCAGGGCCATAATGAATTATCATAATTTAAAGATGTCAGAAATAAATAAGATTATCCGAGATCTCTGGAGACAGACGTACAAAGGACATGGTAATGTTTTGGTTGTATTGTGTTTTAAGTTAGTGTGAAAATTATGTTAATTTTCAAAACTGGAATTGTGTAGAAATTTATAATTTTCAAAACTATAGACTTTTGTAGAAATCTCTGTTGTGGGATGGTCAATTACATGTAATATCATAAACTTAATAATATTCGTTATGATGCATAATCATAACGACACTTATTTTTAGCGAATTTAATTGGTGTTTTTGTTTTACCATGATACGGATACACAGCCGGGTTTTTAGCTTGATCCACGATAAAGCCCGAAGGTATGGGAAGGTGGCTGGTTCTCCAGTAATCAGCGTTTAACGGTCAGAAAGAAGTGTTAATTCAAGCAAACGAAACCCAGTCTAAGCGAGTAACTTCCTCTTCCTTCTAGCAGTCATTGCTGTCGGCATGTAAAATTTGTAAAAGAAAATCAATTGCCATCAAACTTAAATCCTGGTTAGAATAACTGTGGAATACGCAAAAAGCAAAAGTAGATAACGCTAGGTTGTTGTGACGGAGCGAGAGACTCCACAATCAGGTATTTCCATAGATTTTGCGGAAATGATCATACTCGATAGTCAGGCGTTCTTCCTCAGCTCAGGCCGTATTGTGTGGCGGGGGGCTAGGTAAAAAATGCAAACATTAAATTGGTAAACAACCCCGTTCATATTTTCATCGTTGAATATCGGTCGTTGAACAAAATCGCCCCAAATAAAATGTCAAACGCCGTGATAAAAGCATTGTCCCCTAGTGCACATAAATTGATGACATCATCAAGAGACTGCTCACAATACGAAGTCGCATAAACGAAGATTGTTGATGCTTATCTAAAACAAGTCCGTGATAAAATGATTCTTGACCAGTTGTCAGTTGGTTATATCAACTTTTCCGATCGTAGGCGCATCACAGCTAAATAAATAATGGAATAAATAAAAATTATAAATAGCCAAAAGTCTTCAGTTTCAGCGACCGTAAGCGGTGAATATGTAACTTTGTTAACTGTACTGGTACTGTAAAGATGTGTAGACAACATCTCGCGTCAAACGTACAAACCTTGTTTGTTATAATAGGTGCTGCATTATTTAACTGGATGGCTGTGTTTCTCTATGTTTGCCCCGCCAATGGGAACAGTTGTTCAAAACGTGACGAGCTACTAATCAAAGTACCGAAACCAGTGACATGCTGTTAGCATAAAATTAATAAAAAATGGAATGGGAGATGTATGATGCACAATTTTTATGAAAACCATGTGCTGTGACTGTATAAGATAACATATGTGTATAATTAATAAGTTGATGCATATACATAATATACAAAAATAGTGTCAATTGACCTCTTGACAAGTGCAACCAAAGGCTGTCTGCAGAGGGTATGACAATCAGTTTCCTCTAAGCCAATGCTCCTGCATCATGGCCCCACATTGACCAGGACTTGTGGCACAGCGCCTAGGTCATAGCCTGTAAAATTTATCTGACTAATTCCTGTTATCGGTTCCAACAGATATTCAAATTGCAATGAAGCAGATTATCATTTTAGCCGTACATGCACTATGTGTGTTGGAGGACTCGCACTAGCTCCACCCATGCTCCGTTAATACAGGCCCACCACATATACCTGTAAAGGTATGGTGCCGTCAACCTAATTCATTTTCATGCCCGAGAAAACGGGCGATAACATGTCCGATGTCAAATTTCCAAAAACATGTGATCTACAAACATTAGTACTGTCTCAAATAAATATGAACTATTTGCTAATTTCATCACAGGGCTACGTTGTCAATGAATCAGTTTGAAATTGCCTCCAATTTTCTGCCCCACACAGTTTTTTAAGGAGGCTCGGAGCAACTTTAAAAGTTTTGTTAAAAGTTTTGTTTTACTACCGCTGGCATATTGCAGTCTGTTAAACGTTAGTAAGTTATTGCCTGACACTGGCCTGAACAAGGTTCTACTCAGTCCATGAGGTCAAGAAAAGTCTTGATAATATCTGTATTACAATAGGAAGCGGCATCAAAAGTTGTTAACTATTAATTAAACTGTCAATAGTACAAAATGTGTTGAATTACCCTGCCAGAGCAGTTCGAATTAGGAGAGTGACAGACTTCACAACTCAAGGCGTATCAAATGAACAACTCATGACCCCAAGAGGATGTAATCTAATTGCTATAATACATATCAAAGACAATTCAATGTTTTACTCTTCAATGAAGAAAAGTAATCATCTATGTTAGTATGCCTCCAATTCTGACATTGTCGTCACAATGTTTTATACTCTGTATGGGGTCCATCTAAACACTCCACTTCCAAGTTTTAAGAGATGCAATCAAATATAGTAAGGGATGCGATACATATCATTTATAATAATAAGTGTATATCTACTGCCCATGGACATGCCCTTTCCCTTAAACACATGTGTCAGTTGGCCATCTCGGTGTAGGTAAAGATGATATATCGTTCATTAAGGTCATAAACAGCTAAAATAGGTACATAATAAATAATAATAATTATATATAAAGGTAAGAATATAATAATAATAATAAATTAAACGTAAGTGACGTTATATCGAGACAAAAGCAGTAAATTTAAGGATGTCAGATTCCTAATTTTAGTTGAATTTTTGGGGGAAACTAAAGTTTCTGTGGCGGAAAAATTCAACCAGCTGAGAGAAGGCAAATATTTCCTTCATATTCTGAGCTATTAGAGCCTTTGTGCTGACTTCAACGATATTTCACAGTATTTTACTTCTTTGTGATCAACTTCCAGCTGTTGGTGGGGCTATTTTTTAGCTTCATTCACGGCAGTGAATTGGTGGTTACAGACAAGTTTGCTAAATTTTAATATGCTAACTAAAAGCAAGTCCGATAGTGTCACATTTTATACAATTCGAGGTTATTGCCCTTGGTGCTTTGGTTGCACCTCATGTTGCGTGTATAAGTAGAGTTATCTGTGAGTGATACAGATAGAGGTTGTCGCCCCTTGTGTATTGGTAACACCTCATGTTGCGTTTGCGTGTACCTGCAAGTGTCTTGTGTGTTGCGTCCAGTAACATTGCGTCTCAGGTCCGGTATATGGATAGACATGTAACTTGTACAGGTAGAGGTGTTCGCCCTTTGTGTGCCGGTGTCACCTCATGTTGCGTTTTGCGTGTACCTGCAAGTGTGTTGTGTGTTGCATCCAGTAATATTGCGTCTCTGGTCCGATATATGCATATATATGTAATTTGTAGTTAGAGGTTGTCGCCCTTGGTGTGCCGGTGTCACCTCATGTTGCGTCCAGTCTATTGCGTCTCTGGTCCGATATATGCATATATATGTAACTTGTACAGGTAGAGGTGTTCGCCCTTTGTGTGCTGGTGTCACCTCATGTTGCGTATTGCGTTAAAAGTTTGCATGCTGCAAACGTTCAGGTAGAGGTGTTCGCCCTTTGTGTGCTGGTGTCACCTCATGTTGCGTTTGCGTTACAGTTTGCGTGTTGAAAACCAGTGCAGTGTGTTGCGTGGAATATTGCATTTGGGCACCTCGACCTAGTTTGAGTACCTCAAAAAATTAACTACAGTTAATCACACCTGTCTCTCAGCTGGTTGGATTTAACAGTTACGACAGGGTTGCCTTAAGCAAATCCCGTCTTTCTGTTTCTGCGGCCACATATTTTCCACTCCAATATTTGTCCTAAATTATATCTTTATGCTTATATGTTGGTATTTTAAGCCTGTTAAAAGGCAAACCTGGAACTTATTAAAGCAAACCTTAGTATAGCCAGTTGTTGTGTTTTATTCATTCTCTTATAAAATAATATTCGTTATGATGCATAATCATAACGACACTTATTTTTAGCGAATTTAATTGGTGTTTTTGTTTTACCATGATACGGATACACAGCCGGGTTTTTAGCTTGATCCACGATAAAGCCCGAAGGTATGGGAAGGTGGCTGGTTCTCCAGTAATCAGCGTTTAACGGTCAGAAAGAAGTGTTAATTCAAGCAAACGAAACCCAGTCTAAGCGAGTAACTTCCTCTTCCTTCTAGCAGTCATTGCTGTCGGCATGTAAAATTTGTAAAAGAAAATCACCCGCCCTCCCATTCCCCTCGTTCACTTTCTGCAAGTTATTATATAGTTGTTTGGTACTGTGAATATTCTTTTGCGTTCTTATCATAGTAAGGTTGGCGATACATTACTATATGATTATTTCAATCTGGAATACTAATTTAAGATCACATTATTGGTACTTTGATTGTTCTATTCTATATACACGTGTCGGTGATTTTTCTTGGGAAATAAAAAAAATAATAATAATAAATAAATAATAATAATAAATGAATAATTGAACTGCCTGCTAAAATTGGCAAAATTGGGAATTATGAAAAATACTGTTTTGGGTATTAATTTGTTTATATTTAACTTTTTCTTCTGATTATACCCAACTACTGTCGAAAAGACCTTGGTCAGTTTTATCTACTGTTTTGACTTAAAAACAGTCATACCTAAATTGCTTTTATAAATACGGGATCCACAGAGGAATGTATGCCTTCGTTTTTGGGGGAAAATCATGACTTTTTGAAAAAAAAAAAAAAATAAAGGTTATTTTGCAAGGGGAAAGTTCCTTTCTACGGCTGCAAAACTAGCCAAGAAAAATCACTGCACATATAAATTGTATGCCTATTTAAGCCATGTTTTGGTATTTTGCTGCGGTCTCCTTTATTTTATCTTTCAGAACCAGCGATCATTAGTCCGGTACCAGTCCATTCCAAGTTCAAACTCAATAACCTAGACGTTAAAGACACCATGGCCTAGGTGTAACGGGTGCAGGCTACCAGTTATCTACCCATCAAGAAAAACATCTTTGACAATGACTCAACACTCCTCGAAGAACCTAGAATTCTTCTGAAAGGCGGTTCGTCAAATGTGCTGCCACCTTACCGTTAGTTTGCCCATTGATATGAGGCAAATTGACTATTAATTACCTGTGATCCTCAAAGTGAAGTTATAGACTTTTACGGAACTAAGTAGCCTACTGTCACTTGTACACTCGAGCTGAATCACCATTCCTCGAAGAACATAGAATTTTTTAAAAAAGGTAGACCGACAAATGTGCTGCCACCTTATCGAATATTTTGCCCATGGATATGAGGCAAATTGACTATTAATTACCCGTGATCCTTGAAGTGAATTTATAGAATAAAAGGGAACTTGGTGCCTAAGGGTACCGTCGCTTGTAAACTTTAACTGAATCAACATTCCTCGAAGAACCTAGAATTATTCTACAAGGCAGTTCGCCAATTGTGCTGCCCCATTATGGAATAGTTTGCCCATGATTATGAAGCAAATTGACTATTAAATACTCGTGATCCTCAAAGTGAATATTTAGACTTTTAGTGAAGTTGGTAGCCTACTGTCGCTTGTAAACTTCAACTGAATCAACATTCCTCGAGGAATCGATAATTCGTCTGCACGGCGGTGCGAAAAATGTGCTGTCACCTTATGGCATAGCTTGCTCATGCATATTAGACAAATTGACTTTCAAATACCGGTGATGTTCAAAGTGAATTTTTAAACTTTTACAGAACTTAGTAGCCTACTGTCGTTTGTTAAACGCTTCCAAAGACTTCATTTTCCAAAATGATATTGATGCAGCTACGATACTAAACTTTTAAGTCGCGGAAAAATTCAACCAGCTGAGAGAAGGCAAATATTTCCTTCATATTCTGAGCTATTAGAGCCTTTGTGCTGACTTCAACGATATTTCACAGTATTTTACTTCTTTGTGATCAACTTCCAGCTGTTGGTGGGGCTATTTTTTAGCTTCATTCACGGCAGTGAATTGGTGGTTACAGACAAGTTTGCTAAATTTTAATATGCTAACTAAAAGCAAGTCCGATAGTGTCACATTTTATACAATTCGAGGTTATTGCCCTTGGTGCTTTGGTTGCACCTCATGTTGCGTGTATAAGTAGAGTTATCTGTGAGTGATACAGATAGAGGTTGTCGCCCCTTGTGTATTGGTAACACCTCATGTTGCGTTTGCGTGTACCTGCAAGTGTCTTGTGTGTTGCGTCCAGTAACATTGCGTCTCAGGTCCGGTATATGGATAGACATGTAACTTGTACAGGTAGAGGTGTTCGCCCTTTGTGTGCCGGTGTCACCTCATGTTGCGTTTTGCGTGTACCTGCAAGTGTGTTGTGTGTTGCATCCAGTAATATTGCGTCTCTGGTCCGATATATGCATATATATGTAATTTGTAGTTAGAGGTTGTCGCCCTTGGTGTGCCGGTGTCACCTCATGTTGCGTCCAGTCTATTGCGTCTCTGGTCCGATATATGCATATATATGTAACTTGTACAGGTAGAGGTGTTCGCCCTTTGTGTGCTGGTGTCACCTCATGTTGCGTATTGCGTTAAAAGTTTGCATGCTGCAAACGTTCAGGTAGAGGTGTTCGCCCTTTGTGTGCTGGTGTCACCTCATGTTGCGTTTGCGTTACAGTTTGCGTGTTGCAAACCAGTGCAGTGTGTTGCGTGGAATATTGCATTTGGGCACCTCGACCAAGTTTGAGTACCTCAAAAAATTAACTACAGTTAATCACACCTGTCTCTCAGCTGGTTGGATTTAACAGTTACGACAGGGTTGCCTTAAGCAAATCCCGTCTTTCTGTTTCTGCGGCCACATATTTTCCACTCCAGTATTTGTCCTAAATTATATCTTTATGCTTATATGTTGGTATTTTAAGCCTGTTAAAAGGCAAACCTGGAACTTATTAAAGCAAACCTTAGTATAGCCAGTTGTTGTGTTTTATTCATTCTCTTATAAAATAACACCGAAATGAAAGCACTAAGTCTTAACTCCACTTCACAAAAATGTTCTTGAAACTTTTAAATTATTATTTAGTCTATGCAAGTAAGGTATGATATATTTCCATAATGCAACACAGGTAATGTCTCTACTTGTCAATTATTTTAGACATTGAAACCATTGAAATTCGATCAGACGAAGATGACACAGCGACAATGAAAACACGCAAGACGTACAACTACCGAGTTGTGATGATTAAACCTGGAGATGTTGTGATAGACATGAGAGGTCGATGCAGTGCTGGTCAAAAGGTAACCCAGAAATTTGGAGTTAATCTCAGAAGCACAAACAATGCTAAATGCATGTAAATTGTCTTTATTTCGGGTGTTGCTTTTCATAATTTGGTAAAAGTTATCACGCATGCACATGTTTGTCGTGCTACTGTTGAAAAGCATTATGAACTTGCACATGAATCCTTTAACAAGAGTTGATACAGTGAATTCTGCTTATAAGACCAGTCAAAAAGATGGTCTTAATAACGAATCCGTATTATTAGCGGACCTTTTTTTTCTAAATTTAATACTTTGGGACCTTAAAGTGGCAAAAATCTGCATGATTTCAAAATAATCAAAGTGGTCTTATTAGCGGAACTTAACTGTATTATCCTTTATCTTTTATGGAATGATGTTAGTGCATTATCAAACCAACACTCAGCACTACATGGATGGAAATCACTTCAATGATCATACTGTTTAGTGATAATTCAGCGTCATGAAAATATTTGCAATTTTAATGAATTTACTAAATGTGCTATTATTTCACCTTGCATAGATTTCGACCAACAGAAAACTCACTTTTTAAGTAAAACGTCTGTTAATTTTTCCACAAGAGGATTTTCTGACAAAAAATGCTTACTTACAAACCCTTGGAAATATCAACTTAAACATGGAATTCTGTAAACCAATTTACTTTCAGAAATACTAAGTTTCATGTTTTGCCGAGTTTTGGCATATTCGAATCTATAAATTTTGGCATTTATAAGTCTCCTGCAGTGTCCATATTTATGTTTTGAACACTTTGCGGCTACTTAATTTTGTGAATTTCTACCTGCAAACTCCATGAAATTAAAATGTGCAAAATAATTTCTTGGTTTACAGTAGTACAATTGTTTCCTTTCAGGTTCTTGCTTCTTTGATTATCCGACTAGCATTAGCAGAGACATTTTGTCTGAACTGTGGTATCCTGGCATTAGATGAACCAACAACTAACCTTGATAGAGAAAACATTGAAAGTTTAGCCAGTGCCCTTGTTGAGTAAGTTTAGCTGGAATTTTTCTAAGAATCAACGAAATTTGGTGGAACTTATATCCTTTTTGTTTTCATTCAAGTATTTCTTTAAATCCAATTTTTGAGTCTGTAGGAGTATAACCTGAAAGGCTTACTGTAAAATCATTCAATTTCAACCACGAAATGAAATCCCATATTAAACAACAGTTTTGTCCAATGAAATGCAAAATCAACAAATTAACGTCCCATCACAATGGTCTTTTTTACCAAAACCACAAAATTTTGTCCCATCGAAATTAAATGATTTTACAGTATTTTATGATATTGAGCAAGTTCGAGAAAGTCATGCATCCAGCGCCCTCAGGTGGTGCTCTTGTTACATTGCAAATGGACTAACAAATGTACATGTCCTATTTGTGATCGTGATCTATTATGATGCTGTTGTCTTCTTGCACTGTTACCATACTGCTATCTTTCTCTGTTGACCAATTTAATGTAGATTCTTGCAAATTCATAAATCTGCACAAACGTACAGTCATACAAGACAAATTGACCTATCCTTGAACCTGCAGTCACAAATTCATGAATCCAAAAAAGAAGTATTTTACCAAACTTTGCAAATGTAGAGTGATTTACAAAAATCTGAGCATAGCCTTTATTTGCCAGTCAGCTTTCTGCTGAAGTATGGTAGGTATATGAGTGCCTCCATCCAGGTCGATAGATTAGACAGCGAGTGCACTAACCGTTTAGCTACACAGAAGTGTAAATTTACTACCGGTATGGCTATTAAACTGTTTTGTAAACAAGTATTTGAAATATATCGGATTTTTTCAGAATCATCAAAGGGCGTATACACCAGAGGAACTTTCAACTTGTCATCATTACTCACGACGAAGATTTCGTGGAATTATTAGGAAGATCAGATTATGTTGAACAATTCTTCAAAGTCAGCAAAAATCAAAAGTAAGTATTTTCTAAAGTGTTTATGTCTCAGACATATACATGGGGAAACATACAGGTTTTAAGTTGGATGAATGTCTGAAGGTTTTCTCAATATCGATTCTTTAGATTTATGTTGGTATTGCACCTTAAATGTTTTCGTGATACTCCCTGCTTATGACCACATACAACCTGGGTTCTAAATAAAGATCAAATATCTGCTGTTAAATTATACCTTTAGGATGTCAAGATCAGGTCAAATTGTACTATGCAATACAATGTCTCTATTATTTTACGATGTATGTTTATTATATATATTTACAGTGGATGTTCCCGGCTGTCGAAAACTGACGTGGCTGAGCTACATAGATGATTGGACAACACATTTCTTACATTACTGAACATTTACCAACCCCCTATATTGAGGGGTGAAAACCAAACTGATGGAACGATCAAGGTTCAAGTCAATGTAGTTGATTACAGTCAGTGCTTCATTTTGCTGCAGTTTGCATTCTGTCAAAAGGAGATGTATGCAATAAGAACTTCTTTGACCCAAAGGACTATTTACTATGTTGACTTATTTACTTATATAAGATCAAGTCATTTTCTTAAGTAATTCGCATACCTGTTTCCAGAAGATGTTTTATGCATAAGTAAATTGTAGGTGGTGGGGTGTTGGTGCTTATTCAACCATTGTGAACTGCTGAAATGTTTCCTTGAAGTAAAATATATATTTAACTGTGATGTTTTTGTTGGACCATGCATTTCATTCCCATTGTTGTCTGTATAAAGTTAATGATAATGTTGCTATTGATGTATGTTGCAAAATCAAATTTCATGGAGTTTGAGCGAAGTTAAGATGTTATTGTTTGTTTGTAGTTTGTTTGTTTATATGATTTCCTGTTGAAAGGATCTTTGTTTATAATAAATAAATATGTTTGTACATAAGTCATTAGTGTTGTTATTTCTATCATGTGTAGAATGCTGAGCATAGTCTTAATTTTTCAGTCAGCTTTCTGCTAAATTATAGCAGGCATAAATATATGTGTGCCTCCACCCGTTTTGCCAGGTTGGACGGAAAGCGTACTAATATACAGAGACATGTGAACCATTCCATTTTGAATTTAACCAGACCTTGTCTATAAATAGTATCTAGAATCCATGATTTAGCCCTCTGAAAAACTTGAGAACAATATTAATTTTCCTCCACATGCGTATGAAATGCTGTTTCTGTGTGTAGGGTAGTACTGGTTAGGATACAGTCCAGGAAAACTGGTAAGGTGAATAATCTGCTGTATATACCTGAAAACAAGCTGAGAAATGACACTTAACCTGAACAAACAAGCAAGAACTAGTTATCAGGGGAAGTAACCCATTTCAAACATCTTAAATTATCTCCCTTTGCATATGTATTGTTGAAATGTTTATATTGTAATTCAAGGGAAACAATTCAAACAAGAAGTGGACCCAAGATGGAACTACGTTGATCATCTGAGTAATGCTCAAAAAGACAATAACCTGGTGATTCTGAAAACTGCAGCTTTATAACACAAAGTTTACTTAAGGCCTATGCAACCTATATACTTCGATGTAGAGACAATGCCCAGGTGCAATGTGACCCAAGTGCCAAAAGATTTTTCTAAAGCTTTGAAGGTTTTATTCAACTTGGCCATTTGATCTAGTTTGATTCACCTCAGATGACCCAAGATTGAACTTCACCTGGTTTTCTATTTTCTTTATATTAGAGATGATCATTATGGCCCACGCTGCATAACGATTACTAGGATGTCAAATTCGTGACATTTAGTCTGTTTACAATGTAATCTGTGCTGAAAATAAAGGATATGTTCTGTTCTCTTCTGTACAAGCAATGGTGAATAAACAACGCAACCCCGGAGTCATTGGACACGCCAATGAAATCATGATACATGCATGCAGGTAGGTCATTTTGGCAGATTGACGGTAGAACATGCATATAAAGACAGCAAAGCTGCCAATAACTGGTTAAAATGTTGAATACCTTAGAGTAAAAAGAATTCTCGTTTAACCAGCTTATTTTTTCTTCAGAAACATACTAGTCTGGGAACTTGACTAACCACTGATGTATGAGGATGAAAAAGTTACATCAGTGCCTATAAATGAGCGATTGCATATCCAAATATCTATTTACTAGTATTAGGTTTTTGGCATAACCAATCCGGGTGCGTATAACCACAGGTAACTGTATCGTTGAAAACAAAAAAAATGATTTTTTTACATGAAAACAAGCCTTTTATGGGGCTTCAATCAGGCTGTCAAAATTCATACCTTCGTTTGAATAAATACTATTCGTCTATAGCAAAGGTATTATCATTTGAGGGAAACAAATACTAGTACCACCTTTTGAGATATCGTAAGTCCTATCAGAAGAGACGGTACGGCGTTATATAACATCAAATGTTCCCCAAATTACCGAAGATAACGTCTAGAGTGCTCTTCCTCTGATGTGGATCACATCTTTGAAGCAGTTTCTTGTTTCTATGACTACTTCGCGTAATTACTCGGGAATCCGTTTTATGTTACGTATCCAACAGGGACCCTTCAACAACATTGAAGTCCGAGAGTCCTGGCTGTTTGGCTTTGGTTTTCACTAGTATGCTATAATTCACGTTGAATATAGTTTTAGTTATCAGAGGACCGGTGTGTGATGTTAAATGAAAGAGTCTACATGTCTGTGTGTATGAGATCAGTGCCAGTGCTAATTATTTATGGGAATGTCAAGAAAATGCCACTTTGCTGTGTCCAACTTTACGACATAGTTTATAGTTTGACGTCCTGGTGATCAGTATTTTATTATACTTTTCATTAGTTCGTCTGACTTTGTCAGACATGTTCATTCAAACCTGCGTTTGTATTATTTTTACTTTCATTTGTCTTTCATGTTTCACTTTGACGCAAATTAACTGCGATGACAGGAGAACAAAAATAGAAGGCTTAGAATGAGAAGGTCGTAAGTACTATGTACGACCTTATATGGCTGATACATATTTTAGTCCACATCACATGGCGCTTCTAGTGAGCCTATTTTCATGAAAATCGGAACTTAATTTCGAAGTCAAAACAGTTCATAGTAAAGATCGGACATTTTTTTCTTATTTTCTCAAAATATCGATTTAGTAGTACTTACGACTTTCTAATTCTAAGCCAGAGAAATAAAATCCCAGAGATTAAAATCGTGCATATCGGAACGGATGTTTGTGTACCAATAGATAATTTCCTGGCTATCACCATATTGGTTCAAAGCTTTGCTGAGACAGACTTACAATCAGTCGGGTATTGAATTCACAAATTCGCGACTGTCTCAAAACATATGGTGATAACATCCTCGTCTTTGAAGCAATGATAGAAATATGTACTTCATTAAAGGTAATCACCGGCCTTTAGAAAGGTCCAATTTGCGTGATTATCACAAGTGTCGCGGCGAGTCCCTTTTATCTTCCGTTTCGGTTGCTGTGGTTACGCATGAATGATCAATAAAATCACCCTACTGTACATCGATAAGGTTGGTTAAAGATAGTTTTACGAATTTTAAAATGTTGAACATACGCGCGAATTATTAAAATACAATTTATATGTTACAAATTGACGAACACGCACTTTTGTGTAATGCAATTTTGAACCATGATGACCATGACAGTTGTTCTGGATGAAAACAAGAAACAAAACATTAACTGTACATACTACACTCTATGACTTTACCTACAGTAATACAACCAGTAAAGTCATTTAAGACATTCGGTATTAATAAATATTTATTAATTATAACTTTTGTCGGTAGTAATAAATATTTAATAATTCTAACTTCATGTTGAACTTTATATAGTGAAAAAATCTCAATAAGACTTGTCCGAGGTGATCAAACATATTTTCTAATTTCAACCCTAAGGTGTTTTGTACAGGTTCACTTCGAATTGCAAATAAAAGATTGTGCTTTCTTTTGATTATAGATTTTCGCGTTTTCTTTACATACGATCACCTCTTTATGTCGCCGTCGGCATTAGCTTTGTGGAATGTTGCTGATAAATAACTTCTCAATTAGTAGCTCAATGCTTTTTATCTTCATAATTTTTATCTATACAAACATATAATAAGCAGATAGATCCAGACGTTTATATACGATGGTCAAATCAAAGACCCACATTATATGCTGATAGGACTACAGATCAAATTTGCTAAACAAAACTTGAAAGATGTTTTAGTTATGTCAGGATCCAGATTTTTGACGAACTAGCTGACTGACTGATGGAGGGAAATCCGATTGGCCCCGTTTGAAAACCTGTTGGGGATTTATTTTACATACATACCCTGAAATAAAATAACTTCTGTATTCAGTATTACTGTTCTGCTATAAACGTAGACTGCATTTATTTAATACAAAGCCCATATATTGCAGTTGTAATATTTTCCTGATCATTAGTAGTAAACCAGAGAATTTTGCTTATTTTAGTAATTGAATAAATGGTTGCTATGGCAACAAAAAATAAGATAAAGGCATATTTTACACACAAATGTTACTCCTCACAAATAAGTATCATTATTCAAATGATAAATTCGATCCGAGAAGATTAACAGCAGTGTGAAAATGCCACTAAAACACCAAACAGTAACAAAATATGTCCATGTTGAGATACCAGTTTTTTGCCAAAAATGTCCATGTCATTGGTTCCTTTAAAAGGTCATAAAATTGTTAATATTTGAAAAATTGACAAAAATCTTTCCTTCTTGTACACAGGAAAGATAGATTTTTCGGAAAATGCAAAAAAATGAAAATCGAAAATTTTTCATTAAGGGCCCTTTTCTCAGATCGCGGCTCATATGTTTTCGGTAACATTTACACTGACTGGTTGGTTTGTTTGAAAAATAGAATTAACCAAAAACAACACTTTTGTAGAGAGTATGGTGTTGAGCGTTTTGAAGGTCAGCCACTGCCATAAAAACCTTAAAAGTTGCTGTTTGAGGATGGATATTCCATTTTTGTGAAGAAAATATGCAATTTTTGTCACAGGAAGGATGTTTTGCGCTTTTTTGTTCTTTGTAACGAAATTACGCAAAATATTGAAAACTGACAAAAAGTGATGATACCTACCAAAATCTTAAACTTTGGTTATTGGATAAGTAAGGTATATCCAAAAACAAAAAAAGTGACTTTAGCGACGTTAAGAGTACCCATTGGAACTTTCAATTTGTTCATTTAGAGAATTATACATGCCGGAACCAGGATAAAATCGGTGTTTGCATGCTCCATACCACAAAAACAACATAAGGGAGACAAATGTCTTTAACGCTGTGTATGCATCAACGGAACCGTAAGTGCCACAACTTTGTCACCTCTGCAGAGGCAATGCTTTATCCCATGAACGGACAGCCTACTATGTGATAAATGTTGATAAGGCTACCCATAAGTCGACATTTGTTAAGCTTCACATGTTTCCGAACGTTTGCATAACGTATGCTATTGTTTGCTATACTGGCTTAACGGACGGAACACATAATTAATCCTAAAAAGGCAAAGGGGAATGCACATTGCTGTGTACATTAGGTTCCAAACCATATTTGGTAAAAATGTCTGCAAAACAACTTTCCTGGAGACCATATTGTGAGCATGGTGTTTTGTCAACACGGAGCTTCAACTTCCTCCACAAAAACACCATTCTGTACCTTAACAACACACATTTGAAGTATATTACGCAAGATTAGTAAAGGCCAAAGTGTAATGAACATATACACACAAACCCTTTAGTCTATGAAATATTGCTGCGTTTATTACAGGCGGGAAACAGCATCGATCGGATTATTCGGTTTTCAAAAAGCCAAACACCATACCCCCTACACAATTGTAGATTTGAGTGCAAACTAAGAAATAAAGTAATAATCAATAGTTGTAGGTGTTTCATAACACGTTATTTTGCACGATGATATCAAAATATTTTGATTATATATAATAAGCATCGAACTATTTAATATTCAATACTGTTCAAATATAAGTGGGGCACCTCTCGTATATAAGTATATACGGTCCATGGTTAAAATCAGTCTTCAAGCAACTAGAAACTGTTACATGCACATTAGAAATCACAGAGAGCAAATAACTCGGGTCTCGAACCATAGCCTCTCGGTAGCAGTCGATCGTCCTGTAGTGGACTGAGCTGACGTGTTTGGTCCAGAGGCACAGTCATGTTTCTAAAATGGATACTAGTATACACTAAGTGTTCCTCCGTAACTCAGTGGTTAGCGTGTTTTCGTCTTATCTGGCAGCCCGGTTTCAAATTCGGATCGAGGCACTCATACGTCTGTCATTTTATTTCAACAGAATGTTGACTTGCAAATAAAGGTAATGCTCGGTAGGGGCATATCCAGACTTTAATTGACCTTACGCACACAAGCGTTGAAGTCGGTGATTATTATTGTGGGACCTCATGGTTGTCGAAATGTTTGACATTTTGGTCGTCTTTATGTTTTTAGTTTTCAAATTAATGTTACCGTATTAAGCACGTGTGTACATCCGTATCATGAACTGACTCTTAAACGGTGAGGGTATGGTGTATGAGGGAGGGACCACCCGGTCCATGAGAATAAAGAAGTGGAATAAAGTTGCATTTTGTTTGGCAAAACCAGACTCGGTCACATACGATGTATATGTGTGCATTTCTTTAAATTATATAGCTGAGACATTAATATATGCAATATTTAATATTGAGTTCTGACTCACTGGGTAACTAGATCCACAGGTTACTGTATCAGTGATAAAGACTAAAACCATATACTTTAATATTTTTTCCTATAAATTAAAAAAAAATCGTTATCAATGATACAGTTACCTGTGACTACATCTCCATATATTTTAACTATCGAAGTAACCGTGTATGATATATGGTGGCCATAACACAATGTAATTGTACAGAAATAATCTGTCAACACCTGAGAGGTACAACATTACCGCCTTTTTATCGACAATCTGCCACACTGATAACCGGCATTTTGGGTGGCTATCAACATACACAATGACATAATGGCCTGGATTATAAAGAATGCGCTTTTATTACCATGCTGTCAGTTAAAGGTTAGTTTACCTTAACTTAAAGCAAACGGTATAGAAAATTTCCCAGGATGGAGGCCACTAGATTTAGTTGCGCCACAGTGGCCAGTTTGACTTCATTTGTATCTTAATCTGGCTTAGTTGGTTAATTCTTAATCACATTGATACGCGAACAATAAAATAATTTGAGAAGTCTGGCTGAAACAACATTCCTTTTGGAAAGGTTAAATATTGATGCAATATTTTATATTCCGCGAAAAAATGTGCCATATGCTTAAAAGTGACATTACAGTAATTATACTCTTAAAAATTTTATGATACATATTTGTAAACAAAATAATAAAAAAGAAATGCATGGTATTCTTTGATTTGTGGGTAGAATCTAACGTTACAATTAATCAATATCAATTAATAAAATATTATGCACACGGTTCCGCACAAATACGAGCTAATGATAAAGGTTTTGCATTAACTTAGACATATGTTCCGAAAGGAGAGAAAAATCACACGAAAAATGCGACGCACTCCCAACGCCCAATATGAATTCCGAAATTAAAGCGGTAGCGCGAAAACGTTACTCAAATCCGTAACGCTTCTCAGTATTAAAATTACGCACATCAAAACAATCTGCTTTTTATTTTTTTGTATTTAAAACTAGGAGTTTAAAAGGTGAGAATTGATCCAAAATAGAAAAATAGTTATAATATTTCGAAAGTGCGTGTTTTCACAATATTTCTTAATTGATCGCACTTCACGCTAATTTGACTTCCTGTTCCTGTCAAAACTATGCGGCGACGGAAAGTCCCGAGTATTCACGAAGTTGATCTTACCGTTGAATGGTCCGTTGTATATCACGTGGGACACAAAACAAGATTTCATTGGTTCGTTTGAGGCTAGCGGGGAATTCAACGACTGTCAAAGCACAAAGATTATTTTTCATCACATTCAAATTTTGTTTCGAGGAGTGCACCTCGAGTCATTTGAATTGTTAACGTTGTTGAAAGAGAAATTGATTGGAGAAATATCTTTTCATTGAACAAATATTTAGATTGCATTTGCAATCTTGAATTGCGTATTTTGAATTTGAGAATTTGAAGGTCGTTTCTAAAAGAAAGGAAAATGTCGCAACCTTTTGCATTACATCATGACGGAGAGAACCAAATGCAGCGACGTGGGAAGATGAACACGAGGAGTAATGGCTTGGGTGGACAAAAGAGAGCTGCTCTCGGAGTCATAACAAACCAAGTCAACCAACAAGTCAGAATTCAACCATCTCGAGCTGCAAAACCAAAGGTAAGCTTTTATTGAAATTTGAATTGCTGCAGTTATTTTTATTTTCAAAACTGGATAAACATGCGTGCAAAGTTGTTGCAAATTAGTTTGTTGTAAACAACAACCTTCCCTCCCAGTGGTCTTTTATCTTGCAATGCTAATTTTGCTTCTGCCAACAAGTTGAACAACGTGGTCACTCAATGCAGTAGGCTCAAGTTGAGAAGTGTCCAAGGCCGGCTACCTTATTTTTGTGGTTAGACCTATACCTGAACTTTTTTGCATTGTGGCGATGCACAAGTTACCCTTCCACTTGGATACAAATGTGTTGAACTTTGTGTTGAAATGTTTCGTATGATTTCAGTCTTCAGATTTCAACATACAAGATGAAAATGCATTTACGAAGAAGAATGCGAAGACGTTTGGACAACAGCCAAGTCAGTTTTCTGTATTTGTTGATCCACCAGCAGCACCAGTTCAAAAAGCCCCCTCAGTGCACACCACAGACATTCCAGCTGCGTTGACGTCGCTACCACGAGTGCCATTATCGGAAGTTCCCGGTTCTCCAGACATTATCTGTTTGGAGGATTCTATGGGTAGGTTGTGGGTTATTAAAAATTAAGCCTAAAGCAACATGCTTTGCTCTGTCTGCGACTTGCATGTATTTATCAGTGTAAGTCAATTTTGTGAAACCACTCTTAAGGATGAGTTGATGCCCATTGACTCGACCCAAGAAATAAGACTAGAAATCAACGCCTTTTTGTAATTGGCAGCTTGGAATGACAGTTCAAACTATCTTTTTGGCAAATACAATTTTGACTTCCTCCCATTCAAAATAAAGACTGCCTTTTTTGAGAGTACATGAATTGTTGTAATGATTTGTTCTTTTACCAATTTTTTACAGAATCTCCAATGATCCTTGATCTCCCAGAGGAAGAGAAACCACTTGATAGAGAAGCTGTGATATTGACTGTTCCAGAATATGAAGAAGATATATACAACTACCTCCGACAAGCTGAAGTAAATAATTTTATTGTTTGATGTTTACTGGTTTATAGCAGTAGTTTGGGTATAAGTTATGTAGACGACCAAGTAGTGTTCCCCCTCACGGCGTGACACAACCAGGGTTAACAAGTTTACCTGTAACTGAGTGGAGACACGGGAGTTGTCACAGTATCATTTATACGATTTTGGTATGTCACGGTCTGGGCTGAACCTGTGCCACATGTACACGTGCAGACACTCGACCAATGTGCTATAAATGTGGAATAATTATGAAACTTCACATATTTTTTGTACATGTTTAAGTTGTATGGAACTTAAATTGACATTGTTCTGTCAAGCTGTTCTGGTTGAGATCAGACACATTATCAATTCTTATGCTGATATTAACAATTTTATTTTCTGTAATACTTTAAAATAAATGACTCGGTATAAACAAATGTCTTTGGTACAAGTTTTAACAATACTTGAAAATGTTTGTTTCAGATGAAAAATAGAGCAAAACCTGGTTACATGAAAAGACAAACAGATATAACACAATCTATGAGATGTATTTTGGTTGATTGGTTAGTAGAAGTGTCAGAAGAATACAAACTTCACAGAGAAACACTTTTCTTGGCTGTCAACTACATTGATAGATTTTTGTCAAAGATCTCAGTTTTGCGAGGAAAACTTCAGCTTGTTGGAGCAGCTAGCATGTTCTTGGCAGCGTAAGTGAATTTCATTAATTGCTAGATTTTTAAAATGATTTAAACTGATTACTACATGGGAGTCGCTATCAGTAACTTGCTAATGCAATAAGCCAGAGGCTGCCATTTAGATGCAGAATTTTCTTTGTATAATTTAAAGATCGCTTTTTGTTATTACTAATTAAAAGCTACTATTTATAATCTTGACATGAAACTTGGCTTGTGAAGACAAGAATTGGAAGTTTTACTGCACTTGTGATGACTTGATGAGAAAGTGTTGCAGAAGTTTCATTGTGGAGAAATACTGTATTTAATCTTAAGAATAAGCTTGGAAATGTTACATGTATTGAACAGGATCACTCTCGCTTGGAAAATGAGAACTTTGTAATTGACTGTCCTGTCAATTTGATGATCTTAGCATGTCTTTAACTTTTCCAGTAAATATGAGGAGATCTACCCTCCAGATGTGAAAGAGTTTGCATATATCACAGATGATACCTACACATCTCAACAAGTCCTACGTATGGAACATCTTATCCTGAAGGTACTCACCTTCGATGTTGCTGTACCCACCACAAACTGGTTCTGTGAAGACTTTCTGAAATCCTGTGATGCTGATGATAAATTGAAGGCTTTAACCATGGTAAGTACTGCACAAAAATGGTGATAAAATTAATATGAAAATAGCATATTTAATATTTATGAAACGTTTTTCTTTGTTTTCATGTCTTTGGGCTAGCATTAAAAGCATCATTTTATGTTTGGACTCATGCTCTGACACTTCAAAGCTGTTGCATGAATTTTAACGTGAAAATTGCTAGAAACCTAGAGACATAGGGGTGTGCTTGTGGCATCCGAAACAGTCTTGCAACTCATTTACAGGTTTCGGCATTATGTCTTGGAAGAACCCCTGAAATATGGGGCCAAGTTTGGCCTAAAATAAATTCAACACAGGAAAGGGGTGTCCATGAAATTCAATGACAAAAATAGCAATGCACCTGCTTTTTGTTGACCTACTTTTTAGTTTTGAACCAAGATGAAGTTTTGATTAAAATTGTAATTTAATGGTCATCAAGTTTCGTTTCTATTTCAGTTTTTGATAGAATTGACCTTGATAGACATGGATGCTTACCTCAAGTATGTTCCAAGTATAACAGCAGCTGCTGCATTGTGTCTCGCTAGGTACTCATTGGGTATGGAGCCTTGGGTAAGTTATGAGCAACATGGAATCATATATTATTTTGCATGGGAGTATGACTACACAAGACGGTGAAGGCGTAATGTCAAACAATAAATTATTTATTTGAGATGCAATTATTTCATTTACTCTGCATTTGTGAAGTAACCAGACTCTTGGTTTGGACTTCCCTGAGAGTGAGAAATACTCATTTAGAATCATTTTGTTCTCTCCTGTAATTGTTTTAATCTGTTTGATTGTTAAACCAAACTTAAGTGTCTTGCCCCAAGTTGTTAAAGTATCAACATCAATGGAGTCACGGTGCTCAATCAGATTGATTACTGAACCAGGGCACTCATTGTTCACAAGAGGTCCCAAGTTGATCGTCAGTGTGAGCACTAGAGTGTCATTTCGGAAACGCTAGATAGTAATTCCCACCGACTATGTATTGGCTGGAAACCCACATGTAGTTTAGCATGTATTGGAAGTAATCCATTCAAAACAAGCTTGGATAGCATACCCGCATTTGTGTTTCACCTGTCTCTTCATTGATTTTATGCCTGTCTTTGTCAGACACACTTGCCAATACATGACCAAGAGGCAATATAAATAGAGATGATAAATGCATTATTCCAAAAGGATTGGTAACTTCAGAAAGATGCGTTGCTGTTAGCAAGATCTTCATTGTGACTGGACTTCACTTCATAACAAGCAAACTTATGTCTTTGTTTTATTTTAGCCACAAAACATGGTGAAGAAGACAGGGTATGAAATTGGTCATTTTGTTGACTGTCTGAAAGATCTCCATAAAACCTACATGGGAGCAGAATCTCATCAACAGCAGGCTGTACAGGAAAAATACAAACAAGACAAGTAGGTTACCTATATGCTATCTACTATCATGGCGATTTTTCAGATTATTCAGCAAGTTTAATCATTGAAACTGGTTTATTGTTTCTATCAACATGGTAGAAAAACATTTGATGATCTTGTCACTGCAACCTCACATTTGACAAAACATGCAACACATTTTCATTGGCTTGTTTGCCACTTTTCAACCAATTAATGTGCCAGAGATTGACACTAATGCTGGTCAGAGTCCATACAATGGTTTTTGTGGAAAGCCAATAATTCTTGGAATTTGAAGGTCCGATGGGCCAGCGAGAATTCAGATTTGAAAAATTCTATGATCGGTACTGAAATTCCAAACAAAATTAATAAAATAATACTGAAGTCTGAATCAGGACGGAATGGGTGTTTATACAACGGCTACATATGTATAGATTTGCCATTCTTAGTGAGACTCTCGTAAAAAACGATTCATACGATTGAAGTTTTGTAATATTTCTATTTGCAGGTATCATCAGGTCTCAGATTTCAGCAAAAATCCAGTGCCACACAATTTAGCACTCCTTGCTGTGTAAAACAGGACAGTTAAGAAAGTAGTGTATTGCTTTCTCTACCAAAGTTCTTTCATGGACTGAGCAGATAAAATATGGGTCCGCCTGCTGATAACTATACATAGGTTATGCTGCAGGGAACACAGATCAGCAAGCTAGGTGAGACATCACAGGGATTTCATGACAGTCCAGATTCGTAATATTCAATTCTTAAACCTGCCTCCGTATACTATCAATGGGAGAATTCAAAGCTTTTTCACTTCTAAATTTTCATTTAATATCGACAAATTAGAAATAAAACTTTAAGAATCTCTATATGTAAATTTGTTGCTCAAAATTGTAATAAAATTTTCGCTTGTAAATTTTTATTTTTTTGGCACTTGAATTTGTGTTTGTCATGCGATCCCTGAAAGAGATTTCGGGCCAAGAGAAGAGACTGTATAGTCTTTGTGTGGCTTTCAGTAGGCGGATCCTATTTATTGAACAATGTCGTATCAGTGCCATTGGGGTTTTATCGTGGTTTCTACAACACCATATCAGGCTGGTTGTGGGAAAGGTTCCACCATAATGTGTTCAAAAGCTTTATTGCGCAATCAGGATTTTAATTCGTGTTTTAGTGTAGATTCTTATACAATGGATTTGCTGTTTTTAAAATGACTGGTGATAGTGATTCATCAGTGACATGCTTTTATAGTGCAATAAACTGGCAGCATCCCATTAACATTTTGCTGCAGTTTCAATCATCATCATGATTTCGATTGAAGACGTTTATATATGTCTCCAGTATGAATGTGATTATATTGTGTTGTGATGAACGAGAGATGAGTGAATGCGAGTGCGCGCACGTTGAATGTATGAGACAGATTGGCTCAAGTTTGTGTTGAGAGTGAATGAGTGGATGTGTGCGAGAGCTGCTAGCTACCCATGTGTTGTGCCTGAAAGATATGTCTTGTCTTTCAAGCTGTGTTTTAGAAATGGCAAACCAAATGTAATATACTTTTACCAGTGCATGTATTTCTTTTATCTTTCTTTTTCCTTTTTGTTGTATATACACTGTTTTTATGTCTGTCTTGTCCTACTCTTGCTCTTTTACTCGCCATTTATCTATCGTTTTCTTTATTACCTATGAGTCCATGTCCAAAAAGTCTGTAAGTCCTTCTCCTTCCCAAAACTTACATTCCAATGAAAGTTGAAAGTAAGTGTTTGAGCCATGAATGGAAAGTAGTAATTGTAGATTTAGTTTTAACATATTATATATCATTTTTATCGATATTCTTTTTGCACATGGATCTCTTGATGTTTTTATTAAATGAAGGGTTAGAGATGCAAAATGTCTTTTACTATTTTAACTTATTTATAATAAAGTTATACATAATATTCTCATTGTTGTTTGAATCACTCAAAGCTGATCATCGCCCTCAAAAGGCATTACAATTGTCTACATTCGCTTGGAGATGTAAGTCGGTTCCACAGGGTGCATACAAATATACATCATTACATGGAAATTGACTTTTCTGAGGAAATCGGAATACTGAAATTTTGCAGTTGTCATGGAAATGCTCAATCGTAAAAGCTCGGCCATTTCCGTTTGTCTCCGGTAAATACACCTCGTAAATAAGTGTAGAAATACACCAATACTGTTCGCCGGAACTTCGCCCTCACTACTAAAGTCAGCTACATCCGCGTGAAAATAACACGTTATGTATCCATCAATACGATGGTTATTTAAAATGTTCTGATCAATTTATTTATTCCTACGGCATAGCAGAACGTATCGCGCAGAAAATGTAAAATAGCTTTGTAGAAAACTAATATCTAGCACAAATTATAAATGAAATTTACGTCTTGTTTATCACATGACGTCATATTGATATAACGTTTATTTGGCGTCAACGTAAACGTGACGTTGTGCGAACTTTTATTTCGTAGCGTTCTTTCATAGTTTATACAACTATAATTGTATTCTTGTTTTCAATTCTAGTATTAAGCAGCTGCCGTCCTCTCTCAAGTTTAAAATTTAACATATTTGTTGCTGTATGTACGTGTACATGTTGTACAATCGTAACTGGGGGAGCTGCAATTTTCGAATCATGTGACTGAAAGTAGTTCAAAATGTCGCCTTGTTATGTCAGAGGTATTTTTCATTGGATAAAAACCGAGGTGATCAGAATGGGAAATGCTTAGCATTGAAAAAAAACATGGAATTTTAGTGCTGGATGTCTGTACGCCCCTTTGTCCAACTCCGAAAATAGTTCAGAAGATTTTGACAGCAGCTTTTATGCCAAGGTATCTGCATCTACTGATGTGGGAGGTGTACACTGAGCCAATTTAATTTGTTACAAAACAAAGAATCGGCACAAGCAGTTGTATAAAATGTAACCACCCATTAGCCCATTTTTGCGACACATGCAAAACTCGCCGTAATCGCAAACTGAAATCGAGCCAAATCGATGTACATAACATGTCACCAAATGCTACAGACATTTTAAAATGAAAATGTACTTCTGATTAATTTTCTTAGTATTTTGCTTGAAACTAACTTTTTAAACAATGTCTAAATGTGTTTCAAACCAGGCCTACGTTTGTTCGTTGTTATATTACAAATACTTGTGCTTATTCTTACAAATATTTAGTCAACACAGTACACAGATAAATTTTGGTGGAAAAAGTACATTCCTGAAGCAACACAGAGAAAATGCAAAATTGATTGAATGTGATTTCGATGATTTGGTTGGCAAGCCCATGTGCAAAATATCAACTATTATCCCAGTTAAAAATATTTTGGAGTTTTGAAAGTGACCAATTAGAAAATTGGCTCAGTGTATAATGTATTTCCTGTCCGTCCAAAAATGTTAACCAAAACGTAGTTGTTGAAACTCAAATATGAAAAAGGCTTCAAGTTTGGAAAAATATTTTAAAATGGATTAGTGAGCGCATATTCGGCAAACGTTAACAGTAACCAGTGATTGCCAGGAAATTAATTTTCAGTAGTCAATAGTTTGCATTTTACATACCATGTGACTGGCTAAGCCAGCAAGTAAAAATAAACTATTCAACTTCTTTATTGGATCAACACATTTTTAGCTCCACTATTCAAAGAATATGGGACCTATTGCAGTGACCCTCTGAAACTCAGGTAGTAACACACCAGCATAGACAATCTAGATTGCAGCAAACATGTTGCTTAAGACACAAATCTTGTCAGCAAAACAGGTTACGACAACTGCATAATCATTGCATATGCCATTTGTCCTGAAAACATTGCACTAGAATGGGAATGGACTCAACCTCCAATAAATGCGTGGTAGTCGTAAGCAATATAAATCTTTGGTCTGCACAGTTTTGGATCAATACGTTTTTAGTTCTCGGACTAGTAGGGATTTGCGTTTCTTAGTGATATAAAGGCAACCCCCTAGCCAATGTATCTTATTCAACCTGTGTACATTAATTTTATTATGCTTTGATGAGCAAATAATATTTGCTTGCTCATGTCTGTCTGCAGATCCGTTCATTTACTCAAGATTGCTTTGCCGTGGAATCTTAAAACTTTGCATGCAGGTTGGCCATAAACAGTAGATGACCCCTCATCAGGTCAAAGTTACTGTGTCATGACCATTTCTGACTGTTAGGCTGCCATGGGGCATACATAAACCAACATCTTGTTCTTTGACCGATTTTCAAGTGTCGTGTCAATACTCAAGCCAAGAACGAGCCAAATCTATGCAACTTTTTGTAAAACATGTCAGTTTTCACCCGAAACAGACTCACTACATGGAAGGCAGTCAAGTTGAAACATTAAGTTGCAGTATAGAGGATTTATGTTGAAATTGGTGTAAGATCAAATTTTATTTCACCGAGTGATTACAGAAATCAATATTTTAATGTACTTTTCTTTGATCACGAATGAAGATCTTATACCAAAATTCAACAAATCTCCTGTTTATTATTTGCTTCATTTTGTCGTAAAATGATACAGTAATTGGCTAAATTGGAAAAAATATGGAACTAAGAACTTCGCATGGTACTGAAACCAGCTCCAAAACTGAAAATAACTAAATGATAATTTCACATAACTCATTGAAAGCAAATAAAATGTTTTCAACTTGTTTGCCTGTAGAGCATTTTCTTCAATTCAAACTTTCACATGTGAAAGTTATTTATTTCATGCTTACCGGTGGTTTACGGCAGAATAACGGAGGATTATTCTCCGATAATTTCACTGTTCATAATTTCACAGTTCATAATTTCACGGCAAACAGGCTATTTTTTAAAAATCAAATTTCCTTGCCGTCAAAAATAAAATAATAAGCATTTTCACTTGCTCTCTTAATCTTTAACAAATAACACAACATTATATATACATAAATGTAAAACAAATGGACGAAATTGAAGCCATTGCAGAAGAACTATTTGATTGCAACTCGACGCGTGCATGGCGGGAAAACGACGTCACGCAAAACATTTCAGGTATATATAGAGGATCTTACATGAGTGACTTTTCATATTGAATTTATTAAACGAGTTGGATAAAAGTGATAAAATACGAGGCTCTGCCGAGTATTTTATTACTTTTATGCAACGAGTTTGATAAATTTAATATGGAAAGACACGAATGTAAGATTCTTTTTATCACATAAACAAAATAAGCCATTTAAATGTAGAAAACTAAAAATGGTAGACCCGCTTCCCCTTAAGAGAGAAGAATATTGAGGTGAGTAATGCGGTTAAGAATAAATGAGCATCTAAATATAGTGCAACACAGTGACTGTATTTCAATTACATTTAATTCGATGTTGAAAACGAAAATAAGCCGAGACGGGTATATTTGAACGGTTATAACGTCACGGATTTTTTTAGTAGGCCCTATCCAGTCTTGAAATTAGTTAGGTAAGGGGGACATACTCGTACTAAAAACGGGAAACGTCACGTACATTGTGACGTCATGTTTATGTTTTGACGTCATCACTACTTCGAATATCCGGGATAAGATGGATGAATTTTGAAGAGATGCGATTTTGAAACTCAAAATGCATTAAAATTGTGCAGGAAGTGTTAGCCTATGCTTTGTTCAATAAATAAATGTAGGTTTGTGTTTATTTATTATATTTGAATTGAAATGCCTTCGTAAATTCTCGTTGATTTTCAGGTTCGCCTTGTCTATCGATCTGACCTGCACCGCTGACGATAAAATCACGGTCGGCCATATTTGTTTATTTTTTTGACAGCGCGTATGAATACATAAAAATAGTGATTTACCCCCCTCATTTGCATACTTATTATTAATTATTCAGTAGTGTAATATCGTTTTTATGTAATGGGCTTTATTACACTCCCACACCGTGGTTTATGTGATAAAGTGGAGTATTTCCATCATTTAAGCTATTTGAAGCATGAAATAAATAGAATATTAGTATTTTACCGTGTATGATCGTTTGATAATTCACCGAGTGAGCAGCTGACTTATATTTTCACTCGTGGCTACGCCACTCGTGAAAATATTACATCAGCTGCTCACTCGGTGAATTATCAGCCGATCATACACGGAAAAATACAAATATCCTCTATTTATTTACTGGTTAACATAATTAAGTATGTTACACCACAAGACCAAGAAAATAGGACCAAAGATATTATTTAAAGAATGATTTTAATGAATAACACATGGCGAGTATAATATACAAGAAAGTATCAGACTTTTCCCTTTTTCTTCTTTATCTGTTTTCTGAAACATAAAACATACAATTACCATGCATGGAAATAATAAACTACATGACAAGGAAACAGACTGTTATACATGTAACAAGTAAGCTTTCCAAACAGACCCTCAGCATATACTGTAAAATCATTAATTTTTGTGGTGAAATAAATTTCATTGATTTCGTGGTTCATCTCAACCACGAACTTTAATCCTAACAAACAGTAATTTTGCCCCTTGTTTTATTACTTGAAATGCAAAATCCACAAATTCAAGTCCCAACGAAATTGTTGTTTTACCAGAACCATGAAATTTCGTCCCAACGAAATTAAATGATTTTACAGTAAAGCAACACCCGGTCCCCAATAATTAACTATATTGATACTTACACATTACTGCATTTGAATAAAATATTTGGTATGTCTAATGATCTATTTATTGACAAAGAAATACCCCTGCAATAGAATTTGCTGAAGTATGCCTGACCAACATACCTCACAAAATACTGGTTTAACATTTACGTCAAACTTTATATGCATTACCTCATTTTATTTCAATTGCGAACTTGCAATGAAAACACAAGAGTCAGAAATCATCACCAAAAGGGAAACAAGATAATTGTGTACATAATGTAAAGAAAAGCAAAACAAGACTGCGTTCAATAAATACTTATGCCCCGTGGAAGCCATTTCAATAAGTCTAAAATTAGTTCAGGTGATACAGACGTGTGGAGAAAGGTCATATGCAAGTATAAAGCTTTGTAGCAAGCCATATTAATGCTAGAAGAAACGGTCAATTTGGGTTAACCAGGCTGGAAGGACGGACGGACAGGTAAATCACTATATGCCTCCCGATCTATCGATACGGGGGCATAAAAAAAGGCTGATACAAGTCAAGACAACTCACTTTGATGAAGATGATGTTGCTGTATTTCCAAGTATTTCAGTGGTCTCTTCTTCGCTTGAATCATCTATGCTTACAACTGTAACAATATAACAATGTTGAGAAATACACAGAGCATATGGTCATGATAATAGTGACATATGAACTTTATCAAACTGTTTTAGAATAATGTTACCCTGTCAGATGAAGCAGTGCATAAAAAAGGTCGTATGTGTGTAGTCACTATAACTTCATTAATTAAACAGTAGGGAGTGAAACACGCGATGAGAAATACACTGTATGTTTAACAAGCATATACCTCAACCAGTTGTTATAATAATATGCAGGAAAGCCTCATTAGAAGCATATTTAAATGTACTACAGGATATGCATTATATACAGAAAGTTAGTTTTCAAAAGTAAAATTCATACAAAATTTTATCCGATGTACAATTTTAAATTCTAACTCTTAATATATTCATTTATTGCTCGAAGGATTAGAAAAATTGTAGAACCAGCTGGACTTCATACTGAATATTTTACATTCTTCTGACATCTAAAATACAGAAAAGAAACTTTTTTAACACTCTTCACAAAGAAGCCTTACCTATGTCTGTTTTTGAGGATGTTTTCTGTTGTGATTTTTGTGAAGATGTGGTAACTTTTTCTTGCTTCAATTCTGACAGCTGGTCCTCAACATCCCATGTACTGGCTCCACCTAAACCTATAGCACCCTCACCTTTATCCTAGAAAATAACAATACAATTATTCTGTAAAACCATTTCATTTGGACAATAATTTGTGGTTATGGTGAAAACGATTATGTCATGGGGATGAATTTTAAGGATTTTTAATTTCAAGCCAATGACCAGGTCATTAATGGTCAACTATACATTAAGGTTGTTAATCTGTGAAATGTTGAAGAAATTTTACCCAAAGGTTTGCGAGGAGTTCATCGCACAAGTTTTGCGTTATGTACAGACAAACAGCACCATTGCGGTATACCCTAGCTTATCAATAAGTGAAGGGGCACCAAAAAATAAAATTATTTTGAAACCAGATGTAATGTGAAATACAGAAACTAGCTATATGTTTATACTCTACTTACCATAATGACAACAGAATCATCAGTTCTGAACACACGTTAAGGATGTCTGACATGAAAAGCAACAATACATGAGGAAACTATACCAGCATAATTGCTTGCATTTTCCAGCTAAACACAGTTTCTCAACAACATTTATGTCTCTTCCTTGATAATGAAGTATATTGCTTTGTATATGCTTGCCTGTCGGTAGATCAAATGGTTTTAATTTCACAACAAGAACACAATACAGTAGATGGCACCTATTGAGTTTGAGGTCAGTAGGTCAAGGTCACTGTGACCTTTACCATTTATGACTACTTGGCTGTCATGGGTCATACATGTTTAACGAACATCTTACAAACACTTCTCTGATATGGCTGATACAATTTACCAGTTTTCCGAGATTTCATCCTGATCTTACTCTTCCACTAGAACCAGCGACTTCTCCACATTTGGAGAAAAGTCAACATCGATGTCAAATTTTCACGGAAGCATATAAATGGTCATGACCAGGATTGGAACCTGGATCTCCAGGTTACTAAACCAGCATATTAGCCACTGGATCATGTCAAACTTCATTAAGTGAAACAACAACATTCAACGAGAAACAAGTCTGTGAAGAGAATGAATGCTGAAGGGGTTCAACAATTTTGGAATAATCCAGAAATACGGATTGGCTGCATTTAAAAGAATGATCTATTCTGCCAAAAATCAAAGTTATTAGGTGAAAATATTCAAAGAATTGACATAGTTATGGTTATTTGAAGTTCCATAAACTAAATTTTCGCAGTAAAACAATGTTTGAAGTCTTGTTAAGGTGTGGCTGTGTTCTTATGGCACCCAAAACCGACTTGTGACTCGTTTTCAGGATTGGGATTTATGCCATAGTAGAAACCATGGTAGCAGTGAAGAAAGGATACTCGTATGAAGATACTCCATCACTGTCTATTTCTATGACATCATTATCATCATCATCATCTTGTGTGAACATAGACTGTACTTGATCTTCCATTGTTTCCATGTCAACAGGTGTACAAGTCTTCTGATTGGTTGTTACTTTGTTCTTTGGCACAGACTCAGCAAACCCATATTTACCACCCTTTGCTCTGTAGATAAACAAACACTATGATTATGTACATTACGCCAGTTGTCAATCAATTTCAACAGTCAATTATAATCACATGGTCCAATGGATTAACTTGAAAACCTTCACCAAACAGCCTTCGACAAATAACCCGGTGGAGCGATCACTGCTCTGGTGTAATATCAATTATATTGTAAACCAAGAAACTATTTTACATGATTTAAGTTCAAGGACTTCGAAAATTTGTTGTAGCGAATATGCCAACGATCGGCAAAACATGACAGTAAGTATTCACCAAAGTAAATTGGTTTGCAGTATTTTGGAGGCTAAATTTGCTGTAAAGTCCTAAATGTGATCTCAATTATTGCTCAACAGGTACATGTATGTTTCAAGCCAAAGAATTTAGATGTTCTCAATATACCAACCTTTCTTGTCTGTCGTTTTCTAAAGCTTTATGTATAAGTTCTGTGATTTCTGTGACTTTGACCACAGCTATGTTTGAACATCGCAATACCTGAAATCAAATACAGGTATAGTCTTGAGATTTTGACACGATCCTGACCTGCTAATCAGCATCGTTTTACAGCTGATAGCTTGTCTATATTTATAAAGATTTGCTAGCAAAAATAGATCTATTCAACACAAGAACCTTGTAATATATTCAAACATAATGTGGGAGGCATAATTAGACCTGAAGAATGTTTGCCATTTTGTCAAAAAATCTATATTGAAAAGTAGAAGTTTAGGCTTTGAAACCAGAATTTTAGACTTGATAATGATTGCTAATAAGTGTCTTGTCTTTCTAAGAAGGGGGGAATTCTATAGTCAGTCTTACAAAGTAAGCCTGATAATGAAAGTTTGCCCTACGAGCCAGATGGAAGATTTGAAGGTTTGTAGAATACCTGATCTTTGAGGAGTAACATTTGTCCTGTAATCTGTAGTGTGCATATCTCTCTGTGTTTGTTCATACCAATTATCATTCTACCATCCATCACTTTCTCCTCCTTCTCTGTCGGATCAACCAATAGAAACTTCCTACATAAATAAAAGTCATCAATAAGTTAAGTTATCAAATTTCGAGGGCTGTTTCAAGCTATTCAGTTGCTCAACCCTCCTTTGACATTTTGACTTCCCCTGGTCATTGGGCTACCTAATGAGTCCTACATTGGTCATTGGTACATCGATCTGCAGCACCCAGGAATAGACACTGCCCTCACATGTACTAATTTACACCTGGATAACCAACATAAGTGCAAGCACTTATATTTCCTGAGAGGTTTCGTGTTTTTGTTGCAGGGCAGTAATTCATGAGAACAGACAGTGGTGTGATACAAGGAAACCGGGTGCGGTGCAATAGCTCTTTCCAAACAGACTTCTTGGTTCTATAACATGCCCTGTGTACAGCACTGATGTACCCGAGACCACCTCTGGGTTGCTAACCAGTTAATCTTTACTTGGGTGGGAGAACAGTTAAGTGTGAAATGAACAAATGTCCTGGCCAAGGATCGAACCAGGGACCTCTCGATCAGTAGTGAAGAGTGTTGGCCGCTTGAACACTGTGCTACCAGTTGCAAATATGGGTCAGAAGGGAGGTAGAAACACTTATTGTACCAAAGTTTATAGTTTATCAAATAATATTCAAAAAATGATTTTCATTATAGAAACTTAATCCTTCCAGATTTTTTATAGATTGCTAGGATTCCTGTTTATGTATTGTCATAAAATGGAAATTATTGAGTCTTTAAGGATTTGCATGGTACATATAACAGACTTACCCTTCTTCAAAAAATGCAAATGAAACACAGATAGGCATATGATGAACACTCAGAGGTACTGGATCTCTTTCTGAAGCAGGATGCTGTAACAATTAAAACATAATTGGACCCAAGGAAATACAAGAGGATTAGGATAGCCCTTAACTACAACCCTATTAGTTGAGTAGAGTAAGTTTATTTGTTTGATAACATTTTACACTGTGTCTCAACATTTTTATTGGAAAATGCGGCGGCCGCTTCACCTAACCAGTTTTCCTTGACTGTATCCTAACAAGTACTAACTTACCCTTCTGGCAACTTTTCCTCATGTGAAGGAAACATTGACTTTATTTTCAAATTTTCATGGCGGGCTATGGCCTGTTGCATTAGGGAATCAAACCAAGACGGACATGTAACAAATCTAACACACTAACAACAACCACAGCAGATGAGTACCACTGTCTATGTAACTTGTATTTGAAACCAAGGACACAATTTGAAAATTCTGGAGCAGGAAACTTCTAAACATGTTTCAGCTCTTGTTTACCTACTGTAAAAAATGGGATGAAATTTTGTGGTTTTGGTAAAATTTTAAAAGACCATTTTGATGGGATGTTAATTTGTGGATATTGCATTTCAGGTAATAAATACAAGAGCAAAAATCAGTGTTCGATGGGATTTGATTTCGTGGCTAAAGGGGAACAACGAAATCCGCGAAATTTAACCCCCCATGAAAATTTATGATTTTATAGTATGTTAAAACCTTGCTAAACTTATGTAGTGAACCTGAACCACACAAAAGAAACCCAACAACTTACTATTGTGATTTCATCTCCTGACACAGTAACATCTGGTCGCCTGTAAAACATCATACAGTAGACATACATTATACACGCATAACATAGCAAATATGTAGCATTTCAAATGTTTAACAGAAATATCTGATCATTTGAAGAGCTATTTTTTATTGTTGTTTAGCTCTTAACTCCATAGACACCTAGTGACTTTTCATCTCCATACTTTTAAGTTGAACATAGTTTACAGTACAATACAATCTTTATCTTAAGTTGGATAACATTTACGACAATATAACATTATTTATGTATAGCTATTGTCCCAGTTTGTGTTTGACACCTACATTTTTAGATGATTTAAATACAGGATGTGTATTTATCACATAACCTGTGGTGTGGGAGTGCATTAAAGCCGAACTGGAATTATTGAACTGCACTCCCATTAATTCATTAAACATCTAAATTAGCTTGATATTGGTTGGTTGGTTCAGGTGCCAATCCATGTCCTAACCCATGACGTCAGTGTAATACAAACCTCGTTATGATGTTGTGCGCCTTGTAACACCAAATTTTGAATGAATTCTATGAAGCTGCATCAGCATTTTGAACGCTGACGAGCGTTCTCTAATGTTATGTGATGAATAGAATCTTACATTTTGTGCTACTTACATACGAGTTTCATTAAACAAAACCAGACAAAAACAATATGAACCTCAGCAAAGTTTTGTCCACTCGTTTAAAAAAACTTGTATGAAATGAGCACTCATGTGAGATCATCTATATAATTCGTACCTGAAGTGAGCGAGAGCTGCTATAGCTGCTATACTGCATCCATCCACCAGATTACCATTATGATTCAATACATGTACATCCACACGTACCTCCCAGACCTAACATATACAATATAGATCATTCACTACACGTACCTCCCAAACCTAACATATACAATATAGATCATTCACTACACGTACCTCCCAGACCTAACATATACAATATAGATCATTCACTACACGTACCTCCCAGACCTAACATATACAATATAGATCATTCACTACACGTACCTCCCAAACCTAACATATACAATATATAGATCATTCACTACACGTACCTCCAAAACCTAACATATACAATATATAGATCATTCACTACACGTACCTCCCAAACCTAACATATACAATATAGATCATTCACTACACGTACCTCCCAAACCTAACATATACAATATAGATCATTCACTACACGTACCTCCCAAACCTAACATATACAATATAGATCATTCACTACACGTACCTCCCACACCTAACATATACAATATAGATCATTCACTACACGTACCTCCCACACCTAACATATACAATATAGATCATTCACTACACGTACCTCCCACACCTAACATATACAATATAGATCATTCACTGCACGTACCTCCCAAACCTAACATATACAATATAGATCATTCACTACACGTACCTCCCAGACCTAACATATACAATATAGATCATTCACTACACGTACCTCCCAAACCTAACATATACAATATAGATCATTCACTACACGTACCTCCCACACCTAACATATACAATATAGATCATTCACTACACGTACCTCCCAAACCTAACATATACAATATATAGAGGATATTTGTTGATTTTGGTGTAACTATGACATCACAATGATGTAACGCATATTTTGAAGCCCGGCGCTGTTGACGTTGCGTTTCTTTTTCTACACGATACTGGAACCAGCTCCAAAACAGTGAAAATAACAAAACGATAATTTCACTGTTATTTGTCACTGCTATTTTCACTGAAAATCACCATAATCCATTGAAAGCTTATAATAAAGCTATTTATCCTGACAATCAAAGAAAGACAACTGACAGATAACATTTTCCTTAAATTTACATCTTTTCTTAATTCTTTTATCTCACCTTTTATCTGGAGGGCAACTGTTTTAACATTCTGGAGTTTCTTGTGCAACTTATGGGCAAAAATATTGCTGATCGTGCTGCATTTTTCAGGACAACAATCAAGGCTTCAGTTCTCATATTATTAACAAATGGAATAAAATTCAATAGTTCCAACCTTTTCTCCAGCAATAATACATAAAGATTCAGTATCGACACATCTGGATTCCTTTAAACATCTTTCTAATAATCTGTTTATTTCTACACCAAAATCTGACAATCTGCAATGCAATAAAGATAGGAGACATGAAGTTACACTAAACAATTGCAATGAGTGTATTGTAAGCTAAAGTATTCATTGTAATTCCTGGCCCAGGATATTTGATACCAATATTTGACTGTTTTTTAATAAAGTACCCCTCCAAGTCTGTTTAAATGTCAATCATCTGAGCTGAAATCTAGTTACATTTTATTTGTTTAATACGGCAGTGCTTTAACTGAAGTAGACTCATGTATTGGTTTCCATATTCAGGCCTTGAATATAACAAGACTCAGTCATAGACAGCCATATTCTCTACCAAAGAGAAGATTATAAGGATCCACCATGAGCTTCTATGTAGGATAAGGATATCTCACCCGAGGGGACGGATTTTAACCAGGGACGAGGCTTGCTGAGTCCCCTGGTTAAAATTCCAACCCCGAGGGTGAGATTTCCTTATCCTACATAGACTGTCTCATGGTGGATCATTTTTCTTCGACGTAATTCGTAAAAATTCGAGTTTTTATCATTATTTAGCGTTCGTGGCGTCAACGTGACGTCATCATAACGTGTCATTTGCCGTACGTTCGCATTCAAAACAATTGATAACATAACATCGAAAATAAAGCATATGCCTACACTGTTATACTCTGCCTAAGAAAATGCCCCTTGAATAGTATAGAACCTATTTTTGTTCTTTTTGTTAGCTAAATACCAAGTTTATTTACTATGCAGACGTAGTAGAAGTAAAAGTAGACCCATAAAGGTCGGAATAAATTCACACGTGGTTGCTCATGTGAGAAAGATGTTGCTAATGTGAGATAAGATTTTCTTCCATTAGCAACGCGCTTAACTTACATTAGCAACGCCGAAGAAAATTGTACTATATACAAAAATCAACAAAGGGACATAACTCATGCAAAAAGCCTACCATTACCATATCCCCTCTAACAGGTATAATAACATATTTAAATGAAATGTCAATTTCTGTAAACTGGCAGCTGTTTAGATTACGCTTATCTTAACCATCACCTTAAACAATGTCAGTAAATAGTCTGAATTAGGTCAATACGTCTAGGATATAAATTAATGTTATGTCACAAATATAAGATAAAATTTAAAGCTAGCGTCTCTTAAATTTACACTTAAATAACGAAGAATGAAGCTTATGCATTGCATTTATCATGGAGAAGATTTTCAGCATATTTATTGGTTAGGTGAATGGTCTTCCGAAGATGACTGAAATATGGTTTAAACTTAGTACTGCACACGGAGTACTATTATTTTTATAGAAGTGATCATGTTTATATAAGGCGGTATTCATATGCAATAATATGCAAAATTTAATGTGCCAAACAGCTAGCTATTTGTGAAAGGCCTCCTATTTTATTCACTAAAAAGACTATTGGTAGGCACTTTGTACATGAATGGATGACCTTCCCTATAAATAAGTAAATCTAGGTGACAGCTCCTATAATACACAAATACAACCTTGTCCTTTAATCTGTCCTACACACAGCACGGGGTATTACACAGTTCGTGTCTGGCAGGATTTATATATTTTGGTATGTACAGATGTTTGTTAAATTATAAATATTAATATCAATAATTGGAAGTTGGGTTTTGATCAAATTTTGTTATTGATTTCAAATTGGTATGATTGCATTCAACATGATCTAAATACATATGATAAATGTAACTATGTAAAGAGGACATGCATGAGTGTAGGTCAGTATTGTATATGCGTATCATGGTTTTTTTCTAATTTGCATTATTCAAACAAAGAATTCTAGTATGCTTATGCATAATTTAATGTGTAAAGTTCTGCTAAGGCCATAGCAAATTGTTTCTTTGTTGCTAAAGGGATAGGTTTAGGAATCTTTGAGAAGAAAAAACACAAGTTTGTAAACTGGTATATCATCAAAATTCAACTGACATACTTCCTTCATTCTTTTCATACTTATTCATTATCATGTCATTGAGGACTGAGTTTTTGGTCTCAGGATAGCCAGATAGGTTTTCAAACTTCAGGGGGGAAACTAATCTAAAGTACAATTCAGTATGGTCTGTATAATCACTGCTATCATTTTTTAATTAAACATGCAATTGCGAAGAACCTAAGACTTAAATTAAGATCCTACAAATTGTGTTGTTGTTTTGTTTTTCAGATGGATTCAGTATCCACAATCAAACAGATGAAATAGTTAAAAAGAAACATGAAGGAGACCATGTTAAAGTGTTTCAGGGTTCTTACCCTAACATTTATATGGATTCCGATGGAAATCATATCATTGGTTTGGGCGAGATTTTTCTCGGAGAAAATGTACCGTAAGTACGTAGAGCGAATAGGATCTGTGATGGAAGGCTGGGAAGAGAAGGATTACAAGGATTCCGTGTATTGTTTCGGGTTCATGAAACAGTGCTATAAAGCTAGATATTTGGACATCATGAAAGATGCGCAGTTAGGAAAAATTGCACCAAATTCTCCAGTGGTCTCCCTTGATACTCGCTCACTGACAAATATTCTTAATTTTCAGAAGAAAGGGAGGCCACTAATACTGAACTTTGGCAGCTGTACCTGACCCCCGTTCATGACGAAACTTTCCAATTTTAAAAAAATTGTTGCAGAGTTTCGTGATAAAGCTGATTTCCTGATCATCTACATCGATGAGGCGCATGCTTCCGATGAATGGAAGTTTGATAACAATTACGATATCAATAAACATCAATCACAAGATGATCGAATACAGGCTGCTTTAAAATTGAAAGAGTTACAGCCCCTGTGTCCTATAGTAGCAGATACAATGAGTAATGCAGCTAATGATGCATATGGAGGTCTATTTGAAAGGCTGTATATCATTCTGGATGGTGTTATTACATACGAGGGACAAAGGGGCCCAGTGGGCTACCATTTAGAAGAAGTCGAGGCTTGGTTGAAGAAATATACCCAATCGTAAAACAATAAGCATGTGTTCTTCACTAAATTGCTCAAGTGTCAAACAATGAGAATTTGATATATTCACCCAGTTTTAACCTTCTTATGCAAGCAGAAAATATCGTTGATATCTGTTTTTAAAGTGTTTGGTACAATACTACCCTACATCTTTAATCCACTCCAATAATATGGAACTGAGTCGGACCTTCTTACCAAAAATGTGTTGTAACCAACTCAACTAAGATCCTCAAATAATTAGGTGGATATTGGTCTTAAAGGTCAGTAAGTCAAAGGTCAAGGTCGTTATAATTTTAAATATAAAAGACTTTGCTGTCATGGGGTACATGTGTTTTATACAACATCTGTTGAGTACATGGACAAACAGTTTTTTAATGTTTTTAAGGCTGTGTACTTTATATATTATTATTTTGCTTCTATAACCGGTATTAATCTGTATGTTGTTGTATTATGCAGATATCTACATGGTATTGTTGTGTCATACAAAAGCAGTGAGAATAATTGAATGATATAAAGTGGAGAATATTCAATAATGACTAAATCATGTTCAAACATATATATGTGACATGTTTTATGATGAAAGTATCTCCAGATTTGTATCTTTATATTATTTTCATTGCTCAGCCCCTACATGTCGCTGGCTTAGAATGAGAAGATCGTAAGTACAAAATCGATATATTGAGAAAAAAAGAAACAACTGTATGTAAGTGACTCTTTACTTATGGTAAAACAAACTTCTATAGCTTCATTTTGGTCAACATGACAAGTTCCGATTTGCATAAATATAGGCTCATTAGAAGCACCTAGTAATGGAGATTTCAAATATGAGTTAGTCTTATAAGGTCGTAAGTAGTAGTTACGACCTTCTCATTCTAAGCCATCAATGTAGTGATTGTATGTAAATCATCAATAAAAATGCCATTGAAAACAGATTATATCATATGTTTTGTTAACTATATAGAAGTTGATTTAACCCTCTACTACATATTCTGCTGGACAGTTTTACGACTAACAAGGCCGTCTAAAGAAGGCTATAATCTCCTAGCAACAATAATGGATAGAGAAGTCTGACCCAAGCAAAAACATTGTAAGGCTAAAACATTTGATATTGAACAGTGACCTTGACCTGCATGATTAAAACATGGGTTCTGCATATGACATTCTCAAAGTTAAACTGTTTTGATATTGAGAACATATCAAGATTGACTGTGGGAAGCCTGTAATATGTGACTTAGTCTCAAACATACAGGTAAATCAAAGAAATGAATTTCTATAAGCCATAACTGCCATTACCAACAAGGCTGCATTCAGACAACACAGCCCAGGTGGGAGCCTTGTCCATAATAAATTTCTTAAGCCAATCAGGGGCTATAATTCTGTTGAAAGGTTGGAATGTGTTATATGGCTTTGGCAACTTAAACAAGTATGCCAAGTTTGACTTCAAAATTTGACTTCAAAAACATTTTTGTTTCAACAAACAAACAGACAGGAAAATTACTATTATGCTCCCGGATCTACTAGCATCAGTAGAAAAAACAACAATCATGCATAAATTGAATGCGAAGAACATAAACAAAGTACACCCAAAATTCTCCTTACCGTCCTGGTTCAAAGCTTGGACAAGCCATAGGGGAAAGTTCGACATTTATATACAAGCTACCATCAGCAGGTCTTGCTTGTTTTGGTTCAACTAGTTGACATGAAACCTGGGCCATCACTCTAAAATACAAACACACATTATATTATAGTATTACAAGGTCTGTTCCATTACACTCCTCCATTATTGAACATATAATTATACTTGTTAATGTAGGGTTAACGCATGCTTTTTCATGCTATTACATCTGCAGAGTCCTTCGGGATGGTTGGTGCCCAAGCCTGTCAGGGCGAGGGCACCAACCGTCCCTCGGGACTCAGCAGATGTAATAGCACAAAAAGCATGCGTAAACGCTATTATAGCATAAAAACAACACTTTATTAGTATTTTTTCAAAATTATGACATTTTGGTGGGACATTTTGGTCGACGTCGGGAAAACAAACGCGACGTCACTTAGCAAACGTTACGTCACATACAAGTTTTTGTTATGAGCGTCGATTTCCGGTATCGGCAAATACCAAGAAGACAGTGACACTGGGGGGTTTGTTTACGTTTATTATTTTACTATTATAGAAAATTGATTAGTAGTTACAATTAGAATGTGAATTACAGTTTATATAGCGCTGTAAATCATTTATTTTCGTCGGCTGGGTCCTGAAATGAGCATTCTTAAAACTGAACACCAACAGCGTGTGTTGCAATGCGCGCGAGAATCTTTACAATAACATACCTTTTTCCCCCGTTTAAGTATGAGCAAAATCACCGTTTTTATGCTATAATTTGGGTTTAAAGCTGTTTCCCAACAACTGTTTCAGTAACATAGGGCAGTTGATTCATATAACCAGTTTTCCAGGACTGTATTCTAACCAGTAACCACACATGGACGAAAATCGAAATGAATGTCAATTTTTCAAATAAGGGTAGGACCTGCCACATTCAACTGACAATAATTAAATCCTGGTTACAAAAGCAACTGACTACGGTAACCACTGGATTACAGCCACGAGTGACGACTGAACTACGAGGACTAAGGGTTGTAACGCATGAGATACAAGTACAAGCTATCAAGCAATAACATTCAAGTCTAAGATACTGCAATCCTTAAAGTTTTGAAGACCTGTCCTGTTCAATATTTTGAAGACAACCCAGTCAGTGCAGTGAGTGATCTTTGTTTGAATAGTTAGGTATGTTTGGACAACTGTCAAGTCCTCCACATAAAGAAAGTATTGATGATTTATTCCTTGAAATCAAGTAAGGTGAGTACATAATACTAACAAGAGATTTATTATATCTGCCTTCAACAAACATCCATTGCCATTTTATAAGGAACAAGTCCTAAGAACTAAAGTATAACATTAATCATAGATTAGATGTTTCAGTAAATTCTAAACATCTATTTCAGCATCTGATTCAGTGACTGATAATTAATTAGTTTAATATTCAGATGATTAAACAATTTGAATATTGGTGAAGGGTTATGGGACCCATGCAACTGTGTAAGGAAAACATAGCCGAGGAGTATTCAACATTAAGTTATTAAATGATCATATTTTGATAAACTAGAAGTAGAATGACCAACCTTGTATCGCCAATATTCACCATACAACATCCTCTCTCCACACCAAAACTCACTTTGACATTTCTGTAATCATAGGCTTGTCGACCATCAACTCTCTGAAAATGGACAGATATTCATCATTTTATTTTAATACAATACTACTAGTGATGACACAATTGTCACCGACAATCAATTGTCGTCGAGTTTTTTCGCAGACGTCTACGACATCGATTGTTGATTTTGACAATCGTTTGTCGCTGAAGTAAGGGAGACTTCTGTGTATGAGTTTTTCGTCCAGAACAAACTGGTTTTATCTCAGACCACCTCTTCAAATGGAGACACGAGATGTCAGCTGAAACTGAAAGCTACAAATGAGAATCGAAAACAAAACAACATTATCGAGGGAATAATTGATCCCTGCCTACCTCATTTGTTAGATTCATGAAATCAAATCGAGCCAATGTACACTGACAGAATCAAACTTATTAATCTAGTAGACCTTTGGAACAGAAAAGTCAGTTACAATGGTGTCAAACAGTAAGCCTATACAATTAGTGTTATGAACCCTTGTTGCTTTAGTACCCCCATCAAATTGGACATATATGCTTTACAGTCATTAGGTTGTGTAGCTGTACTCATTTAATCCTTAGCCTTTTTGTTATTATGCTTCAAATATCTAGACAGTATGCCCTCATGTGTACCGGTATTTCATTGATATCATCAATTTAAGGCTAGAGCCACGTGATGAGTAAGAACTTGAGGATCTCCGGTAGTATTGATTAATCAATCGGCAAGGGGTTCTGATTGCGTCCGATTAATCGATTGTGGTCAGTCCGTCCGATTGTCATCACTAGTTACTACAGTGTCGATAGAGGGAGTTGCATGTACCCTTAGTACTCACAACTGCATGATAAGTGATGTATCGCTCTATAAAGACTGAACAATTTATTGATAGAACCGAAGATATAAAACTTGTTTACTGAATGTTAAGAAGACAAGAGCCGTCAGTGACGTGTGATGCTCCCCGTGGGATGTTTGTCACAGAAAAAATACTCCAGAATATGCAGAAGAGAGTTATGGTTCATACTTCTTAGCCATTGCACTTTCCCTCAATGAGATCTATTTACCTATGAAGTTTCAAATTGATATTTCTAATACTGTTGAGTTATGGCATAGACAGGAATTAGGTATGAAAAATTACAAAGGGGAATAACTAAAAAAATATGTAATGAAGAGTCATGGTTCTTGTGCACTGCACTGCCATTCGATGGGATATATTCACCTATGAAGTTTCAAATTGATATCTCAAATACTGTTGGAGTTATGGCCCGGACAAGAATTAAGTCGTTTCGGGTAATTCTGCGCATCGGGTAATTCTGCGCACCTTAAATTTCTATTTTTTACAGACTTTGCTGGGTCGTTTTCCTTCGGTCATCAAGTGTTTTTGTACATGAGTGTTACTTATGTAAAGTTTTATAATCACATCAACGAAATCGGAAAAGTATTTTTCTTCGGTTAGTTCTAGCCTAAAACTCAGATCCGACGTGGTTTGTGAAACATAGTGGAGCATACCGTGAAGCAAACGCAGGGTCTAACATTAGCACTAGTTCTACTAGTAAAACTCAGATACTCGCGGTATGAATATGCTCCTATACTGAGTTTTATAGCTCTATTAATAGCTCTCCATAGCAAAGTGTAATTTGCAAACTAAACCACCTATTCTGTATTTAACAGCTAACATGGTCATAGTAACGCTTATTTCATTCATAAACTACAAAAACATCATTAAATATACCTTTACACAACCAATATTAGATAAAACGTTTTTCTGACAGCCGCCGTGAATCAATTTCAGTTGACCCCATTTTGGTTATCTACTGTAGACGCACGTGTCTTAGACGAAATAATTAACCTGTACAGAGTAGTCGTTCTTGATTATCGTTCCGGATTTTATGTTCCGGATACCGGGTTTTAGCCACTTTTTTCGTCTAATAAAAATTCGCCATATTGTTGTTTGTCAACATTCTGGAAATTTCAGTAATTTGGCAGTGGAAGTGAAACTGGATTAATTTGTGCATCAGTGAGGTTAGTGTTCTTGCAAATATTGGTATTGAACGATAGGAAAGGTATTTATGAAGGCATGTGTGGTGTGCTTTAACTGTATATTGAATTTAAATGCTCTAAATCGGTCACCAAACAGCGACAAAGAATCGTGTCGCAAAAAGCTAAGCACATCTAAGAGCGTCTTTTTAGCACCTAGATTGTGAAACATAGTGTAGCATACCGTGAAGCAATCGCAGGGTCTATCATTAGCACTAACATTAGCACTTGTCTTCGGTCTAAAACTCCTGACCAAAATTAATCAGATAGGGAATAAACTCAAATTTACTCCTTCAAGAGATTTTTTTCACATTGATTATGGCCACGGTCTTAATTTATTATAATTCTTATATTTTCTGAACAAGAGTGTAGTGAACAAACGTCATTGTAATTTGTATCCGAAATTAGCTGTCCGAACAGATAAAACTATGCAAATTAAAAACCCGATTTAAACACACCCTTTTTTGAGATATTGCTTTCTTGATGAATTCTCTCTCACAGTTCGATAACGGAGTTTCCCTCATCTTTAATTGAAGAAATGTTTAAGTGTTTAAAAAAAGATAAATAAAAACACGTTTTTGTGAAAAGTCTGGATCGATCAGAAGCTCTAATTTAGCGGTTGTTTAATAAGCGTTTTGGAGACCATACATTCGGGTTTGTTTTGATATTTTCGGCAAACAAGCGCATGCGCGTTGACGGATATTACGGATTGGACGGACTTTACACAACAACCACTTCTTTGAGCATGCGCGACAGAACTTCCGGGCCTATCCGAATAGCTGCAACAACAAGCTACAATTTCGTAGACTTATGGCAAATATAGCGGACGCTCGAATTCGCAGAGAATTCAAGGAGGTCATTAAAAGTGAAGAGGCAAGTTACTGTAGTTGTTCGTGCTAAATACGATCGTTGTGATTCGTAAACATCTAGGCCTAGGGTCATGGTGAAACTTTTCGCGACTCAGTCTCACAACACAAGTCAACAGTGTCAGAAATTAGAAAGTTGTTGCTAAAAAGTTTTACGTAGTTTTAAAAGATTATGGTACATGGCGTCTAAGATGAGAAGCAACCATTTAGAATATCAATTCAAGTATGATAAGCTAATTTGGAAGAATGCCCAGTGGCAGTGTGTAGAAACGCACAACCCCACAAACCATTTTGCTAAGCCAGTTTGGATGACAAAATAGTAGTGTACGGGGTCAATGTGTGTTATATAAACCATAAAATGTCAAGCACATGTTCATATGTAGCATACTTTCAAAATGTTACTCGTCGGGTATTTGTATAGCCGATGTTACAGTTGCAGTAGTGCCTTGATCAGTCACTCAGTTGCATCCACGCCCCCACCTAGTGACCTACGGGGTATGCGGCTATTTCGTAGCCAAGCTTAATCGTAACCGTCCATTTTCAGCTATTTTATAACCATATATCGGCTGATTCCTAACCTATCTAAAATAGCTTGAATTACAATTTGCTATTCATTCCGTAAATATTAACGAAATTATTAATACATTTCGAGTATCAGACTTTTTTAGCAACTTTAAATCACATTTCTACAATAATATAAGCCACATATATCATAAAATTATATTAAATCGGCCGTTATGAGTTCGTCGATACTTTTTTGGTTACAATGAAGCCTGGTTACGGTTACACAAATGACCTGTATTCCCTACGGGTATGGGCAGGGATTTTTACTTTTGCAGTCTTTGACGTAAATGGGTTGCCCGATGTCCGTGACAAGTCATTTTCCCGTCGGACAACCTCGTTCTAAATGAACAATGTCCGCCCGGACAAGGTTGAAAATTTAGGAAAGAAAGAAAATCTAATCCTCATAAACCGTCGATAACACAAAAATTTATCCAAAACTCCAAAATAGTAGCATTAAAATGGATTTTAGATCATTTAATTAAGTAATTTCGCGTCCCCGAGACGGTGCATATGTAATTTCTTCTCTCAACCGGTGCGCAAGTAGATTTTTGCGTCGTGATTTTGACTTCGAAAACAATTGAAGGTCGTTACTTTTTAAAGTTTTTTCGTCCGTTTTAGTATGAAATGAGTATGTTATTAACCAAACCTGACAGATTTAGAACTAGAAATAACGTAAATATATGCCACATTACTCTTGATTGTACCATGCGAGGTAGAAATTTCACAAATTGTAATTTGTTGTTGTTCTAACTTCTATGACTTGTTATTAAATGACAAGTTCTTTCAATCATCATGTCAAGAAAAACGTCCCTTTTGTGATATCATATTATCCAGTTTTACTTTCTTGTAAGAGAGCCATATTTTACGTTTTGATGATGATGGTTAACAGTAAGACAGTGGTGTAGATTGATTTAAAACATTGAAAACCTTGTTAAAGGAATATGTCAGTATTGGTTCAAAACATATTTTATTTATTTAGCTGAACTGAGTGTAACAAGTTCAATAAATCATGAGTGAGCCTAAACGTTCAGCTTTTATTGCCTTAAAGCATGTTGATGGTGCCAGGCCAATAAAAGTCACTACTATTATGTCGGACAATGTGAAGCTTAGGGGGACAAGGTTGAATTTTAGGTGGATTGTCCCCCAGGACAAGGTGCCAAAAAAAGTTACGTCGAAGACTGCTTTTGGATTCTAAATATTGTCCCCGGCGATAGGTTCTTAGACAAAATCCTCCACCTTTCCCTGGCAGTGCGGGGAGAGATGGAATGTAAAAACACAACCATTTCCCTGGCTAGCCACCAACCATACCTGTGGTTAGGGGAGGGGACAATGGTTGCATCTAACTGATGCATAGGCCGAAAAGAACTAATTTATAAATACTGTAAATGCTATTAAAATGGTGACATATTACATGTAAATCTCCAGGGCTTACCAATCATTGACAAATCACCAATTTGGCAAAACCTTTTGTTAAATTTTTACACATGGTCTAAAGACTCTAAAACACCACTGTGTATGGTTACTATGGTATATTGATAGCTCCATGTTTACACAAATTGCGACAGGGTACAACATGATATTTTTGTCTACTGATTTAAGTCTTTGATAGGACTGCATCAATCCATTCACATCTCCCAATTTTATGCAATTTCTTCCAGTTGTGTGGAACAAAGAATTCGGGTGCGATATCCAAGCTCTTTCATAATAATTTCTTGGTTTATTTAATGTGCCTGACACTAAAGCCACTAATACATAAAGTCATTCTATAAGAGATTACCTATGAGTTTCTTAACAATTCTTAGATGAGTCAACTTGAGTGGGACAAACTGAAAAGCAGTTCAGAAATGACTGCACGAGTTCCCTACTAGGCAAGGTTTGTACCAGCGACCTCTAAGTCTTTAAGCTCGAGCATTACCCACTCAACACTTGTGCTGCCTTTCAGTGATAATCAATACAATATATTCTTCAGTTACATGTAGTTGCCAATTTTTGGAACAGTTGTTTGATGAACTTCAGCTTTTATTGCAGGTTGCAAAATGTCACATCAAAGTGGAAATGAAGGACGACAATTGTTCACATTTAACAGGAGAAATAGTTGGTCCACCAGATACAGCATATGACAATGGGAGATTCCAACTGGAAATAATTATACCCGAAACATACCCATTCAATCCACCAAAGGTACAATAACCTGTAAATTCTAATCATAGAACATTATAATGATAAATCTGTAGTTCGGTACCTTACAATACAAACACTCTTTAAAGCCATAAGCTGATATTATATTTTGGATATGTACTACAACTTGCAGCAATAAGCATAAAAGCGATCAGAACTCCTTGTTGAAAGGTGACTAATTTTCCAATATTTCTGCTCCTCAAACTAATTTCATCCTTCGTTCATGAATATAGATGTTTGCTTAAAAACATATGTTTTGTTACATTTCAGGTAAAATTCACAACAAAAATTTGGCATCCCAACATCAGTAGTGTTACAGGGGCCATTTGTTTAGATATTCTAAAGGATCAGTGGTGAGTTGATCTTGTCATTCTTATCATCTATAAATTATAATGCTTGTTATAATGAAACCCATATAATTTACTCCTCAGACTTGAGAAGGTTTTTAAGTGAATATGTGTCAGGACTTTTTTACCAAAATTGTGAAGAAGCCCTAGCCTGTAAGATTTGTGAAACGTAAAGCGCGATTTTTCTTCAAATTGTGAAGTGGAATTCAAGCATAGTTTTTCTTTTGAATTGCGAAAGAGGAAGCACAATATTGACTTTAATAAATTTGTGAATAGCAATTTACAAGTAATATTTCCTTTTATTTTGTAAAGAAAATCACTTCAATTGTGATCACTCAAAGTTTGTCCTTTCATTTTCAACAATCTGTTACAATTCTTGAGGTAATCACTTAACCTTTAGTAAGCCTGGTCTACGTACCATTACAGGGCTGCAGCTATGACGTTGAGGACCGTTCTATTATCATTACAAGCATTGTTAGCAGCAGCAGAACCAGATGATCCACAAGATGCTGTTGTGGCTAAACAATATAAAGAACACCCAGACATATTTTTCCAGACTGCTCGACATTGGACGAGTGTATATGCCGGTGGTAAGTTTATATACATTATGATCATAATACAGGATCTATCATGATTCATGAGTTGTCAATTGATAGAAACTTGTAATAAACCGGTTCAGGAAATTTGCATGTTCTTAGATCCAATCCTTGTTTAGATAAGTGTCAAGTATATTGAATGACAGATGAAATGTGCAATGGTAGTAGTACTCTTCTTACTTCACTGAAACCTTATTGTCGGTTCAGTGTAAGTGTTGCACATTGAATATAAAGTTATAAACATTCATGCAAAAATCAGGGGACTGGGTTTCGTGCCCCTACCCCCTCATGGAATGTTTACAAAAAAGTTATTTTGAATATATTCACTTGAGTTTATTAAGTCTGGTCAGGTTGTCCCTCTTAGAAAATCAGCTGGTTAGATTTCCTTAGAAAATAGCTAGCCAACTGGTTTGACCCGCTAAGAAGAATGACTAGGTCTGTGTAAGGTATTTAATTTTGTTGTCTTGTTTTATTTTAGGTCCTACAAAAGAAAAAGAATTAGAATGTAAAGTAGAGAAAATAAAAATTATGGGATTTGATGAGGTATGGTATTCTATCATTCTTCTAGATTCACATGTTTTAACTAGATTTTTTAGGTCACCTGGTGACCTTCAGCAATCACACTTTGAAAGTCGTAAGTCCGCCATCTTCCACCATTTTGCTTTAGTATGCACTAGAGGTCAAACAATAGAGGTCACAATTTTGATAAAATCTATTTGAAATTTGGTGTTATTGTTAATGATCATTCAAAAATCTTAGTCCGAAATTGTAAGTGACCTGCTTGCAGTACTACGACAAGTGAGTGACCAAGTGCACTTTGGGTTGCCTTTTCCATTCCGTCATAGATGTATGAAATGTGTATAAAACTGAGGAGCATTGTAATATCCAGGTATTGGGGTTGCTAACATGTTTTAAAAACTGAACCAAATGATTTACTATTGGTGAATTTGATGACTCACTGGAAGGACAATGAGCTGTGACACATGGATTCCATATGAATGAAAATGGGGGGACTGATTTTGACTTGCCCTTCATTCTGTCTATATGGAATTGCTGTTAGTTGTATGACTAACCTGACAAGTAGTATAGCTACAGCCACCCAACTTCAAAGGAATAAAAGTCAGCATCTGTAGTTGTTCAGATTCAGATTCATCCAGTATTGGCAGAGTAAGGATTCATATGCAGTCTTCGAATTTGGCCACTAGCCCGAAGCCTGAGGCTAGTAAAAACTGGGCCAGGCTAGTTATTGTCTCTAGGTGACTAGTCCGAAAGTCTAGTGAAAATTTAAAATAATTTTAATAATTTAATGGTCTGACAAGTAAATTTCTTCTCAGGCTAGTAAGTTTTGGCTTGTTGGTAGCCCGACTGGCTAGTACTTTATCGTGAAGACTGCATATGCAAGTATTTCTAATACTAGGAGCCTGCTGCCTAAGCAATGCACTATGGAGCTTCAAAAACATGCTATGAAGTGAAAAAATATGTGCTCCCGGTGAGCGTATGCTGCTCAGCAAAGATCTACCGAAGTGGTATGTTACTTAAGAAAAAAAGTTTGGTAGCTCTCACCAAGCAAAGCACTGAAAACAGTATGGTATCAGTGTGCACTGATTGCTACTAACATGTTGTTGCATAGACATATCAAAGCGCTACCAAAAAGCCCAAGATACCAGTATGTATGTTTAACCTGTCAGTGTGAGTAATACCTGTATACCTGTCTCATTGTTCACGTCTTTTTTTATTTCAGCACAGAGCAAGGGTGGCTTTATCATCGGCAAATTGGGAATTGGAGAAAGCAATGGAAAATCTAATTAGTTCTTAACCCTGTGATAACTATAGTCTTCAAATGGTATACTAGTGGAATGAATCATGCTTGATATACTCCGACTATTCTATTCTTGACGGTAACCCAGTGAATCAAGTCGATAAATGTAGTGATTCAATGATGAATGTCTACACTCTAATTGTGTTGTTGAAGATCATTTATACTTATTCCTGGAGATTCAGTGTCATACCTCTAAAAGTGGCAAACAAAAAATGAAAGTGCTTCAGCTCGGCTGTACTAAATGTGTTACTGATTGATTGATGATTCTTTGAACACTTTTTGCTACATTTTTACAACATAATTCTACTGACATTGAAGTGATGTATGTGTCTACATGAACCTGACTAAGTGTCATTTGTATATGTGCAGTTTATACCATCCTTATTGTCTTAATAAGAGACGTATGTTTTGTTAGTACGGATTGTGTCTTGTGTTTTAAGGACCTCAGTAAGGGACTGATGTCTGTTCTATTGGTTACTCAGTAACTGATATTAGTTGGGGGTATGGGCTGATGTTTGGGGTATACTGGTAGTTATGTTAAGCACTGTAAAATCAGAAAGAAAGAAAGAGTAAAATCTTGTGCCTGATAAATGATTAACGTTTGCATACATAATAAATAAGTTCACAAACATATATGCTTATAAACTTAAATAATGACAGTAAAATGCATGATAAAGTAACTTTTTTCTGAATTTCAAAATTTCTGGAAATTAAACCTTCAAAATTCAGGAAAATTTAGCATTGCAAACTACTTCTGAACATACAGAGCCTATAAATTATCCTTGTTAAGAATAACAAATTGAGAACATTTTAATCATGATAATATATGATTTTACAGTACTTGGTTATTGACTGCATATTCTGACTACGTATATCATACTCAAAAGTTATTAGCCAAGCTCAAAGTTATGAAGTTTGAAGTTGTATTACTGACTTGAATTTTGTTAACTCCATGATTGACCGGTGTCCAGTGTAAATGTCACTATGCCTCATTATTTGTTAAATCAAACCATTATATAGCTAATATACTTAGAATTTATAAAAAGAATTAAAGAAACAGCTCTTCAGTCGTGGTCCTGTCACTTGGCAATTTAAGGGATCAAAGCGTCAGTTAAAGGGCTGTCTGAAACCCCAGTTTGATACATTTGATTATGCAACTGAGTGCTATAATCTATTTCTAAATATAACTCAACAAATGGTCAACTGCATCATTGACTCTTGGTTGGTGACTTTCAATAGACAGCTGAAGGAAAGGGGATAACTTAAATGTTCATTTTTTACTTCAATTTATTTTATTCATATAACATTTATTGATCACTTAAATTGTAAGAAGTTCTGATTTTTTATCTTTTGCCATATTTTCCTGCTTGTCCAAAATGTAATGGTGTCTCAATATGAACATTGTCATTAATTTCTTATTTCAACATTAAATATTTATAAATTACAGTATAGAGCAACAAAATTTCATTTTCAACGTGGACCCAAAAAGTAACAGAATTTGCAATATACCAAAATGATTTAGACAGTCTGGAGATTATCAGAATGCCAGCATAAATTGCATTTTTTAAGGAAGGGCTCTAAAATCCAAGCTGTCCCAAACTTTTCGTAAATTTGATATCGCCTTAATCCTTTTGGCTTAGCTTAGCTACTAAATAACACATTGCTTCCTGACATTTAATCAAATAAATGAGAAATGAATTACCTGTGGGTAGAATGAATGATTTTGATTATTGGTATCTATGTACTGTGATAGTTTCGGTATTGTAATATTTGTCACAACTATTATGTTAAACATGAGTACATAGTGTTAACTATTTCTGTTTACTATAGATTCAACATGTAGTGGTAAAAGGATTCAGGCATGTGCCTGAACTCAGGTTATTGAGGGTACTAAAAAGTTTTTTGTTCTTTATTTTCCGCTTATCAAGTGTTTATTTTGGAGGATTTTGAAAATCATCGTGCACAATTTTGTCTGGCATGAAGATTGGCCACCAGATAAATCCCTCTCATGTATACACTCCTGGTTTACATTTGCCGAGGTACAGGGCTTCAGCTAGCTTCTGAATCTGAAGGGTTGTTCTTAAACTTCTGTCTAATATTTACTATTTAATACTAATACTAATTAATAGACAAAATACCCATGGGTTTAAGAAAAAATGACCCTTCCAACCAAAACCTTGAAAGGTCAAAATGTGGCTTTTCAACAATTTCAATGGTCCATCTCCTATGCAGGGTTTTTCCAGTATTTTGGGAACATGACCCATACCCTTGAGATTGGGATTTTTAGCAGCATTTTGTCCAATTTGGGAAAAGTACTATTTTAATTCCAAAGCCTAAAAAGCTGATAGGTGTACAATAACTTGAATTTTATGTGTAATTTGCTGTAATTAAGTGTTATTCATGTTCAAGTTCAGTTGTGCTGGCAGTTTTTACTGGAAAAATACCCCCCCCCCCCCCAATTTCTTTTTTAACTTTGAATTGGGAATTTTTGGCTTGAAATTGGGAAAAAAGATATGATTTTCAATTGGGAACATAGCCCATATTTGGCTATAAAATCACCCGAAAAAAAAACCTGCTATGCCTAAGTCAAATAGAACTTTAGAAGTTTATTGTCTCTCGAGGAAAGTGTACAGTCGAGTTAGGATAAAAATACAGTGACACAGTGGAAAAATTCACTAGAACGGTGTAAAAACAAGTATAAAGGCTTATGGCAACAGTTCAATACCAAAATAAACTCTACCAATTTAAGCAATGGTTTTAATCTTTTGGGTGCACATAAACGATGACGTCACTTTCAATATATCCTAACTGGACTATACTAATGTTTCTGTTTGTTGATATATATAATATTCAAACTATTTGAACCATTTAAAAAACTGTGAAAACTTTTGAAATAGCTGGGATTAAGTTCAGGAATATGCCAAAAAGAATTGGTTTTTGTGATAGCTTTATTTTTGCAGATTTTAAATCTTGGAAGAGATAATATTTTATGATTTAAATGCTGTAATAGCACATGCATTATGCGAATATTTACCCCATATAAAGAAAGATTTCACATTACTGTGTGTATTCCTATTGATTGTCATTGTAATCACATGTACATGGGTGAAATTTTTCAGGCATATGCCTGAACTTCAGTTTATTTAGTAAACCAAGATGTCTGTTTTTCTTTATTTTCCCTATATAAATTGTCAATTTTTGAGAATTTCAGGTTTTTCAAACTTTCACCCATGCATGTATGTTATGGTGCAGTCACTCTACAATGCACAACAGCATAAAGTAAAGTTGTTCATTATAGTGTCACCCCTTTTGAAAGGATTCAAGGACACCATAATCACTAGGCCACCGTCACAGTATATTCAAAATATACAATAATTTTGGCAAATACGCTGATGCATGTCAAGTAAGTTAGGGCTATGTTTTACAGAAGAGCATGAGGAATAATGCTGTCATTGACTCATACACCGATACTGGCTGAAATCAGTACACAATTGGTGCAATGTACACTTAATTGTATAATTATAATGTTGCATATAAGTTACACATATGTTGTCAAAGCTAGAGATATGCTCCGAACATTCAGAAATACGCCTGTGTTTGTTACATGTACATGTGTGTATATGCCACAGACAAGTAAAAGAAATCTGTAACCCATATGCCATTAATCTTAAGAGCATATTTCTGCATGAGTTTGAAGGTCTCGAACCTATGCATAGTATTCTGGACGAACTTTCATATATTTGGTATAGTATATTTTGTTGTTTGACCTTGTAGTGTGACTTCACCATAATATAACACTCGTCATACATTGTTATGTTGTTTGTCTTAAATTCACCTCATACTGTGTAAGGAGGCTGAGTCGTGTTTCACTGCTACACTTTGATATCGTTGTATCATCACCGAAATTGAGAGCACAAATAACTAAACAAACTGACAAAAGATGTTTTCTGGAATTAACAACATTTCGGGTTTCCTCCAATTTACTTTAGGTACAAATCAAGTTGACCCTAGTCCTTTACAAATGCTGTTGTGATTTGAATAAGCATCGCCAAGTTTTTTTGTCCTTTATAGAACGAACGCCAGTAAGTAAGTAGTTTATTCTTTTATGAATATGTATTGTCGAAACGTGACATAACTGTGGTAAGTACTGCATGATTAATTCGGGGAAACACAGATTGCATTGAATTTTGAAGTTAACCTACTGCTAGCATTCTTATTTTGTAGATACAAATGTACAAATTTAAATTAATTTTGTTAAAAAGCTGTTCTGTAGAGTTATGCTAATAGTTGGTTGATGAATTTCTATTTTCAAATGAAATATGGAAAGCAAACCATAACATTGTATCTGATTTTATTTTGTGTTTTTTTTTAGTTCATTCATAAAAATCATCCCCCAATCAATAAAGACAATATTAAACTCTTGGTAAATTATTTAATCCTGCCTATACAATTTCCTATTATCTTGGCATAGCCACTGGATACTTTGTTCCGCCTGTTACCCCTCCCTGAGCATAAGCTGCTGATAAGGGTTTTCTTGGTACAAGCCACTGAATACATCTTTGTTCTATAGTTTTTGACTGCATCAAGCTGTAATGTTTATTATTCAAATAAATAAAAATAATCTATATAACCTGTTGATTTGTCATATTGATCCCTTTAAAGAGACATTCTCCCCATCTAGCATAGAAATCTACTGGCACTTTAATGAGCTGAATGGATGAAAAACTGCCCTTCATTTTAAGCTTTAATAAATAAAATGTGTGGAATAATGTCACAAAATATATATTCAAATTATGAATAAAAATTTATTAATACTGCCAGTGAATTATTAGAGACATGTGGACAAAGGGAAACAACTCATTTAAATTGCAAACCAATTTAGCAATTTGGTTCATTTACAAATATATTTTTATTCTTTTCTCAGTAACTGTTGGGAGCTTTGACAGAAATGTTTAAGGATTTAGCATTGATAATTCTTATTTAATGTCTTATAGCTTTAAATTAATGGTACTAAGAAATTGTTGGGAATGCCTCTTTAATGACTTGTCAATGGAAATAATTAACTCATGCTGTCTGGTTGTAACACATTAACGCAGTGCACAACATTATTATTGTTCTTCTATTCTTGTTGAAATGCTAAGTCATCTGGCCAGTATAACATTATTGGTTGATCATCATTCTGGTCTTTCTTGAAAACCAGAACAGGAGGATTTATTTTCACCAAGATGGTAATTATATTTGTCCTCCGGGTCTTAATTTGAAATATTTTCCTTTGAAACAATTGATTAGCCTTTAAATAGTTCTGACTAGGTTATGGTCATGAGAAGTTTGAGCTACTGTAAAATCATTTATTTTTGTTGGGAAGAATTTTCATGGTTTTGGTAAAAAAGACAATTTCATTGGGACTTGAATTCGTGGATTTCGCATTTCAGTTTATAAATCAAGGATCAATAAATGTTCGTTGGGATTAAAGTTTGTGGTTGAGGTGAACCACGAAATCCACGAAATTAATCCCCCACAAAATTTCATGATTTTACAGTATAGAACATTGTCACAGAATTTTGGTGTAGTGATGTGTGATAATGACATCTGAAAGAGGCGTTTATGTTTCAGGATGGGCGTTATGCCTTAGTAGGGCCCCTAAATTCTGGATAATTGTACATATTATCGGAATAATATGTAAATACATTTTGTACTTTCTCACCATTTTCTGCAGATCCAATTTATCCATCATCCACATAATGAAATGATAATTCTGCATGATTCTTTCTTGTTTGTGTATGTATCTGTTTAAAACTAGAAAAATATACTGGTATTTATGCTTATATTTGTGTTCTTGTTATTTTTATGGTACAGTAGATCTTTGGTGTTTGTTTTGCTTCCAAACCTCGAACAGGTTCTTTGGTCTCAACTAGTGTATAGTAGATACCACTGGAACTATAATGTCTTGGTCTGAAGGCAGTTCAATGTATCAAACTTATACCTCTACAATTGATCAGACTGGAATTGTGAAGGACATATAATTCGCTGGCTTAGAACCAGAAGGTCGTAAGTACCAAATCGAAATATTGAGAAAACAAGAGAAAACTGTCTGTTATTTACTCTTTACCTATGGGAAAACACGTTTTTAAACTTCATTTTGGTCAACATGACAATTACAGATTTTCAAGAAAATAGGCTTTTAAGAAGCGCCTTGTGAAGCAGATTTCAAATATGTACGAGTCTTATAAGGTCGTAAGTAGGAGTTACGACCTTCTGGTTCTAAGCCATCGAATTGTAATTAATGACAATTGAATAGTACATGTTGGTACTATATTGGTTTCGTTGCCAAAAAGTTCCATTTGGTTATTTATATACATATGTGGTAATTTTCTTTGAGGATTGGACATCATGTCGAGGCAGGTCATACGGATACATGAAAAAATGCCAAAATGTCCTCCTTATGTGGAGAATTTGTGGAAGGGTAACAGCAATATTTCTTGCAATAAAATGAGTGAGAAAAACAAAAGTAGTACAGATGTTGCTGGTTTCTTGTGGAAGGATCTGTTTGTTTGCAACCATCATTCTGCATGGTCTGTATTTTCAGGTTTTACCCTGCCAGATTGGTCCAATGACCTCTGACTTCAAGGGAATAACCCATATTATATTGTAATAAAATGAGATAAAAAACAAAGAACAAGCAGTCAAGACCACACTTTATTAACAATATGTATTTTTACAATCGTGAAAGTTAATGAAACAAAAATCTACAGAATGTCTTAAATTGCACAAATACACGCATCATAATGCGACAATTTTGCAAGAGCGACATCATATTTAGTCACCATTTCATCCATTCAAATACTAAATGTGTTATACAGATGATGAACAGAGGACTTCATCTAGTTGTTTACGACATATATTTATAGACTTTAACTGTACCATTGGTATCTCCAATCCACAGGAACCCTTCACTGTCTACAGCTACAGACCATGGCTCACCTAAACCATCTTCCGCCGTCAACAACAGTTTCGTGAAGTTTCCATCCTTATCTAGAAGATGTATAGCTCTGTTGTGGGAATCAGCTATAAGAATTTGGCTGTATTTGTCAGTAGCCAGTGCATTTGGCACGAATGCCTCTTTCAGCTCGATGGTTTTCGGGCCGAAATATCGCCACTTCATTTTACCATCGGCTGTCAACGCAACAACATGATCGTTCTGTTTTGCCCATTCAGAAATGATGATGTCTTTGTTCGCGTTGACTGCAATACGTATTGGTCGAGTGAACAGATTCATATGCCTTTCTTTGTCGAACTTTTCTACCCTGCCGAAATTGTTAACTCTTAGTATGGCACCTTTGGATTCAGGCCCTCTGATTGATTCACCAAGTTTTTCCATTGCGCATGCCAAAACATCACCCTGTTCGGTTTGTGATATACCTGCAGGATACATGGGAAGGTTGGCAAAGTCGCTGATCTGTCCATTTTTGGTCATTCTGCGAATTTTTCTTTGTGATGGAAATGACATCATAACAGAATCATCGGAAGCTACAAATAGATCCCCGACTTCAAAACCGGCTTTAACGTGGTCCCTGCATCGTCCATTCTTTTCGTACAGGAAGATATGTTCCGAGAGGCTGTTGCAAATCCATGCATTGCCATCTTTTGTGGGTGCAATGGATATGATTGCCTTTCCTCCAAGGATTGTGAACGAGCTCAGTTCTTTGACAATGAGTGTCATTGCAGGTCCTATCTGGCGTGGTATAGATATAGACACACTAGCGGCAACATCAGATGTCCAGTTTCCATAACAACTCCATATGTCTGTAGAAGGAATAGGACCTGGTCGAAATTTGAATTCAATGAAATCTACTGATTCTGCAGGTATCTCCTTCGGCAAATTATCTACTCTGTTCTTGATATTAACAGAGTTCTCTATTACATCATGATCGCTACCAACACTCATAAAGGATTCAGCGGCGAGTATGATTGATTCCATAGATGCGTGTACAACTTCCGTTGCCTTTATGTTACGTTGCAAAGTGTTTTCCATTTCTTTATTCTTCTGCTTAAGTTCAGAGATCATCTCAGCTGCCATTCTTTCTATTTCATCATGGAACTTCTTTGTCTGTGCCTTTATATCTTTTGTTGTTTCTTGTGTATTCTTCCCGAGACTTTTCATCATCGTGTTCAATGTTTTTACATGTGCTGTTATCTTTGGAAGAAATTCGCGTGCATGGCGTGTGGACTTTCCAATTTCCCGCTTACGAGATTCAGCCACCTCATTAATTTCCATAGTTTGGTGGACAGTGTGGGACATGGTCTTACAATCTCGACAGATGATCTTGGCACAAGGTACACAATAGAAACGAAGCTCTTCTTGTATATGCTGGTCACAATATTGCTTCTGTTGAATTTTAGGTTTGGACTTTGCGTTGTCACCTGTTGACGAAACAAATCATACATGTTTATTGTGTATGTACACTTCAACAAACTTACATGTAGAAACTAATACTTTTACGGGAACAATGATTCTCGAATAGGAATGATCTACATGTATTAGCACCAGCATGTGGCTGCCGCATCTACAGAACTTTTGAACATTATACTTCGCTCAATTCAGAAATCCCTAGTTTTACACCAAAGTTGTGTCTGTGAAACTATATTTTTTTATCTAATTAGTTATACCTTAAAATGTGTAATAGCTCCTTAGTAATGATTACCAAAAAAAAAAAATACTCCTAGGTAGTTCTAGTTACATACATAATGGTATTCTTTTCAACGGTACGAGCTGCGTCACTCATTTCATGTTGAATTTGTAAGTAAAACTGGAAGCACAGATCACTCAATTGGTAACGAAGTTTACATTAGTACATCAATACGTGGGTGGATTCTTCTCAAAGTCTCGCTCGCAGAAAAAAAACAAGTTCACTTACATGTGTAAATGTAATAATCATTTATTTTGGCGTATTTCGTAAGTGTTGCAGTGAAAGTCATTGTTCAGAATATACAATGGGATGCGTATTGTGTTAGTTGATAGCATTGCTTATTATACTAGTAGTTTGCATTGTTTTGCCGAAAAAAGTCTTTGATTTGATTTTGGTTGGGTTTCCAGGTGTACCAAAACATACATGTATATGTATAGGTTAACCATATGGGGCCGATCAGGAAAACTAATTTTGGCGACACGTGGTATTTACATCTATGATGAAAATATGGCACATGAAATTAGATGCTCTGCTAGAGTTCTTGGAGAGCAATTGTGAAAGATCGGGTATTTCCGTTTGTTTCCGGTAAATTTACGTAGGGAAGAGAAAAGTACAAAAGTGTACAAATTGTTAGTATTTACTATTTAGTATTTACCTATAGGTGCTGTACGGTGGACTCGTGTTGCCTTCATCTTGCTGTGGTAAGATAGACAACTCGTGCACATATTCTCATCACAATCTAAACATCTCTCTACAGCACGATTACCCGCATCACATATATCACATGGTGGAGCTTTATCAAAGTTCTCGGCTGCTGCCAGATACATATTGGCTGGAAGTGCCTACAAGAGTTTGGTGTATAAAAGGTACATGTAAGTCTTATTAGCGTTTCAAAAGCAACCGCTCAAAAGGTTACAGCAAATGCAGAGATTTGCTTAAAACAGACGGTTCAGAACTTCAGGCTGAATTTATTAATACTGTAAAACCATGGATTTTCGAGGTGGAGTAAATTTCGTGGATGCCGTGGTTGACATGCACCACGAAATCTAATTTGTCATTGAACAATAATACCATTCAACATGTTTTAAGTGAAAGTTTCCCTCGACCGCCATATTGTTTTCTTGTTTGGTCATATCAGACGTAGGTTGTATTTAGACCAAGGACTTGCTTGGTACCAATGATGAAATAAAAATGTTACAAGTGTTTAGTTTCCATTGCTTAACGCTTTAAGGCTTGTTATACTTTTTCTCACTCGAAGTGTCAGGTCTGACGATTATAAAACAGTTTTATGCTGAGTATGGTTCCTTTATGGCTATCCAACTAATAAAAAAGTTTTAGCAACCACGAAACGTTAAACTACTGTGTGAGACATATGAAGTTTGAGAACGAAAATGAGTTGAGCATCAGAAATGTTTTGTTTTATAGCCTCGGGGGTAGAGGTGGTTTTCGCTATTGATCTTACTTGACTTAAGGATATTGCTCACCAATCAAATCACGCCATATTAAACTAATGGTCAGTAATTAATAACAAACGGTATGATATAAAGTGAATACCAACACTGGACGATTAATATAAGTGGTAGAATGTTTCACAATCGAGCTAAAATAAGTGTAAGTATTACATTTGCAATGAACAAAAATAAAAGTTAATGTCATGAATCTTCCTATGTGCCTCCGTAGCTTAGCGTAGCGGCTCGCGCGGTTGCCGCCTAATTCGGTGACCCGGGTCAAATCAGGATGGATGCACTCATATGCTTGCTATATACAACAGAAAGCCGACTGACAAATAAAGGCTATGCTTGGTATTTTTGTAATTGTAAGACTTATATTTTACCTTCACTCCTCCGTTTTTCGGGATATCAATACTTCTGCTACACAATGGACAGGGAAACTTGGTCTTGTATTTCCCCTTTTCAACATATCTCCGTAAACAATTCGTACAGAACGAATGTAAACATGATAACATCTTGGGATCGTGGAATTTATCCGTACAAATTCCACATTTTAATTCTTTCTTCGCTTCATTGTTGCGAGCTATTTGTTTCGTCTGGGCGGTGTCACCCTTACGTGCTGTATTTGACATAATGGTTGTCGTGTTGTTGTTCTATGTTCTACAACAACAAGTGCATTATTGGCATAAGTTTTAATATTTCCTACTTATTTCGTGTATTATCAAATACTGAATTTATGAATACTTTTTACGGTTACGTCAAACAACGCTTGTTACTTTTAGTAACCAACTTCCATTGTCTATTAAAATACGATATGTATGCAACTTTTTCGTAATTCGGTTCATTAATACAAATAATTACAAAAACCTAAAAAATGTTTGTCAAAATAGCAAATTTTCTTGGCGACGGATTCATTTATAATTTGCAATACATGTACATGTAATTGCAAAGTAACATACGTGTACCCCGTATAGTAAATGAAACAAACGTGCTGTACCTGGTTTTTGTTGGATATTTCCTAGATCACAAACTTCGTGAATTGGGGCATTTCTCTCTTGCTGTAGCAATTACAATATAACCACTGTCTATTTTAAAGACTACTGGTCGGTATATACATGTAATTCGTTTGTTTTATAAAATAGTTCTACATATTTATTGACGAATGAATTGTGAAAAGTCATAGCTACGACAATGGAAAGTTACTGACGCATTGAGTATAGTGATATATGATATAGAAGCCATGTTACTTTTGATATATTAGCAGAACATATACAATGTAATTCAAAGACTGATATCGAAGTTTTAAATAATGTCAGTATAAGTCTTAATAAAATAATAACCGAGCAAATTTGATTCAGTTGGGTAGGTAAGTATTTCAAACAGCTAGTGAAAGTAAACATCGAATAGGGAAGTTAACATAGTTTTTATTGTATATATGAAAGTTAATAAATCTTGTAATATTAAAAGACAAACCTAAATAACATGGGTAAAGTTCCTGCGTGCAGGGCTTTCGCAAATAACGGCAGGTAACTGTATCGTATTTGTTCAAATATAACGGGAAACAAGACAATCTCCAATGAATTTTCCAAAGTTTCGACTTTTATTGGTCTTTTTTTTGAAGGGAAACAAATCGTTCTGACGTATAAAGTATTTGTTGTAATTCACTACGGACCGAAAATATGTTTTAGTTGCTGTTGAGTGGTAGAAGAGACCATGGAAGCCATATCCACATTACATTCATACCAATCACCCGTGTTCTAGACAGGAACAAACTAAATGTCGACGAGTACTAGTAGCATTGTAAACTGTAAATGTGAATGCTGATATAAACTACACTAACTTTAATACATTGGTATAGCTTGCCCACATTGACATGAGTCTGACCTATTGATTAGCATAATTTAACAGTCGATATATTGTCTACGTTTATAACACCGATTGTATGTTTTCATAATCGGGGAGTATCACGAAGACGCTCGACTTGTAATTTTACACAAATCTGAAATACCGATATTGCACGATTTGCTTGCGGAAATTGATATATTCAACGCACAAATCTTGTAATATATTCCTGCATAAAGGTCAGACTCAGGTCAAAATAGGCAAGCTATACATTATGCAAAGGTAAAGAAAGGTAAAGTGTTTGTTTATTTATAGTGGTACCCCTATTGAAGGGACATGGGATGGTATTCACAAAAACATCTTAAGGGAAACTTGGAATTTTCTCAAAATCTTACTACTTTCTTAAGTGTATCAGCTCAACAGGAAACCAAATATTATCAACATTGTTTTGAAGCTTTATCTAAAGCAAAACAATGATCACCAAGAAAATATGGTTTATTCTTAGTCTCTTGCAAAATATGGACAGTTCAATTTTTTTAACTTAAGTCAAACTTTTTACGTTTTCCCTTAAGATCCTTTGTGAATACCGGTCCAGAGCTATTTCACTTATGAGACACATATCTGTCGTACGCCCATTTCCTGAATTCCTAACCACAGAATAACCACAGACGATGATTACCTTTCCTACATCATGTCACATTCGAATTCGAGTCTGTCACAGGATTATTGTCATAATTTAAAGTGCAATTGTGCGAACTATTGTGATTATGTATTAGGATCAAGTAGATCTACGTCCTAGTTATGGCCCTTTGCTCGCACATATCAATATAGAATTAATATAATACAATAATACCGCAGTGTTATGACCGTTTATACTTATTAGTTTAATAAATTGTCATATATTGGCAAGTTATAGCTATACAGGATTATAAAATCAAATCAATTGTTGCTGTGTTCCGTTTTTATTGCGTTTGTAATCGTGTGGATTATAAAGTTTAGGATTAACCAAATTAGCTTTAAAATGCTCTACAACTGTTTCATTTCTGTAGTGTTTACGTGGAAATATAATACACAAGAATGGATCTTCCATCAGGTCTAGAGAGATCGTATACGTGTTCTCAAATAAACGTAAGTCATAACAATTATATACCAATTAATAAACTACATTTTTGTATACATATTAATAAATTTATACCCATCTTATCTTATATTTAAAATTACAATTTAACTGTAAATTACTCCCAAGTTTATTTGACGAAAAAATATGCACCGGAGAGAAACTGATTGGTCGGCAAATCACCGTTTTTATTTATGTGACATATGCATGTTTTTTCTCCTATGTTGTCTTTGTTATTTGTGATGTCCTAATAACTTCAGAACACTCCTTGTACATATTGATACAAAGTACAAATTACGCGTAAAATAGACAGCTACTAGTTTTATCCGAAATTGGTCCTCATTGAAGACACATTTACTACTTTTCTTTAGTTGCACCGGGTGGCTCTCGAGCAACACCGACCCACAACTTGTGCTTGTAGACCTACACGGTTTTCAGAAAAGTAACAAAGTCTCACGCCGCGACTGTTGAATAATCTGAAGTTCTTAAGCTAATATATAAAGGTATCGGAATACCCAATTGAAACAATGACTTGGTAAACAAATCAATGATCAGACAGGGGTTATATATCTACCAACGCTCCATGATCGTGTCCATGTATTAAACAAACAGATAGCGTGAAACATGATCAACACTCCAATGCTTTTAAAACAAATATACTTTAAAAAATAGATTATACGTATTGTTCAAGTGGCAGGTTTAAGTGCTTTAAATTTATTGTCAAGTTTTATTTGTGTCTCGGTCGTGTCTCGGTGTCTCAATATGTTCGTGCTACTCGGTGAATATTGATAAATTGTGATAATATACAAATATTCTTGATGGATAGAAGGCACGTTATACAACCTAAACTTTCTCTGTCGGATTATGTCTTTCTGTATCAGGTACTTTGCATTATTATTTATTTATTTATTATTATTATTATTATTATTATTCCTGTGATTGTTTCATAGAAACTTGATACTTGAAATTCTGAGAAATTTAACTGCCATACATGCATATATTTTGCATTTCCATTTAAAATTATGTATTTTCATTTTGTCATATAACGTAAAAACCTTTTTCAGTACTAGTAGTTCGTCTTATAAACATGTATATTATATAAACAGATCAAAGACGCTATTACCTTTTTTATTACGATTTATAATGTTAAGTTACAAATGTATACTAAAGACAAAACATAAATGATACCAACAGTTCCATAGCTTGACGTTCATCATGAAAAAGGAAAACCGATCGTTCTCCTCGTGAAAATGGATACCATCAGCAATGAGGTGTCGAATTTCGTTCACAATCAACCAAAACTATATCAGTATTGTTGTGCGTTTGACAGAGCCACTTGTAGTGTGTGGCCAGTTGGTTTTATCCCTGTCTAATAAGTCTACGACCGTTCCCCGCTTGTGAGGGTAGAGACAGCTGTACCAGGAATCAAAGCACGCTGCCCTTGTTCTTTTCAAATCATGAGACACGTTGGTTCTACATTCGATGCTACCTCTGTGTTTCCAACACCAATTGAGGGGGCACGTTTCTGAAATTTCCAGTAACCAGGTCAAGATTCGAACCATTGCTGGGATTGGTACTCGGGTGACAGCTAACAGATCAGTCGCTCGGTAACTCTGTATAGGTGTCTGTTTAGAGAACTATTTTTACAATTACTGAGAGGTTATATATATACTACTGTGGGGGCGGTGGCCTAGAGGTAGGGCGCGCGCTTCAGGATCGAGAGGTCCGGGTTCGATCCCCCTCTGGACCACTGGTTAATTTCTCTGAGCATGACCCACAGCTCCACTCCACCATGGTGTAAAATGGTACCTGTGAGGGCAGGGTCTATTCCTGGGCGCCGCAGATCGATGTTGGCTGCCACACCACAGGAGAGAAATAGTCTCCCCAGGGAGACACGAGTGTAGTTTCCATATGTAGCATAATGACCAGGGGAAGTTGAAATGTCAAAGGGTGCTTGAGCGGCCTAACAGCTGAAAAGAGCCCTAGAAAATTTGTAACTTAATTTTTTTTTACTGTAGGGAGGCTCAATGGCTATAAATTTTTAACTATACAATGTACGTGTATATGAACTTTTCTCAAGAATGGGCAGTTTGGAAGGTTTGTACTGTAGAAACCGATATTTGTTATTTTATTGTTTCTGGTCATATAATAAACAATTGAACATGTAATATAATAGTTACTCTAATTCATAGCTATCTAATATAATGTTCAAATATATTTCGATACGGGGGACCATTTCTGATCAATATGGAAATAATTGTACGTTATACTCGTGTATGAAAACATTATTGCAAACTAATTATGTGTGATCTATCGATTCAAAAATTAAATGTTGCCTGAACGAAGACGGTTTGTTTAAATAAAACTAAATCAATTACCGTTGAACTTGGACGGCCTATGATTGATTATATAGTTAAACTTTAATACCAAACAGGGGTCATATCAATAAAATGTTGTTATCCTGCCAAGTCCTGCTGGTGATAATAAGAAGATCTTATCCAATCAGATTTATGTATTAATAAAGCTCCATTTATTATCACGGACACTGTACGAAGTAGAATTGTATCATGTGATGGTAATTTTGTTTCTTCAAATTTGTGGCATGATATCCCACTGTTGCTCAGAAGATGAGAATTGATCGATACTCTTCACTTCAGCTTCAACAGTGCACCTTCATGATGTTATAGTCTACCCACTTTCCATTCAATGTGTGCCTCCCCCGGCGTAGCTCATTGGTTATTGCACGTGCCGCATAATCATGTAATCCGGTTTCAAATACGGACGAAGGCACACTATATTCCAGGCATATTTCAGCAGAAAGCTGACTGGCAAATAAAGGCTATGCTGGGCATTTATTATAACGCAAACGTTTAATATGTAATTAGCGTAAATGACAACTATGCCATCCATAGTTGGTTTCCATTGTGCAAAAAATATATCCCATAAAATTCTATCTCCGCCGCAACTTGTGTGGGTCCGGGAAGGGTTGTTACTGGTTATTATAATTATCGATTTTCATTTTTCAAAAATTAATGCATTCTTTGGCCAAGATATGAGGTATTTTACAACCCATACAACTCTGTATTTCAGTGGAAGAGGTCCCTCACTGATGTGGATTTAAAGCGACGTAGAGCAGAGATGCGAGAGCGGGACAGAATGCAAGTACGGATAGTGGAGAAGATAGCCAGTCCTACACTCAATTTTGAGCTGGAAAATTTTAGACTTTTTGGAAATTTAAGGAAAACAGAAACGGAAATCCATAATACTGTACCATCACATGAAAGTGAGTGAACATTAGAAAATATACCGCATTATTTCATTTAATTGCTAAGTATATGTACTACTAGCAATAACAGTAAAATTAATGAACATTCAATATACTGTAAACCTAGAAATTATTTCGCGCGATTTAAGTTCGCGGTGTTCGCGGTTAGTAAAAATCCGCGAACATGTCCAGGATAAGAAAAACGCGAAAGTTTCTCGTTTTTGAAGGAAATTGATCATTTTGGTACGACGTTTATAAGACCGTATTATAAGTGCTATTTTGTCAAAATATGGAATGTTAAGTGTATGTACTTTTTCTGAATAAAGCCTTTTATGATCACGGTACAATAATGGAAAAACATTTTTGAAAACGTATTTAACAATACACTCAATATAATTATGAACATGCGTGTAAATAGCGCTGTCTATTACCGGGTATGTCATAATACAAAAATGACTGACAGTGTCACTAAAACTGTGAAAACATTACCAGCGTAGTTTTCAATGTGTGTAAACAAATACAATAGGTAACTATCTACATAAAAAAGTGTTTGAGAGGGTTTAACGAAGGTGAGAAGTATAATTAAGAAGCAATTATTATTATTGTATGTGCATTACGGTTTCTATTTGTATTTCAGCTGTGACTGCGGAAAGGGATTGTATTGACTTTGAGAATATGAGAAGACGTCAACCCCATGCAGTACAATATAAGAACTTTTATGGTTGTATAAAAAGTGAAGCGAACAAACCGCGGACACCTAGCAGACCAACATCTGTGGCACTATCTGGAATAGAAGCTCACCCCTTACTAAGTACTCGAACCTCCTCGCAATTATCACTCAGACCACGGACATTAAGTAATTTATTACCCATACCCGCAAGGACCACATCTCGGAACAGTTTGACAGCAAGGTCCACGGATTATTGACGAGTTCTATTCACATTTCTTTTATGTAATTGGTTGTGATAATTTAGCTTAATTGTTAACTGTTGTAAACATTAGTGTGTCAACATTTAAGTGTCACTCATGTTCTGATCCTACCCTCCGCCCCCATGTTTCGTTTCCATTCTTACCGAACGACATCGAAAACTAACGAAGAATACCGAGTGCTAGATTCTAGTTCAATGTTGCCGCTCATAATACATTTATCTTTGACAGTACATTTGGTTGATTTACGAACTTATTCAAGTGACAGGATGCGATCGAAACATATAGCAGTTACGGACATGAACTATTGTTGAATTACAAGTAAGTATTGTACAGTTCGACCAGGGATACCTGACACGTTGTGTTTACAATCAAATGTTTACTTTATATATCGTCTGCAAAGATGTAGATTATCAGTATATTTCATTACCTATGGTTTGCATGAAATCGTGGCCGAGAGGATAATGGTGCAGTATTAGTAATTAAACGGTCCCGAGTTCGAACCCCGTCAGCAGAATTTTTTACGCTTATTTTTATTTTATTTTTTCCAATCGCATTCAAAGTATGTATACAGAGTGCTGCTTGAGCAAAAACACCATTGTCATTTCACTCACCTTCAAATGGCTTAATTGCATAGCCAAGAACAAGCTTAAAAAAAATTCACTTGTGAGTCTTTGAAGAATTAAGAGAAACCAACAGCAACAGCTATCCTAAACGTATTTTCAATTACACGAATTCCACAGGTTAAATTTAATTTTAATAAGGCAAAGCATTTATTTTCAAAATAAATAGCTTATCAAATCATCAAGGGTATAGGCCTATATTTCTCGTATATAAAAAGTGATGAAAAGTTTATGACTGTCATAAGCTTTGAACTTAGACCGCATGAGTGAGAGTCAAGATAAACATCCACAGAACCATGCATTGCTTGAAATATATGAATAGGTATGGACATACTTCAATATAGTATGATCCTCGGTCTTTTTGGGGATATACCCTTCTTATTGTTAGATTGTTTACAAAATGACGTCACTGTCAACAATCGTTGGTCGGATAGTAGCATGAGCATGTATAAACATAATATGCAAGCCCTCATTGTGTAATAAAGGACTAGAAAGAAGGGGTGAAGGGTGGAAGGAAGGAAGGAAGGAAAGAAGGATGGAGGGAAGGATGGAAGGAAGGGAGAATGGAAGGAAGGGAGGAAGGGATGAATGAATGAAGGAAGGAAGGAAGGAGGGAAGGAATGGGTTACCGACGCTACATGTACGAGTATAAGTGTTGTACGGAGATTGTGAGGGAAATGTTACTCCTCACACATGTACACAACCAATATTAAAATGAACAATTAAAAATATAACGTACCGATACATGTATAGACGAATTGTGCTAAAATAAATATGTTTGTTTATTTTCGTTCTTGATTATACATGGTGTTATTATCTTTGAAAGTTGGAATGTATTCAGTTGTCAGGCTTATTCAGGATGCTGTCATCTATTCGGACGCATCTATTCCAGATTTGAACATTGTATATCGTCGGCCTCACGGGCAAACGACGTAAAGTTCTACATTTTTCAGTCTCTCTTATTCATACACACTGAATCCTTAAACACATCAGAAAATACTAGGGATGGCAACAAGTACACGCGAGTACTTCAAAACATGTGTATGCTTACCTCTAAACTACTGTCATAGTGGCCTCAAAACAATCGACCAAGTGGAGTTGCCAGCAACTGAAGAAACTGCAAGTCTTTGTTTGTCATTGTAAGCCAATGATTCTAGGTATCAGTTTCTTGGTTTTACAACATTAATTGAAGTAATAAATTATGAAGTAAATGTCTTCTTCTTCCAAATAATGTGCAGGGCCAACTTTTAATTAAGAGACAGAGGTGAGATACAAGGAAACCGTTCCAAGACATCACACAATTATGAACAACTTATTTACATTGTCTTAATTTATGTTCAGATCGCATAAAAGAAGTATTATATGACCAATTCAACAAAAGGGCGTTTTTTCAAAATGCATCACTGATGTTGTTATGTTTCCATGATTCTTTTAATCGAGAGGACGGGTAATTAATAGTTGGAGTCTAAGCTCAAATGAAGCTGGTGGATAAACATCATGTTAAATAATGTAATGGCCATTGCGCGTTGTTGAGTCGTCTTTCCAGCTTTTGAATATCTCAGTGAGGCGGGTAAGGTAAGTTTTCGCATGCGCAATAATTTGGCATTACTTTCCAGACGAACTTATGTGACTGTGAAGCCGTTGTCATTGTTGTAGAAGGTTTATTTTAAATAATGTTCCTATGCTAGCCTATACATGTAATATGGCCGTGTGCAAGCTCGGACGCGTAAACTGAAGGTAGGGAATAAATATACTCATCCATTCACGTGGTGAAGGAGATGTATTTTTTCGAGGTAATTCAAAGCACATGCGGGTCGACCATGACCATAGCTGTCATTGTCATTTTATATATTAACCTACTGAGTCACCGTGCAGCTTAATTAAATTTTTTGGGTAATCAAAGTCCTAAAATACATGTAGTTTAGGTCTAAGAGTTATTTGACAATATTTAAGCCGGGTTCCATGGAGCCGATTATTTACGTGCAGATTACGCGCTGAAAAACTGTTTCCATGATGTTGAAAACAGACGCGTATTTTGGATAAAACCGCATGTAGCTTTTATTAATATTTTACACCAAAATGCTTCTTCCAGGCCGTAAAAAATGAGGTGGAAAACACGTTGCTTGTGTTTTTGGCCAGACCAAAAAAAAGATATTCCCCAAAAAGGCAGGGATACTTCTAATAGCTTCTCCTAATACTGTAAACATAAACTCATTTAATTTAATATAAGCGGTGTTGATAAAATCGAGGAGATCAATTATTAGCTCTATAACACAGCATTGCCCTAGTCTAATAATGCTGCCACTATATCAGAGTCAAAATATCTATATCAGTTATCGGCCCGGGCCGAAAAAGTGTTATAAAATCTGATTGGCTAATAGACAGGGCCAAAAAGTGATATAGATTTTCAGCTGAAATTATGGAGAATCGATTTTTACTCACTCAAATGTATATAACTTTTTTATTAATGAACGGAAACATGTCATATGGGTATTCATTTTCTTAGTTATATCATTTGCTACAAGTTGGACTGTATTTGGATGCAAAAATCTGAAGAAAAAAAAGTTTTTCAAATTTGTTCGCAGTCTTTATGACGGTCTAGTGTTACATGCAAAGGCAAATTTTAAAATAATTGATACTTATTTAATAAAATTGTCAATAAATGGATGATTTGATATTAACCCTGTTATTTGTCCTCGGGACAGACGTATTGTCCCTCGGCCTACGGCCTCGGGCCAATACGACTGCCCTCGAACAAATAACAGGGCTAATATCAAATCATCCATTTATCAACACATAATATAGACGTACAGAAGCGCATTATATTTATTGGGCGCGTATAATGTGCCGAATGAAGACGCGCCGAAAACGCGTTGATTTTACGCTTTGAACAATGGAAACGGGGCTTATACTCGTTTTAGATAAAATATGTGGACAACCGCACAGGTAACTGTATCGTTTTAACTTTAAAATGCTAGAAAAATATAAATGTTCAAAAAAATTTTTTTCGTTTTTGTTTTCTTTTTCAACCATACAGTTACCTGTGGACAACCGTTGCTGTATTTTTAGAGAAACATTGTACAATGGTGTTTAACACATTCAGCAGCATAAACATGTATAGCAATACAAGGTGGGTTTTATTTTATGAATTTGCTCCTGTCTACATGGATGAGTTGACTACGGAATTAAATACCACTCAGCAAGAACTCCGACAGGTCCGTCTCTTCCGAACATGAACTAATGCTTATGGCAATTTGACAAGTGCACGGCTATCATGTGAAGATATGAGACTCTCTTTCAGTCTTCAAAAAGCAGTCTTCAAAAACTCACTTGTTTCAGAAAGCATATTAATTAGTTACTTTCAAGTGAATTTTAAGACTCATTCTGAAATTTTAAATGAAAAAACTTTCGCATGTACGAAGGTTCATGAGATGATTCGTGTGCAGGGGTAAATGCTGTAAGAACGAAATGATAAATAACATCTTGTAACCATGTTGAATATATATTAAGACAAGCATATGGTCCAGTGACAAAGTCACCCAGAAGACTGGGTGCTAAGAGATAGAAATTCGTAAAAATGATGCTTGTGTATGTGAAGAAACAATGTAAAACCAACAAGGGAAAACTCTATTTCATCACCAGAATGATCAATCAAGGACACATGCAATCACCACACAGTGACACTAACTGTAATGTCTGCTTAGAAAATGAAACAGTTTGAAACCGGATTAGATAAACACTGGGTCCAAAACTGAAATACGGTCGTGAAGTATACATTAAATTCACAAATGCCAGAGGAGACACGTCAAATGCACACGAAGTATAAATGCAGATGGTACCAGCATATATAGATGGTTTGGATACTGCGTCCACAGAAGACCCCTAAGGCATTCTGAACTGACAAAGGTATATTAAAATACCGATTTCAATGAAATAAAAACAAAACGGTTAAGCTTGCAATTAAAATAATGTGAACATATTATGTGAAGGTCCGTTCTTATGACAGTGATTTCGTGTAGTTTCAAATCCATATCCCATTTAAAATAAATTTTATCAAAATACAACGAATAATCCACGATGATAAGCTCAATAAGCTATATATGTTTGTCTTTCTCTGCATGTGCAGAGTCAATTTAGCAACGAGCATGAACTCTGCACAGGTCGGTACGGTGTGAACTTGATTTTATCCTTTCCAAAATGGCGACCTCCATCGTCATCCACAAAAAATTAGCAGATTTATTGAGTGTAAGTAAAATGAAGGCTTTAATATTAACTTCTGTTCACCAGAGTATGCTCAAAAATGAAATATTAATGCAACATTGTTGTTCAAGAAGCGTTCCCGAGTTTCAACCTGTGTTAAACGCCAAGTGCACAGTGATGGTATATTCGGATACGTTTATTATCGGATGACATATTGAGTTTAATAATCCATCAGAACTTTATGATGTATTTAGATTTTTCTTTTTAATCATACTGTTTTAAAAATGTTACCTTGTTATACAAAAAACATGCAACATTCATAATCATTATCAGTAGTCTCAACGGAAACCAGCACGTCGTTATCTAAACTATGAAACAAATATTATATGAAATAAATCCATCTTAAAACACTTATAACCATTTATAGCATTATTAGCATGTGAGGGAGTTCAACTTAACTATAAAATTTACAAACTTAAAAATTATTTATTCAACTTTTGATGATCAAACTGCTGTAATATTTGATACTTACGTTCACATACATTATGTTACTAAATATCAATATGTTTATTTCAGTATGGGGATGAGAGTGCAAAGTTACTGCTAGGTTATAAATCCAATGATGACATCAATATTGTAGCATGTGCTGTGTTACCTGCACCAAGTGATGCAGATGTAACAATAAAACAAATACAGCACCTACTTCCTGGAGGTATGTAGACTAGGAGCTTGCACTTGGTCTTTGCAGAATATGCTGTATCCATTACAAATTTATCACAGGTTTTCTTACTTAGTCTCCAGATAATCAAGATATAATGAATTGCCTAAGACATTCTAGAAACAGTCACGACAAAATGACGGTGTACAAGACTACTAGTGTAGATGTGTACATGCCAAGGGCTGAGGCATGAAAGTTCTACTGTATATACACTGTCAAATACTACTCATGGAAACCGCAGCAAAAAGTGGTCTTTATTGATAGGAATCCTCTCTAAACAGGTTAAATATGATTGAAAATGGTAATTGTACACCGGTGGTCTACTAATACTTTTACTATCAAATCATTATTTTTCATGAGGATTAAGTGTTTGATGACAAAATCTTACCCCCTTGATGAAACGATCTTCTAAATATGAAAACAAATGTTTCCCTTCATAATCATATATTTCGTACCGGGTAATCCTTGAAATTACCATATCATGAAATTTGCTACAAAATTTAATGACCCTGCAAATAATAGATTTTACGGTATAACACATGTTTGTCTGTGTACTCTGTTGTGTCACTTGTGTGTTGTGCGTGTTTAAACTTTGAACTTGTTCTTTGTAGGTATTGACCTGGTTGGCATTGCTGCTTGTGAAAATAACTCCAATAAATTTGATTCTTACTGGGTAAGATAACATAAGTATCTCTTTTTTACGTTGCTTATAAAGGAAAGCATTTTTGCAACATATTTTGTTACAGTAGTATTTTGTATTAACAATTAAATCATAAAAACAATTAAGTCATAAGTCATACGTGAAGTGGATTCTCCAAGGACTGCTTGGTTGTTTATAAACACCATAAAACAAGATACATCCATTTAAAAATAAAAATTATTTTACATTTATATATCGATTTTGATAATGCTATATTCAATAATAATATTATAACAATTATAATCAATATTCTCATTGGAACTATTTATGTTAAATTTTAGGAGCACATTGGTGACACAAATGTATTTCTGAATCTTGTGAAAGAAGATGGAAAGTTATCCATGAATGAAGCTAGCATAGTCTCCCCAAACATGACAACAAAGATCGCTCCATTGAAGATAGAATCTGACAACTTGTTATCAAAATGTTTGATTGCTCGGGCCAAATGCACGGTTCCATTGTCTTTCACTGTGGAAACAGAAGGTTTGTAACCATTTGATTATTGTATACCCTCAGAGTGAATACATGTATAGAAATACAAATAGTAAATCATAAAAAAATACTGTAAAATTAAGTAGACTGAATATGCCAATGATTGGCAAAACGCAAAAATAAATATTCACGAAAGTAAATTGGTTTACAGTAGCTAATTTGATTTACTTTTTCATAAGACCACTACAGATAATTCAGACTTGACTATACATGTATATTTTTTAACTGTAACACTAAAGTGTGAACATTCAGAAAAACGCACGTCCCTGTAAAATACTTTAGATTTCAGCACAATAAATTAAGAGTCGTCCATGTACATATTTTCAAATTAAAAACCAAATTCATCTAAATAGCTGAAAAATGATTCAAAATTGGTATCATTTTGGTTTTACTCATACCTGCCAAGTACTCCCATTAATGAGGAGTAACTCCTATTTTCGTTGTTAATTTCTGGTTTTCTAAAGTCACTTACCTTTGAACAGAAACATTTGATACATTTTATGATCTTCTGTCCCATATTTATAACCACTAGAAGTAATTCCTTCCTTGTTTAACATCTTAATCCCTTTTAAATAACATTTAAGTGCATCTTATGACATGTTTCGCTTTATCACTTCTATTTTGAATTTAAATTACTTGGCAGATATGGTTTGACTGTAAGTTAATTTCGTTTCATTTAAATTTTGGACAGGTAAAATGAAGCTCAATCATTTACAATCAGAGATGAATAAAGTGACTGAAGATTTGTTGTCGAACAGAACTATGTTCCATCTTGTATCTACCAATGTATTACTGAGTACATCTACATGTTATGGTGTATCAGAGAAGGCATTGTGTGATACCCTATCCTCAATAGGTAGTGAAGATACCAATACTAAGTCAAAGAAGAAAGTCAAGGATTTAATAGTATGTATAAATACAGTCAGGTCTTCATACAATTCATTACACTGTAATTTTGCTTGGGAAAAAACTGTGTTATTGTTTTGAGAGCTGATTTCTGTAATATAGGCAGCCTACATGTATTATAAATTTTGGTAATCTGTTTTTATACTTGAGGGATAACTGCTTTCAATATAAGTTCTTTATTTGAACAAAATAAGACATGTATGTAACCAGTAATATTTGATGACGGTTGCCTGTGCTTACAATTGGATATTTTATGGTGTAGAGTTTGCAAGATAATACTTAACTGTCTGACACCCTGGAAACAATTACTTAATTTTCATTTGATATAAGATAAGAAATAAAAACAGAAATTATAGCAATGTTAAATGTTTATTTCTATTTCCCTATAGACAAGTGTAACATTTGATGTATATACTGACCTTAGTAGTACCAATGCACCTGAAAGCTTCCCTTGTTGTTCACCTATACTCAACTACAGCACAGGTATTGTTTTACATATTATTGTGTTAAAGTACTCATTATAGTATGCATGTACAGGGTGTCCCAAAAAAACGGGGACCTACCTTAAACCCTTATTACTCATTAATATGTTGATGAATTATGCTGATATTTTCTGAAAGTGTATGTAAGGGATCCCCACTGCTAAAAAGAGTACTTGTTTAAATATGGTGCTTCAAAACAGGAAGTGACGTCATCATATTCACTATGGCAACATTTCACGTTATTTTTGCTTAATCACCAGAAAGGGGCATTATAAGAAAAAGGGCATCTGTGTCAGGGCATTTATTGTTAGAAAACAACATTTAAAGTCAAAGGGGTGATCAAAATCTTGTAAAAATAAACAAATATGACAAGAAATAGCAAAACAGAGGAAAGCGTGGCGAGTTTACTGACCAAAATGGAAGTAGAAAACCTTCCAAAATAGCATCAACAATCATTCAATGATTAAAAACATAAATCTTGTCAAGGACTATTACCAAAAAAGCTTAGACTATAGAAATGAGCAAAAAGTAAAGTTTTATCCACACGAACAGTTCATAGATATATTTTGGAGTATTTGTTATGTCAGAAATTATAAAATAGTACCATATGTTAGCAGAAAACTGTACTTGCAGTATATCTACAGCAAAATCAGGAATATTTGCTAAATAATACTGACATCTTACCTCATATCACAGGCCATATGACCTTAAATTACTCAAACTTGATCCCAATAGTGAACTTGTTTGCTATACATAATGAACTTATGTATTACGAACCATAAACAATGATTTGGAACACATGAGAAGATGTTCGAGGTGAGCATGGAAATATATCTCATTGAAGTCTGAAATCCCAGCTTCAGTTTATGGTATTTTACTGAAACATGCAATTGTAAACATGGGAGGTAACTCTGCGTATTGAACGAAATAATCACAATATTGATGCTTGTATTATGAACAGTGTTCTTCCCTTATTGTTTTGACATATTAACAGTGTTATATCTATAATTGAGAAAAAAGTTACAATTGTTTATCCTAGGTCCCCGTTTTTTTGGGACACCCTGTATATTTTATCTACATTTACGGTAATTATATAAGATTTATACAGTACAACCTCCCTTGAGCAGCTCTCTGTTTATCAACAACCTATTTACAACAATTATTCAATCTATTCAATTTGCAGCTACAAAGATGGTTGCTTTGCTCTTCAGAGGTTGTACTGTAATGTAGAAACAGAAATGAATAAAGTTGTTAAATGATTTTCATGAATTTCATCATTTTTCATCTACAAAACATCACATACAAGTTGATTCTAATGGAATATGTAACATTACTGTAAACCAAGAAATTATTTCGCACTACTTAATTTCACATAGTTTGCTTGTGGTAGAAATTCCTGAAATTATGTGGCAGCGAAAGTGTTCAAAACATAAATATGGACTTCGCAGGAGGCATTAAAACATGTACATTTGTAGTCACAAAATGCCAACTATCAGCTAAAGGCGAAAGTAAGCATTCACAAAAGCTCATTGGTTTACAGTACCGGTATACAGTTAAAATCCTTGCTGTTTTGTTGTTTGCAGAAACAGTGAAACTTGTGAGCATAAATCTACCAATAGATGCTATCTCTATACTACCCGAACATTGTCCGGTGTCTGACATGGCGAGTGTCATGTGTGAATCTATCAGGAGACAGATGAATGCTATGGAAGAATGTATTGTTAAATATAGAAAGGTAAGATCAATGCATGTTGTAAAACTTCACTGGATAGTTACTTGCTTAAGCATATGTGTGTGTCTCTGTAGCTCAGAGGTTAGCACGATGTCCAATCTCATTAGTTCTAATCTGGTGATCTTGCCCCGTGATAATAAAGCAATTTTCATTCTCAACATAACTTACGCAGGAAACTGGATAAGCTCTGAGAAAGTCCCACAATAAAATGACCTTTATAATACCAGAAAATTGTACCCTGCTTCGTTGTTATTGCTTGGTTAAGTATTGTGTTTGGATAAACTTTTCTCATAATCTATCCTATCTTAATTCGTACTTATAAAATTCCTTGGATAAGTTTTGTGTTTAGGTCCACTTTTCTGAAGCACTATTGGAGCTGTTGCTTTGAAACTTCATTATCTTGTTTCTGGTAATTATAGGGTGATGTGTTTACTGTACCGGCACCAAATCACTTCCAACCAATGGATCTACAAACTTTATTTACAACAATACAACCACAAAATGTACCAGACACACAACAAGGTAGGCTATGCTTTATTGTTCTATGGAGTCGTCCATTCCAGTACTGCAATAAAACGTAGATGCCTCAAACAGCCTTGAGACTTGGTAAAAAGTGTATGTGTGTATATTGATAAATATTTTAAGGGTGTTAGCTTGAATTTATTTAACAAAGAATTGTCAAAATGTTCGTGACAAATTCCTAAGAATTTATGTAGCAAAATTAATTTCGAATTTTATATTTAATTATGTCACTTGTATCTGGGTTAGTATAGCGAGTATATATGTTTTTCGATAGAAAGATGCATATTTTTGCGTTGTGTCATTTGATATAAAGAATCTAACACTCTTTGTCAGTTGATATATTTATATCAAACTTGTTCAGGATATAATATTAAGCAAGCCTTTTTCCAGAACTAATTTAATATGAATTTATATCAATTGACGACTGGTGATAGATCCACTATGTAATGTGTTGTTATACTACACAGTTCAACAATTTTAATTTCTTATTTATTGAAGTTGCCATGCATGTCTTACAAACAACTCTCACTCTGCCTATTTTAGAACCAGAACGTAAACAGCTTCATCAACTTCTATGTTTACCTCTGGATCGGCCGTTATTCAGACAGGGAAATCAGTTTGTATTTCCTGGAGAAGACAGAAATAGTGGCTACTTAGTGAATGTACATCAACATTGTCCGAAATCAAAAGGTAGGTACAATGTAGTTTGTAGTTACTCTCTTACTTCTCTCTTTCAGAATAAGAAACATGAATTGGAAATTTAATTTGAAGTCAAATACCTATGAGACAGACTGTTATGTGCATGTATCTGATATTCATATAATTGTTTATTGTAAACTCCAGTGTTTTACATGACTCTATCAATTACCAATATTACTCTACCAGTCAGAAAATAAGGCTCATTTGGCCATCGTTTAACTAACATAATTCTAATATAGCTACCAGGATTAGCCATGGCTGTGGTTAGTTTGCTTGATTTGTAACATGGCTATCATTGTGGGTTTTATTTCTGTAAGCAGCAGGTCATACCCTTCCAGGAAAATTTGACAATATCAAGTTTCATCCGCATGTGAAGTGGATGCTGGTTCCTTGTGGAAGGGTATAAGTGAGTACCGCCTCCTCGATAGCCTCGTGGTTGAGCATTCTCTTCTAGTGCAAGAGGTCTTGGGTTCGATCCCAGGCCGTGTCATACCAAAGATGAATTAAAAATGTTACCAGAAATTCCCTTGCTAGACACTCAGCATATAAGGGAAACTAGCTTCTCTTTTTCATACCATGGTGGCGATGGATAACATCAGGAATGAGGTTCCGAGAGGGATTAATGTAAGTTGGAAAAACTTGTTTTACCAACAACCTTAAATGAATTAGTATAAACTTAAGTGAATACTGGTTAGGATACAATCCAGGAAAGTTAGTTTGATGAATCAGATGCCAAATATATTAACTGAAAAATTGTTAAGAAAAGTTATTAAACCTGAATAAAATAAATTGATCATGAAATGTATCATTTTGATACCATTGTTGATTTCAGTGAGTGGAGGTACACAGTATATAGTACATGGTTTGTATACATACCATCATTATATGCAGGATAGATTTGATGATAACAAATGGGGATGTGCATATAGATCATTACAGACATTGTCATCATGGTTCAAACTACAAGGTTACGTGGATAGAGATGTACCGTCACATAAAGATATACAACAGGTAAATTATTATATCACATGACTTTCCTTGTATCCAGATTAGTTTGTGAGTAGGCAGTTTCTTATACTACACATGCGATGTTGTACTACTTGGTGTGTTGTTTCAATAGACCATCCTTTATTTATACAGAATATAGTGTTCTCCTTGTGATTGAGCACATTGTATACTGTAAAATGATTTAATTTCGATGGGACAAAATTTCATGGTTTTGGTGAAAAAAGACAATTTTGATGGGAAGTTAATTCATGGAGTTTGCATTTCATGTAATAAATACAAGGGTCAAAATTATTGTTTGATGGGGTTCAATTATGTGGTTGAAGGTGAACCAGGAAATTAACCCCACACGAAAATTAATGAGTACACTATAAAATATGTTTTCAGACACTGGTTGATATTGGTGACAAGGAGCCTAATTTTGTTGGTTCAAGGAAATGGATCGGTTCTATGGAAGTCAGCTTTGTGTTAGACACTCTACTGGGGGTAATTGCTTTCTTGTGTTTATTTTGGTCTATTCATGTAAAAAGCGCAGAAGAGTGTCTCCTTGTCAAATGTAACGACGTAACTCACATACTGAGAGTATTTTTTATACCCCAGCATCTACTGATAATAATAATGCAATATTTATATTTCAAGTTTCAAGTCAATATGTTAAATAGTTTTGAAGATACGCTCGAGACAAAATATTATTTTTAAAAAATACTAAAGGGGAGATGTACACTATATTCTGTATAAATATATATGTTGGTGAAAAAGACCGTTTCACGGGGAGGAAATTTCAAGGATATCCACTAAGTCATATACAATAGAAATTATTTATATTCATGGGGATTTATTTTCGTGGTTGAGACCATTTACAAAATTAAATCCCCACAAACAGTAATGATTTGACAGTAATTAATTTGCTGTATAGATTGGTATTTTTGTGTGTATGTTTAATCATTATTTGATGTACTATTTGCAGGTAACATCAAAGATAATGAATGTATCATCAGGTGCTGATCTGTCCGGGAAAGGGAGAGAACTTGCGGCACATTTTACCAAACAAGGAACACCAATAATGATAGGTACATCAGCACTAGGTTTTCTTTGTATAATTTTAATTAGAAAATATGCTGCACTTTATAGTTTATATTTACAAGTGTTATCTGTTCAATTTTTAGACGAATGATCTGAAATGTTGCGTTGGGTTACATTTCCTAAATCACTGTAATAATTTCAAATAGCCTTATAAACTAAATGATGTATTAGCTTTTTACTAGCTACCAGTATTTGAAATTAATTGCTGGTTCGCAAATCTGATTGATGCATTAAAATGCATCTGCATGGAGTAAAAATCACAAAAATACCTTATTTTCTCTTAATTCTGCCCCCAATCTTTAATAAGGACTTTAATTACTTTGTATATAAAAATTATGTCAGTCGACCAAAGGGTTACCGTTCAACAATAACAAGAACGCTTTACTCTAGCAACAGTAGATGACCCCTTTTGATTCTGAGGTCAGTGGCAGCAATTTATTGACCTGTACTACACTCATTAAATGTTATAAGTACACCAACACAGTACATAGCGCTACGTGCAAATATACTAAGCAAAACAGCTAACCGAACGCTTATGTTTTTTATGAATATTTATAGAACTAATCATAGGAATTGTCTGAAACTTGGCCTGAAGTGTAATGAAAGCATAAGAAGGCTGGTGGTAAAATTTCGTCAAAATATTTAATTTGCATCATCGTCAAAATATGTATTTAATGACATCACCCATCAAGATGAAATTCACAAAATGTACAATTAGCATATTTTATGAATGAGCAGCGGTTTTTACCGCACAACTTTTTTATTTATTAATATTTTTGCACAAAAGTTTGTGTATTTGTTATTTACGATCTTGGGGTGCGATTTAAGTTGTTTCTTTTTGAAAATTGCGAAATGGAAGTTCACAGAACCATGAAATAACAGAACCAGACATATAAACTTGAAATTCATGAATAAGCGTTCAATAATACAAGATTTTAGGTTTATTCCATACACATTTTAAAAAGACTAATCGCCAAATCAATACAACAAATAGTCAAACTCGATACCATGCGCTTTGGTCACAAAAACATGGATTTTTTAATTTTTCAAAATTATGATTATAATTTTCAATGGTCAAGGGGAGGTAATTTGGTCGAATATCTTTTGTGTGGATAAATGAGGGTAATTATTGATTTAATTTTGGTTTTATTCTCAGTATTTTAATATTTATTTTTGTTTCCGTTATCAGAATATACACTTAAAACAATCTTTATTACCAAAGCAGGCATTTACAATTTGTCGAACACCTAATGAACGCACTTCAAAATTTTCCTGTATACTGAATGGAGAGAAAAACACGTTTTTTCAAACACATGCAAAAAAGTCCTCAGGACTAATATTTATTATTTTTTAAAGTCAACGAGTTTCACTTATGCATGACAATACAATTTTATGGGAAAATGTAGTGAATGAACTTAAAAAGATGTAAAATTATGCAAGAGTTATTCCACTTGAATTTGCTAGTTTTCTTCGCTCCTGTGATTCCCAATGTACTGTTTTAGGTAATTTTATGTGCATTGGTATTCACACACACGTGCAAGAAAAGGAAATAATGTTTGTGATAATTTAAATCTGTGTAAAACTGATCTGTCTGATTGATACCCTCCAAGGAGCGTAATTGCCGCTTTTCCGCGGCCTACCTTTGACAAATGCGCCATGTTTTTTACATAATATTTTGTTTTTCCGACTAACAAACACCCATGCTACACAACATACACACAAAACTCGTGCAATTCGAGAGCAATCGATCACAACCTGCAAAAATGAGATTTGAAGCTTTTTCGTTATGGATGAGTGATTTTGGCATGTATTTTCATGTGGTAAGCTGCATAAGGTGCACAATCTATATTGAAATAACTATGCAAAATTTTAAGTTTGTGAACGTACAGGATACTGAAATATTCAAATTTAAAAAGTGTTCGGTTAGCTGTTTTGCTCAGTATAGTCGGTCGATTGACATGCCGAATGGATTTCCAACAATAACTCCAAAACGGGTGAACATAGGATTCTAAAATTTTACGTGGAGATTATTCAACCTCCAGTGAGGGCCCGACTCAATTTCAAGGTCATTTGGATCAAAGGTCAAACTCACCATGACCTTTGAACACACCAAAATCACTGGTCCACACCACAAGGAATATAGGATCTTAGATCTTAAAACTCTACAGAGAGGTTGATAATCATCAAATGTAGGCTCCTACTAATTTTGAGGTTGATAGGTCAAGGTCGTTGTGACCTCAGCTATACTAGGATATTTACTGTCATGAGACGTGTATGTTTCACAAGCCTCTCTTGTACGGTCTATTACCGTAATTTTTCGGATATTGTGTTTTCCTGGTGTGGGTATTGATGGACAATGCGTATGTAACATTTTGAGACTTCGTGCAAAAACAATTTGTTTTGCACGTGCATTTTGGAAAATTTGAAAAATTCACTGTTCACTGCTTGCAGCGGGAAAATTACAATAATCGAATTATCGGATATTGTTGCTATACTACTCGCATGAAGACATGCAAAAAAAGAACATGACATCATGAATAATAAACAAGAGGGCCCAAAGGGCCCTAGGTCGCTCACCTGTTGCACATTGGTCTAGGTATCAGTACAACTGACATTCTGACCATATTTCATGAAGTTTGGATCAAAACACTTTTTAAACAGGGGTCTGTAGAGTGACCTAGTGACCTAGTTTTTGACCCCACATGACCCAGTTTCGAACTTGACCTAGATCTAATGAAGAACAACATTCTGACCAAGTTTCATGAAGATTGGATCAAAACGGTGACCTCTTGAATGAACACAAGCTTTTTTAGCTCACCTGTCACAAAGTGACAAGGTGAGCTTTTGTGATCGCTCTTCGTCCGTCCGTCGTCCGTCCGTCGTCCGTCCGTCCGTCGTCCGTTCACAATTGCTTGTGAACACACTAGAGGTCACAAATTTAGCCTGATCATTATGAAACTTGATCACAATGATCATCTCCATAAAATCTAGGTCAAGTTCGATATTGGGTCATCTGGGGTCAAAAACTAGGTCACTAGGTCAAATCAAAGGAAAACCTTGTGAACACATTAGAGGTCACAATTTGTGACTAATCTTTATGAAAATTGATCACAATGATCATCTCTATAAAATCTAGGTCAAGTTCGATATTGGGTCATCTGGGGTCAAAAACTAGGTCACTAGGTCAAATCAAAGGAAAACCTTGTGAACACATTAGAGGTCACAATTTGAGCCTAATCTTAATGAAACTTGATCACAATGATCATCTCTGTAAAATCTAGGTCAAGTTCGATATTGGGTCATCTGAAGTCAAAAACTAGGTCACTAGGTCAAATCAAAGAAAAACCTTGTGAACACATTAGAGGTCACAATTTGAGCCTAATCTTTATGAAACTTGATCACAATTATCATCTCTGTAAAATCTAGGTCAAGTTTAATATTGGGTCATCTGGGGTCAAAAACTAGGTCACAAGGCCAAATCATTGAAAAAGCTTGTGAACACACTAGAGGTCACAATTTGAGACTAATCTTCATGAAAATTGATCACAATGATTATCTCTATAAAATCTAGGTCAAGTTCAATATTGGGTCATCTGGGGTCAAAAACTAGGTCACAAGGCCAAATCATTGAAAAAGCTTGTGAACACACTAGAGGTCACAATTTGAGACTAATCTTTATGAAAATTGATCACAATGATCATCTCTATAAAATCTACGTCAAGTTCAATATTGGGTCATCCGGGGTCAAAAACTAGGTCACAAGGCCAAATCATTGAAAAAACTTGTGAACACACTAGAGGTCACAATTGGAGCCTAATCTTTATGAAACTTGATCACACTGATCATCACTATAAAATTTTGGTCAAGTTCGATATTGGGTCATCCGGAGTCAAAAACTAGGTCACGGGGCCAAATCATTGAAAAAGCTTGTGAACACACTAGAGGTCACAATTTTGACCTTATCTTTATGAAACTTGATCACAATGATCATCATTATAAAATTTAGGTCAAGTTCGATATTGGGTCATCTGGGGTCAAAAAATAGGTTACGAGGCCAAATCATTGAAAAATCTTGTAAACACACTAGAGGTCACAATTTGGACTCTATCTTTATGAAACTTGGTCACAATGTTTATTTCTATAAAATCTAGGTCAAGTTAGATACTGTGTCATTTGGGCCAAAATCTAGGTCACTAGGCCAAACAGGTGAGCGACCCAGGGCCCTTTGGACCCTCTTGTCTAATACATGACCTAGTGACCTAGTTTTTTACCCCACATGACCCAATTTTGAACTTGGCATAGATTTGTTGGAGAACAACCTTCTGACCAAATTTCATGAAGATTGGATCAAAATGACGACCTCTGGAGTGAACACAAGCTTTTTCTAAGATTTAACCTAGTGCCCTGATTATTGACCCCACATGACCCAGTTTCAAACTTGGTCTAGATTTTATAGAGAACAACATTCTGACCAAGTTTCATGAAGATTGCATCAAAACTGTTGCCTCTAGAGTGAACACAAGCCAATTGTTGACGGACAGACGACGGACGAAGAGTGATCACAAAAGCTCACCTTGTCACTACACCTTGTCACTACAGCTTTTGTGATCACTCTTCGTCCGTCGATTTTGAACTTGGCATAGATTTGTTGGAGAACAACCTTCTGACCAAATTTCATGAAGATTGTATTGTATATGACCAGGTGGCGGGGTGTTGGCACATACCATACTAGGTATAGATTATGATGAAGTTACTGGAGATATCAACTTTCTTATACTTGATCCACATTATACTGGTGCAGAGGAACTTAAAACTATCATAGATAAGGTATACTACCTTCTTTCTACTGTATTACCACTAAACATGAATATGGAGCCCATTTCATATTTTTATCTACAATCTGACTTGAATTATGCCGAGCATAGCCTTAATTTGCTTTATTTCGACTGAAATATGGCAGCATTTGGCACGCATATATATATGTACCTTCACCCAGATATGAACGTGGGTCGCCAGATTAGACGACAAGCGCACTTACCACTGAGCTACAGAGGCATGATCTGACTTCTTCATAACTATCCTAGATGGAGAAAACTAAGATAGGTAGTACAAGTTATGTGAACTAGAATTATCACAAATAACTATTTTAACTTCATGAAAATATTTGAATTAACTAAGTCTGCTCTAAATAATATATAGGCAGATCCGGTCTTAGCAAAGATATGTGTCTATGAAACTGGCTCCTGGTATTAGGTCTCCTTTAATATTGTCAACTGCTGTGAATCACTTCAACTTGCCAGTTTATTGTTATTTGTTCTATGCTTGGTTTTCTTGTTAGGCTGATTAAACTATGTAGAACTACTGCCTACCGGTATTATAAAATTTCAAATGATCATAATTTAATTAAGAAATTTTGTTGAAAATTTTCATTAAATGTCTTCCATTTTAGAAGTTGAACTGCACTATCTAGTGGAGCAAATATAGATCCATTTTATATTTCGTGGATTTATGTTGATCAACATTGTTTTTCACTCTCCAACATTGGAGGTAATAAAAATATTATTTTTGTATCTATATTTCAGGGTTGGTGTGGATGGAAGGATGGCAGTTTCTGGGATAAGAATGCACATTATAATCTTTGTATGCCACAAAGGCCTAGTGTGATATGATACTGTGTCAGCAAACTGTTCTCTACTGTGCAATGAATAACACTTCATCATGTTACCAATTATGAATATGTGTTAATTCTGAAAGGATTCATCAATTGACCACTCGCCAATCTGTCTGATTAAATTTTATTATGTTTTCAACTCAATGCAGGGGTTCCATTTGACCTGGGAGTTGGAGATTTGAACCTTTAAGAAAATTCCAAAAAAAGCCATATTTTGACCCTCAAGATTTGGGTTTGAAGTGTCAATCATGGGCATTTTTGCATATAATAAAATTGTAAAATTTAGTCACAAGTATACGGGTAAAATGACCCTTCAGATTCAGAAGCTAATGGAACTGTCGTCAATGCATTGATTCTACAACCATATAAGCTGCATCTCTGGTCTAGTGGATGATAAATGCACTGCATGAAAACTTGACACCAATGTTGATTTTATTTCTTTTGTAAGAAGTTACTGATTCCTTGTTGAGGAGCAAGTTCATAATTAAGTTCCGGCGATGTTGCTGTCCAGGAAAACGTACAATCAGGGTTAACATAAACATTAAATCAGCAATTAAGTTCTGCTAACAAGACAGGATGATATTTCGCAGGTGATAAGGCATGTTGTGCAACAATCAAATGATGTATGTATACAGCTTGTAAGACAGGCAATGTTTGTTAATATATTGTTATAAGATTATAAATCATTGATGGTAAAGGTTTTAAAAGAATTATTCTTTAGTTTTGAATGAATCCTTGAAACCGATATTTCCATCACATTCCTTTATCAAAATCAGGGTGGTGGTTATGAATAACTTTTAAAACATGAGCCTGTGTCACCTCACTCTTGCAACAGCCATACATGTCTACAATCACTTTTTGAGAAAACTGCTGGCATTTCCTGCAACAGCTGTAACTTGCAGGACCATCCTACGGCGGGGGGACAATGGCAAGCACCGCAACATGTACACCTTTTCTGCTTGGGATATGTTACGTCAATATCTCTACATTCGTGTGACACGTCTCCAGTTTGAATGCAAGTTGCTTGTTATTTGCTCGGTACTGTTTTATTGAAGCATTTACAGAAATAAACTTACGATCAAATTTAAATTCTTCATAATACTTTTACAACTATCAAATGTGGTAAATGGAGCTGTAATATTAAACAAGTACGAGTAATTAGGAATTGCAAGCAATAAAGAATTCCACTACCTGATTTTCAGGTCGTCAATGTTTCAGTTGCCATGGCAACTACATTGTCCAAATAAAAAATAGACATGCATTATCTCCTTACTAGTCCCTATCTACATACCAAGTTTTATAAACCGAGTTATGGCAGGATCTAGATTTTCTTGATGGACGGCAACCCTATAGTCCCTTGCATTGATAACTGGTAGGGGCATTACAAGATTAATGAACACCTGCATACAATATCTGTCTTCACTTTGTAGTTAACATAATTTAAATGCAAGTTTACGATTTTCCATAAGTTCATCGATAAAATAGTACTCTTGAGCACTTCAGTTAAGGCAAACTGGGCATTTTATGCAGTGTTGTGGATGTAGATTTTGACTCAATTACAAACTTGACAAATAATTTAAAGATTAATGTTTTTTTTGACTTGGCAAACTGGTTTTTGACCATAAATGACCAAGATATGACCTAAGGGCATAAGAAATGAAGCAGTTTTTTTCTGTGCACCCAGGTGAAAGTTGTTGAATAGTCTAATTCTTGTCCTAGTCATCATTGGATTGTCTTCTCGAAATTCATTTTGAGCCACCAAAACAGGAAGTGCCAATAGTTCAAGTCTGAGCAGATGTTTTCTTTAATAATTTTGTGTTGATACTCACTGGATGCATCATGTAGACCTGACCATCTGCCTCAACAATGGTTGGCAGTCAGAATTTCAATAAAGCCTGTATACAAGCCTAGGTTTCCACAGCTATTCAAGTTTGTTGCCATGTTTGAATTATGCTTTGTTACTATACTTGGAGAGTGGTGTGCATTGAGTAACAGAACCAATGAACCATGATGTTTTCTTTAAGTTTGTCATATACTATCCAAACTTCATTGTTGCAGCCACTGTAACATTCATACCAGCCTAATGCAAGTGATTACATCACTCTGAATTGTGATTTAATAGGGGTTTGTAACTTTAAGTACTATAAAATTTCCCCCCAAAACTTGCCAGCCTCACATATTTGTTTTATTTCTAGGCTGCACATATTTTTTAAAAAGTAAATTTTCATTAACTTGCTGTATAAAATACCAAAATCACAGAATGGCTCACCAATGAAATAAAGAGTTGTCGTGCTTCGCTGTTTGAATATGGTACACACACAGACACTTGTGGTGACATTTATAATATAGAACACATTAGGTTATTTTTCTCTTTATTTGAGTTGCCTCATCACATAAGTAACAGAGTCTATACAGAGTCAAGAACTGGGGGCTCGAAGCCGTCACTTCGTTCAATCTTCTCTCCGGTCTCAGTGACGACTGTTTTGGTACCACCTTCACCGTGCAATTCCATCAATTTACCAACTGAAAATAAAAATTGTTAAAATTGATTATTGCAATAAACAACAAGCTTAGAGCCCTTGGTCGCTCATCTGTCATAAAATGCACCTATCGTGACCAAAGAAATCATTTACATCTTTGAAGAGACAAGTGTCTTAAAGATTGGACCAAAACTGTGGCCGCTATTGAGTGCATACAAGTTTTTTTTCTAAGAATTGACCTGTCATCTGGTTTGAAGATTGGCCTAGATATCAATGTGACTAACATTCTAACAAAGTTTCATGAAGTTGGATCAAATATGGGGTCTCTAATCAAGGAGTTTCGAACTTGGCATAGATTTCACAGAGAGGAACTGTCTGACAAAGTTTCATGAAAATTGGATCAAAACTGTGATCTCTAGAGTGAACACATGGTTTTTCTAATACATTTTGTATTAGACATAGTGACCTAGTTTTTGACATGACATGGCCTAGTTTTACACTGGTCTTGGAACAGAGTTTATGGGGAACAAAATAATGACAGAGTTTGGATGAAAACTCTTGCCTCTAGAGTACACACAAGCAAAGTGTATAAAAGTGAACACAAAAGCTCAACTTGCCTCTACATGGCACATAAAAACAGACGCTTTGGTTCACTCAAAACCTGAAATCAGGTATATACCTAAATACTTGCACCAAGGCAATTAAAATGTCAAGGAGGAGATTGTAGATGGCATTGAGGTACATGCACATGTGAAGTTGATACCTCTTGGCATTTGCATTTCATGAACAAGGTTAAGTTTTGAGAAGGTTAAGGTGACCTCAAAAAGGCGAAGATTATAGGTCTCGGAGAATTGCATACACACATGAAGTTTGAAGCACCTAGGTCAGAGTGTTTTCATGTTATAAGCAAGGTTAAAGTTTTTGGACAGACAGACCAACAAGAGGCCCAAGGTCGCTCACCTGTTACACATTGGTCTACTACCTGGTATCAGTACAACCTACATTCTGACCATATTTCATGAGGATTGGATGAAAACAGTGACCCCTGGAGTGAACACAATGTTTTTCTACGATATGACCTAATGACCTTGTTTTTGACCCCACATGCCCCAGTTTCAAACTTGGCCTAGATTTCATAAAGAACAACATTCTGACCAAGTTTCATGAAGATTGGATCAAAATGGTGACCTCTGGAGTAAACACTAGGTTTTTCTAAGATTTGACCTAGTGACCTAGTTGTTCACACCACATGACCCAGTTTTGAACTTGGTATGGATTTCACGGAGAACAACATTCTGACCAAGTATCATGAAGATTGGATCAAAACGGTGACCTCTAGAGTGTATACAAGGTTTTTCTAAGATTTGACCTAGTGACCTAGTTTTTGACCCTGCATGACCCAGTTTCGAACTTGGTCTAGATTTCATGGAAAACAACATTCTGATCAAGTTTCATGAAGATTGAATCAAATTGGTGACCTAAAGAGTGTACATAAGGTTTTTCTAAGATTTGACCTAGTGACCTAGTTTTTGACCTGGCATGACCCACTTTCGAACTTGGCCTAGAGTTCGTAGAGAACAACATTCTTACCAAGTTGTATGAAGATTGGATCAAATTGGTGACCTCTAGAGTGTACACAAGGTTTTTTTAAGATTTGACCTAGTGACCTAGTTTTTGACCCCGCATGACCCAGTTTCAAACTTGTCCTAGATTTCATGGAGAACAACATTCTGACCAAGTTTCATGAAGATTGGAACAAATTGGTGACATATAGAGTGTACACAATATTTTTCTAAGATTTGACCTAGTGACCTAGTTTTTGACCCCACATGACCCAGTTTCGAACTTGGTCTAGATTTCATAGAGAACAATATTCTGATAAAGTTTCATGAAGATTGGATCAAAACTGTTGCCTCTAGAGTGTACACAAGCCAATTGTGGACGGACGAAGAGTGATCACAAAAGCTCACCTTGTCACTATGTGACAGGTGAGCTAAAAACAATATACCCCCGAATCATTTTATTCTGGGGCATAAAAACAATCAGGTATATATCTGAATAATTGCACACAGGCAATCCTGTCAGTACACCAAACTTCTCCAAAGTGACCAGGAAGCTACATACAATCTCAATACAAAATAAATATAATTACCGTCAAATTTAGGCTTTTTGAGGACCTTGACTTTTCTGACGTATACATCATGTAGAGGGTAGATTCCTTGGCAGGCTTTTTCAATATCCTTACCAATACTGTCTGGGATCCTGAAATTAACAGAAAAATCACGAGTCCATGTGAACTAATTTTATAGAAACAAATTAACATTGTCCTCTTACCTTCTGTTACATTGTATTACCCCAATTTCAAGGCTTGGCCCCCAACACCGGTCTGCTGGCCTGAGAATCAGGGAGGGCCATTTACAAATTTTATGCTTTTTTACTGTGGGACCAGCGACCAAAATAGTGTCTACTCACCAATTTAACAGTCTAGGATATAATCCCTCAAAAAGTCTGATCTGATAGGGAAAAATGGATGATCAGGCATGAGTTGATTTAAATTTCTTTCTTTTCACAAGTGCATAGTTGAAGCAATATGCATAAGATGCACTAATGAACACTTTAAGCCGCTCGATTGGTTTGATGCCACAAGAGTTTGTGATATATTCAAGCATAAAGATCGAGCACCAGGTTAATTTTTTTGAATATTTGCTATTACATAATTAATATGTATCACAGCCTTACGTTCATTAACGAAAACACTGCAAACAATTTCAAGATGGCGGAGATAGACGATTTAATGGCTTAACTTGTTCTATTAGATTTTCAGCCGTAGATTGAAAATTAGGAACGCAGTTATACTTCTTTCGTGTTCTATTTATTCAGCTTTGGTATCCACACTGTATCACAAATGCAAAACACATACAATCTACAATTAATGTTTAAATCGCTAAGATTATAGTAAATCAAATCAAATATTTATCTATCCGCCATCTTTGTTCGCTTGGCGAGCTATGTGTAAAGGTCCTTCGCAATCAGCTAACATGTTCGTGGCGAACTTATTGTTCATTAATGCAAACTCACGTATTGTTCGCGAATGTTGGCGAGTGTTTTCGTTAATGAACGCACTGCAGTTTTCACATGAAATCCTTGCTTCACCTATTAATAGTGGGTGATGACGGTCCCTTCTAGAATGAAGGTGAGCATACAGGATGAACCATTAACTTTCTGGATACACTTAACTTTAGTACTTAGTAATGAATGACCCCTGTAATGAAAGCTTTTTATGCAATGAACAATAATTATAGTAGTAATCACTGAACATGCAATATGCTAAATAATTGTAACCTATTAAACTGATGCTAAGAAGTAACCCGTACTTACAATTTGTTGACAACTTCTTTCATGTCATTAGCGGAAACCTCTCTTGTAATGATGTCAACCATCTTCTTTCTGATAAGTTTGATCTGAATAAATAAAACATTTCATTATATGGCATGTTATAAATAATGATTTGTATGTTAAAAGTATGGTTCAAATTGGGCAATTTATTAAAAGTAACATCACTTACCAACCTACAACTTAAAAGTAAACCAACTTGATCAATGATCTGACAAAGGTATATTAGACTTATAACATTTACTGTGTCAATTATAGATCAACATCACTAAACTAGCTATACTGAGGTGATGCAAGAATATCAGACTAAATTTCTACAATGTATTCCGATCAAGGTACTTGCAGTCAGTGTAACTAACTTTGTCAATTATGAAGCTTTGAACAACGTTGATTGGTGTAATAAAATTAATAATCTATAATCCACCTTTATGTTATTGGAAACTAACTTCAATAGTCAATTTGGCAAAAACATAAACAGTATATTTTCGCCAATGCAATATAATTGAATTATCCCGAGCATAGCCTTTATTTGCTTTATTTCTACAGAAACATGGCAGGCATATATATGTACCTCCACCCGGATTTACCCAGGTAGCCAGATAAGACGGCAAGTGCACTAACCACTGAGCTACGGAGGCATATATTGTGGCAAGTTGAAACCTTTAATCAAAATTCTGTTCATTTATACAACTATACTGTATTAATATGATTGAGCATCACTAGCTATTAAATTGTATAGAGCTATATCGGAAGATATTTTTTTAAAGTTTAAAAAACTGAAAAACAAATTAAGCTTTCAAATCCATTAGATCATTTTTCGCTTCAGTTTTAACAGAAACTCTCTCTTTGATTTATTGGACATGCGAACTGTCCATTTTCATAGGAAAGTGTGCTAGAACACCCTATGAAACTATAAGACTTGTCTATTTTTCTACGACTGAATAAAAGTACACGGAACCCATCCAAAGTTTTAATGTGCAATTAAGGTAGTCTAGTATGGTACTAAAAACGATGCAAGAAATTATTTTGACATTGAATGACTGTTAGAATATAGCTCTATACACTTTAAATTCATCAGAGATTTCCCAAAGTCTTTTTAATGTCTGGGCTCAGTGCGCTTGGATTCCAAAATCCAGTTTGCTAGCGCACTAACAATTTGTATTGCGCTTAAAAAATCAACCCCGAGCATCTAAATTTCAGCCACAAATCATGCTTAAATTCAATAAACAATTGATAATTGCATGCTGGTACAAGTTAGTTAATCCAAGTATGGATAAACAGCAACTAATGTTGCAAATCCACTTGTACAGTTTTTATAACCCAATCTAAATTAGCTGTACTGTTCTTCCCCACCTCACACACCCTGCCAATTTGCACCATTTCATCCCCAAATTGATTTTTTTCTGCAAATTATGCGAGGGGACACCTCTCCCATTCCTTCCACTATTACGCTTAGAAACAATTCTGGGGAAATCCCTGTTCATCAATTATAGACATTTTGACTATTGAAAGTTTTGTTACAACATACCTGTGCATGCTGGGCGTAGCATGTTTTCTTTACTTGGTAAGGCTTCTTCTTGGTGAAACCAATAGAGAACATACGTAGCAAGTAACCGTCAGTAGTCTTTACATCAACATGGGCTTCGATGAGTGACTGCCATTTCTTGACCATGGAGCAGAGTTTATCTCTGGTTAAGTCCATACCGTGGAAGTTGGTGAGTACATTGTTGCCTTGTACGTCTTCAGCAACAAGCTTGAACTTTCTGAATGTGATTTCGTCATTCTGAAGATCAGCCAGGGAAACTTCGAACACTCGTCCTTTCAATCCATCAGAGGCAATCTCTGCAAGAAAATAAAAGCAATAAGAACTCTTAGTCCTAAAGGAAGTTTAACGCAGATAGAAGGTAAGAAGACCAAGTTAATTAAAATGAGTAATATACTAAAGTACAAATCTCTGCTTTTGTTAGTATGTGATCGGAACCATCACAGCGTCCATATACCACAACATTAGGTCATATATCAGTTCATCTGTGCACTTGGCTCTCCTTGACTACAGATAAAAAGTTTCATGGTTCTTAAATATATCTCATTCTGCCATCACTGAAAAGCTTTTTTCAATGTTTACCACTCAACTAGAGAGGATCTGGCTAGCAAACCATAGGAAGCTCAAATCAGGCAAATTTTTTTTTTACTTTTTGCTTCAAGTTGGAGATCATTTGCTAAAGGCAGGGAAAAACTGATGTTCATGCATTTACAATCGTCTTGACAGACACAAACTAACAAAAAATAAGCTATACATGAGAGCATAATTAGCAAGAGAAAAACTAGACATAGCACACTTACTGGTTCCCTGAGTTCTTGTTACTAGGGTTTTACCAATCTGGCGAATATTAAACATGGATGGCGCTTTAACATCATACCAATCTTTTTTGGTGAAGGGATCGACACTGAAAACAAACCAGAAGCAAAAATGTATACAAGAACTTAGCTTGACACTGACCAAATACTAGTGTTTCCAAGTGACAACTACAACGGCTGACTAATAAGCCACAACCCCTAAACAATATATCATGGCAATATAATATGCAACTGACAGCATTGGTTCAGCTCTGCCTTGGACTGGTCAGCTTGCCGCGAGCTCTCGCTGCCATTTTTGCTTCGTCCACTACAAAGCGTGTTTTTGAAGCAAGCCATTTCTTAGCTTAGCGCAATAGGCTCCCACCATGTTCGCCTATAAATTATACAGCTTCTCAGTTCACTGTAAGACGAGCACTCTCGTTCCACAACTTTTTTTAGCACATGCCTCGCTTTAGGCTGCTAACAGCTTCCTAGCGAACTGCTAGATATCGCTTTGATAAAAAAGATTGGCAATGATCTTCCGTCCAAATCTGCCCAGAGCTTTGAGCACCAGTAAGTAGCGTCTACGGTCTCACCCCGGGGATGGGCTAGGATCCAGTATTTCCCTGGCACCTTACACCTAAATATTGTCCCTGGGGTATTGGTTAGGAGAAAATCCCCAACATTTCCCCAGCAGTGCAGGGAAGCTGGAAAGTAAAAACACAGCGTTTTCCCTGGCTGTCCGCACATCCAGGAGAAATAGTCACCAAGACAAGATTGTTTGACTATCAGATGGGCCGTGCAGGCAGCTGACTGGCGCATTACCGACATGGGAAAAACAAATGTATGGCCTCTCATTGCGACACATCATTATTAATCGTTCAAACTGACTGTATCACAATATATTAAAATGTGAAACAAATATAAAACAGCTGAGCTGACACTTCATTACAAGAATACAGTATTTTAGGTTGAATTTGTAGTAACTCGATGGAGAGGTAGCCTTTGGGAACTTTGCGTAATAACAACTAAAATGACAATATTGGCAAGCATTAAAATGAGATACGCGTTATATCCAGAAACATGTGTATGCTCGGAAATTTAATTAGGACACAGTAGAAATAGCAGAAGTTGACATTCGAGTTTTGACATCGGTAAGAATCCTGCCCAATCTAACATAAATGAGACCATCAGCACAGCTTAACTATTTAATTACAAGCATAAAAGCCAAATGAATGTGTTGGCATATTATATGTAACGTACATCTTTTTCTTGGCTCCCTTCTTGCCACCTTTAGTCATCCGCTTATTTTTGCCCTGCGCCATGTTTACTTACGGCTGAAAAAGGAAGTGGAAACGGCAATCGGAATCCCTCGGCAAAATTGATTACCTCCCTTAGCGGTAAAGGGAAGTAACTATTGAGGAAAATTGAAATAATGGTAAAATGTCATCAAGGGGTATTAAATTCTCATTCTGTCCCGGTGAATGTGTTTTGTGCTTTGAGCCAGATCCCACTAAAGCTCGAGTAATATATGAAGCCAAAGTAAGTACATTCTGGACGTTAGATTTTGAATAAATACAATTTCTTTATTCGCCCCCAATAATATTCGACCCAAACAAAAGCCTATTGTTCTGTAAAGCTTAATAATTTAGTGAATTTTTTGACACAGACAGGTATTGAAGCGATTTTTGAAAGTTGTATTGTGGTACAATAAGCAAATACTATATCCTGAACACTGCAGTACATTGAAAATGACCAAAAGTTTAAACTAAACTGTAAACAAATTCAAAAATGTTTTGAGGTAAGCAGATGTTTAAATAATACCCAGTTTACATGCCACCCAAATGGGAGGGGGTGATGTTTTCGTAGCTTACAACTTGTAGAAGCAATGAGTGCGTCTTTAGGTGCTGGAAAAGTGTATACCTCACTGTATAAACCACCAGGAGCCTGTCGTCTTACCAAGACGCCATCAAACACTTTCTATACTTACTTTTATGTCGAAAATTGGATGTATGTTCGGAAACTCCATGGCGGACGGGCATAAGCTTCCACCATGTCAATCGTTTCAAACTGATTTGTAACTCAAATAATCTTCATCCGTTCATCACCAAACTTGGTCAGGAGTTGTATCTACATGTGTAAGTCGATATCTAGGTGAAGATGGAATGTTGTATAAAAAACTAGGTCACAGGGTCACTTAGTGCGTTTTTGGTTTCCAGACTCTGATTGAAATATTTTTCATCTGTTCATCACCAAACTTGGTCAGGAGTTGTATCTACATGTGTAGGTCGATATCTAGGTCAAGATTGAATGTCGTCTAGGTTAAGTTCGAATATGGGTCATTTTAGATGGAACTTTTGGTCATGGAGTCACTTTGTGCATTTCATACATTCAGCAAACTTTGACAGTGTGTGTGCGTGATCATAATATCTTTTGATTGAGATTGATAACCAGCCAGATTGCTTCAGGCACTTCCGGATTATGGCCCTTGAGATTTGAAAGCCCAAAGTTTTATGTGGATCATCATCAAACTTGGTGAAAATATTAATTGGGTAAATTAGTCCTACATCATCATCATCATCATCATCACCATCAGTGTATGAAGACCAGCCAAAAAGTATAATTGCCACAAATTTATACACCCCTTACAATTGAATGTTGCCCCAACAGGCATATCCTGTGCAGAATTTTGGTGGTGCTTTGTATCTATGATACATCTATCCAACATCTAGCTATCTGGCAAGCAGTGATGGCTCTGCTACACAATTGCTACCAACCAACTTACCAAGCACTTTCTTAATTGCAGTTGACTGCTTCAGCTTGGTTAGCACTTTGCTTTGCAACAGTCTACTAGCCATGAATATTTGCCAGTGGCATATACTTTTTCTGCTTCATCTACTTCATAGCGCTCTTTTTAACCTAGCCGTTTGCTAGTATAACGCTAGACATGTTTGCCATCATATCACCGAAAGGATGCCAAATGATACCAACAGCCTGAATCTTTCAAAGGATGTTTTGATTGTGATTTGAAGAAGCTACAACTTGTCTAGGACTGCCAGGCATTGTGGAATTGATGTTGCATACATTAGTTAAAAATCAAATTTCAGTTTTTCATTGGCTGCAGTGAATATGGTTGCAAGAAGAGGCATTCTGAGATATTACTTCAATATTGAGGAACAGAATTAGGCACAGAACCTTAGTTTACACACAGGTGGCAGTATCATTCATAGACTTAAAAAATAGACTTAAATTTTTTTTCACTATTTACTATACAATCTAATAATATAATTTTTTCACTATTTACTATATATATATAGATATAATCTACTTCTTTAGATATAATATATCTAATCTGTAGATTATAGTAAGTACTAAATAGTGAAAAAATACTTTTTTTTAAGTCTATGACTGATACTGCCACAGTCCTGTGAGTTTACAGAGCTAAAATTTAACATACTAAGATGCAGTACACACATGTCTTCTTAAATTTTTTTTTTAAAAATGACATGAACCTGTCTACGTTATTTAAAAGTCAGTAGATAGTGTAACTGGTGTGTAGTTTATCCATCCAGGTTTTCAAACCATTTCTTAGCATTTTTTTATACATGTTTATGACAGCTGATGCATCTTAAAAGGTCTAAAATCATCCACCATGAATTTCTCTTCATTTTGGATGAAAATGACTTGTTTAGACAAAATGTTATTGTTGTTTTTCAAATGGAATGATATAATTCCTATTTTTTGTTTTTGATTCATTTAGATATTGGATACAACTGTTTACAAAGATGTGGACGGAAAGAAGAAGCCTGGATATCACATTCATTTTCTACGCTGGAATAACAGGTATACATGGAATGTTTTTCGCCACATTCTGATTTGATTTATTTTCTCAAAACATGGAAATGGCGAATTCAAGTGGAAACCCTGCATTCACTACATGTTGACTTTGTGTTGAACTTTTACTGACACAAAGCTCGTTATCACTGGTATTTTTATTATCCCCCCCCACCCCCATCTTTAATGAGGGGTATATTGCTTTGCACATGCCTGTCTGTCTGTAGACCAAAATGGAGTCGATTGAATTACTTAAAAACACTTTGCCCTAGGATCTTCAAACTTTACATGTAGGTTGGCCAGCAACATTAGATGACCCCTAATGATTTTGAGGTCAGTAGGTCAAAGGTCACTGTGTCTTTACTGTTTTCGACAATTAGAAAGCCAAGGGGCATATATGGTTTACCAACATTTCTTGTTTAAAAATGTTTTTAATAACAAACAAAACTCCGGCATTCCAACGTTTTGGACTTTGGTAAGTCTTCATCAATGATTTGAAAAATGGTATTTTTTAGAAGTTTTGTGTTACAAATGCCACTCTCCTGTTCTGTATGTTTCACTTACTATATGTATATCTCTTTCTTCTCTAGTTGGGATCGTATTGTTGGAGAGAATTTAGTATTGAAGAGTTCTGATGAGAACAGATCTTTGATGAAACAGCTCTCAGATATTGCCAGAAAGTCGTAAGTTTCTACTGTTACTGCATTTCCATTTTAACTGTACTGGTGTTAACTTACTGCATTTCCATTTTAACTGTACTGGTGTTAACTTACTGCATTTCCATTTTAACTGTACTGGTGTTAACTTACTGCATTTCCATTTTAACTGTACTGGTGTTAACTTACTGCATTTCCATTTTAACTGTACTGGTGTTAACTTACTGCATTTCCATTTTAACTGTACTGGTGTTAACTTACTGCATTTCCCTTTTAACTGTACTGGTGTTAACTTACTGCATTTCCATTTTAACTGTACTGGTGTTAACTTACTGCATTTCCATTTTAACTGTACTGGTGTTAACTTACTGCATTTCCATTTTAACTGTACTGGTGTTAACTTACTGCATTTCCCTTTTAACTGTACTGGTGTTAACTTACTGCATTTCCATTTTAACTGTACTGGTGTTAACTTACTGCATTTCCATTTTAACTGTACTGGTGTTAACTTACTGCATTTCCCTTTTAACTGTACTGGTGTTAACTTACTGCATTTCCCTTTTAACTGTACTGGTGTTAACTTACTGCATTTCCATTTTAACTGTACTGGTGTTAACTTACTGCATTTCACTTTTAACTGTACTGGTGTTAACTTACTGCATTTCCATTTTAACTGTACTGGTGTTAACTTACTGCATTTCCCTATTAATTAACACCATGGCTGATCAATTTTTGCCTTGATGAATTATTGGTCCAATATCAAACAAATTGATTTACTATTTAATTTCTTTGTACATCCACGATAGCATGTTAAGTGATTAGCTACACCCACTACTAACTAGGCAACATAATAGTAAAGTTTACTGTAAACACTGAGATTCAAAAGTAAAAGCAAGCAGTAATAATGGGTGGCACTGAGCGACCTGCAATTAAACAATATAAAACATTGTCGAAGTTAAATATTTGTAAAATGCATGTCCTGATAATTTTGGGCTTTACAATATTTGTTAAAATTGTTAGCTTTTTTGCACTCAAATGGCCAATAAGTATTTGAAGTGAGCTGTGTTAATGTGTTGTACTGGTATGGTTTACAATCTGATAGATGTAAGAACAAAAGTCGACGGAAGCGTATCCAGGATGTACTGACGGATGCATTTGATGGTACTCCACCATTTGATGACTTTGATGTAGATGATGGTCACACAACTACAGATACAAACGATACTGAAGATGAGGTACATGTACCAGTAATCATAGGGATTCCATTTGACTCAGGAGTAGGGGTTTTGACCCTTGAAATTACTCCACACATTTTTACCCTCAAAAAATGGTTTGAGGGTCATTTTCTCTTATAAAATCATAGGTATTTTTACCATGTCACAAAATGACCCTTCAGATTCAGAAGTCAGTGGAATCCCAGAATCTAAATAAGAAGCTATTATAATTGACATTTGACATTACGCCAGTTGTCAATCAAATTCCTTTAAAGTCAAAACTGGCCCCTTTGTTGAAGAGCTGAAATTCAGTTTCAAGAGTCAAGTGAAAAGCCAAGCAATTTTCTGACCTTACACCACATACTAAATTATGTAGTATTATTCAGATAACTTTAATTCGCTTGAGTGTAGGTATCATTCATAATTACCTCCCTTTATAGTTAATTTGAATCATGGAGGAAATTCTAAGTCCACAGTGTGTCATCCATAGTGGAATGAGTATATCGGCTTGCTTAAAATGCCCAATTTTTTAAACTGATGTGTCCTCCTATGTCTTAACTCTTGGAAAGATGGCTTGGTACTGCTGAAGATTCTGTGTGACTTTGGATTGTCTGTGCGCTAACATGTTTGAGTTTTGAAGTCTTATTTTCTGCATGTTCCGCATCAATTATTTATATTTTCAGAGTGCTACTGATAGTGAAAATGCAGACAGTGAGACAAAACTTGATGAATATAAAAAATCCCAGGTACCTAATTTATTTGACATTGATGTCTTCAGGTTTATTACCGTAAAATAATTGATTTTGATGGGAAATTAAATTTCGTTGATTTCATGGTTCACCTTCTACCACAAAAACATATCCAATCAAGAATTTTGACTCTTGTATTTATTACTTGAAATGCAAAATGCACGAATTAACGTCCCGTCGAAATAGACTTTTTTACACAAACCACAAAATTTTGTCCCATCATTAAATTAGATTACAGTATTTCACATAGTTGCCTTCCAGTTAGTAATGTACTTTCAAATTGATATATGTGGTGGATTATATTATTGAGCTAATACAGTGCATCAGTTCTGATACAACATATCTCCAATTTGTGTGTTTCTGATACTTCAGAGAATCCTGGTAATGATAACTCATCCTGAGGCCAACTATGTTAACTACACCAGTACAAGCAAGTTTCTCTCAACTGAAGGATCAGTCTTTGCCTACACAAGCAATTTATGGTCCTATTTTGTGCTGTTTTAGCAATTTCTAATTCCGATACCTCTGAAGGGTTGCATAATATCATACATTGAGCTGTCTCTCCGTCTGCCTATTGTTTGTCCATACATGCTTGTGTAGATGCTAAAGGTCATAAATTTTGGCCTAATCTTTATGAATCATGATGAAAATGATTATCTCTAATAAGTTCATGTCAAGTCAATATTGTGTCAACTTGGGTAAAAACGAGGTCATTTGGCCAAGCAATAGAAACCTGATCACTCAGTAAAAGTCAGGAGAATTTTGTGTCAGAATATTGGTGGGGAACCATGTTAAACAATAAATGCCTTTTGGAATTCAGAGGGGTAAATAAATTGCAGTGTCTGATAAATTCTAATCTAGCTGGTAACCCAGAATTATTTCTAGTGGCCCTGAAATTTCAACCGCAAAATTGTCTGATTTTCCTTTATAAAGTAACTAAGTATGGGCATTAAATTGTGCGCACTGGAATGAACTGTGCAATTAGTAAGAAAGCATCAACTATTGTTTGATTTCTCTGATTTCTCGTATATTTATAATACTATAATAACAGTATTGAGTGTTTTTGTAGAGGATTAAGCCAAGCTTTGATGTTGAAATACCAGAGTCTTTGAAAGCCGTACTTGACAGAGATTATTACAGTGTGTGTCAAGATAAAAAGGTAAAGATTTGAATAATTGCAACTTTGTGTGTATGAGTCTATGAGATCTAACAGGACCGTCAGATCGTTGACATTAACGTCATAATGGGAAAATCAATACTTAAGCTTTTTGATGTTACGTTAAAAATTCATTCAATTTGAATCAGGCATGAAATAGCATTGGAAATTGACTAGTACTGGTAACTGGTTGTTTACCAGATAATCAATGGCACAGATGACTGATACAGTGATACTGGTACTATGATTATAATTAGGTCTCCCACACTATGTAGACATAATTATAGTGTGGGAGACTTATTGATTTTTGCTTGATGAATGTCACAAAGTTTGTCTGCTCTTGATCCCTTTGACTATTGGTTGTATTTCAATGAACATTCTCATGAATACTTAGATTCTTTGTACTATGCCTTGTGGTGCAATTTGTCCAGAATATTAAGTCAGATAAATATTGTCAAATTAATTACCATCATGTTTTTTGACACAAAAAACATCAATATGTACAAAAGTATGAATTTATGCAAAATATATATTTTTTGTAAGGACTATTGAGAGAGTCTGATTTTTGCTTGTGTAGGCATTTAGTGGTTTTTTACCTAGAATAGACTGCAAACAATGTATGGGAAGGTTGATTTATTTTTTAGTGGTTTGTTATCCAGAATAGACTGCAAACAATGTATCGGAATGTTGATTTATTTTATACTGATGGTTTGTGGCTATGTCATGCTGGCATTCCATTATGTACAGGAATTGTTGAGCAGGTGCTAAATGATAGAAGTCTGCAACACTATTGACTGTATTCATGTACATTGATGTACTGTAGCTGTACTAGGCTAAATGCTGCAAAATTATTTCATATTGTAAAGCTTAATTTTCATGGTTTTAATATAAAGGGGCGATGGAAATGTAGTCACATAAATTTAAGCTGACAAAAAGAATAAAGTTACTTTTAGAATTATTGGAATTTGTCCGATGATTGTGTGTGAACACAGAGCCTGCAAAAATATTTTATAAGCATTTACTGAAAGCAGTCTTGTTATACTCGGGTCTTGAACAAAAATAAATACTTGTACGTGGTAATAGATACATGTATATATTTCCAGATGCACAAGCTGCCGGCTGATATCAATGTTGTTACAGTATTAGAAAGTTTTGTGAAATCCTTTATGATGGATTTCTGGGGTCATAATTTCGACAGATCTGTATTTTGCCAAAATGCGCCAAAGATAGCCATTGAAAGAATGTAAGTATTATGTTAAGTATTGTATATTGTATTATTTAATTTTGAGTAAACATAACTCCCAATCTCCAATAAATTGAATACTTAAAAATATTCAGTTCAAATTTTGTTACAGATGAATTATGTTTGAGATCAGACTCATACTCGACCTCTCTATAAATGAAAACACATTGAGCAGAGCTTATTACAACAAAAGTACACAGGCTCTAAGCTTAGATGTGCCTTAATTAAACTCAGTCTCAGATTGGAGCAAAATCTCAATTTGGACTGAAATTTCTCATCAAACTTCTTTCAAAAGTTTTGGTCTTATTGAGGAATTATTTGCAGATCCACTGAGTGATTTTGATAATTGAGTCCTTTACCCATTGAACTAAATTTATGTTTTAGTCATAACTCAATTAAGATAGGAATACTCAGTGAAATTATTTCTATTTCTGTTATTCAAGCAGGGGTAAAAGTTTTCAGTCTTAATACTGATTTCAGTATTTCTAGAAATAATGCACTATGTAATGTACAGTAATTGATATGAAAATCATCAAGTTCAGTATATTGACAAACAGAGAAAAGTTTCGGTATTTTGAAAATTGTGAACTTTTACCTGTGAATTATTGTGTTGTAGTTTGCCAATCTGTAAGGAGTTTGTGGATGGATTGAGGATATGTTTTGACTTTGTATTACCTACCATACTGCTATATGATGCAGAGAGAGATCAATACAACAAAATACTCAACACATACAAAACCAAGTCTCCAGCAAAACAGAAAATGTTAGTACATTGTTATGTTATTATTTACAACTATGATTCATCTGGATTTTGTGCTGTATGTTTGTCTTTTATGAATGATTGTTATAAAATTTGTCCATCCTTGTACTCATTCACCACTGATCAACTTTCTATGACATTTCATAGTGAATAAGTTATACGAAGTACCAAGCCTAGTTATGCATATAATTAGAAATGGTCTTTTTACAAAGAATAGTTGTCTATAAAGATGTTTAAGTGAATTATTGATTCATTGATGTTGAATATTCCAAGTTGTATAATTATGTTGATTGTAATATAGTAGACTCTCACCCTGTTGTCTGGGATTCGAACCCAGGACACCAATGGTGCAGCACCTAGCCCTAAAGTGACTGCGACCATACCAATTGCACCACAGAAACAACTCAAAAAAAAGTTGCTCAAATGATGCTGATATGGTCGTTGTCACTGCAGGTACGAGGGTCATTCAATATATTCGTAGACAATCGTTCTCATTTTATTATATTTATGTTTAAATAATAATTTCTTATATCATTATAAACATCTATCTATTACCTATAGTAGATACAAATTTATCTCTAATTATGCAACACAGTAGCATGCCATCAGCCGATGTATTACCATAGTAACTCGCTACCACCCCGACCGACGTAACGTACCCTTTTCACTCGTTCAACTAGTTATAAATTCCGAATTACTTAATTTAAATTCCCATATGTTTGCCAGATTATTGCAAGATGTTATCATAATATTGTGTGAAATTATTAAGTTGTTTAGACGTTTGAGTTTGAATTGAGAATTGTATTTGATCTATGCCTGTCACGTTTTCATTTACGTCGAAATGCAGATAAATTTACGCAAGGAAATTCATACAACTTTTAAATTGTGCACTTGTCGTGGAAATATACAACAAACACACATAAGCTGCTAATGAGAGCAAACAGAGAACATGCAGTATTCAGTGTCCCTGTGTTTTAGTGACAAAATCAAATTTCTGAAGAGCGGCATGGTATTATAATTGATACGGTGATCGAACGAAATTTAAAAACATAAGGACATTTGAGGGAACGCCAGTCAAAATATGCGATGCGTTTCAATGTATCATACAACCATTAAGTCCAGCTTAATCCTTAACTTTGAATATATAAAATGTTGTGTAATAGATCTATTTAATAATATACAACTTAAATATTTGTGTTTAATTCTATATTAATGACATACTTAAATTTCGGGTTTACCATTTGAGAAATAGCAAAACGTCAAAAATGTCGCTGACGTCAGAATATATTTACGTTGTGTGGTAGTTGCGGTAAGGTGATAGTTTTATTTTAGCCATATTTTCTATAAATATGAGTCGTTTCGTGCAAAATTTTCTGCACTTGTGACAGAAAGACTGTAGTTTAGTGTGATATAATTAGTTACTCTCTGTGTCAATGTGTATTAAAATGACAAGTCCAGTCCACGAATTTATTGAATGACCCTGGTATGAAGTATACCTCATGTAATATAATAGTTTTAAAAGTATATAATTCATATGAGTCTTTCAAAGATGTTTCGATGGATTTTGGTGCCCATTTTCTTAACCATCCTAATGTTTCCTCTTACAGACCGGCTGCTGATTCGCCTTTACTGAAATCTCCACGGTCAAGGTTAGCTGAGGAACAATCCCTCCTTGTTGAAGAACCGTGGCCAAAGATACCAAAATTATCTCCAAACGTACCAAGTGAAGATGAGGAGGTTACATTTAACCCAAGTATACTAAATGTAACCCCAAGACGATGTACTAGAAGTAGGGGTATCAATGATAACAATAAGAAACTTGAACCTGATCAAGTCTTAGATAAATCTGACTTAACTTTCGGAAATATTGATGTCAAATCTGACGGAAATAAATTTCTCAGAAAGCGTAGAAGTTCCGATCGTCAAGACGACGCTCTTCGGAGACGAGCGTTAAGAAGTTACAGAAAGTCTAGTGAAGATTCAAACGACAGTGACCAGTCTAAACCTGAAACAATTATGTCTGAACCAGTCAAGACAACGTCTGTAAAAGCAGAGAAAGTTGATCGACCGCCTCCGTTACTTATTCCTTGCAATATATCAGCACGCCAGAATGGCAACGAGAAAGTTCCGGAGAAGAAAGCTAGCGGTTCTGTGGACAGTTCTGGTGATAATGGACGTGAAGAAATTCTAGCCAACATTCTACAATGGCAGCTTGCTCCACCTGAAGCCTTGTTACAGTTACCTACTCCACCGTCTATGTTATATGGTGCACAACATCTGCTGAGACTCTTTGGTATGTACTATCTGAATAACTGACAATTTGCAATATTTTAATGCCCCCCTCATCCTTGATGACTCATACTAGTATGTTGAATAAGTCCCGTTTTCAATGGTAGTCTGATTATGCCCATCCTTGATAAGGCGGTATATTGTTTTGCACATGTCAGTCGGTCTTTTGGTCGGTAGGTAGACCAATATTTTCTGTTTAATAACTCATAAACAAAATGGTTTCAGTTCAATTACTCAAGAACGCTTTGCCCTTGGATTTTCAAACTTCACATGCAGGATGGCAGGCAACAGTTGATGACCCCTAAAGATTATGAGGTCAGACGGTCAAGGTCACTGTGACCTTTAGTCTTTACCATGGAGATGGATTTATCCATTTTTATAATGTTTATTTTACAGTAAAGCTGCCAGACCTACTGTGTGAGATGGATTTGGATGATGACCGACTTGGTGTTCTTAGAAAACTTACTCATCAGTTTCTTTTGTAAGATTCTTTTGTTTGTTATCTTTTTCTTTTATCCCCCATTCTTTAATGTAATAATAAAACGGTAAAACTGCTTTGCACAAGTCAGTTTGTTTGTGTGTCTGTTGCAAGTTTTTCACTGTACTTGAAAAGTCCTTGAATTTGATGCCTAGTCCTTGAAAAATTGGCAATTTTTACTGTGTTTCAGCACTGTTTGACATCATGAGTAGTAAAAATGAGTTCTTGAAATGAGGTAAAAGTCTGGGAAAATTCCTTGAATTGTAATTTTAAAAGATCTGTACAAACCATGTTTTGGTTGATAGATCAAATGCATAACTCAAGAATCCTCAAACTGTACATAGAGGTTGTTCGTCAACTGCATGTGACACCCAGTCTATTTGGAGGTCAGTAGGTCAAGGTTGTTGTGAGCATGAACATCGAATGACGAGACCAAATTGTTTCCAGTCTATCACTCAAGGATTGGGCATAGAATCTTCAAACTTTATAAGGAAGAAGTTCATGGGGGCAAAATTTCATGAGTTGGTCTGTGCTGTATCTGCAAACATACATAAGAAGAATAGCCTAATCTTTCACATTCTGTTGTTATTTTTATAAAACTAGGTGTTTATTAATGTCTTTGTTTTTCAATTTCAGGTACCTGTGTGATCACGAATCAGAACTTTTTCCAGAAACTGTTTAACACCTGGTAACTAGACGGAATACAATATGATCTCATTTCTTTGTTTTGATGTATATTGACATTGTCAGTATTTCAAAATTTGTTATCTTTAATCCGCTGTGTATAGTTATTGTTCAGCTTACGCTATGTTATGAAGCAAACAGTTTAATCTTTCGAATTGGCTGGGATTTTAACATTTAAGTTTGTAAAATTCATTTTAGAGATTTCAAATGAAACGTTCATGATGGTTAAGGAATAGCGTAACAAAATCTTCCAAGTATTTCCTGCTCTTTCATTTACCCGAAATTGTAACCAGAAAATGGATTCATCTGTTACTTAGCTCTAGACATTTTCTAAGTCTTATGGGCAAATCTTGCATTGTATTTCCATCTGATTTGTTTTCTTTGAATTTTCTCCCATATTTCACCTGCACCCACTAGATAGCTGCCTGCAATACTTGAAAGGAATATCATGTGGTAAGCTCCCCAGCTCCTTTCTAGTGCGACTATTGTTTATTTAGAACTTAGAACAATAAAAAAAAATTTATTATGGGTGCGATTCGTCTTCATGATATATTTCATGAAGTCATTAATACTTCAATTATTATTATACTAAGTAAGTAAGTAAGTAACAACTTTAGTTAAAGTAGGTAACATATTTGGTGATATACCAATTTTCAATATGGTCTGGGCTTTCCATGAATAATAAAAACTGAGTTTCTTCTTTCACATTTCCTGGAAAATTCTGTGGAAAAAAATATTAAAAAACATTTCTGTATGAAAATCAGTTGAAGTTAATGAATTTGTAATATTTTTTGATGTATCGAAATAATGATTGACAATGCTAAAATTCCATTCATATAAACAGACAGAATTTCATTTGTTGATTGAAAATTTAGATCAAGTGTGTTAAAGTAATGCAACTTTGCTGTCCATCAAGATGATTGTAAATTGACTGCTTTACTATATTGACTAGTAAAAGAAACGTGTCTTTATTTTTGTTTGATAGGAATAATTAAAATTAAGGTGGTGGCACCTCCATGAAATTGACCCTAACCCATTCCATCCTGGCAGAGCATTGACTTAAACTTTTTTTAACATGCACATTAAAAACAAATTGAAAAATCTCCACATGGATTTTATTTTAACATGAAACAGAAAAACAATCATTAACTTTGACTTACTTTATTAAACAAGCTATGTTACCTTGTAAAAATGCAATGAAAAAAAGATGCCTATCTTTTGCTATAGGGCTGATACTGTAAAATGATTAATTTTTGTGGGGGATTAAATTTCGTGGATTTCGTGGTTCACTTCAACCACAAACTTTAATTTTGACCCTTGTTTTGTTACCTGAAATGCAAAATCCACGAATTCAAGTGCCAATGAAATTGTCTTTTTTATCAAAACCACGAAATTTCCTCCCAACAAAATTAAATGATTTTACAGTATATAATACTGAAATGCTGTTGAACCCTGTCATAAACTAGTTTAGATTTCACAACTTGCTTTGTAACTAGAGTTGTAAATAGTATTGCATCTATACTAAGCAAGTGTTCCAACTTAATGTTCTTCAAAGTATTTTCTTTATTATGTTCTGAAATAAGAATTACGCTATTTTGTATGGTACAGTTTATGTCTAGCTGGAAAATTTGCTCTGTATATTTTGTTTGTGGTATGGGGGATATATGAACTGTACATATGACTTTGTTGTTATCAACCCGGGCTTGTGGTCCAGTGGATAGTTTGCTGGATTTGTAACCCAATGCACCAGGTCGATTATAGGTCAGGTCAGGTTATACACTTCCATGATAATTTAACATCATAGTGGATCTTCCTCCACATGTGGAGATGTTGCTGGTTCCTGGTGAGAGGATAAGTTAGTATTGGTTTGGATACAGTCCAGCAGAAGTGGTTACATGAATATGTCACTGAAAATTTGTTGAGAAATAGTGAAAAACTTGAAAATAAAAACAAACAAATTGTTATTATCATATTGTGTCTTAAATAATGTTATGTGATTTGTTACGTGGTTTCATTACAGATTCATTGTTATCAAATATTCATTGAAATACAAAAAATGTATTTCCAATGATAATTGTTATTCATTCGATTTCATGCCTCTCACCTTTTGATATTGTCTTGTATATTTTGTATAAATATGTATACTTTTTAATAAAATTAATGCTAGCTATTGAGTTTGTATTTTATTTTTAGATGTAATCTTGTTTAAGAAATTAGTCCTGCTTTGTGCTATAATTCCTCCCCACTTGGAGGCATACAATAGAGCACATATTCATTTTGATTAACTTAAAGATTGCACTCAGTTAACACTTATAATATCCTTGGGGATCAACTTATAGGTTGTCCTTCAGTTCAATAATACTCCTTGAATGTAGTCCCTTAATAATACTCATTGAATGTAGTCCTTCAATTATACTCCTTGAATGTAGTCCCTTAATACTACTCATTGAATGTAGTCCTTCAATTATACTCCTTGAATGTAGTCATTGATAATACTCCTTGAGGGTTCCCAAAGTCAGGGAAAAACTTATTTTTTCAAGGTCAGGGAAAAGTCAGGGAATTTTTAAATTAGTCAGGGAAATTTGGAAATTGAGCAAAAGTCAGGGAATTCTTAATTAAAGAATTAGATCTCGATAAGTGTCATTTCCTATGAAGAAAATACCGAAAACTGAAAAAAAATCCTCGCTTGCAATGCTGGCTCGGGTGTAATTTTACATTATGATTACTTTATGTTGATCAACAACACTAAAACTGCTATCTGAAACTTTTTGGTTCCATATGAAGCAAATATAACCTCCTTTTCACTGTTTTTTATGAGCTATTCGCATATACAAAAAGGAATGATCGTGCAAAAAAGTTAGGTCAAATTTTCTCAAGTCGGGGAAAAATCAGGGAAATTTTGTCTTAAAATATTTGTGGGAACCCTGTCCTTGAATGTGGTCCTTTGATACTATGCCTTGAATGTAGTTCTTTAATGATACTCCTTGAACTTGGTCCTTCAATATAACTCCTTGAATGTAGTCCTACAAATAATACTCCTTGAATGTAGTCCTTTGAAAATACTCATTGAATGAAGTCCTTCAATAATACCCCTTAAATGTTGTCTTTGATATTACTCCTTGCATATAGTCCTTCAATAATACCCCTTGAATGTTGTCCTTTGACAACTCCTTGAATGTAGTCCTTTGATAATACTCCTTGAATGTAGTCCTTCAATAATACTCCTTGAATGTAGTCCTTTGATAATACTCCTTGAATGTGGTCTTCCAATAATACTCCTTGAATAATCCCCATTGAATGTTGTCCTTTGATAACTCCTTGAATTTAGTCCTTCAAATAACACTCCTTCAATTTAGTCCTTTGCTAATACTCCTTAAATGTAGTCCTTCAATAATACTCCTTGAATGTAGTCCTTTCATAATACTCCTTGAATGAGGTCTTCTATAACACTCCTTGAATAATCCTTCAATAATACCCCTTGAATGTTGTTTGATAACTCATTTAATGCAGTCCTTCAAATAGCACTCCTTGAATGTAGTCCTTCAATGATACTCCTTGAATGTAATCCTTCGATGCTACTCCTTGAATGTAGTCCTATGATAATTCTACTTGAATGTAGTCCTTCAATAATACCCCTTGGATGTTGTCCTTCAATAATGCTCCTTGAATATAGTCCCTTCAATAATGCTCCTTGAATGCAGTCCTTTGGTAATTCACCTTGAATGTAGTCCTTCAATAATACTCCTTGAATGTAGTCCTTTGATAATACTGCTTGAATGTAGTCCTTCAATAATACCCCTTGAATGGAGTCCTTCAATAATACTCCTTGAATAATCCTTCAATACTACCCCTTGAATGTTGTCCTTCGATAACTCCTTAAATGTAGTCCTTCAAATAACACTCATTGAATGCTGTCCTTTGATAATACTCCTTGAATGTAGTCCTTTGATAATTCTGCTTGAATGTAGTCCTTCAACAATATGCCTTGAATGTTGTCCTTTAATAATGTTCCTTGAATATAGTCCCTTCAATAATGCTCCTTGAATGCAGTCCTTCCATAATAGGTGTCTTACTCCGACCTTCCATGTTATATCCTTTAAATGCCCTCCAGAAGACTTCACAATTATTGACTGTAGTAAAAATCACCAGCCAAATAAAAGTGCTCAACTGGAGGGTGGGGCATGCTCTACCTGCATACCTGTCTATACTGGGCCACCACCCTCTTCCCTAACGTACCATGTCATATATAAGCCCTAACTACAGATACAACACTATCACATGCAAAACTAATCTTATATCAATACGTAGTACCATTATGATATCAAACCTAGAACACAGTAGCATACCTTAGGCTAGAACAATATATACATGTGTAACATAGAAACACACATATCAGCATATCTCTTAGAAAAAAGCACCATACCAAACCCTTATCTAGAATAATACAACAATTGTTAAACCTAGCACAGAACACTCAAACCAGCTAACCTAGAACATAGCACTAAACACATAAACTAGAACATAACATCATTCTAGCTTACACACCTCAAACTGAAACTAACCTTGAACATGGCACTGCACTCATATTACCCAAACTAGAACATAGCACTGCACAAACGGAAAATAGAACATAGCACTTAACACATCATAACTAGAACATAACACTGAACACATCAAAACTAGACCATAGCACTGAACTCATATTACCCAAACTAGAACATGGAACTAAACACATCTAAACTAGAACATGGCACTAAACACCTCGAAACTAGAACATGGCACTAAACACCTCAAAACTAGAACATGGCACTAAACACATCTAAACTAGAACATGGCACTAAACACCTCAAAACTAGAACATAGCACTAAAAATATCGAAACTACAACATAGCACTAAACACATCAAAACTTATGATTGACATCCCATGCTCTAAACAGTGCATCATTCAACTTTCTACAAAATAGATGATATGCATTTTATAATCATCAAAGAAAACATCCTAGAAAACAATCAAACTAGTCACACACTTCCATTATATTGACAACAATCAATATGCCCTCCACATGTGGAACAATCGAGGGTTCCTTGTGGAAGGGAAAGTTAGTTCAGGTTAGGAAACAGTCTAGGGAAACCAGTAAGGTGAATGATCCATCATCTGAAGCTTAAAAGTTGTTGTGAAATGAATGGACACTAATCAATAGAAAAATCATGAATAAAAACCCTAGTGCCTTAAACATGATTTGATACACCAGCCTCAATTGACAACAAATACAATATAATTCCTAGAAACAACACTACCTACGTATAATGAACAAGAGATGTTTGTAAAACATACATGTGTGCCTGCTTGGAAGCCAAATAGTTGGAAATTGCAAAGGTCACAGCAATCTTTACCTACTGACTTCAAAATCACTAGCGGTCATCTACTGTTGCGGGACAACCTGCATACATGTAAAGTTTGAAGACCCTATCCACCAAGGCAAAGTTTTCTTAAGGTATAGAACGAAAAATATTAAAAATTTTGGTCTAACAACTGACCAACATGTGCAAAGCAATATACCCCCTCATCAAAGATGCAGGGCATAACAATTATCAACCTGTACCTGAGAGTGAATACTTAGTGAAAATACTTACGGAAGTTTGTATGATTCCTATTGACGTGGACCTGATGGCTGTGCCTAGGTGGAGCATTCATAACAGGGACCCTGCTGAAATGATACCTGGACCTGGAATAATAAGGACGGCTATCACTAGAGTAAGTAGGCTTACTATACCTGGGTACCTTAGCATTGGTGTGACGCTCGTCTGGACTATAGTCCCTCTTCCTCTTACCAGAGGGTCTGTGACCAACACTTACATCAACACTACTACTACTACTAGCAGTGGTAGATCTGGACTCTACAACTACAGCATCATTATCTGACTCCAGTTCCCATTCTCTCATCTGGGCCCACATGTCAGCACTCATACTGAAATTGTAAAAATTATTGAAAATTATAAAAAGCTCAAGTATAAAATCACACTTTGAATCGTTGTAAAATAAAACAACATTTCTTGTTACGTAGTGATGTAACACTAACAATCACCATCAATCTGGACAACACTTAGAGCTTCAGCAATTCAGCACGCATGACAACCCTAGTCAGAAATTTCTCATGAAAGACATGTTACAATATGTGCATATATATACAAATGCACAGTGAAACCTCAATACATCAAATAAGAGATGTTTGTAAAATATGTATGCCCCTATTGCAACTCAATATATTCAGAACTGCATGGTAAATGCGTTCAAGATGGGGTTATTGAACAGAAACAATTTTGTAACAAACCAACATGTACACAGCAATATACCCACTCCGGCACTCCCCAAAGAGTGAGTACAGGTTTATAGTTTTGCACAAAACTACACTTTCCACATACCCCTGTGTTTCATTTTGGTAAGAGTTCAAGGTCCTTGCTTTTTAAAAATTGGTTAGGATTCATTAAATTTTGGAAATAATTTATTTTAGCATAAACTGTAGTGTGACACCTGGATCTCTGTTCAATGAGATAGGACTCATGAATAATAATCAAAACCAAAATGAAACAGCAAGTGAGTGAAGTCACTGACAATAATGCTAGCCTTTGAACAAAGAGTGATACTATACAGACAAGAAACAATTGTTTCAAATACAGTGTGTATACATGTTTATAAGCATTAATTAAAACCGGTCATAAATGTATGCAGAGATCCTATATATACTAGATCCTGATGTATGTTACAAAATTGGCATTGAATAAAATAATATTTTCATTGAAAATAGATCTACAATGTATTTTTAGTCCCATCAATTTTTGTTTATAGACCAGGCTAGTATTATTGTTGGTTTAAAGAATCTAATACAAAAATACAAATCGTACAATGTGCCCCAAAGCTCTGGAAATTCATTGGAAGAACTTCGGACAGAGTGAGACTTCGATGTGCCAGCCAACTTGATGCCACGACTGAAAATGAAGCACCTAGACCATATTAATTTTAGCTTCATTTTAAATAGTCATTTAAATCATAAAGATTACTGTAAAATCATTTAATTTTTATGGGATGAAATTTTGTTGTTTTGGTTAAAATGATCATTTTGATAGGACGATAATTTGTTGACTTTGCATTTCAGGTAAAAACTACAAGGTCCAAAATTATTGTTCAATGGGATTCGATTTTATGGTTGAAGGTGAACCGCAAAATTGAACCCGCACAAAATTAATGACTTTACAGTAGACTCATTGTTTTTTGTACTAATGCACCTACCAATATTTGACACCAGATAGGAGGGTTGGGGTGGAATGGGGGTTTGTAGAGGCCAGGCTAACACAGGACTTAAACTATTATTCAAGTTAAAGCCAGTATTGTTGTCTTTGACATACCCTACAGATATAGACTCCATATAGACCAAGATTGGAATTTGTCTCTCAAAATGTTCAAATATCCCCCACATGACCACAACACAGCACTATGCTTCTATCGACCATGAAAATATTTTTTAGCTGGACCATTTAACAGACAAGGGAGGAACAAACATAGGCCTTAAATCACGGTAAAGCATTGTTTATACATTATCTTATAATTCATATTCACAAAGACACCAAATTGACTGATAATGATAGAATAAACACAGTTTCCCCAAGCTTAAATCAACAGTCACTAAGGAAGTGTTTGATACCGGAAGTGGAGACGAACATGGCAACGGCAACGGCAACAACGGAGGCTTAGTAACAACAATAAAACAATAGAAAATCGTCGTTTTCTCCGTACTTGACCCATTATTATACCAAAATGTAGGCCACTCCAGTTAATAAGATATTTAAACAACACTAGATAGCATTTATTCCTGATACAAACTCCATTTTCAAGTTGTATAGCCGCGAACAATTTGAATTGTATTCGACCCTATCACTGTATCAGTGACCGTGGCATTGGAAAGAAAAAGGAACAAACATGGCATTTTAAGTCATCATTACTGCACTAATAAAATATTTTTACTTACGACTCATGTTCAGGACTAAGATGGCTGCAATTATAGGACTTGTCGTTCATTTTGCTAGACATAATTTGGATTTTTGTTTTGTGCGAACACGGTAGAAGTTTGAAGCAAATGTTCAAGAGTTTCTGGGGGAGGGGTGTCAGGTCGCGGGTTTATATAGGGTACCAAGATGTGGGCGGGGCTAATTCAAGATATGGGCGGAGCTAATTCAGTTTTGTAGGCGGGGCTTATTACAAAACAACCAATCGGAACATGCGTTTCAAATTTTTGACCAATCAAAATTTACCTTGCAAAAGCTGTTTTGGTAAATGATTTTAAGAACTCAACGCGAAATCAGGCTCCAATCTGTGTTTTCTCTGCACCGTTATTCTGGAAATTTTACCGATTTTTCGCAAATATTTGGAAAAAATTGACTTGTTTCCTGAAAGAGAACGAAATTAAGATGGGAAAAAAGCAAAATACACTATCTGAAATATTTACATTGCGGTAAATATGTGAATTTTAGACCGATTTTTAGTTCTAAAATATCAGGTCGAACTGAAATATGTTGTCTAAATGACAATTTAAGTGATTAAAAATACAAAGTAACATGTAGGAAGATAGGTTAGCATCTGACGAGTGCGCTAAGCATGTAATTAGCTGTTTCGGGGAAGTATTCGACGTGAATACCTATATCAGAGAAATATGAAAACACACGTTTACGACGCATATATCACGTATAAAGATGTCATAAAATTTATATATTGTCATGAAGTGTGCAGTACCCATTGAATGATTGCATTCGACTTGTTTAAAATATTGGACACAATATTGAGTTTTGTATTTCTGGTTTTGACATTGAGCTGTTTCCCTTGTATCTATATAATGTAAAGGGATATATTTTTAGTCGTGTTGAACCCTTTGGTTAAAAATCCACGCAATTCCTCCGCCATGCAGGGAAAACAGCTGGAAGTGAAATCTCCGGTATTCCCCAGCCCATGGTGTAGACATAATTTCAAATAAATTATCCTGGGACGATCACATAAATAGGTCAACCAAAACTGCTAACCAAACCCTGCTTTTTCTAAGTAATATTAAGGTCAAGTCGGAATTAATTAAGTCCTTCGCTTATAAATCAGACTCTTGTCAGACCCCAGCTGAAATACGCCTCCGAGGTTCGGTCCCCACATATCCGAAGCCAGATGGGTCAAACCGAGGCTATCAAAAGGCTAACTACCAAAGAACAGCTAACTAGTGTATTTGGCATGATGAGCTCCCTAAATCTAAGGCATCTAGATCTCAGAAAAATTGACAGTCGGCTATCCCTCATGTATAATATCACCTACAAACTTGTAGCTATCCCCATTGAAGGTTGCTTAGTTACCCAATCTCGCCCATCAAGATCATCACACCCATTAGCATATAGGTTAATAGTTGATATCTGTAACTCTGTGCATCGTGGTTGTTCCCTTAATTTACATGTAGGTACAAACAAATCTTGCCTAGTTAGACTGGTTTTGTATTCATATGCATTCACAACTGACCCCAACTCCCATTGTCCAAAATGAGATATGAATATTCAAGTGACACAAGGATTATAACGGGGAAAATCTATGCTGACCTCCATTATTTTCAGACTTAGGATGTAAAATATTTGGCTACTAATCGAGGATCTTGTAACCTTTTATTCCATATACATGTAGCTACTGTATCTAATTCATTGACCTTCGTGATTTACATAATTATGTGCTATTTGTATGCGCTATAGCCAAACTGGGATTTATAGATCCGTCCTCTTTTGAAACTTTTGAGTGTTGATGGTCTTCATCGCTCAACTTTCATTACTTCCTCGTCCTTAGATATTGTCTTGTAACTTTTGAATGTACACTTTTCAAGAAAATTTATGAAGATGTTGATTTAGTAAATACAATTGCTACATGGCATGAATTCGTGTAACATGTCATGTCTGCTTATTCTTTGACTAGTTATATCATTTAAAACGCAAGAAAAACATTAGTGTACTGATTGATTTTATTAAAGGCATATCGTGAATTGAACTGACCAATGCCTTGATTTAGTTTGTGTTGCACAATGTCATGTACATGTGTTTTCATTTCATATACAAGGGTTGCCGATAATTTTCCGCAAACAATATGACGTCACGTTATCTGCTTCGACGTCTTGTCAATCATTGATGGACAATGCACGATCCTAATAGCGTGTTTCCGTACCCGGTGAGTTAATAATCTCCACTCCATTGAAACATCGTGTTTATCATATTTTATAGCAATTTCAATCAATCATAAAACGATTTGAGATTATTAACTTCGCTCAACCTCTTCTGCAAAAACTAAAAATCTAATTTACTTCTCTTTTCCTCGCACATGAGCATCATCGATAAAGTTTAACATGTTTGTTCGAATTACACCGGAAACGATCTCTTGGATTGAGAGAAAACCATTTAGAATTATGGATTCTATAGAGAATAATATCATAGAGATTCTGAGTCTGAACATCCTGAAGTTAATCCAACATCGTTTTATTAACACACATGTCTATTAAGGTCTTGTATGAATAAGAACATTGAATATAATTATCCTATTTCCTATGGTTTTGTCCCCTACCTGTTTTCAACCGGATGAGGCAATATGTTTGTCTTTCGTCGATCCGCTAAGGGTTTTAGTTGCCAAGTTATGCTAAGAAACTTGGCACATATATAGCGGCCAAAAAGGGCAATGTGCATTTTTTTTAAATTAGGACTAATATAGCTATGGAATCATGAAAATTTGTCAAAGCGTCGTGGCTTCCGACGTTTGTATTGTCTGCTATTCTTCAGTTATTTTTCCGATGTAATGTAAGTTTTCTTCGCTCGACTGGAAACTCTAAATATAAATAGACGTGCCCAATAATCTACATGTATGTTAAATATAGATTACAGAGCTTTTATCAAATGTTTCTCTGATCGAATGCCAGTGGGACATACACATACGCTTACATGCATGAACACTACTTGGAATAAATTTATGTTTAATTTGAACTTCGGAATACACTCACACACTCAGAATGTTTTCGATATTTGTTAGTAATACTCGTGTATATTGAGCAATCAGATATGTGAGTTTCTTTTGGAGAAGCCCAGCGAATTGCAAAAGACAGACATAAGTTGAGAAAAGCCATAGCAGTTTTATGTGCCATTGGAGACAAATAGGAGTAACATAGAGAACAACCAGACGATAAAACGTACCAAGCATATGAGTGAACGTTTACGTTAACAGATCTAATGTGGGAAAGGAACTTTTTATCTTGGAATTATAAATCTATGACCTTGTGCCAAATGAATTCCCCTTTTTCACTAAATACGAATATGAGTGTACTTACAAAAACTCTTAGCGATCTTTGTCCAATTGTGTTGTTCTTACTATACTCACTATTTGGTTTCAGAGTCGCGCCTACAGACCACATCACGTAAGGTGATTTCAAATATGATGAGATGTTTGTTGTTCAAATGCAAATTATAGATGCTCAAAGTGAAACAGTATTTTATACAAATATAGTAAAGTGTAGTAAAGAAATGCAAGAAACCAGTCTTTGTGTGGACTTTTGTAGGTAAAACGATGCGTTGTCTTTCTCATTTCGATTTTCTCATATCTTTATGGGTAGTTGCTGCCAATTTCGCCTCGGCATCAATTTGTCGTTGCTCATTGACCACGTATCTCAGTTACGTTCTATCCTATTGGTTAACAAAAATCGTTTGTGTATGATTACCCAATCGGTAAAGGTTTTAAATACACTTGTCCAATTATGGGCGCCAATTTTCTTGCAAGGGTCTTAATTATATTGCATCTGTCAGGCTCTTACAAGTCCGGAATAATGATCAGGAAATTCAGTTTTGCTTAAAAATTGGAGAATATAGTTTTCTGTTGAAAATAAAGTTCATTGGTGATAATATTACAAATATTGACTTATGTTATCACCAATTGAAGATCTATCCGCAAAGTTTTAATAATAAAGACTGTTTGAAATATAATTTGCGAGGGGCACCACTCTAGGAACAGACATTCATCTTATTTTCGGGAAAGGGTTTGGTTTGGTATATGCTTGTGAATCTAGGCAATCCTGCTCGGTAACATCGGGGACTTGTTGTGTCGTTGAGTACTGCATTGCTGGTCCGATTTCCTCTTAACCTTTTTATGAATCAGAAGTACACTTTGTTTGAATGACACAGAAAGCGTCCTGCAAATGATCTAAAGAAGAAGACATAGGAATGAACAGATACACATTTGTAGGCGCGGTCTTAAAAGCAACAGAATGTTGTTAAGCGGCGCCCGTTTCATAAGGGTTGGTTTTATTGTTGTTATGTAATGTAAGTATGTCCAGCGTCTGCAAAAACCTATAACTAATTATATAATGCAATAACTATCTGCTTCAGCAAATGATGTACTGTAATTACTGAAAGGCTTAATCCCTTTAGTATAGACCGCTATATTGAATGTCCATTATTCTGTAACACTGTATAACCATTCCAAGATTTTATGACAAGATTACTAGGTCAATAAAACCACCAGTGTATGTATTAAGTAAACCAATCGTCTACATCTTTTTTTATGTCATCTTGTTTCAATTGGAACACTTAGGCGTAAACAGATTATTGTTCAGTCCCGTGCGGGGCCCAACTTTTTATGCCGGAACGTTCAAGAACCAAGGAACATATAGGGAAAAAGCTAGGATAGTGCGTCGGCATTCCTTGTATCACACAACGGTTGATTCTGCTTTCTTCTCTCACAACCAGAGACCATTGACCAATAAGGCAGGGATAATAATTACCATGTGACTTTTTCTGTTGAACACAAAAATCACTTATACAATGTAAACATCTTGTACTTTCTCTGCCGAAGGGTAAAATAAATAAAATACTCGTATGACCTTTTTTACTTGTCCATAAATGTTAGCATCTTGTTGACAGTACATTGTTATGGAATTCTGTATAAAACAGCCTTTCATATCTTAGATCCGTATGATTATTATCAACAAAACATATAACGTTGTAGCCTACCCGACATTATCATGTTCGGGTAACCAAATATTTAAGCTCAATTATCGCATACTCAACCTAAGACCATCTGAATGTCAATGACCACATGAACCTATGATACTGACGACGACATACATTATGTATATCTATGTACTTTCTTTATTCCTGATCGAGATGTACATTGCACGACAATGGATCTCATCTTCCTATAACTCTTTGTCCCATGTGAGACATAAGGCTGAACTAGTTTCTTTCTACTAAGGCCTGTCTTTGGCCATTATCTGCACTTCTCCCAAAGATAATCCCGTCTCTCTGAGCTCTTACCATAGTCATATGTCACCTTTACTCTGATCGACCAGGTTTTAATCTTCAAGGTAGTATCCATCGTCTGGCTACGTAAATACTAATGTGTATTTCGTTGACAACATTTGAACATCTAACACGTGAATAAAATACTTTATCTCTTCGTAAAACACATACAGTAAAGCTCTCGGTGAGTGATCAGTACATGTAAAATTCTTGAGAAAAATCGGGTACTCGTAATAAACAAGTGCAATTGTATTGGTGATCTATAAACAGCCGTTGTGTGTAAATGAAATAAATGTATACCATTAAAACCAATGAAAAAGTCTACAACCATTGATTGCGAATTTAAAGTGTGGAATTCATGAGGAGAAATCACCTTTACCAACAAATGAATTAGAAATTAGCATTGACTCAGTCTGTGATTACTTATTAGAAAGAAAGTAACACAAATTGCTGTAGTTGTTTCCGCGAAATTGCGTACCTTAACAGTTCAATCGGAACTGTTCAGAGTTCTTCTTTATCGATGAAAGTGCTTGCAAATAAGCCAGAGGGCAGTAGACAGAGGACAGTAGGTTGTAGGCTATCGATTGTGGAGTTTTATACGTTATCATTCGGTAAATTACAGAAAGTTGACACAATCTAACGTTCTAATTATACACTCAACCGCTTTAAAAACGCACCACATATGAAATATCGGTTTAAGTGATGAAAACGTCAATTTATGGTTATTTATTTTCGGATTAATAATCTTCAGTCTATATTCAACGATGTGTGTGATTTTCATGCAATTATTACGAGTTTGAAATGCATTATGACATAGATAACACTGAGACCCATGAAAGTGAAAGTCACAATTTCAAAAGCAAGTATAAGCGCCCGATCCATTGATGCATGCACGTGATATCTCCTCCTAAAGCGTAACATTAATTACGTAATAGGATAGAATTATGTTCGGCATGATGTTTCCCACCATTCAAGCAAAGTTTGACTTGAATTATAAATGTTATGTGGCTATGGCTGTCTGGCTAATGCCATACGACCGAGTGCGGTTCAGATATGCGCATTATGTGAACCTAAGATTGATTCAAGCCTTATTTAAACTTGAAGTCTTGGTTATGAGCATCAGACTTTCAGGACATATCCTGTGGTGCTTCTATGGCACCTCAAATGAACACTATGAAGGAGCCTGAAGACAAAAAAGTGGGACTTTAGGCTCTAAACGGGAGAAAACTCATAAAAAATGTACTAAAATAATTTTCTTTTTTATTGACAATTATGAAAGAAATAATTATGAAAATTCAATAAGGTACTTTTGGCTTGTTGATTGACGTCCGTCATTATTTTGACACTGTGTGCAGCCATGCGGAACCAATTACAGTGACACAACCTGTGTCATGTTTCCTCATAGCTCGGGCTCAATACCTTTAGCTGGTTTCATCCAGGCCGGTCTTTGACTGTGCCATTTACTTGGAATCGATGTTCTTAGCTCACATGCATTGCATGGTGGCAGTTGAACCGCCATGCTAAGGCACCGAGGCTCTTTTCAGTTGGAAGCGAAGGCACAAGCATCGAGAACAAATATTCGAGAAATTGGCAGCATAAAAATACCTTTAGCCAATATTGTTTATGTTGTTTTTTCAATGTGTACACCAACAGCGTACAGTTTAAAAGTAATATTGATCAGATAGGTCGTCGCGATCGAGCTGCACGCGCAAAACATGCAAAATCAATAAAGTTCTCTGGGCGGGGTATTCCGAATGAAAAATAAATCGTTTTCTTTAATTAGGTCAAGCTTATGAACTGAACAAACCCTGTAATCTATCAATTTTAGCAAAAAGTGTATTTTGACAAAATTTGATTATTTTCAATAGTGGTGCGTTTTTAAAGCGGTTGAGTGTACATGTTTGTGCTTGTGGATTTCAATGGGAAACTGCGACCGATATCTATCTAAATATTCTTAATTAGACGACTTGTGCATGTTTATTTTACCAGGCTTGTGCTTTCCAATCACACTTCATCGTCACTACAGCATCAAACTGTCGTGTCACCTCTCTAAAGTAACAAAATTAACACATCACCCTCTCTTACGCAACGCCATTCAGTGGACAGAAACTTTTCTGTATACCAATCTGAGAAGGTATGGCTCACCAAGTGTTGATTTCATTTGAATTGCGAGAGTGGAGGGTTGTCTCCTTGGTCAGTGGTACAACGTTGTAATGAAATTAAATATTTGTACCTTAAATGCATAATTGATTCGTTAGTGTATTTCCCCTTTAATATATTAGCAATAATGCAGAGTTTGATTCATGGCAATTTCTGGGAATACTTCATATTCCACAAGCTGTGTAACGTTACTCCTGTTTTGCGTCAAACATGCATGTTAACTCGACTAAAGAATTTCATAAGATTTATATGCAATTATATATAGCTAACTTATATACAGTGTATGTACAAGTGACCTGAAAAACAATAAACATGGGAATGTTTCTATGTAGAACTATATCACAAATTCAAATCTTCTTCGGGAAAAATAAACAATTATATACATGTATAGCGAACAAATATACAGTGGATGTACAAGTGACCTGAAAAACAATAAATATGGGAATGTTCCTATGTAGAACTGTATCACAAATTCAAATCTTCGAAATTGGTGCCTTAGATAATCAAACACAAACTTTTAACGTGCTGTGGCTTCCAGCTGTAACGTGTCTATGAACAACTTGTCACTCAATGATCGAGGGGGGGGGGGGGTAATATACATTCTGTTGAACGGCCGCATGTCTGAACATATACTTTATTGAATTGAATATACATTCGTGTCTTTTCATAATGATGAACTAAATTCAATGTGGAAAGTAATACCATTTTAATATGATGTTAGTATTCCTTTTATCACACGAAATGGTTTCCAATCTACAAAAGCTACTTTTTGTATTCACTATTATAAGCACGTACCTTTGAATAATGAATGTCCCAAACCATTCTTTGGCATACACTAGCTAATATATGCGTTTTCCATGTAATGACTTGATTGCACTCATATTCGTACTTTGTATAACATACTGGTCAACAGAGGCTGAGAGGCAGTGATATTTACATAATGACATTTTTCGAATTCCTAGACCAAGTAATTTCTAGCTCAAAAATAGACTAGTAATTGTATTGTATAACAGGGTATATACAGTGTTGTGGACATAAACAGTTGAGCTATCGGCGTTTGGATACAAAAATGTACTTAGTATGCGCATCTAGTCCAGAGAAATACACACTTAAAAGGCAATCAAAACATAATGACAAAATGACAAACACATACGATAAGGCATTCAATCATATAACAATGAGTAATGCATATAACAATCGACATCAGACTATTTCTATTGATGTAGTATCGACTTTAAGTGTTTCTTCTTTCAGATTTGTTATATCAGCTCCATATACTCCCACGTACACCAAGTGAGACTATATCCCCGTTAGCAATTTAATGATGGTGTTTATAGAAATGAATACCTGGAACAGACAGAGAAATGATTTCAATTACTTAATACGCAATCCAGGTAGCACGCAACTAGTGTGGCAAAGCTATAAAATTACCATAACTTGATTTCAAATCGATGCAATATGCATAAATTCAAACAAAATTGCATTCACTCGTTTGATATTTTAACACCGATTATGATCTCTATTTCCGGCCATTATAATATGAATATTCTTCATTCATTGCACATTGCCATTTTTATGATTGTTGAGTTGATATACTTTTTACAATTTGAAAAGTTACCTCAACTCACTTTTTATAAGAATATACTCAAATCCGGACCATTGTTGGATAAACTTTAGGAAACATTCTATTGTCAGTCTGCTAAAAGCACCACAAGCCTTGTAAGAGACATTGGAAGTATTGTATTGCGCAAGCACATGTATCTTAATAACCCAATGGCTTGCGTGTTAATCTTCGAGACAAATATGACTTCTTTGAGTGACATACACTATCATAATAGGGTGTTTCCGTGCCCGGTGAGTTAATAATCTCCACACAATTGTAACATCGTGTTTATCCTCTTTTGTAGCAATTTCAATCAACCATAAAACGATTTGAGATTATTATTTTCGCCCAACCTCATCTCCAAAAACTAAATGGATTCAATTTACTTCTCTTTTCCTCGCATGTGAGCATCATCGATAAAGTTAAACAAGTTTTCTTAGAATTACATCAGAGATGATATCTTGGATTGAGAGAAAACCATTTAGAATTATGAATTCCATAGAGAATATTATCACAAAAGTTCAGAGTCTTAACATCTAGAAGTTATCAAAACATCGTTTTATTAACACAGATGTTTATTAGAGTCTCGTATGAATAAGAACCTTGAATTCAATCACCAGGTTATAGATTGTAATAGATGTAACTATTTCCAGGGACTTTAATCACCAACATTGTAAGACTGAATCGGTTAAGGTTTTACTTACACTTGTCCAATCTTGGGCGCCAATTGTCTTGCAAGAGTTTTTTACACAAAATTGTACTGAGCTATTTGGTTAATTGCGTTACTATTTAATTTTAAAGTATACATTGGTTTCAAATTTGTTATTTGTAAATTACTATCTTATTTATTCAGCTCTGAAGCATAAATTCTAATCTTGTTGACGTCATAATGTGTGCGACAATGTATTGATTAGTGTGGTGTTAATTCAATATTATTGTATTAAATTATTATCTTTCACTAGTATGTTTTTTTAATTTGCCTGCTCTTAAATATGATGGCCTATTGTTTGCCGCTTGAGAATCGATGGCGATGGAGTATGTGCCTACAATTTTATCTTTACTTGAATATGGCTCCTTTTCGGATTTCATTTTGTTAAATTTTCTGTAAAAAATAAAAGTTAATTGGTGAAAGTGTTCCACATATTGACTTAGGCTATTGCCAATTGACGTTCCATAAGCAAAATGTTAACAATATAGAGTGATTGCAATATAATTTTGATAGGGTTATTTGCTAATGGCACCATCCAAGGAACAGACATTCATCTATTTTTCAGGAAACGACTTGATTTGGCATATACGAATGAAAAATAGTTCATCCTGCTCTTTTACAGCGGGGACTTGGGGAACTAGACTGGGTCTTTCTTCATGAGGTTGTGTGTGAGTCTTGCTCATGTGTTATGTTGTGGCGTTACTGTTTTCTGTGCTCGGCTGGTGAAGTTGAGTACTGCATTGCAGGTCCGATTTTATCTTAACCTTTTTATGCATCAGTAGTACTCTTTGTTTGAATGACACATAAAGCGTCCTGCAAATGATCTAAAGAAAAAGATATAGGAATGAACATATACACATTTGTAAGCGGACTTCTCTGACTTAAAAGCAACATAATGTTGTTAAGTGGTGTCTGTTTCCAACATTAGATGTGGTTTTATTGTTGTTATGTAATGTAAGTATGTCCAGCGTCTGCAAAACCCTGATGACTAATGATATAATACAATAACTCTCCGCTCCAGAAAATGATGTATTGTAAATATTGAAAGGCTTAAACCCTTTTGTACAGACCGCTATATTGAATGTCCATTATTCTGTAACACTGTAGAGCTATTTTTTACTAGGGTAATAAAACCACCAGCGTATGTATAAAGTAAACCAATCGTCTGCATCTTTTTTGATGTCATATTGTTTCAATTGGAGCACTTAGGTTGGCTTAAAACACAATTGATGGTGTTCGGTAACCGGACCACAATCCATATCATTATGCTATACGTACAGGTGTTGTATACTCAATTGCAATTCGTTTTGTTTCGTTATATTTGCTAGCCTTGTCCCGCGATAATATGAACTGACAGCCCATGAACTGCTTGGTAGCTTAGAGGTAGTCATGAACGGTGATATATACCATGAACGTTATAGCACCAAGGAATATACTTGGAAAACGCTCGGATAGTGCATTGGCATTCCTTGTATTACACAAAGGTTGTTTCTCCTTTCTTCGCTCAAAGCCAGAGGCCTTTGTCCAATTCGAACGCAAAAATCGCTAATACGTGCATGTGTTTACATCTTGTACTGTTACTGCAAAAGGGTGAAATGGACAATAATTTCGTACACCTTGCAAACTACTTTTTGTACATGATTTTCTTGTTGACAATGCATTTATTATGGAATTATAAATAAAACAGCCTTTCATATCTTAGATACATATGTTTATTATCAACAAAACATATAACGTTGTAGCCTACCAAACATGATCATGTGAGGGTTATCAAATATTTAAACTCAATTATCGCATACTCAACCTAAGACCATGTGGATGTCAATGACCACATGAACCTATGATACTGACGACGACATACATTATGTATATATATGTACTTTCTTCATTCCTGACCGAGATGTACAATCCATGTCAATGCATCTCAACTTTATTTCGGAATGAGATGTACTATGTATGGCAATGAATATCATCTTCCTATACCTCTTTGTCTCAAGTGAGACATAAGGCTGAACTAGTCTCTTGCTAGTAAGGCCTGTCTTTGGCCATTGTTTGCAATGTTCTACAAACAGCAAAACATCCACAGGTATGGGAGACATTTTTCTTGCTGAAATGACCTAACTCAGGTATACTATTTGTTTAAGCATTATAAATTAGATGTTCTTTTCTATTTATGTCGCCTAGGCCCTGAGACGGACACATTAATACTTTCTTGTCTTATTTGCTGTTTTCTAGAAATCCGCTTGAGTACTCGCGGCCTGTCGGAACCTCCAAATTGCCAATAATACATCCCCTGCTCCCTAAACGGCTCACGACAGACGACATTGTTGTGTGTATTACACCAAACAGGTGTACAAGAAACTTGATTGATTAATGAGCAAATTTCAAGTGGTGTGAGGTGACATTACCACAAGGTAACTGTATCATTGACAAAGAATGAAAAGAATGAAAATTGTCTATCAATTTCTGTAAAAACATTTTGTTTTTACCCAATACAATATGTTTAGCTGTAAAACTCTCTTGGTGTAATGGTGACATGCAAAATGCTCGAGAAAAACCAGGTATTCGTAATAAACAAAGTGTAATTGTATTGACTATCTTTATACAGGAGTTAGTTTTTATAACGTAACAGTATAGTTTATTGTTGTAAACCAATGCACTAGTCTACAGCATATTGATTGGGAATTTAAAGTGTTGACTTCTTGATAAGAAATCACCTTTACCTACAAATGAATTGGAAATTAGCAGTAACTCAGACTGTAATTAGTAAGAAATTAACACAAATTGAAAGTCGTTCACACAAATTGCGTACCGCAGAAGTTCAATCGGAACTGTTTAGATTTCTTTTTTATCGATGAGAGTGCTTTCAAATAAGCTTGAAGGCAGTATACAGAGGACAGTTCATTGCAGGCTATCGATTGTGGAGGTTCATACGTTATCGCTCTGGAAGTTACAGAAAGTTGACAAAATCTAACGTTCTAATTATATATGAGCCGCGATCTGAGAAAAGGGCCCTTAATAACATTGACATCAATTTGAGAAAATTGAGTTTAAAGTTACGACATCATTTTCTGAGAATTTCAGAACGAGGCAAAAAATGCACAAAAATGTTTTATGTTGTATCCTGCCACATAATTGTTGCCTTGTAACATACTTAATATGGAGTCCTATACTAACACATGACGCCTATATTTTTGGGTTAAAACATGACAAATTACAAACAAAAGTGAGGATTTTTGGAATCGGCAGACCACATGGTCATTTATAGTCATATTTTATTGAAAACCACCTCAATATGAGTACAGTATTTTGTACTAATATATAGCTTATGAAATTATCAGTTATTGATCAAGATACGATATTTTGGGGTAGAATCCTTCAAAATATGAACACAAATGGTGATTTTTGGAATCGGTTTAGTGTAATGCCATTTGTTATGTAATTTGATTATAAATCAGTATGATGGACACATTTTGTCTGCCTGCATAAGATATTGCTAATCTGATGGCTCAAATGTTGTCCATTTTCAGATATTTTTTGGGCAAAAACATTTAAAATTAAACAAAAGTGAGGATTTTTGGAATCGATTGACCACATGTTCATTTATAGTTGTATTTTATTGAAAAACACTGCAATATGAGTGTAGTATCTTATAACGTTATATAGCATTTGAAATTATCAGTTATTGATCAAGATACGATATTTTGGGGTAAAATCATTCAAAATGTAAACACAAATGGTGATTTTTGGAATCGGTTTACTGTAATGACATTTGTTATGTTATTTGATTATAAATCAGTACGATGGACACATGTTGTCTGCCTGCATTAGATATTGCCAATCTGATTTATTAAATTTTGTCCATTCTCAGACATTTTGGGGCAAAAACATTGTATATTTAAACAAAAATGAGGATTTTTGGAATCGATTGACCACATTGACATTTATAATCGTATTATATCTAAAACAACTGCAATTAGTTTGTAGTAAGTTAACGTTTAATATATCAAGTAATACATGATCCATTTGGATCACTATATGCTATTTTGGGGTAAAATCGTACAAATTATAAACTAAAATGGTGATTTTTGGAATCGGTTTAGTAAAATGCCATTAATCACATTATTTAGTAATAAAGCACTTAGATAGTCACATGATGTCTTTCCGCTGAAGATATTTATAATCTAGTTTCAAAATGATACGTGTCTTGACCTACTTTTGGGGTAAAATAGTCCAATATATTAACAAAACTCAGGATTTTTGGAATCAATTGATCACAATGTTATTCATAATCATATTTTATCCAAAATAACTCAAACTGCAATTGGTTTGTAATAACTTGTAGTATAATAGATAGTAAGATATTGATAACTTAAAGTTTTTGTTGAAGATACCATGTTATGGGGTAAAATGTTACAAACTATAAACTGAATTGATAATTTTTGGAATCGGTTTAAACATAACACCACATACTGTTCTCAACACGAATAGGCACATGTTGCCATTCTGCAAAAACATTAATAATATATTCTAAAAAGTTGCTCATTATGTGATATTTTTAGGGTAAAACATTACAAAATATAAACATATTAAGGTAAGTAATTTTGAATCGGAAGACCACATTCTTATTAATCATGGCATTTAATAATAACTTACTGAGTGTGTTAGGTTGGTGGTAACAATTGGCTTAATGCATCAAAACATTTCAGTTTAAAGTGAATAACATGTGTGAAATGTGATATTTTGGGATAAAACACAAAAAATGTAAACGAAAAACCTGTTTATTGGAATCTGCTAACTACAATGTTGTTAATAATTTAATTTCGATATAAAGCCTGTAATATGTACGTACTGATTGGCATTTACAGCATCCGAACTTTAGTGATAGATAGTCAAGACAATACGACTTTTGGGTGTTAACTAAGTGAGATTATGTTTGTGATAGTGGATTTAAATGGGAAACTGCGACCGATATTTATCTTAAGAAGACGGCTTGTGCATGTTTATTTTACCAGGCTTGTGCTTTCAAATCACACTTCATCGTCACTGCAGCAACAAACTGTCACGTCACCCTCTCTAAAGTAACACAACTTACACATCACGCTCTCTAACGCAGCGCCATTCAGGGGACAGAAACATTTTCTGTATACCAATCTGAGAAGATATGGCTCACCAAGTGTTGATTTGATTTGAATTGCGAGAGTAGAGGGTTGTCTCCCTGGTCCGTGGTACAACGTTGTAATGAAATTGAATATTTGTACCTTAAATGCATAATTGATTCGTGAGTGTATTTCCCCTTTAACATATTAGCAATAATGCAGAGTTTGATTCATGGCAATTTCTGGGAATACTTCATATTCCACAAGCTGTGTAACGTTACCCTTGTTTGCGTCAAACATGCATGTTAACTCAACTAAAGAATTTCATAAGATTTATATGCAATTAACTCAACTAAAGAATTTCATAAGATTTATATGCAATTATATATAGCTAATATACAGTGTATGTACAAGTGACCTGAAACAATAAATATGGTAATGTTTCTATGTAGTACTGTATCATATCACAAATTCAAATCTTTGAAATTGGTACCTTAGAGAATCAAACGCAAACTTTTAAGGTGTTGTAATTGTGTTATTTCAGCTGTAACGTGTCTATGAACAACTTGTCACTCAATGATCGAGGGGGGGGGGTTAATATACAATCTGTTGAATAGCTGCATGTCTGAACATAGACTTAATTAAATTGAATACCCTCGTGCCTTTTCATAATGATGAATTAAATTCAATGTGGAAAGTATACCATTTTAATATGATACTAGTATTCTTTTTATCACACGACATGGTTTCCGATCTAAAAAAGCTACTTTCTGGTATTCTCTATTATAAGCACGTCCCTTTGAATAATGAATGTCCCCTTTGCGGCGATGCCACGTCAAAACATTCTTAGGCATTCACTAGCTAGTATACGCATATTCCATGTAATGACTTGATTGCACTCACATTCGTACTTTTATGTAACATACAGGGTGTCCAAAAAGAAAGTATACAGTTTCGGGGTATTTTTATCAACTCTTAATGTTCTGCTATCGCAAAGAAATTTTGCACATGGTTAGAAAAAAGATGTAAGTTTTTTCTTGGACCAGTTTGAAAATTGTAACTCGAATAATTTTTACACAATGTCATTTACAAAAAATACCTTATTTTGACCGTGACGTCATTTTGACGTAATTTAAGACGTTTTCACAATTTCTGTCTGTCGCATGTTTCCCGGATTCTTTAAAAGTGTTGGTTACATTTACACAGATTTCTACAAACTGGTCTTCTTAAATTTAATTTTGATGTTGATCAGAAAAAAACTTGTGTATATTCGCATTTGATTGTACATAAGCGATCTCGGATAGCCGCAAAAAAATCCACATGAATTAAGACCCGGGCTGTGAGCGGGCCATTCCACTCTGCAGTGGAATTTGCTAGAAATTATTTTGACACCAAATGTTTCTTGTAATTCACCCAACACCGTGCATTGTCATGTGTGACTCTGGCTCCACTTGCATGAACCATACAACATTCAAAACAAAGGATTCGCTGCGGAGTTCCGAAAGAACTTGCTTAACAAAGACAAGAAACACAATGGGTTTACTTCTTTCTATTTTGTTGTCGAAATCGCAAGTGAATAGCCAATTACAAGCCAACAAACATGCCCATGCTCGTGAGACACATCATATATATAATATCAGTTTAGACATTTGTGAAATACAATGCAAATTTTCCGAGAATACATGCAAGACAGGAAACACCAGAAATACACAAATTGTGAAAACGTCGTAAATGACGTCAAAATGACGCCACGGACAGAATACGGTAATTTTAGAAAATTTACATTTTAAAAAAAATATACAAGTTACAAATTTTAAACTGATGCCAGATAAAAATTTCATCTTTTGAGTAACCATGTGCTGAATTTCTTTTCGATAGCAAAACGTTAAGATTTTATTGTAATGCACTGAAACTGTATACTTTCTTTTTGGACACCCTGTACTGGTCAACAGGGCACTGTTTTATCAAAGCATTTACGCTAGCGTAAACCTAAGATTTCCTAAAATATTGCGTACGTCGATGATATTTGCGTAAATGCGTTTTACAAAGATATTTTAGTTCACATTCTGTCGTAAGTTTTAGCTTATTTCTACGCCAAGGCTGGGCAACCCTAAATGGCAAATATGAACGTAAGTGAAGAGTTTTTCACACGCACTGATGATTTTTGACCGTCGCATGTTATTTTAGACCGTCGTTCGTTGTTTTTGACCGTCACTTGTTGTTTTAGGCGTGATTTATCATCAAATCTTGAAGCATATTTATTCATTCTGGTACCCGTTATATTTGTTATATTGGTTATATTGTGTCCCGAATTACGTTCAATCTTCAATATATTTTGCGTAAATGTATGCGAGTACTTGCGATCGTTTAGTAAAACACACTTACGAGTTTGCGTAAGGTAGATATCTATGCGTAAATATACGCGACATTTACGCATTGTTAGTAAAACAGTGCTCAGGGGCTCAGTGGCAGTGATATTTACATAGTGACATTTTTTTAGATTTCCTAGACCAAGTAATTTTTAGCTCAAGAATAGAATAGAAATGTTATTGGTATAACAAGGTATGTACAGTTTTGTGGACATAAACTATGGAAGGGAATATCCGCCAGTACATGCATGCTGTTAAGTGACAATTTTATGCTATCTACTTGCACATGCGTTCTACTACTTGACAACTGCATTTTGGTTTCTTACAAGTGTTATCCACGTTATTCATACTTCATGCTTCTTGATGCTAAGTGGACAATCCCTTCATGTATATCGTTTATTCTTGCATGTAATTGCCAACTGCGACATACCTTTTTGTTTTGACTTCTGTAATCTTGAATTATTCATTCTTACTATTTCTAAGTGCATTCTATGTTTGACTACGTGCATTTGACTTTGTTGCAACTTACAACATTAATAACATTACAGGGAACCAATAGAAATTTTAGCTTCTAGCGCAAATTACTATACAAGGGAGATCACTCTGGACAGCAAATTTAAACGTTCGGTATTTTCCGTGGTTTAACGGTGAGTAAGTGAAAACTTGCTCGTCCGTTGTATCGTTTTTCGCGGAAATCATGTCCAGTTAAGTTTTCTCTTCAAACGAATTATTTACAATGGACGGATAAGAACTTGCAGAGGGTCTCGTTCGACTCGAATGATCATACACTACGTCAGTATACCCGGTCTTTTGGGGTCACAAAGCATGGTTTGGACGGTACACGGGCTCGAACCCATCATAAGTCGACAATGACATACAGCTATTTTGGCTACTTTGGGGGTCTGGCCTCTCTTTCAGCCCCAAGATAGCGGCCTAACGACGGTATTTTTTCGACTCTAATCCACCTGTAGTACATATACATACCCGGTCTTCCGGGGTAACAGAGCCTGGTTAGGGCTCTGTTCGGGCCCGAAACCGGCCCAAAACGCAAAGTTCAATACACTGCTATTATAGGCACCACGGGGTCCGGCCCCTAGCCGCCACCCTCCCCAAGATAGGAACTTGCAGAGGGTCTCGTTAAACTCGTATGACCATACACTGCGTCTGTATACCCGGTCTTTTGGGGTCACAAAGCATGGTTTGGGCGGTACACTGGCTCGAACCCATCACAAGTCGACAATGCCATACAGCTATGTTTGCTACTTTGGTTCTGGCCCCTCTTTCAGCCCCAAAATAGGGGCCTAGCGACGGTATTTTTCGACTCTCGTGCACCTACAGTTCATCTACATACCCGATCTTCCGGGGTCGCAGATCCCGGTTGTCTCAGTATGCCAACTTTTATCATACCAAGTCTTATTGTTTGCTAGGAAATTTAGTGGTGTTTAACCTATATCCTTATCGTTCGCTGGACTATCTTCGGCTATTTATCGTTCGCTCACTTGACGTTGGTTTGGGCTAACACTAAATCGTCGTGTAGTTTTTTGTTTACGCACCGTGCAAGGTTGACATTTTTGCTGGAACTGCCGAAAAAGTCTGGTTCCCAGCATTGTATGAATTGAATATTACAAATGCATTCGTTTAAGTTCATGCTTGCTGCTGCTTAGTGCTAATTGGTTTCGCCTTGCTGAATATACAATCATTGATGTTAACACGCATGGGTCGGTATGATAATAATGGAGGAACGATTAAATCAAATTAACTTAGTAAAACGTAGGAAGCAATAAGAATTTGTTAGCATTAACATTTAAAGATGATACACAAACAAATTAATAGAAAGGATGCATTTGTCATTTACACACAAGAATATGTAATTTATATACATAGAGTAAGGAAAGATTCAAGCCACGTGCCACTTACTGAAGGAAAGAAGCATAAAGACACACGGCTGTTGCAGTTAGTTTAAAACGAATGAAAGAAGGCAAGCTGCAATTGTCATTTAGCAATATGCATATAACAAGACAACATTAAAATGTCATTAAACAGCATGCATGTACTGGCGGATATTCCCTTCCATAATAAACAGTTGAACTGTTGGCGATTGGATACAAAAATGTACTTAATATGCGCATCAAGTCCAGAGAAATACACACTTACAGGGCAATCAAAACATAATGACAAAATGACAAACAAATACGATAAGGCATTCAATCATATAATAATGAGAAATTTATATAACAATCGACATCAGACTACAATTACTAACAATGCATTCCAGGTAGCATGCAACTAGAGTGACAGAGGTATAAAATTACCATAACTAGATTTCAAATCGATGCGATATGAATAAATTCAAACCAAAATTGCATTCACTCATTTGATATTTTAACGCCGATTATGATCTCTATATCCGGCAATTATACTAATGAATATTCTTCATGCATTGCACTTAGCCATGTTTATGATTGTGGGGTTGATATATTTTTTACAATTTGAAAAGATGCCTCGACAAACTCTTTATAATAGTATACTCAAATCCGGACCATTGTTTTGATAAACTTTAGGAAAAAAACTAGTGCTAGTATACTAAATGCAGATCAAATATTGTAAAACACATTGGAAGTATTGCGCATGAGCATGTATTTTAATAACCCCATGGCTTTGCGTGATAATCTTCGACACAAATATGACGTCGTTGAGTGACAATGCACGATCCTAATAGCGTGTTTCCGTGTCCGGTGAGTTAATAATCTCCACTCCATTGAAACATCGTGTTTATCCAATTTAATAGCAATTTCAATCAATCATAAAACGATTTGAGATTATTATCTTCTCTCAACCTCATCTCCAAAAACTAAATTAATCCAATTTACTTCTTTTCTCCTCGCATATGAGCATCATCGATAAAGTTAAACAAGTTTTGTTCGAATTACACCAGTGACGATATATTGGATTGAGAGAAAACCATTTAGAATTACAGATTCCATAGAGAATATTATCAGAGAGATTCAGAATTGAACATCTGGAAGTTTATCCAGCATCGTTTGATTAACACAGATGTTTACAAAAGGTCTCGTATGAATAAGAACCTTGAATCCAATAATCAGGTTACAGATTCTAATAGATGTAACTATTTCCTATGGTTTTGTCCCCAACCTGTTTTCAACCGGATGGGGCAATACGTTTGTCTTCCGTCGGTCCGCTAAGATTCTTAGTTGCCAAGTTATGCTAAGAAACTTGGCACATGTATAGCCGCCAATAAGGACAATGTGCATTTTTTTATTTTTTTATTTGGACTAATATAGCTTTGGAAACAGAAATTGAAAATTCGTCAATGTACTGTAAGTTTTCTTCGCATGACTGGAAGCTCTAAATATAAATAGACGTGGCCTATAATCTACATCCATGTTTAATATAGATTACAGGCCATGGCTTTTTAAAATGTTTCTCTGATCGAGTGCCAGTGGCATATACACATACGCTTACATGCATGAACACTGATTGGAATATAATTCTGTTTAAGTTGAACTTCGGTAAAAAACTCAGACACTCAGAAGTGATTTCGATGTTTGTTAGTAATACTCGTGTATATTGAGCAATCAGATATGCGAATACCTTGTGGAGAAGCACAGCGAATGACCAAATACAGACATAAGTTGAGAAAACCCATGGCAGTTTTATGTGCCATTGGAGACAAATAGGAGTAACATAGAGAAAACCCAGACGATAAAACGTACCAAGCATATGAGTGAACGTTTACGTAAACAGAAATAATGTGGGAAAAGAACTTTTTATCTTGGAATTATAAAAACATGACCTTGTGCCAAATGAATTCCCAATTTTCACTAAATACGAATATGAGTGTACTTACTAAAATCCTTAGCGATCTTTGTCCAATTGTGTTGTTCTTTCTATACTCACTCGTTGGTTTCAGAGTCGCGCATATAGTCCACATCACGTGTGGTTGTTTCAAATATGATAAGATTTGTTTTGTTACAATGCTGATTATAGACGGTCACAATGAAAGGCAACACTCTGGTATAGAAATGTAGTAACGTTACTTTGTAAGGAGTGCAATAAACCAGTCTTTGGTGTGGACTTTTGTTGGTATCAACGATAGTTATCTTCCTTGTCCGGTTTTCTCATACCTTTATGGGTAGTTGCTGCTATATCTGCCTATTTCGTATCGGCATCAATTTGACGTTGCTCATTGACCACGTATCTCAATTACGTTCGATCCTATTGGTTAATACAAATCGTTTGCATATAATTACCCAATCGATAAAGGATTTACTTACACTTGTCCAATCTTGGGCGCCAATTTTCTTGCAAGAGTCTTCACCCAAAATTGCACTACGATCTTTGGATTAATTGCGTGTCTATTTAATTTTAAAGTACTTATTGATTTCGTTTTTGTTATTTATAAATTATTGTCTTATTTATTCAGCGCAGAAGCATACGCGCTGATGTTTTTTACGTCATAATGTGTTGACAATGTATTGATTAATTCGGTGTTAAATCAATACGATTGTATTAAGTTATTATATTACACTAGTATTTGTTTTAATTCGCCTGATCTAAGATATGAATGCATATGGTTTGCCGCATGATAATCGTTGGCGGTGGCGTCTGCGCCTAAAATTTTGTCTTTATTTGGATATGACCCAGTTTCGGATTTCATGTTGTTTGCTTGCGAGTAGTGTAAAATTAGACCCAGTACATTGGCTTATTGAATAACACCAATTTGTATTCAATTACAGTTGCTGGAGTTCTAAAAACGTGTTTGTTAACGTCAATATTTGAAACGATTTTGGCCAAGAAAAAACCAACTTGTAAATGGGGCCCAATGTACATGTAATCGTTTAACAAACAAAATAATATTGAACATGTAGTTCTGTGTAAATAATGTCTTATTTAAGTAGATGTGGTTTTATCTTGTATTTACTCTTGTCTTTACCCAAAACACTGATCGATCCTAAAGACGCAAAGTACCGAGAAAACTATAAATGTACAAATGTCTATCTATAACCTTCAGTGGTACAAAAGGTAACAAGGGCCCAACGGCGCTTTTTGTTTGGTGACATAGGTTCTGCCAGGGGAGTAATGCTTAGGGTAATTCGCTTAACTATTGAAGAATATAAGTTTTCTTTAGAAGATAAGAAATATTTGTTGAAAATATTCCAAATATTGACAATTGGTGTTCAATATGCAACATTTTAACAATAAACAGTGTTTGAAACATAATTTGGATGTAGGGGTATTGGCAAATGGCACCATAAACAGACATTCAACTTATTTTAGGAAAGGACTTGATGTCTCAGTAGGACTCTTGTTCTTTGTTTGAATGATCCAGTTTGGTTCCTGCAAATGATCTGGAGATAATTACAAAGGACTGAACAGATACACATTCTGTATGCGGACATTCTCTGACATAAAAACAACAGAATGTAGTTACACAATGTATGTTGCCAATATTAGTGGCGGTTTTATTGTTCTTATGTAATGTAAGTATATCCAGCGTCTGCAAAAACCTATAACTAATGATATACTTCAAAAACCCTCCGCTCCAGAAAATATACTGTAATTACCGAAAGGCTTAATCCCTTTAGCATAAAATTCCTATATTGAATTCCCATTATTCTGTAACACTTTATAGCCATTTCTGGCTTTTATGACAAGATAACTTGGTTAATAAAAACATCAGTGTATGTATAAACCAATCGTCTACATCTTATTGAAGTGATCTTATACATGTACTTATTTTACTCCTTCTGTCCCGCGTCCCATGCTATTGTATGTACGTACATGTATACCCGATTATAATGCTTTTTGTTTCGCTATATTTGCTTCTCTTTTTCCGCGAAAATATTGGACGAGACTGTCATAAGTTTTACTGACAATCCTATACAAATCTAGCAGTTGGTGGCACGTTCGCTAAGGTGTTAGATCTCTCGGCTTCACATCTGGAGGTTACTGGTTCAAATCTCGACTGACTCAGGAAATTTCAGAAACGCTTTTCAGTGTTTCACAACTGGAGATGAATTGGTTATTTACCCAGAGGTCGTCTTCAGAACCACATGAGTATATTTGGAAAGAGAAAGGATATTACGTGCGGACTGTTTGTATCTCACAAACTTTATAGTACCTTCTCTCAAAGCTAGAGGACATTGGCAAAGTAGGCAGAAATTAGAATGACCTTGCACTGTGACTGTCGAACATAAAAATCGCTTGCATACATCTAGTACTTTCACTGCCAATGTTGAAATGGGCAACACTCTGGTTTTTTCTTGCAAACTACTTTAAGTATTTGTCCAGACAAAATCATGTTGACAATGCATTATTATGGAATTCTGTATGAAACAGCTTTTCATATCATAAATCCATATGATTATGTTCTACAAATAATATATATTGTAAATCCTACCCGACATTATCAGGTTATGATTATCAAATATTTAAGCTCAATTATCGCATAAATAGATCAACGTTAGACCATGTGAATATTACTGACCACATGAACTGTGGATACTGCTGAAGTATATCTACAGTATGTAATTTCACCATACCGGACTGAGGTGAAAATGGATCTCATCTTCCAATATCCCTTCGTCCCAAGCGTGACATAAGGCTGCACTGGTCTCTTTCCACTTGGACGTTGCCTGTCTTTGACTACTATCTGCACTTCTACCAAAGATAATCCCATCCCTAGGTGCTCTTTCTCCATAGTCCTATTTCTGTCTTTGATCGACAATGCCCGGTGATTATTAACATTTCTAATTCTAATACTTAAACTTCATACTCCATGCTCAAACTTGAAACACAGCTTTTTTTTAGAATTTTACATTAAAACCAACACAAAGTTATAGCAAATGATCTAACTAAGAAAATGAACCCCCTTTATATGTTTACATTCAGTAATAAAGAGGTTACAGCAGTTTTTGTAACTAAGAAATGTTGCAATTAGAGTACTGAGTACGAGTTGGAGCATGGAGTACCTTTTACAATGTTTATAATCAGATGTTCGTAATAAATAAATACAATTGTACAGTAATGATGATCTACAGACAGTTATATGAAGATAAAATAAGCGTATACTATTCTAAACCCATGAAAAACTCTACAACATATTGATTAAGATCTGAAAGTGTAGAATTAATGATGAGACATCACCTTTACCTACAAATGAATTGGAAATTAGCAGTAACTTAGCTTGTAATAAGTAAAAACGTAACACAAATTGCTGTAGTTGTTTCCGCGAAATTATGTACCTTAACGGTTCAATAGAAACTTTTATCGATGAGAAATCTTGCAAATAAGCTAGAAGGCAGTATACAGAGGACAGTATATTGTAGGCTATCGATTATGGAGGTTCATACGTTATCGCTCGGTAAATTGCAGATAGTTGACAAAATCTAACGTTCTAATTATACATGTGTGTGCTTGTGGGTTTCAATGAGAAAATGCGACCGATATCTATCTTAATTAGGCTACTTGTGCATGTTTATTTTACCAGGCTTGTGTTTTCCTATCTCATGTCATCGTCACTAAACCGACACAATATACACGTCATCCTCAATTAGCCAACACAATTCAGGGAACAGAAAGTTTTCTGTATATACTAAGCTGAGAAGATATGGCTCACCAAATGGTGATTTGATATGAGTAGAATGGTGATGTTAAGGTAAGTCTCCCAGGACCGTTCGAGCGTTTTAACTTACCTTTTTCAAATTCGACGTCCATCAGCGTGTTTGCCCTATCTCTCATACGTTCGACATACGTTGTAGTGAAATTAAAATACTTGTAACTTAAATGGATACAAAATTCGTGCATGTATTTTCCCTTTGATGCTTTTTGAATATCAGGATCCACCATGAGCTTCTATGTATGATAAAGATATATCACCCAATGGGTCGGATTTTAATCAGGGAATTTATCTCCAAAATGACGTCATTTTGTGCTGAAAATGTCGTTGCGTTTAGCGTCGTTTATATGGCGTTTTTTTTCAGCTGAAAGATGCGCCTTTTCCATGTAATTAGAGTCCTGTGATATAAAGAATCCAATACTCGTTATCAATTGATGTTACTTATATAAAACTCGTTAAGGAAGCATAATTTAGCTCGCCACAGGCTCGCTTAATAAAATTTCCCAACCTTGTTTAATATAAGTTTATATCAATTGAAAACTCGTGATAGATCCTCTATATATCCTAAATAGACTGTATCATGTTGGGTCATTTTTCTCCGACGTATATTGAGAATAATGTATCTTCCACAAGCTATGTAAAGTAATTCTGCTTTGCAACGGACATAAAGGTCAACAAACATGACTAAAGAATTTCATAAGATTTATGCAATTATATATAGCTAACTAATATACAGTGTATGTACAAGTGACCTGAAAAACAATAAACATGGGAATGTTTCTATGTAGAACTATATCACAAATTTAAATCTTCTTCGGGAAAAATAAACACATTCGTAGAGCTGTGTGTGAATATATTATATGAACGTGCACAGCCACCTTGGATACACCAATACTACAAATTTGTTTCTAAACTCTTTACATGTCGGTTATTGTAATTGACATGTTTCACTGGAAAATGCTTGTCTTCTGGACATTGACTGTCCGTTGTAGCTACGCGCATATGCTTAGAATTATTATCAGTGTCGCATAAACGCTCGAAATCTGAATCGAGATCCCTGTTTTCGAGACGCATGTATTTAGCATCACTTGCCGCTATTGGGTCCACTTTTGTTACGAGGCGCTTGTCGTCCGCTGACGATGAAGAATTTTCATCCGAGCTGCTATGATTGAGGGAAGTCAAACGTCTTTTTGACCTTGAGTGATAATGCTGTACCTTTACTATCGGACAAATGTCTATAGGAACACGTGACCCGGTCGTCTGCTGATATGGAATCACCAACTGATTTGGCGGGAAATCTAGGCTGTCATCCTCCTCAGTAGCCAATGGAACGTAGATACGAGAGGACCTTCGCGTAGTGTCTGTAGAAACACTTGCATAATTTGATTTGTGACACATTTGTTGTTCTACTAAGGAAGGTAAACTTTTATTTCGCAGGGATATATTCTCAGTCTCAATAGTTGGATCCCCGTAATCAGTGACAGAGTGGAAATGGCTTCGGATTTTGGCATTATGTGACACAAGCTCCGGTGGAATTTTTAGGATTATTCCATTTAGCTGTCGTTCCTTGATATCCATATACTTAACATTTTGAACCCAGTGGGCAGTAGCTTGTTCTATATTTTCCTCATAGTCTGGCAATTGTGGTGGATCGATTTCTTCACCACCATTTCTTTGTTGTATCAATTGCATATCTGGCATATTTAAACACACAGAAGAATCTCTCTTTGATGCTTCACCATTGCTACCAGCATTTTTAGAATCTAACACAATACCAGGCGTATCTCGTGTGAGTGACAAACTTGTTCTTTCTTTCCAAATCATTTTAGCATTTTCACTTATTTCATTAATCCAATGTGATTCATTGGCACCTAGTTTATCCACACACTGTTTTTGATTTCCATTCAAATTAGAAAACTCTTCCGGAAAATATTTCATAGTGCAGTTGTGACAAAACTTGAGAATACGCTTACGACACTTGGTTCTATAAATCACATATATTACAAGCACAACGAGAATTCCGCCTAGAAAGGACGCTGTATTGATACCGACTTCCGGATCGTAAGAACGATAAAACTGGTTCCCTACGAGGCTTGTTTTATTGGAATACTTGGAATTGTCTGGATAATGATAATCTTCTGTAATCTGCACCGGTGATATATCAGACGTTATTTGATCAATGGTACTGTTTCCTATCTGGTAAGCCGATACATTTATCCCTTGTGTTTTAGTAGGCAAAACATCTCTTCTCATGTCGCCTCATTTGACTGCAAAATATAAACAAGAAAATCTTTTTGAATCATTTGAACACATATTAATTATCATAATTGGGTGGTGGCATAGCGGAAGGGTTAGCTATGGATATAGAGATATCGGGTTCGATGAACATCTGCAACACTGGTCAATTTCTTGGAGAAGGAATAACTTACATTGCTCCACTCAAACCATGTGTACAAATGGGTACGGAAAGAGTCAAACGTCAATGTGCTATGGCTGCTAGTGGTGTGGTGTTTATGATAAACTTGTCACCTAATGATCGGGAGAAAAATGGATGGGGGAAAACATACAATCGGTTGAAAGGGCACATGTCTGATAATATATCTTAACGCGATACATAAGCGTCTTTTTGTAGTGTTGAATTAATTAAATGTCGAAGTAAAAACAATTTAATGTAAAACATCTTACTTTCTTTTATTGACATTATTTACTTGTTCGTCTTAACAAATAGTAAACTGTTGGCGTTTCAATACTTTGTACATCAAATGCATAGAACTACGTAAGTAAGTAGGACGGGCAATCAAAACATAATGACAAAATGACAAACACAAACGATAAGGTATTCAATCCAACAACGAGTGATTTATATAATAATCGACATCAGACTATTTCTATTATTGTAGTATCGACTTTAAGCGTTTCTACTTTCAGATTTGTTATGTCAGCTCCATAACTCCCACACAAAGTGAGCCTATATCTCCATTAGCAGTTTATTGATGGTGTCTATAGAAATGAATAACTGGAACAGACAGTGAAATGCTTTCAATTACTAAATACGCAATCCAGGTAGCACGCAACTAGAATGACAGTGCTATACAATTTACATTGCCTGATTTCCAATCGATGTAATATGAATAAATTCAAATCGAAACTAGATTCACTCGTTTGATATTTTAACACAGATTATGATATCTATATCCGGCTATTGTAGTTGTGAATATTCTTCTTTCATTGTACTCGGTCATCATATGATTGATATATTTTGTTACAATTTGAAAAGATCCCTCGACGACTCTGTACAATAATACATGTATACACTTAACATAACTTATAAGTGTGCATGTGTAAAAGGGACATAGGTCAGTAAATGTTTGACTGATCAAGTTGAACATCTCCACAAATATAGTAACTATTGAGATAGTGTATTTGATTCATAAGAACACATATGAAGTTAAAGTGTATAGAGCTATATTCTAACAGTCATTTAATGTCAAAATAATTACTGCATCGTTTTTAGTATGATACTAGACTACCTCAATTGCAAATTAAACTTTGAATGGGTTCTGTGTACTTTGATTCAATCGTCGAACAGTAGACGCTTTTTATAATTTCATACGTGTTCTAGAACACTTTCATATGAAAATGGACAGATCGCATGTCCTATAAATCACAGAGAAAGTTTCTGTTAAAACTGAAGCGAAAAATTATCTAATGTATATGAAAGCATACTTGTTTTTCAGTTTTTGAAACTTTAAAAAAAATATTGTCCGATATAGCTCTATATACTTTAAATGTGTAACACAAAGTTTGCAACCTGTTTTCACAACGTGCAATACATATAAAAAAACCTTATATTTATTTCACGTTGTGAAAACAGGTAACTTATGTATCAACAATCACTGGGTGCCACTAATCTTTCTTTAACATAATTCATATTCCGGTATTGTAAGATATGTTAGTGTCAATCAACATTTGAATACTATGGAGAACGTTTGAAGCCTAAATTATTCCTTTCCGCCATTGTGTACATCGTTTGCAAAAATACAAGTACCAGGGGGAATTCATGTACCAGAATTAACCGGGATGTTGCTAAATTTTGAACTGACGTTATGTTGACTCGGTAACTACGGTAAGTGATAAAATAATTTGTCATTCGTTGTCTTTGAGATCAACATTTCTTAAACTTGTCACCAGAACATATGATAAAGCTCGCAAAACAACCGCTAAATGTTTTCTAGACTCGTAAAAGCAATGTTGATCTACAAAGACTAGGGATGACGAAGTCTTTTTATCGCATTACTGAATGGTATGCCCGCAAATCCGTACCATAGCGACAAGGGAGATCACTGTGTAGAAGTTTGATTTCAATTACTACAGTACTTTGATTTAATACTCTTTATCGGAGAATGGAAACTATTCCCCGCAAGTCAAACACGAGAACAAATCAATGACGACCAGAATGAAGTAGAATGACCATTGATTAAGCATGAGAGTACATCATTGTCCATGCGAGCATCAGTTAACCTTTATCATTATAATATCAATTAGGAGTACTTTGCAATATAATAAACCGACTTTGAACTCCCTATGCAATAGTTAACAGAATGTCCATCAATAGCTTTTAATAACATTGTATATGTATGGAAGATATACTGTATACGGAAGTAAATCGACGAAAGAGCAGTTTCCAAAGGTTGCAAAAGGACGACTATCGTTCCAGTAGACTACAGAGCAATACCTTTTCACATAAATCATGTTTCACCAGTATGTACATGCATAGGCCTAATAAGTTATACAGCAAACTGCAGTTTTCACTTCTCTGATATTTTACCGATTCACTATAAAGGACATTTATATTTACTCGCAGGAGTCCTAATTCCGAACACTCTTAGGCATGTTTTTAAAGAAAACTCGGAAATACGCAAATCTAGTTGTTGAAATTTTACCTGAACCAAGCTCGTCTCTGAACTGTAGAGCTAATTTGTTTATTTCTAAAACGAGATTAACTGGTTGTTTTGGGGACCTATGAAGGGGTCACTTCATCACCTATGTTTTAAGCCTTACCGGTCCTTATACCCGGACAGCACGGTGTTACGTTTTTTAATATACATTTTATTTCAAAATATTGCTGAACATAATATTTTATGAGGAAAATTACTCTTGAATACAAGATACATAACTTGTAGCGGTAATCCCCTTGAATCTTGAAAAAAATCAGCTTAGTCAATGCAAAATAAAACACCTACACTTAAAAATTGTTGCGGACATTTTGGATACAAACTGACGTTGTACGACGTTGAGAATCTCGGCGAGTATTTATTAAAGCAATATTTTCGTGGTTAAACTGATAACGAAAATCTCGTCGGCTTACTTGTTAATTAGCACATGGGCCGCTGATTACATTTCGGGGCCGTTGAGTATTATTGCGCATGCGCAGTTAAGAGATTTTTACTTCCCCGCATGTAAATAAGCTTTTTTAATGTAGACGAAAATAAATGCGGCTTTTCTTGATAAATATTTAAGTTAAATTGCTGTAACTTCTTAGTATTGTCCATAGTAAACTATGCGTCTAAATGATTGACAACGAACGATTAAAAGTATTGGCCGCAATAAAGCGTTTTTGAGACCGTCCGGATTAAAGGGCGTCCGGACTTAAAGGACCCCTGACAGTAACGGGTGAAACTTTGGGGAAGTCAAAACTGTAGTTTGTGATATAATTTACCAGGCATGTGGTACATGTACACGAGTGAAGTTTCTCCACATCATTGTCAAAATATTCCAAACATAATTACACGGTAATTGCACACTACAGATCAGTACTTCTCAGAAAAGTATCACAAATGTACACTGTGGGAAAATGAGCAATCGTGCAAGCTCGGCCATTTCCGTTTGTCAGGTGATCAGAATGGAAGAATGATTAACTTCAAAATGCTCTCAATAACATGTTGGTACAAATATTAACTCGTATAATGAGAATGCTCTAGGTTAGTTAGACATGGATGGTGGAAAGTTTACACAGCCATACAGTGGAATGTGTCGGCTGAGCAGAACGTATCAACATACAGTAACTCAATGTAAATATTGTAGTAAACAAATTGTCAAATGTTCATGACATACGAACTATGTTGAAAGGCGAGATCCAAGTTCTAAAGATGAGCTTGGAGATATTCATTAAGTACAAAAAGTACCAGCATATTAATGATATCATTTTATCACACCAAAGGATGCTCTAATATCAGTGTGTAATCAAAGTGATTCTTTATTGCTCATGAAAAGCGAAGACGCTTTACTGAAGATTTAGAGTTTTGAAATGCAAATAAGGATATTGTATTCTCGTTACAAGTCAAAAGGAGGGCTAACAAAATGTCCTTGTAGAAAACATGTACATGTACAAGCTCATGGCGCAAAATGTGAGACAAACATAGCTATATGTTCACGACAAGGCTTTTTTCTGGTTACACAATATTAGAAGTAGAAGAGGGGTATAGTGATAATAAGATGACAAATAATTGTAGAAGAGATTCAATGACAACCATCCTACTCATTGCTTTATTTTGACAGGTTTAGGTGTGGTCATGTGGGAATGAATAATCGCACTGACTCAGTACTTAGCGCGTACATGACATTTGGTTATTCGTTCCTTTACTTATCCTCGCCATCGGGTATTCCATATGGGCGACGCCCCCAGAAGAGTTTAGTCATTTTAGGATTTTGGGTGATAGTGCAGATACAGGAGATGCACTCGTTCCAGAGACACCACTGGTTATTTTACATGACAGGTGTATACATACCTGCCAAGTACTCCTATTAAAGTTAAGTTACTCCTATTTTCGTTGTTACTTTCTGGTTTCAGTTCACCTAACGTAAAAAAGGCCTTTCTATTTTAGGGAGTTTACTGTACATACGGATGGTGACAGTCAGAAAGGCGATAGCACTGTTACCACTCTACGAGTTTTGAATCTGATGACGGATAGAATACATCGACTTTCATTGTTATCAACCAAACGGATTTGATATGCAAAATGCAATAATATCAATATCAATTTCAACCCGATGGCTCTGTATATTGAAGAGATTCCGATAACACATAACTAGCTTTATTATATATCGATATTTTGCTTTTAGTCTGTTGAATACCGTTAAATCGTTATATACAATTGTGCAATATGCCCGTGCATGTCTGGTCTGGTTCCCTGTTCCATATCTTACAGAAGTTTGGGTCTGTTAATGACTGATTAATCGAAAACTCCAGTGGCCAAATCAAAATGTCGGATGTACTTTATTTTATATAGATAATTTTAGATAATCTCACTAAACAGTGTGTTGGTGTCGTTGTGATAAGACTTAGCATATCAATTGAAAATGCATGGTTTTTGCAATAATATATGTTTATTCACAACAAAAATTAACAACAAAACAACAACTAAATAACGTAAATAAAACAATGAAAACATTTTAGCAGGGTTTTAATAGTGTTTATAGTGCATAAAATTGTGAAGTTATCAAGTTTTCGATAGAGCAACTGATTTGTTAACATGGCGTTCCTTGTTCAAGACCTGTATCGGCTAGATACATTATTTTCTTTATTTTTTGTATGTCGTTCAGATGTTCTGTTTTATTTGTGTTATCAAAAACATTTTATTTCCTTATCATATTCCTAACACAAGTATAAACTACAAATGCAATAGAAAATACATATTTAATTGATTTTAAAAAAAAATAGTAATGGTATTTCTGAATTCGAACGTGCAACATTCATATTACTAGTTAGACTACCAACTGCGTTAACCGGGCATTTGAATTCAATTGCGATTTATATGCAAGTTACATACACGCTGCTACATAAGTCTTTATAATTAGATTTGTGTTTAAGTACATATCAGTGGTGTCGTTTTCTCGAAACCTGTATATTGAAGATACCTTACAAAAATTCATCGAAACGACACCAAACACACACACACACACACTTTAGGGGATACTCTAAAAGACCCTATATAAACTAACGTACAACCGCCATCTTGTTTAACCATACAGGTACCCATTTAAAGTACATTGTATCGGACCTTCACTGTAATGTAAGATTTAGGTACCGAGAACCAGGCTAGGGCATGTCGTAACTGATATCAACCCAAAATATACAACAATCGACCCCTTCAAAACGTAACTATGGTTGCTTTCGAAAGCAACCTTGGCGTTTCAAGACCACATTTATTAATCAACAAAATCATAACAAACGCGGAATATAACGTTGCTTTATATTCAAGTTCCACCAAAAGCAACCCCCTAATTCATTTCATTTATATTTTTTGAATCACGGTTAGAATTTGTGACTCAAATCGCGTGAAACACATATACTAATGTGCGTCGTATACCTTCGATTGTTTTGCTGTTTATACGGCATAGGATTGTTCCGGATTGTTTACACTTAATGACGCACTTGTGAGACATTAATTTATTTCAATACCTGAACACGAATCTATACGAGCCATAAATTGTAGATAACGCCACAGGTGTTCGTATTGTTTTTACAATTTGTGTAATAAGTATGCCTGCGCATTGTAAAAGTTGGTAAGTAAAATTCCGATAGGTGTGTACCCCTTCCTGTTAAACAAAACATAAAATATGATCCTAAAATTTGATCTATCTGCATTTGACAAATATGCACATCAATAGAGGAATAATTTTGTGATTCATGCATGAAAACCGTTAAACAATCGGTGGAATTTCATTTTATGCTTTGACAGAAACTCTTCGCAATTTGACTGTTATCCCCTTGGACTATTTCCTAACGAATAGTTTCAAAGATTCTAGACACAAAACATACTAAAAGATAGTAATAACGAATATGCGTATGAAATGGAACAAATAGATGTCCAACTACCGGGTAGAGCGATACTTGTGAGAGAGGAATTGAAAGTTGTAGTTACTTTCCATGAGTTGAGTTGGATTTTTTATTATATAATTTAAGTGAGCAATTTTGTTTCAACATGCTCGTGAGGTTAATAATTCACTACTTAAAGTGACAACAGTAAAAAATAAAAATACAGCCTCCTGTGGATATATGAGACTGCACGAATTACAAAATTGATGGACCATTATGTATTTGATGGTACAACTAGTTATGTACATAATTATGGTGTATTTTTGCATCTCCCTAGGGTCACAGGTAGCTGAACTGTTTCATCGGTGAAGAATAAAAATATATTACATCGACGAATATAGCTTGAAGTAATATGGCCCAAGCTTAAGGTATGTGGCTACTTTCCTCCCTCGGCCGCTTAAGGTTGGAGGTTGCCTAATGCTACGGTCACAATGCTCTTACGATGTCCGTACGGATTTACCAACTCGTACGAGTCTGAAATATTATAATCTTAACGGTATTTGCATCTGGTCACATCTCGTACGAATCTCGTACGTGTTGTACAGAATGTATAGTTTTCACCAGATCACCGAGTCATCTACGAGTCCTGAAAATCCGTACGATGCTCGTACGAGTCTCCATTTCCGAACGGGCTCCGTACGGACGTCGTGCGAGTTCAGAAAAATCAACTCGTACGGAGCTCGTAGGGCAAATGTGACTAGGGTATTACTAAATCGCTCAATGTATGAGCCGCTTAATGTTTGATTCAGGTGACCACTAAGATAGGTTTGACTGTACATTGAAATTCATCAATAAATAATTAAACAGCATTTTAACTAACATACAATTTACGTTTCGATTTATCATTAATTATGACGTTATTTATGAAACTCGAGACGTTCCGACTGTAGAAAGCATCTCTGATTATTGGTTATAATAGGGGAATGTTAACTGCTAAACCAGAAAATCAACCCAGTATGACAAGTTGATAATTCGATAATTCGATAATTATCTAGTCAGGCAATATGTAACCGATGGAGCACATATGCCACTACAGGAAAACATTCAAAGCAAAACAACAGCTATCTTAGGTTTCGCAGTGGCTAGAAGTTCGGTAACCGAACCAACAGATATAGAAGCTAGAGGTCCGGTAACTGATTTTATATGTACAAACCATAATATTAGAATGCCAAGACATGAGTATTTTTATCCCATATACCATGGTGCGGGGGTTTAATAAAGCCCATTTAGTATAAACGATATTACACTACTAAGTAATATAATAACTATGCAAATGAGGCGGGTAATCACTATTTTTATATATTCATACGCGCTGTCAAAATATACATATATAGACAGGATGCAAAGAAAAAAACAGGTCCGTGACGTGATTACAATTCAATATACCCGTCTCGTTCCAATAATTATGCAACACTGTAACGGTAATTTAAATACAGTGCTGCACTAAGTTTATTTGCTGATTTACTTTTAACAGCATTACTCACTGACTTCTAAAGGGGAAGCCTGTCTCCTTTTAGCAAATTTACAGGGCTTATTTTGTTTATGTTATAAAAAGAATCTTACAATTGTGTCTTTCCATATATAATTCACCAAACTCGTTGGATAAATTCAGTATGAAAAAAAACACTCATATAAGATCCTGTACAACTTGTCACACAGGTTGTCTGTGATAAAAAACTTACACAAATTATCATTATTAAGACCAAGAACTATTTTGTTTTGTGTGATGTCTTCCTATCCTCTCTTTTGTATCGCTAGGTTGGGAAATGGTTGTTAATGGTAATTAAAGCAGTTTGTGTTTACAATATAAATTGACACATCACATAAATTGTATGCAGCATAAATAAATATAACACTTACACAGTATGCACCATAAAAACACAACACACATACAGTATTCAGTATAAAAAATCAGCACAAACACTTTATACAGTAGAGATATACACATCACAAAAACTGTATGCAGTATAAATATACACATCACACATACTGTATGCAGTATAAATAGACTCATCACAAAAACTGTATACAGTATAAATAGACATATCACAAAAACTGTATACAGTATAAATAGACATATCACAAAACTTTATACAGTATAAATAAACACATAACAAATACTGTGTGCAGTATAAATAGATACATCACAAAAACTGTATACAGTATAAATAGACATATCACAAATACAGTATGCAGTATAAATAGACTCATCACAAAAACTGTATACAGTATAAATAGACATATCACAAAACTTTATACAGTATAAATAAACACATAACAAATACTGTGTGCAGTATAAATAGATACATCACAAAAACTGTATACAGTATAAATAGACACATCACAAAAATTGTATGCAGTATAAATAGACACATCACAAAAATTGTATGCAGTATAAAAAGACACATCACAAAAGGTGTATGCAGTATCAATAGACACATCACAAAAACTGTATGCCGTATAAATAGACACATCACAAATACTGTGTGCAGTATAAATAGACACATCACAAATACTGTGTGCAGTATAAATAGACACATCACAAAAATTGTATGCAGTATAAATAGACACATCACAAAAGGTGTATGCAGTATAAATAGACACATCACAAAAACTGTATGCCGTATAAATAGACACATCACAAAAACTGTATACTGTATAAATAGACACATCACAAAAACAGTAAACAGTATAAATAGACACATCACAAAAAATGTATACAGTATAAAAAGACACATCACAAAAACTGTATACAGAATAAATAGACACATCACAAAAACTGTATGCAGTATAAATAGACACATCACAAAAACTGTATACAGAATAAATAGACACATCACAAAAACTGTATGCAGTATAAATAGACAGATCACAAAAACTGTATACAGAATAAATAGACATTATACTTAGACCATATACAGTATAAATGGAAAACATGCAGTATACAGTATAAGATGACTCAAACGGGTGTGTACTTTCACATTCACGACGAAACATAGTCAACCCACCATTAGTAAACCATACAAATCTCTCACCTCATTAACAAGTAACTGATCGTTAAAACTCCGATAGTTTAATTTATCCAGCAAATTAACCATTTTCTCACATACTCCAATAAAATTAATTCACAAATAAGCCTAGCTGAGAAACTTATATCCATTTTAGGCTTTGTTTTAAAGATTCCCTTCGATTTTCCGATAATTTCTACCTGGGTTTGGCGAAGCGTACGAACACTGCAGGTAATAAACTGTTGCCTAGTAACATATGGCGTATATTTCCTTCCTTGCTAACTAGGAATAAGAGTGATAGGTTTTTCTCAAAACGTAAAATGGGAAAAATCTCCTCTTCTATTCAGGATAAATGGTTTATGCCCTCGGTTTTATGTCATCCTAGTTACTATTAAAAGTATTACTGTGCAGTAAAACGCCTTGTCATTAACTAAGCTATTAAATTATTGTAACTGAGCATGCACGTTTTGTTCATATGTGTCTTGATGACGTCATCATCTTTTATAGAAAAGATGACGAAACGTCAATTTCATTTGCCGACATGTTTATTACATTGAAACGTGACAAGTATCAGTATCTAATTGCATTTTATTTTGCAATACTCAATCAATAAATATTGTTATATTCTACTAGCGTATGACGTTTTAGATACTGTTGTTGTCAGTGTATGATGTTATTATATAGTCTTAGTGTATGATGTTATTATATAGTCTCAGTGTATGATGTTATTATATAGTCTCAATATATGATGTTATTATATAGTCTCAATATATGATGTTATTATATAGTCTTGGTGTATGATGTTATTATATAGTCTTGGTGTATCATGTTATTATATAGTCTTGGTGTATGATGTTATTATATAGTCTTGGTGTATGATGCTATTATATATTCTCAGTGTATGATGTTATTATATAGTCTCAATGTATGATGTTATTATATAGTCTTGGTGTATGATATTATTATATAGTCTTGGTGTATCATGTTATTATATAGTCTTGGTGTATGATGTTATTATATAGTCTCAGTGTATGATGTTATTATATAGTCTTGGTGTATGATATTATTATATAGTCTTGGTGTATGATGTTATTATATAGTCTTGGTGTATGATGTTATTATATAGTCTCAGTGTATCATGTTATTATATAGTCTCGTAATCTTCATTTATGGCATGATTAACCAGACAGTAAGTGTATGATAAAACATACTACGATTGTATGATGCAACGTTCTGTCTTAGGTTATTTGAGAGCACAGAAAGCTAGACAAATGGAAAGTCAATTATCTACATCAACACTAATTGTTTATAATTGCAAAAGCAGAGAACAACATATGCTACGTTGAGTCATTAAATACAAGAAAAGTGTATGTCTAGTGCTTCAGGGAAACGGAAGCTGCAAGAGTATATACTTTCCAGGGTGTAGTCATCAGGAATTAAAGTATACCCAGTAGCATGTCCAATAAACAAAAAAGATGTTCACGTTATCAAAGGAATTCCAACCCGTATGTAGTTACGGTTGATGCTTGTATATAATTTATTCAGGAACTTCGGATATGCTTTCAGGCGTTGTCTGGTGCTACAGGCTGTTTCAAACTATATGCATCAATACATAGGACCGTGGTACGAGATATATTTTATCCTGTTCCAACTTTTGTTGTACAATATAACGTCGAAGGATACAAGAGATTTTCATTGTTTCAGCTTTGTACAACATGGTATTTTATGGTAACCTATATATATATATATATATATATATATATATATATGTTGTTTCAACCTTTCACCTATACATACGTGGTTTCGATCTGTGAACAACATGACATTGAATGGTGACTGATATATACGTTGTTTCAATCTTTGAACAACATGACATTGAATGGTGCCTGATATATACGTTGTTTCAACCTTTGAACAACATGACATTGTATGGTGACTGATATATACATTGTTTCAACCTTTGAACAACATGACATTGTATGGTGACTGATATATATGTTGTTTCAATCTTTGAACAAAATGACCACAATGGTGTCTGATATATACGTTGTTTGAACCTTTGAACAACATGACCTTGTATGGTGACTGATATATACGTTGTTTCAACCTTTGAACAACATGACATTGTATGGTGTCTGATATATACGTTGTTTGAACCTTTGAACAACATGACATTGTATGGTGTCTGATATATACGTTGTTTGAACCTTTGAACAACATGACATTGTATGGTGTCTGATATATACGTTGTTTGAACCTTTGAACAACATGACATTGTATGGTGACCTATATTTATACGTTGTTTCAACCTTTGAACAACATGACATTGAATGGTGACTGGTATATACGTTGTTTCAACCTTTGAACAACATGACATTGAATGGTGCCTGATATATACGTTGTTTCAATCTTTGAACAACATGACCTTGTATGGTGACTGATATATACGTTGTTTCAATCTTTGAACAACATGACATTGTATGGTGCCTGATATATACGTTGTTTCAACCTTTGAACAACATGACCTTGTATGGTGACTGATATATACGTTGTTTCAACCTTTGAACAACATGCCATTGAATGGTGACTGATATATACGTTGTTTCAACCTTTGAACAACATGACCTTGTATGGTGACTGATATATACATTGTTTCAATCTTTGAACAACATGACATTGTATGGTGACTGATATATACGTTGTTTTAACCTTTGAACAACATGACCTTGTATGGTGACTGATATATACGTTGTTTCAACCTTTGAACAACATGACATTCAATGGTGCCTGATATATACGTTGTTTCAACATTTGAACAACATGACCTTGTATGGTGACTGATATATACGTTGTTTCAATCTTTGAACAACATGACATTGTATGGTGACTGATATATACGATGTTTCAATCTTTGAACAACATGACATTGTATGGTGCCTGATATATACGTTGTTTCAATCTTTGGACAACATGACATTGTATGGTGACTGATATATACGTTGTTTCAACCTTTGGACAACATGACATTGTATGGTGACTGATATATACGTTGTTTCAATCTTTGAACAACATGACATTGTATGGTGCCTGATATATACGTTGTATCAACCTTTGAACAACATGACATTGTATGGTGAATGATATATACGTTGTTTCAACCTTTGAACAACATGACATTGTATGGTGCCTGATATATACGTTGTTTCAATCTTTGAACAACATGACCTTGTATGGTGACTGATATATACGTTGTTTCAACCTTTGAACAACATGACATTGTATGGTGACTGATATATACGTTGTTTCAATCTTTGAACAACATGACATTGTATGGTGACTGATATATACATTGTTTCAACCTTTGAACAACATGACATTGAATGGTGACCGATATATACACTCGGCGGCACTTCTAACGCTGCCACTTGATTATTCTTGATAATTTGAAAACCGTTTGAGATAACTTTATCAAATTTTCACCAGTTTTAGATTAAGGCATGTGCCTATTGCTGCACGTGTTAAATCAGAAATTGCTGTATATGAAAATGCGTGGTAAAAGCGTAATTTACGTCACCCGGAATTACAAAGTCACAAAATTAAACAGCGTATTAATTAGGGGTCAATTGAGTATTTTCAATATTTTATTTCTTGTAGCTTCAAGTGTTATGTAATGAGTGTACACAATAAAAGTAATCATAAATTTCATCTACGTTACAATTTCCTAGGTAACCAAATAACAGTTGGTAAGCTTAGACTGCTTCACAATCAGCTCATAATTTGAATATAAAACCGATGCGCTTAAAATAAACGTTTAACCTCAAATAAGGCTACTTGACTGGTAAAATTCACATTTCTTCTGAATAACGAATGTTAATAGTACCCAGTAGAGTTGAATTTAGTTTGATATAATAATTAGTCACCCTAGATTAAAATTTCAAGTTGAGCACAACCTGCGTTATTCGCAAGAATCGTATTTTCTCAACAGACAAGCTATGGGTAAGGAAAACACTATTTTTTGCAGTAAAACCAACAATTTTCGTTTTCTAGAATCTTGGTAAATATTGTTAATAACCATTAAAAAATATGAGCGAAAATTTGATATGCACAACCATTATAGGAAATATGGACATCTACACGCATACATAACAATCAGATGACCGATATTGAGTGATAAAAATGCGACTTTCAATATAAGTATTCAGTCAGTTGAAAACGTATCGTGCAATAGTCTATTGTCGCATCGAGCAGAAAATTCGCCAGAACCTGTGTCAAATATTGATGTTTAAGCGTGCCAAATTTCATTACAATTTATTGAGGACTTTTAAAGAAAAGTGAAATAAATAAGTGGCAGCGTTAGAAGTGCCGCTAAGTGTACGTTGTTTCAACCTTTGAACAACATGACATTGAACGGTGACTGATATATACGTTGTTTCAACCTTTGGACAACATGACATTGTATGGTGACTGATATATACGTTGTTTCAACCTTTGGACAACATGACATTGTATGGTGACTGATATATACGTTGTTTCAACCTTTGAACAACATGACATTGAATGGTGACTGATATATACGTTGTTTCAACCTTTGAACAACATGACATTGAACGGTGACTGATATATACGTTGTTTCAACCTTTGGACAACATGACATTGTATGGTGACTGATATATACGTTGTTTCAACCTTTGGACAACATGACATTGTATGGTGACTGATATATACGTTGTTTCAACCTTTGGACAACATGACATTGAATGGTGACTGATATAATACGTTGTTTCAACCTTTGAACAACATGACATTGAATGGTGACTGATATATACGTTGTTTCAATCTTTGAACAACATGACATTGAATGGTGACTGATATATACGTTGTTTCAATCTTTGAACAACATGACATTGTATGGTGACTGATATATACGTTGTTTCAACCTTTGAACAACATGACATTGAATGGTGACTGATATATACGTTGTTTCAACCTTTGAACAACTTGGCATTTTAACAGTCTTGCTTTAGCTAATTTGACACTAAGATAAGAAGTATAAGCTTAATGTTGAGAGGTGTTAGGTGATTGGGTGCCTTTCAAATAGTTGGGTACTTGAGGATGCCCCCTGAAAATATTCTGGCACTTTTAGCAACAATTGTTGTGTATTCCATGTAACAATCTCCTTGATAAACATGTCAGTAGGAGACCCATTAGATGCATCCTATTGGATTATTTTGGTCTAATGGTTGTATATAGATACCATGTGTTCTAAAAACAAATATCCTATATAGACATAAACGAGCCGTGTGTATATATACAATAATCGATAGTATTGATGGTTTATTTTTCACATGCAACAAATGGTCGGAGTTCGCTTGTATGCAAGGCAAAGCCAGAAGCCAGAAGGCAAGTTGATTCAGTAGAGTGATAGAAAGCATACTCCAGGCATTTTATTGATTTTGATAAATAGTTAGATCAAGGGAATAATACAGGCCATGCTACTTTAAATACTCTGTCTTCTTTTTTTGGTGTGGATCTAAACAGCCGTTGTAATATCACTACATGTATATTACGTATTCTGAAACAATTAAGAGTGATTCTCTGTAACCACCAAAAAAACTTGGCCAGGCATAGTCATGCATTCGAATGATTTTTATTCCACACATACATGTCATCATCTTGTTCATGAAAATAAATTTTGAATTCCAAAATGTTGCTTGGTTGCTATGGAAATTGATTTTGAATTTCGAGAAAAATGCAATTTTGGTCAAATTAGGGTGGTTGATTTAAATATCCAATTTAATCTCTACAAACATTTCTGAGTGAACAAACTGATATACCAAATTAAAGATGAATAAATTATCTTCCTAAAAAGTACAAATATCAACTGAATGGATACGTTGTAGTATAATTATACCAGTTTATACCAGTTTCTATAGCATACATGTATGATTGGGCAATTTCGAGACAAAATACGGCTATTCTCTGTCACCTCATAAAATAGTGTTTTCTACAACGACAACTTGTTATTTCGTGCTGTGGTGTGAATTTACTACCAGTCTATTCTCATATAAATAACAAAACACTCAATATAAGAAGCGATAGCTTAGTTAGTTTAACGGTGTTGCGCCTTGGGAAGGTTGTATTGTTGATTGATAAGAGACAGTGTAAAGAAAGTAAGACATCGTATTTCTTGTAAAGCTCGAATTTTTAAAATAAAAGTAGGACCCCTACGCAATCATGAAAGTGCCATGTAATATAATATGGGTCATAGCCAAAACTGATCAATGTCATTCGGAATTAAGTTATTTGACAATTAAAACAAAGAACTTTGCACATTGGTTAAGTGTTATTTTTCCCCCAAACACACAAAAAAACCACCACCAAAAAGAGACAGCCAACACTTGATACTATATTTGTGCAAATTATCTTCAATTCCGAGTTCAGACGATTTTCTAAGTAAAATGGGTCTAAGACTCCTTAAGGTTGAATGTGCCGAATACCGAATTTCCTTTGAATAGTATTCAAGTTCCTTAAAGGAGAAGTTCACTTAGTGGTAAATTGACAATTTTTTCCTATAGGTGGTGGGTTAACACACCACCAAAGCAAAAAATTACAGTCCTCAACACTTCTTTTTACACCCAGACATCCTCATCTTCCATACTTTTATTCAGTGAAAAATTCATAAAATCGAAGGAAATCGGTACAGTGATTGAGCTTCACAACAGAGTTGTAACTGTTTTAAATCATTTGATATCTGTCAGGGTTTTATAAACACAAAGCTGTATTGACGATTTTCACATTATACATCGCTCAATTGTGTGAGCATTCATTTGCTCATAATAAAATGGTAATACAACACGCAATTTGTTAACCATAATCATCTATCTACCATACTGATACAGTTATTCTGATAAATTATAAAAATGAAATCCACCTCCCGTGGGAAATCACACAATTCAACGGATCAATTTCAGTAAAGGAACCAAGAACATATTTTAAACTAGTCTATGTACATGGATATTTTGTTTTGTCATACCTCGTATAAATCTGGGGTTTTTTTCAGGAAATTCAACTGTCCACATATTGTAGAATACAATCACGTTCATATTAATATTGTAATACTACTGGTAATACTAGACCGCGAACATGATATGATAAAATAAGTTATTACTAACAACACTTATTAACAAAAAATGATAAGGTCATGTACACTTTTTATAACAAAAAGGAAAGTGTATTATCTGCCACATTCTTAGAGCTATGTAAAAGCTTGTCAAGATCCAAACTGACGTTTGACGCTTTCTCTTCAACTTTACCCAATTTAAAATCGATGTTTGACGCTACATCCAAATATTGACGTATTATTGTAAACGATTTTTTACTTGATGTAAAACGGACGCTAACTTTCTACCACGTATATCGCACGTTTCATGTAAAACTGACGTTTGATACTACTTATCGAATCACATATAGTAATATCAGCGTACAAACAAAGTGCGAAATAAACCTTGCTTTATCTAGTTATTTGGTAAAATTGCGCCTGATAACCTGTCACTTGATCAGCCGGACTACTTCTTATTATAGTATTCTTGTTTGATATTCCGACCCGATAATCAGATTTATCACCATCTAAATGGACAATCGGACGATAGGTTAATTTTCTCGTACATGCAACCCAGATTCTTTTACTAAAATCTGCGTAACCTGTAATGATGTCATAGAATTGAGAGAGACGATTGACAAAATTTAACAACATAATTCCGAGTTGTTAACCTTTTACGAAACCGATAACATGATATGATAAATAGAATAGAAGAATACGTCAGTCAAGTGGAAGGAATAAATGTTCATCCGGCTCGGATGCGGTGAATTCCCTACATTGCCAGACAAACGTCCATGACACAAAACTATTATTCTTTATTCTTTAGTTCAATGCAAAACACACACCTCAAAATTGCCAGTTTGAACTTTACCCAATGTAAAACAGACGCTTAATGCAACATCGTTTAAACCATTACTCCGGTAAAATTGATTATTTAAACTCTACCAAATGTAAAACTTACGCTTAATGCTACATCGTTTCACCTTTTACTCCGGTAAAATTGATGATTTAAACTTTACTCTATACTTTACTCTTGACGTCACTTAGTTAACTTAAATCAAAATGAATGTAAAAAGTGATGCTTTAAACTTTATCAAATGTAAAACAGATGTTTGACACAACGTTTTAAACCCTATTGAATGACTTTAGCTATGTACTTGTACATCATAAACTTTATTCAAAATAGAACTGACGTTTGACGCTATGTATATCGTTGCAAGTGAAGGCGACGTACAATGCATTCAAAGTTAAATGAGAACGGTTTTTAACATAAGTCCGGTTTTCAGGTTAACTGCGTTTATCTAAGTTAAGTATTATAAAAGTACAGCCTATTCATTCTGGTAGTTTCTGGTAGTATTACTTAATGAATCGACAGTAAATGTACTAGCAATGAAACTTCATTCACAGGTTTGGCGTTACATCTAAATATCCTGCTAAATTAATTGATTGAATTCGAAACGCGAACGTGACACCAAAGACTGTATGTAAAAGATTATTCAATTTTACGTATAAAATGTGTTAACATAGAATAGATATGAGCTTACCTGGAAAATGAGGATTTCCGTGGGTACAAAGGAAGATTCATTGAAAGCACCATTCACTGTATTCATAACTTGATAACAATCGCTAACCACAGGTATCTGAAATAATGGTCGAACATCGTCAATAAAACTCCATTAAACACCAAGTATCGTGAAACATCATTAGTAAAACACTAAAACATTTTAAACGTTGTCAACCACACATAAACAATGTTTAAACACCGTCAAAATACTCCATAACATATTGAACACCGTTAATAAGACACTAACAATGTTAAACATCGGCAATAAAACTCCTAACTCCAAACAAATGTAAAGCACTGTTAATAAAACACAAAAATGTCAAATATCGAGAGTTGAAAACATCCAGAAAGAGCCGCTTTTCAAAACGATCAAGCACTAGTTAACACTATCAACATTGTGAACTAATCTAACGAATTAGTGGGCTGATTATTCCTTCCCATTAATTTTGATTAAAATCCGTCATGGTGTCTCACTTATTATCATCTATAACAGAGCGGATAAATCGATAACGCGCCTGCTTCTGTAGCAATTAATCCAGCGCGTGACATTGATTACCAGTGGAAGGACATTGCCAATTAGTAATATGACAAAGGTTTATTCTAATTCAACAGAAGAAATCGATACGCTAACAACTTAAACTCTTGTTTCTCTGTATGGAAAACTTGTATGAAAAGATCGCTTCAAGACTGAATATTAAATATGAAAAACGCCACAGGGAGTAACAAAAGTGTATTAACTAATTCCTAAAGTGGTGGTGTCGATTTATCCATTTCGTCTTCAGACGTCATTGGCATCAGTATGCACTTAATTAGATATAAGAGGGTCATATATAGTATGAGATCAATGCATTTCCGCTGACACAATGATATGTTTGAACAAATACAAATAAGCGAATATATGACATGGTTCGATTTTTGAACAAATGCAAAAATATTGCCGACAGATGTTTTTTATACTTATACTATCGATTACGCGCATTTGTGTATTTTGACATGACACGCATGTGGTTGTCCTCACACAAAAACAAATATACTATCACATTCATACAAACCATATAGCTACACTTCAATGTCTATAAAACCGAACATACTGTGAACAACATTAATAATAAATTCATTTTCTGTATACATGGGTACAACAATTCATACGAACAATTGCACTGTGCATAGCGTTTGTGAGTATATGTATAAGGAAACAATGCAAAATCTGCAAAGTAACATCAACAACAATATATTGACTGTTATAGAGAGGTTATCACAGTTATCGGCTTCTTAAACTATAAACTTTTTATAACTGGCGTAAAGAAGGTCTACATGTACCACTCGAGCATCGACCACTCTAGAGAGATTTCCCGCGTTCTAACCACACTTTACATAGCGCACTCACTTCATGATGCACTTTACACACATTATGGTACTGAAGTAGAATGTTCAGATATTTTACAGACGTTTTTCACTGTATAATTGAATCAACACGATGTTATGTTTATTAAGCCGATAAATAATTAACTCCACTTTTGATTATTTCCAGGAATAATCTGTTCACACTTGGCATAAACCATTTCCAAGGAATCAATTTAAATGCTCGATGACATGTACTGTATTGTTTCAATATTTTAAAAATCGGTTCTCTATATAAGATAAGCAGAACGAACACTATGTACGGTTTTGGTTGCTAAAGGGATATGACATGTCGCAATATCGTAAACAAAATAAATCTATAAAAGTCATTCTGGTGAATCGCGTCGTAGAGATTTATGTCGCGACTACGTCTTGGACATATCTTCTCAGTAATCACGAAAAATTCCTATTGACACAGTGCGGAGCTCTAAAGAACAAGTTCGATACATCGATTTGAAGTTTGAACTATTTCTTTCGCCTTGTGACATGTTTTCTTTGCTATATGGTGCTCCTTGTGAAGCGCCCTTCATTTAGTTCCATCGTTAGGCTTTCATAGCAGTCATGTCAATATACTATATAAACATGATTTGCAATACCATTATCAGTAATACTTAAATCATCGATAGAGTCATTCATCCCCACCACCCTCATCGGCGTCTGAAACATCATCATCCGTACCAACAGCGCCATTATCCGCTTCGAACTTAGTCAGTAAAAGCAACATTCTATAGTGAACGTTGATGTTATATCACAATAAATATGATCCTATCATCTGTTTATTGTTACATCGATCAATTAATTCCCGGTTTGAACTTATTTAATGGTCGTTTTAAGAGAATTGCGATCTTTATATTGTCCTTGCTCTGACTGGTGAGCTATACATGGGTTGTGCATACATTCCCGATGTACGTACAAAGCCCCCGGTGGGAAGTTAGGACGCGTTATTCAGAGCACGATAGCTCATCAATTCAAACCATTTATTATCTTCACTAACAGAATATCGAGCGTTATACTATTTATACAGTTAAGACTATACTCAGTAAAGTTTGTTTTATGGTTTACATATCTGTAAGAAGGCAACCATCGTCGTGGTTATATATCAGAATTATCAAAGGTTTTTCGATGTAATCACGACTGATGATTTATTTTGTAAACTGATATGTTTATTTGTAGAAAGACACTGTACCATATGCAGAATAAACACTTCCGTTTCTCAATAAATAAAACAAATAAACAGTTGTGAAAGCTTCAGTTGTCTAATGTAAGATAAAGATTACAGTCAAGTTGAGTCTCCGATGAACAATTACCGTCTTTAAGTAACACGAAATCATCAGTTGCTCGCCATACCATGCTATGTGGTGGTCACATGGTCACGCCTTCATCTACACGTGGCAACCAACACGATCTAAATAAGACAAAGTGACAACATTCGTTGCAAGTGTTTCACAAACCACAAGCACTTATCAATATTTAATTTAATCTTGTTGCGTTCTTCTAATTAAGTTGCCACGACGTATGCTGGTATTTTAGCACTGAATATTTGTTTTATTTATGTGTAACAGATATGGCCGTCAGTGGATTATGGTATTCTAGTGCTTTTGATTCTGCATTTTCTTGAAAACATAGCTGGTTCTTAGAATAAATTTGAGTCACGTGATACAATCTGAAAGAGTTCGAGGCTATCGTTAAAATATCCCACCGAACCGCGCTGAACCGAACAGAACATAGCTGAACCATAAAGAACAGAACAAATAGTTTAGTCAACTTAAGCATAATTATTCAGCTCAGATGTGAGATGAATGCTGATTTGAAAGTGAAGATAATATTAATGAACTGTGTATGTTACAATTGAAACAGAGCAGAACGTAACTAAATCGTTAAGGACAGAACAAATAGTTTAGTCAACTTAACTTGATTGGTGGTATATATATACTTTTCAGGCTTTTCGGCCTTCATTTACCAATACATTTCCTCTATCCACTCTTTAATGTCCACCCCCTATCATGAGTTGTATTGTGTGGAGATGCTGGATGAGATATTTTAATTAGGTCACTGTGCCGTTTGGTCACTATGATAAATGTGTTTGGCATATATATATTCGATTTACATGTAGCTAGATACACTATTAGGATAATAATATTCCCCGCTTTTATTGTTGCTGTTTGCCCCTTTCGCTGGGAGAGCAACTTTTTAAATTAGGTCACTATGAAGTTATGCCTCGTTTAGTCGCTGGGGTTACCTCGTTGGCATATTCTTGAGCAATGTGCATCTAGAAATATGTAATGCTATTTCCCGCCCTATTCCTACCTAGCCAATTATCTTAAACTCGGCCAAGTCGTGGTTGTGCGTCTTTGGTTCGCATTAACGTTATGTCTCTGTCCTTGGTGTTTTAAACTAGGTCACGGAGTCGCCATTAGGCATGGGTTTGTGCGGTTGAGTCGCCTTACAATGGGGCCTTGGGGGAACTTGATCGGGTCTTGGCTGCGTTTCATTCGGTCCTATGCAATAACCGATTTCTGTAATTAATTTTGAAATTGGTTCATTCTGCTTTTTTTTTCGGCGGGGACTTGGACTTTAAATTGTTTCTTGGTTTATGTGTGGTCATTGCTCAGTGCAGTTGTGTTGTGGTGTTTCAGATTTCTGATTTCCGGCTGGTTGGATTGAGTGCTACCTTCTCTGTCTGATTTCCTCAAACCTTTTTTAAGCAAAATTATTCAGCTCAGATGTGATGTAAACACCGATTTAAAAGTCAATATAGTGTTAACGAACTTTGTACGTTACAATTGTTTTGTATGCAGTGAAACTGGAAAAAGTTTTATGAAAATCTAGCAGTTGTAAACATTGAATTATACAAATTACAATATCAGTTGTTTATTCAGTCGAGTCAAATTATTAAGTTAATTCGTGTCCCTTTCAGCAAAACGATATTTTAATCAACCTCGCGTTTATTGTTTCAATTGATTCACGTCAATGTCATATAGAACTTTGTAATGGTAATTATTACCGAATTGATCTATTGAAACAGTGATAGAGTATTTATATATTAAACTTAATGATTGTTTACCTGATATGCGACACACCCATCTATGTTCATACCTCGTGATAAGTGAAACCATGAGGTCACCCGTCGATAGCATTATCGAAACGATTACTGTAAGTTATTCATTAATATATTTATATTTGCTCGATATCATGTACGGTCTTGCTGCTGTGTTTTACAAAGCAGTACTCTATATAAGATCAGCAGAACGTTCGCATTGTACGGATGGAGTCACAAAGGGGATATGACTTGACGCAATATATTATACGTCATAAATCTATAAAAAGTTAGTCTGGTAAATTTTATTACGTCGTAGATATATTATGTGACGGTTACGTCTTGTGCATCGCAAGGAAAACCTTAACATTCATATTGTCACAGTGTCGAGTTCTAAAAAGCTTACCCGTTAGATATGTTTGTACAACTTATTCAACAAGTTACCATCTTCACCAAAACCATCTACATTGGAATTATCAACAGTGATATTCTCCTTTCATCTTCAATACCTCATCAACAAAAGCAAAATTCAATAGTGAACGCTGATTTTATACCACAATAATTATGATCATATCATCTGTTTATTACTATATCGATCAGTTGCTTCCCGGTTTGACCCTATTAAGCAGTCCATTAATTGAGATTTACTATCTTTATAATGTCCTTGCTCTGATTGGGGAGCTATATGTGAAGTATGTATACATTCTCGGTGTACAAATCCCCCAGGACGCGAGGACGCGTTATTCACAGTCCGATAGCTCATCAGTTCTAACCAATTATTCTCTCCACTGACATAATGTCGAGCCGTTATACTGTTTATTCAGTTAAGACTTAACTCAGGAAAAATTTGCTTTATGGTTAACATATCTGTAAGAAGTCAACCATCGTCGTTGTTATATGTCAGAATTATCAAAGGCTTTTCGATGTAATCACGACTGATGATTTATTTTGTAAACTGATATGTTTATCTGTAGAGAGACACTGTACCATATGCAGAATAAACACTTCCGTTTCTCAATGAATAAAACAAATAAACAGTTATGAAAGCTTCAGTGGTCTAATGTAAGATAATGATTACAGTCAAGTTGAGTCTCCGGTGACCAATTACCGTCTTTAAGGAACACGAAATAATCAGTTGCTCGCCATACCATGCTATGTGGTGGTCACGTGGTCACGCCTTCATCTACACGTGGCAACCAACACGAGCTAAATAAGACAAAATGACAGCATTCGTTGCAAGTGTTTCACAAACCACAAGCACTTATCAATATTTAATTTAATTTTGTTCTTCTAATTAAGTTGCTACGTCGTACGCTGGTATTTTAGCACTGAATAGTTGTTTTATTTATGTGTAATAGATATGGCCGTCAGTGGTGATGGTATTCTAGTGCTTTGGATTCTGCATTTTCTTGAAAACATAGCTGCTTCTTAGAATAAATTTCTCCCTGATAATGTCAGTGTTTGAATAGTCAAACAAAATGTAAAACTAAGATCGAATGAGTCACGTTATACAATCTGAAAGAGATCGAGGCCATCGTTAAAATATCCCACCGAATCGCATTGAACAATCTAGAACATAGCCGAACCATAAAGAACAGAACAAATAGTTGAGTCCACTTAAGCATAATAATTCAGCTCAGATGTGAGATGAACGCTGACTTGAAAGTGAATATATTATTAATGGACTGAGTATGTTACAATTGAAACTGAACAGAATGTAACTAAATGGTTAAGGACGGAACAAATAGTTTAGTCAACTTAAGTTGATTGGTGGTATATAGTAATATATACTTTTCAGGCTTTTAGGCATTGATTTACCTATACATTTCCGCTGTCCTCTCTATAATGTCCACCCACTATCATGAGTTGTATTGTGTGAAGATGCTGGATGAGATATTTTAATAAGGTCACTGTGCCGTGACAAATGTTTTTGGCATATACATTTTCGAGCTACATGTAGCTAGATATACTATTAGGCTAATTACATTCCCCTCTTTTATTGCTGCGGTTTGCCTCTTTCGCTGGGAGAGCAACTTTTTAAATTAGGTCACTATGCGGTTATGCCTTGTGTAGTCGTTGGGGTCACCTCGTTGACATCTTTTGGAGCTTTAAGCATCTAGAAAGCATCTAGAAATACGTAATGTTATTTCCAGCTCCATTCCTACCTTGCCAATAATCTTTAGCTGGGTCAAGTCATGGTTATGCCCCTTTGGGTCGCATTAACGTTATGTCACTGTCCTTGGTGTTTTAAACTAGGTCACGGGGTGGCTGTCCTTGGTGTTTTAAACTAGGTCACGGGGTGGTTGTGCCTCATTTGGTCGCCATTAGGCATGTGTTTGTGCGGTTGAGTCGCCTTGCAATGGGGCCTTGGGGGAACTTGGTCGGGTCTTGGCTGCGTTTCATTCGGTCCTATGCAATAACCGATTTCTGTAAATAAATTTTGAAATTGGTTCATTCTTCTTTTTTTTCGGCGGGTACTTGGACTTTAAATTGTTTCTTGGTTTATGTGTGGTCATTGCTCAGTGCAGTTGTTTTGTGGTGTTTCAGATTTCTGATTTCCGGCTGGTTGGATTAAGTGCTACCTTCTCTGTCTGATTTCCTCTTACCTTTTTAAGCATAATTATTAAGCTCAGATGTGATGTAAACACCGATTCGAAAGTCAATATAGTGTTAACGAACTTTGTACGTTACAATTGTTTTGTATGCAGTGAAACTGGAAAAAGTTTTATGAAAATCTAGCAGTTGTAAACATTGAATTATACAAATTACAATATCTGTTGTTTATTCAGTCGAGTCAAATTATTAAGTTAATGCGTGTCCCTTTCAGCAAAACGATATTTTAATCAACCTCGCGTTTATTGTTTCAATTGATTCACGTCAATGTCATATAGAACTTTGTAATGGTAATTATTACCGAATTGATCTATTGAAACAGTGATAGAGTATTTATATATTAAACTTAATGATTGTTAACCTGATATGCAACACACCCATCTATGTTCATACCTCGTGATAAGTGAAACCATGAGGTCACCCGTCGATAGCATTATCGAAACGATTACGGTAAGTTTATTCATTAATATATTTATATTTGCTCGATATCATGTACGGTCTTGCTGCTGTATTTTACAAAGCAGTACTCTATATAAGATCAACAGAACGTTCGCATTGTACGGATGGAGTCACAAAGGGGATATGACTTGACGCAATATATTATACGTCATAAATCTATAAAAGTTAGTCTGGTAAATTTTATTACGTCGTAGATATATTATGTGACGGTTACGTCTTGTGCATCGCAAGGAAAACCTTAACATTCATATTGTCACAGTGTCGAGTTCTAAATAGCTTACCCGTTAGATATATTTGTACAACTTATTCAACAAGTTACCATCTTCACCAAAACCATCTACATTGGAATTATCAACAGTGATATTCTCCTTTCATCTTCAATACCTCATCAACAAAAGCAAAATTCAATAGTGAACGCTGATTTTATACCACAATAATTATGATCATATCATCTGTTTATTACTATATCGATCAGTTGCTTCCCGGTTTGACCCTATTAAGCAGTCCATTAATTGAGATTTACTATCTTTATAATGTCCTTGCTCTGGTTGGGGAGCTATATGTGAAGTATGTATACATTCCCGGTGTACAAATCCCCAAGGACGCGAGGACGCGTTATTCACAGTCCGATAGCTCATCAGTTCTAACCAATTATTCTCTCCACTGACATAATGTCCAGCCTTTATACTGTTTATTCAGTTAAGACTTTACTCAGGAAAAGTTTGCTTTATGGTTTACATATCTGTAAGAAGTCTACAATCGTCGTTGTTATATATCAGAATTATCAAAGGCTTTTCGATGTAATCACGACTGATGATTTATTTTGTAAACTGATATGTTTATTTGTAGAGAGACACTGTACCATATGCAGAATAAACATTTCCCTTTCTCAATGAACAAAACAAATAAACAGTAATGAAAGCTTCAGTTGTCTAATGTAAGATAATGATTACAGTCAAGTTGAGTCTCCGGTGACCAATTACCGTCTTTAAGGAACACGAAATAATCAGTTGCTCGCCATACCATACCATGCTATGTGGTGGTCACGTGGTCACGCCTTCATCTACACGTGGCAACCAACACGAGCTAAATAAGACAAAATGACAGCATTCGTTGCAAATGTTTCACAAACCACAAGCACTTATCAATATTTAATTTAATGTTGTTCTTCTAATTAAGTTGCCACGTCGTATGCTGGTATTTTAGCACTGAATAGTTGTTTTATTTATGTGTAACAGGTATGGCCGTCAGTGGTGATGGTATTCTAGTGCTTTTGATTCTGCATTTTCTTGAAAACATAGCTGCTTCTTAGAATAAATTTCTCTCTCGCATTAACGTTATGTCACTGTCCTTGGTGTTTTAAACTAGGTCACGGGGTGGCTGTCCTTGGTGTTTTAAACTAGGTCACGGGGTGGTTGTGCCTCATTTGGTCGCCATTAGGCATGTGTTTGTGCGGTTGAGTCGCCTTACAATGGGGCCTTGACGGAACTTGGTCTTGGCTGCGTTTCATTCGGTCCTATGCAATAACCGATTTTTAATAAATTAATGAAATTGGTTCATCCTGCATTTTTTTCGGCTGGGACTTGGTCTTTACATTGATTCTTTGGTTTATGTGTGGATATCGCTCAGTGTAGTTGTGTTGTGGTGTTTCTGAATTCTGATTTCTGGCTGGTTGAATTGAGTGCTACCTTCTCCGTCTGATTTCCTCATACCTTTTTAAGCAAAATTAGTCAGCCCAGATGTGATGTAAACACCGATTTGAAAGTCAATATAGTGTTAATGAACTTTGTATGTTACAATTGTTTTGTATGCAGTGAAACTGGAAAAAGTTTTATGAAAATCTAGCAGTTGTAAACATTGAATTATACAAATTACAATATCTGTTGTTTATTCAGTCGAGTCAAATTATTAAGTTAATGCGTGTCCCTTTCAGCAAATCGATATTTTAATCAACCACACGTTTATTGTTTCAATAGATTCACATCAATGTCAAATAGAACTTTGTTATACATTGATAATGATCTTGGAATTGATATATTGAAACAGTGATAGAGTATTTATATATTAAACTCAATGATTGTTAACCTGATATGCAACACACCCATCTATGTTCATACCACGTGATAAGAGAAACCATAAGGTCACCCGTCGATAGCATTATCGAAACTATTACTGTAAGTTTGTTCGCTAATCCATTTATATACTCGATGCCATGTACGATTTTTAAAAATCAGTACTCTATATAAAATCAGCAGAACGTACGCATTGAAAGGATTGAGTCACAAAGGGGATATGACTTGGCCCAATATATTATACGTAATAAATCTATAAAAGTCATTGTGGTAAATTTAATTACGTCGTAGATATATTATGTGACGGTTACGTCTTGGACATTGCAAGGATACCATAATCATTTATATTGTCACAGTGTCGAGTTCTAAATAACTTACCCGTTAGAAATATCTGTACAACTTTTTCACCAAGTCACTATTTTCATAAAAACATAAACAGTGATATTCTGCTATCATCTGCAATTATTCATCAACAAAAGCAACATTCAATAGTGAACGTTGATTTTATTCCACAATCATTATATTCATAGCATCCTTTATTGCACTATCGATCAGTTGCTTCCCGGTTTGACCCTATTAAGCAGTCCATTTAAAGAGATTTACATTCTTTATATTGTCCTTGCTTTGATTGGGGAGCGAAATGTGAAGTGTGTATATATTCCCGATGTACAGACCCCCAAGGACGCGATGACGCGTTATTCACAGTCCGATAGCTCATCAGTTCTAACCAATTATTCTCTTCACTGACATAATGTGGCGCCGTTTAACTATTAGTTCAGTGAAGACTATACTCAGGAAAAGTTTGCTTTATGGTTTACATATCTGTAAGAAGGCAGCCATCGCCGTAGTTATATATCAGAATTTTCAATGGCTTTTCGGTGTAATCACGTCTGATGATTTATTATGTAAACCGATATACTTCTTTATAGAGAGACACTGTACCAGATGCAGAATGAACACTTCCTTTTCTCAATGAATCAATTCAACTCAACTCAACTCAAGTTTATTGTAATACAAGGCCACCGGCCCAAAATACACACATTCTACATTTGATACATGTGAGTGACAAAATAATATTTTAAATAAAGCATCATCGTTGTATAAAAGTCAACATTTTAAGCAATACATTTACATATATGATATAAATGAACATTTCTAATTAACACAAGCTAGAAACAAAACATTCAACACAAACAATGTTAATAATTTAGAGACATACACTGATTTTATGACTGAATTGCATTTTAATAACATTGCATGACCCGTCTATATTCCATTGCAAAGTATAAACATTTGGCTATGCTAGTGATACTACTAAACTCAGTGTCAGACATTACGTTATAAAACATTCTCTCACAAACAATACTATTTAGCCACTGTTGTTTAAAATAACACTGTCTGATGTTATTATAAAGGGGACATACAAGTAAAAAATGCATTTCGTCCTCTACCACTTGTATATTGTTCTTCAAACAGAAAGCACAATGTCTATAGTCCCTATCAACATTTTGATGCCGCCCTACCTCAACCATCAAGGAATGACCAGAGCAACGAAAGTTGGCTAATGTTCTTTTGTACTTGTAGCACATGTCCACCGACAGATACCGTTCTACATCAAGTAGAGTTTTATAATTCTTATAATGGATTGCCTTAGCACTATTGTCTATATTTGAATGCAGAGTTTGTAAAGCACAATCTTTTAATCGACCACGAAACATGGACAAAAACTTCACGTCATCACCAACGTCATTTGCTATCCAAGCATATCCAAACCCGTATTCAAATAGCACTGCCCTCACTTTTGTACACCACGTGTTGCGTTCTGACATGTCTAGATTACGTAGCATTATATAACACTGTTGAATGAATAAAACAAATAAACAGTTGTGAAAGTTCCTGTTGTCTAATGTCAGGTAATGATTACAATCCAGTCGAGTCTCAAGTGAACAATTACCGTCTACAAGTAATCAGAAATCATCATTGAAATAGTTGCCCGCTATACAAGGTCACGTGGTGGTCTCATGGCCGCATGTTCATCAGCACGTGGCAACCAATACGAATTAAATGAGACAAAAATGACAACATCCATTACAAGTGCTACACAAAGCACATATCAATAATTAATTCATTTTTTCTGAGTTCTTCTAATTAAGTTTTTACTTCGTATGTTGATGTTTTAGCACTGGATATTTATGTCAAATACACATGGCAGTCTGGAGACTATAGTATTTTGTAGCTTTTGGCTTTTCCTGTTTAGAGCTCGTCAATATAAATATTTGGGAATTACTGAGAAGGTATGTCCAAGACGTAGCAGCCAAATAATATCTGTACGACACAATAAAATTCTTCAGAATGGCTTTTGTATTATGTTCAAAACATAACTACATCTATAAATACAGTCATTCTACTTTGGTCCAAATAAGGTATCAACAATAACAAAAATATAGCTATGGCAGATAAAAAGGTTATGTGGCCGCACTGTAAACCATTAAAGTTATTCATAATACTGGTGGTGAGTCGGACACTTATATGTCCAAAGTTTTCTGTAGTCGATGAACGTCATTCGATTGTCATAAAAGAAAAAAACTGGAGCCGCATTTTAATAGGCTATTTAAAGTCTTATTCCGAAACTTCATCAGATCGGTTGTACAATGTTGTGAAAAGGAGCGACGGAAATCAAACATCGTACTTATTTTCCCCTGGGTTCAATGCAATTGAATGAATAGGGAAATTTTGTTTACAGTGCCAATTGGAAACAAATCATTGAACAATTGAATAGACTCCCATGAACACATTGGAACTTGTCTGCTGCCTATTGTTAACAAACGACTTGAACAAATAAATGAAAAAAAATAATGGATGGAAAATATCCAACAGTTAACATATTTAGTGGGATAAAGTCAGTGTATAATGTTTGATAGAGCTGTTTCGCGGTGTTAGGATACATCGATCATATAGTGTGATCTATACATCATATATGCTTGTGTTAAGGTAGTGATGCAGAGCTATGTCAATGAAGAGATAAGGAAATCGTACAGGGAAGGCAGCACTCAACCTAGCTAGCCGAAAATCCGATTTCAATATTCGCATCAATTGTGTCCGAGACAAATGTGATGCGTACATTATGTCCAATGCAGTGGCTTTTAATTCTTGCATAATGTTCATTCACATTCTAGTTAAGGTGCATTTACTTTAAACATTAAATTGAAGTCGCATGTACTAACCACAGTATATTATTACAAATAACTAACATAAAAGACAGACTATCATTCGAGCGTTGGCCATTATAGAGAGAATTCCCGGTAACTGATTATGCAGTACGTGTCGCACTCACACCGTGTTGTTCTTACACACGTTCTGGTGATGTAGTAGAAGGTTTTATACTCATTTTACGGACGTTTTTCACTGTATAATTGAATCAGCGAGTTGTTATGTTTATTAAGCCGAGGGATAATTAACTTTTGATTATTTCAAGGATTTATCTGTTCACACTTGGTGTAATCCATTTTGCGGGATACTAATCAATATTCTATCTCAGTGTACGGTATTGTTGCAATATTTTGAACATTGTGTAGTATGCTATGTAGTATTAGCGGTCAACACATTAGACATGTTTATTTTTAAAGAATTTTATCGTAACACGTTACCTAGGGACGCTGACACCTACACAGATCAAGGGGTGTCAATAAGTTATCGTTTTAAATAAAATTTAATATAATGATACAAATGAATGTGAGGCTAATAGTGTGATGTACAAGCCTTATTTGTACATTAAACCTCGAACTGTCAAACACATGTACATTAAAAAGAAATATATATAATGTTGCGTTTTATGTGCAGTTTTGAAATGGGTATGGTAAAACCTGCAATAATTGCAAATTAGGTACAAAGAAAGCTGTCAGGGTTGCACTAATACAGTGTATTAAGTGGTACACCTCGTCTTAACATTTTTGCTTCCGTTCTCTTAAGATGAATGCAATCAAGTAGTCTCCGGTGAACAATCACCGTCTAGAAGTAATTAGAAATCATCATTTGACACAGTTACCCGCCATAACACGTCACGTGATGGTCACATGGCCACGTACTCATCAACACGCGGCAACTAATACTAGGTCGATGATACTGACAAATGACAACATTTGTAACAAGTGTTTCACAAACCACAGGCACTTATCAATATTTAATTGAATTTTGTTGCGTTCATTTAATTAAGCCGCCACGTCGTATGCTGGTATTTTAGCACTGCATATGTGTTTTATTTATGTGAAACAAACATGACTGTCGGGTGATTATGGTATTCTGTTACTTTGGGATTCGGCATTTTCGTGAAAACATAACTACAACTGGAGATACAGTTTTTTTATCAGATACTGGCAGTGTTTTTGTATAGTCAAATAGAATGTAACATTGCGATTGAAAGAGTCAAGCATATCAGTTACAAATCACCGAATATTACCGAGAAGAACTATGCAAAATAGAATAGAACCTAACATAATAGAATAGAACAAAACAGAACCGACTAGAACGTTACCGAACAGAATGAAAAAGAACAGAAAAATAGTTTAGTCAGTTTAAGCACAATTATACAACATATCGCTCTCATGGTGTGAGGTTAACACAAATAGTAATGCTTTTATTAATGCATTTTGTAATTTTACGATAAAAATCGTGTATGCGGAACTTAGATGTATGAAGAGAAACTGAAGAAATTGTTCATTCTCAGTATGAATCATTCGACGTTGTCCTTTTCTAAACAACCGCACAATTACTTTGACGTCAGGTCAAAAGTTGCATATATATTATGCTACATTTGTTACTATCAATGTATGAAGATTCACCTGTAAATACTAATGATAACATACTATAGCCTGTGTGGTCACACTGTGCGTCATTATCATTATTATAAACACTTTGGTGATGAAACTGTTTGTGAGTCGGACACCTAACTGGTTTCAATATTTCTTTAGATGGCTTCCTATTTGTTCTAAGCTGAAAACTGTTTTATGTATTTAAACGGGAGAGTCTTGTATTGTTTGTATCATACAACTTCAACGATAAAACGATTGTGCAGTGTTGTCAAATGTCACGATACAAATTGAATACTAGTACTAGTATCGTACTGGTTTTCCCTAAGGTCCAAGACAATTGAATACTAGTATAGAAAATTTATTGTGGCAATTGGAAACAAATCATTGAACAATTGAATAGACTCTGAAGATGTCTGCATCTAAATGTTAACATGTAACTTGAACAAATAACTTGAAATGAATATTGAATGGAAAATATCGAACAGGTTACTTATTTAGTGACATAAAGACATTGTTTAATGTTTGATAGCGCTGTATCGGCGTATCAGGATGCATTTATCATAGTGTGTGCAGTATAAATCAAACGAACTTGTTTCATTGCTTGAAATGTCAGCTACTGTAACATTTAACATTGAGGCATTTATTACTGTGTAAAAGGTCCAGTTGGCTATGTAGATTTATGTCAAAACCGCTTTCAATATTTGCATCAATCATTCCGAGACGCATTTAGTGCATACAGTATGTCCAATGCAATGACTTGCAATATTGCACAAAGTTCAGGGCACTTGCGCTGTTCACATTTTATTTCAGGTGAATGTATTTTTTGAATTATATGCAAGTAACCCTTATTGTCCGCATTGGTTATTCTCAACAGACAGACCATCACTCGAGCGTTTAACAATCCAGAGAGAATTCCCGGTAACCGATTATACAGCACGCATCGCACTCACACCATGTAGCAGGTTTTACACACATTTTACGGACGTTTTCACTGTATAATTGAATCAGGAAGTTGTAATGTTTATTAAGCCGAGGAATGATTAATTTCACTTTTGATTATTCAAGGATTTTTCTGTTCACACTTGGCGTAATCCATTTTCCGTGATACTAATCAATATTCTATCTCAGTGTACGGTATAGGTGCAATATTTGAAAATCGTTACTCTATAATATGGTACTAGCTCAACGGACACTCGGTACGGTTTTAGTACTTAAAGTGATAGGACCTACGGTATAGTAGCACTTTTTTGAAAGTAGTTACTGTGTAAAGACATCAGTTTAGCGCAACGATTACCATAAACGGTTTTAGTCCTTTAAGGGAAAGGACATGTCACAATATCGCATACGAATTATATATATAAAAGCCATTCCGGTGAGTTTTTGCGTTGTAGAGGTTGTGGCTTGACAAATCATCGTAAGTATACCCTATATATTAATATCGCCACAGTGTCGAGCTCTAAACAGCTTGCCTGTTAGATATATTTGCACAACTTTTCATCAAGTCAGTCATCTTTATCGGCGGTATATGCAGTGATATTCTCTTTTCATCTTCAATAATTCATCAACAAAAGCAACATTCAATAGTGAACGTTGATTTTATTCCACAATCATTATATTCATATCATCCTTTATTGCTCTATCGATCAGTTGCTTCCCGGTTTGATCCTATTAAGCAGTCCATTTAAAGAGATTTACTATCTTTATATTGTCCTTGCTTCGATTGGGGAGCTATATGTGAAGTGTGTATTCATTCCCGGTGAACATATCCCCCAGGACGTGAGGACGCGTTATTCACAGTCCGATAGCTCATCAAATTGACCAATCATTGTCTACATTGACATAATGTCGAGCCGTTTTACTATTTATTCAGTGACTACTGGGATTAGGAAAAGTTTGTTTTATGGTGCATCACATTTTTCGTCACAGTTATATTCATGTAAATACATCCACTAGCTTCAAGGCAATAGCGTAAATAGGACAGTTTGTTGACAGTGGCAATTGTAAACACACCATTGGACAATTGAATAGAGTCCATGAAATTCTTGGAACTTGTCTGCAGCCTATTCTTAACAAACAACTTGAAGACAAAAAAAAATTAATGGAAAATATTGAACTTTCTGCATATCTAGTGGGATAAAGCAAGTGGATAATGTTTGATACAGCCTGTCAGGATACATCGATCTTAGTGTATGATATATAGATCATAGTCACTTTTTTCAATGCTTGAACTATCCGCCTTCTGTGTTATATCTCATAAAGACATAGTATACATGTATGTTCTGTAAAAGTTGTCAAGTAAGAAATGGGGAAATATTGGCAACTTTCGAATGATTTTTCATAGTTAAGTAATCTCTAAGCGGATATTTTGGTCAACATAGAACTATATTAAGAACATTTAACAAAACTCGCTGAAATACAGTTACGTACACAAAATAATTTGAATTCAAAATTTGTTATTGTTCTTCCCGCACAAATATCCACGTATACAGTCATACAACACCAGAACATGTCAGACGATGTGTATTATGCTAATACTGTTGGATCCTGTATCTCGTAACGACATTGTAAGACCGTCTGTAAATCACACAGCTTTAGTCATTAACATGTCTGATCATGTCGACTCTAAAACAAGACAACACAGTGCATACAAGCTAATCCATAGCGATGTTGCGTTTCGAGACACTTCGCAGATAGTTTCCCAGCATAATACGCGAATCAAACAGACTTTAGAAATGTAAGCTGGGAACCAGAATAAAAGCCGCAACATGTAAAATTGTATCCGTCCGCACAGAAAGTGGGTCACAATAATTAAGACAGGTTAAAAAATAAGCAACTACCTGTGTTAAACTAAATTGTTTAATGGTCACTGATTTCATATCTTTTGTTTACAAATGAAGGCTGTGCGACTGTCATCATTATTTCTGCGCTAATAGGATGCTTCATCATGGAAAAAGTAATTTAAAATAAGTTTTTTAACAAAAATAAAATTGATATTTAAATGCTTTGTATGCAAAAGTAAAACACATACATTTTTTATGTATGACTATCTCTTTATTATCAATGGTGTGCTGATTAATTACACAAATCGTTAGTTGGACGACAGTTCGTGAGACTAAACTTCGGGTGAGACTTTTCTTATGTGTTCGAGTATAAAAATGGTGCAATAGTTTTACATACCGTTGTAAATAGTCCCGGACTTTTGGTCTTACTATTTCAAGTAATGGAAACTATCTGGTTTTCCATCGGTAACTAACTGTTGTAAAACCTGTATGTTGAGAATATTCATGATTAACTAATATTATCTAACTTGGACCTGACACATAATTTAGCGGCGGCCATATTTATAAATTAATGTGGCCACATTTCTGAATAAATGTGGCAAATATTGTCAACTGGTTGTAGCGTGAGCTGAGGGGAATTAGCTCGCTGATAATAGAAACACAAGTGCTGGTCAGTGTAATGACTTTACTTCTAGCAACGTTCAATATCGCGTTGCTCTTTTTTATAGGAAATACCAGACATGTTAATTACTATCTAATTATGATAAAATCTTAGTTCATAATAACTTAATAAATATATATAATTAGTTTATAGACACGGTTTGCCATATATGTAGCCTCCGTCTAGATTACTTGTTGATCTCATCACATAGTAAATTATATGTAAGCATGAGGTTGTCAAATATGTGTATTCCTAATTATGATAATATCTTTGCCAATAACCAGTTAATAGATATTGTGTGATGTATATGTACATACTGTCTGGTTTGTTCTGATATAAATCATTAGTCAATATGTTTCATTAATTATGTACCTACATTAATTATTTGAGTACACACAGAGACTGAAATGCCCACTCCGAACATTAATAGTTGATTATATCAATGCAGGCCTGCTGGTCATGTTGATCACTGCTGATATGATCAACATGCATGATAACATCTCACCCAGGTACCAAAACTGAAGCCTCCTGGCTTCAAAATTTTAACATATATAAAAACTTAAAATTTAAAATATTTCTAAAAACATATCAATACACACGCACACATAAACATGTCTATGTACAAGTATTCTGAAAAAAAAACACATCATAGTTTCCAGCATTGTGGAAAAACATCATAGTGTCCAGCATTGTGGAATAACATCATAGTGTCCAGCATTGTGGAATAACATCATAGTGTCCAGCATTGTGGAATAACATCATAGTGTCCAGCATTGTGGAATAACATCCTAGTGTCCAGCATTGTGGAATAACATCAAAGTGTCCAGCATTGTGGAATAACATCATAGTGTCCAGCATTGTGGAATAACATCATAGTGTCCAGCATTGTGGAATAACATCCTAGTGTCCAGCATTGTGGAATAACATCAAAGTGCCCAGCATTGTGGAATAACATCATAGTGTCCAGCATTGTGGAATAACATCATAGTGTCCAGCATTGTGGAAAACATCATTTTGTGTCCAGCATTGTGGAAAACATCGGAACATAGTTAATATCCAGCATTGTGGAATAACATCGGAACTTGTATAAACATCTGAAGAACTTGTATTATCCAGCATTGTGGAATACATCAGAACAAAGTTAATATCCAGCATTGTGGAATAACATCGGAATAACTGTCATACAACAGAAGAACTTGTATAACATCTGAAGAACTTGTATAACATCAGAAGAACTTGTATAACATCAACATCAGAAGAACTTGTACTATCCAGCATTGTGGAAAACATTGGAACATCGTAGCGATTTTCGGCACTGGATTGCACACAATCTCAAATTACCCAGTTTGCTTTTTAGAATGGAACAGCGCAAACAATCATGAGAAAATGAGTACAGCTACATGAACTTTTAAGTTAAACCTATCTTGGGATACAATGAGGAGTTTTGGTTATTTTCCTCACTAGGAGCAGATGGTAACTTACTCTGAGACATATCTTATGGTATGCAAAATTGATTGTGGGTGACCCAAAAATGAATTGTGAAATCAGAGCTTTGTAGAAGTTGGCGAACATACAATGCAAGCAATGGGTTATATTGATATATGTCAGAAATAAGCATCATAAAAAGATAAATAAATTTGTTTTGGCCATAGCGTCGAGAACTAATTAACATAGGACTAAGGAGTGATCAATTCCTTAATAAATAACTACCAGAAAATTAGAACTCAAAGTATATTTATCTTTTAAAATTGCCTTTCCTTTAATAAGTGCATGTAATAATGCAACCATATGCTATGATAATCAATTACAGTATCGTAACTATACAAGTACTCAGTACTATGCATTTCTTTTTACGTTTACCAAGGTTGGTATATTTTCTATGGTTTTCTTTTAATTGATAAGGTGAATAATTTGTTGATGAATTTTCGGTCATTCTCAAAGCCATCTTAATCCCTGTTAAATGTTTACTCCATTTTTCCTGATTATTCATACAATAGGCCCTAAGACATTGTCCTATACTGCTTATCATGACCTCCACCCTACCATTGCTCATTGGGTGATATGCAGACGTATTGTGTCTCCTAACTTTGAACATTTCACAAACTGATTGTACTAACTGGGACATGAAATTGGCTCCCTGGTCACTAATTATTGTACATGTAGCTCTCCCATCTCCCGTGCCATGAATACGGCTCCATCCCAACACAAACTTTGGCAAAAGAGAAAAAGTCGTTACCTTGTGCCATTTCGGAATTTGTCTTTGATGTACATCTCTATACTGATGGGATCACTTCCGGTTCTGTTTTGTCCGTTATTGGCCTGGCTTCTGACATCAATCAAAATGGCATCATGAAATTGCGTGAGAGATACCGGTGATTGGTTCTCTACCAATTGTCAACTGGTTGTAGCGTGAGCTGAGGGGAATTAGCTCGCTGATAATAGAAACACAAGTGCTGGTCAGTGTAATGACTTTACTTCTAGCAACGTTCAATATCGCGTTGCTCTTTTTTATAGGAAATACCAGACATGTTAATTACTATCTAATTATGATAAAATCTTAGTTCATAATAACTTAATAAATATATATAATTAGTTTATAGACACGGTTTGCCATATATGTAGCCTCCGTCTAGATTACTTGTTGATCTCATCACATAGTAAATTATATGTAAGCATGAGGTTGTCAAATATGTGTATTCCTAATTATGATAATATCTTTGCCAATAACCAGTTAATAGATATTGTGTGATGTATATGTACATACTGTCTGGTTTGTTCTGATATAAATCATTAGTCAATATGTTTCATTAATTATGTACCTACATTAATTATTTGAGTACACACAGAGACTGAAATGCCCACTCCGAACATTAATAGTTGATTATATCAATGCAGGCCTGCTGGTCATGTTGATCACTGCTGATATGATCAACATGCATGATAACAATATCATGCTGATAGACGTATAATATATTTTCTGATATACTGGGTCATATGCATGCTTTGGGGGGGGGGGCTATATATATGATATATATATATATGATTTTACTTCGGCCATATTTATGATTCACTGTGACGATGTTGATGAGTAACTGTGTACTTGATTATGATTTGCTGCGGCCATATGTATGACTTTACTGCGGCTATATTTGTGAATGACTGTTGCAGATGCTGTGGACTGCAAATAATGTTCCATTCTGATAAACCCAACCCCCCTTGTACATCAGTACTGTCAGTACTTTGACTCGGTTCAATGCACGTGTTCGGTTCACATCATCTTCAATGCGCTTGTACTGTATACAGGTTTATCACATTCGAGGCGCTAGCGTTGTAATTCTAACAGGGAAACCCCGAATGACCACGCACTCCCACTCATACCCAAACAGTTTGTAAACAAACAGACATCGCCAAACAAACCACACATGACAAAGAACTGTTACTTAACTACTACACCGAGACAATGTATAATTCAATGTTACCAACATTTCCACCATATTTGGAGCTCATATCAATCGTTGATACGTAAATATAAATAATAGTGCCATTTATCAACGATTCGCCTGTCAGCATCAGAAAACTACAATACTCGTTTTAATTAATCAATGTCTTAGGATAGAGCCTACGCTAGCAATGAAAACTAAATAATTATTATGACGAATTAGATTTCGTAGCTTGTGTGGAATACACAACTAAGCGTGAAATATGTGGTATTGAACCGAATTAGGAAAGGGCGAATGCCTATCAGCTATTTCCTTTTGGTTATTGATGTATACACCGTACGCGGTACAAAGGAAACACATGGTATTTATTGTGATTTTTTCGTTTATAGTCGAGTATGCTTTTTATTATTTTGATCTTGTCAGTACATGCATAGATCTACCAATCCCTTGAGGAATTCAACTACAAAAGAATGATATGAATATATGAAAATGTGGTCGGATGGTTTTTTGTTTATCAAACTCCAGTCCTTACGCGTTTTGTAATGTGCGGATCTTATTTTTATTTATTTAATATATAGTTGTTTTTTTAGATTAGTACATACAGCCAAACCAATCCACAATCAATATGCTAGACCGGGTTTGTATTCTTATGTGCTGCACTTACATGTAAAGAGGGAGTCAATGCAACAGAAAACAGAAGCAAGAGGACGAGGAGATAATAAGAGAAAAATAGAGAAATAGTAAAGAATTTTCGACCTGCTACTTCAGCAACTATCATGAGCGGTATAAGGATTGATTCATCATACGAACGGGTATTTATCACCCCTGAGTAGTAATTACTATTAATACAATAGTATTAGCCAAATAGAGTTTAATAAATGATAGAGAACCGAACACAAATTGGGTAACAACCAGCCACGGTATGTTGATATATTTCCCTATCACGATTCTTAGATACCAACATCAATTGCAGTTAGGCATTTATTAATTGAAGGATAAATAGTTCTAATACACGCTATAGTTCCCATCACTGAATAGTTCGAATCCAATAATTTTAACTAGGTAATTACCCACGATATCTATACTAGATAGACATGTCACTTATTTAATCAAGAAGAAATAATATACAATCGACTAGAGCAATTGCCATGAACTTCTGTACAAAAACATTTGTTGTCATACGGAATAAGGAATTATTAACGGTTGTCAATACGGAACTTTTCCAATCTTTCATCGCATTCATTCTGTGTTAATTACAACATAGCAAATATCATGAGACTGGTCGTTAAGTTACTTACATAATTACATGATTGTTGGGTCTGAATATAAAAACGACTTATAGTATCCAACGCCCTTAAACTAGGAACCTGAGTTCGTGTATTTATGTGTCAAAGACTGCCGAACATTTACAACCAGACCTACATACTCGTATATGTAGATTCTTCCATCAAACCAGTGGACAACAAGTAGTATAAGTATCCGAGCGGTAATAGAATATGCCATCAGACCTAAAGTTCGAATCCCGGTGGCGATGTTCTGATGTAGCGGGTTGTTAAGCCACTAGCCAGTTAAACAATGATTACAGAATGACTTCATGTCTGGTGTATCGTATTAATTGGATAGGATAGCAATTATAATGGACTGTAGTTAGAAGGTAGAAGTAAGTAAGCTATATAGAAGGATCCATCAATAAAGGTGGTATTATAGTACACAAACATAGACAAACGTAATACAATCCATCCAGTTTTAACCTGCTTAATATGCTCAAAGGACAGTTTGGTTTCATGTCGTTTTAGTAGAATGTCGTGATGGGACTTGTCCGATGATACCTTTAATATGGCTGCTTAAAACATGCGGCTGTAGTTCCATCAAAGTAGACATCATATATACAATACCATTTGCTTCTCATGTACAAACATTGATAATCATAATAAAAAAACAGAAATAATAAAATACATTCAAGGAATTTTCAAGACTTTGTTAGCACAGAGGAAAAAACGTCAAAATGGTATTCGTACAATGTGGCATACTAGTACACTGTAAACACGATTACATAGCAAACCATGTTTGAAATTAGAATATTTGTTAGAATACAAATGCAAAATTATAATCTTTTTTTTCAGTATACAAATATAGTACATTTGTAACAGATACGTACACACTATGCCACCATGGTTCCTAGACAGATGTTATAGAGCTCTATTGTTAAAGCGATCACTGATTGCTTTTCAAGTAAAGGTATAAGACTTTAATAATGCACTATTCTGGAACATAGCTTTTATTCCTTCTTGCACCTAGTTGGTACATATTCTCAAAAACTCACTAGTTCAGTGTCGTGTAAGTCGAGTACATATGTTCTTATGTTAAAATAGTTAGAAGGCTCAATACGTTGAACTAGCAACTGCAACCGTTTTATTTTTCGTATGAAATTAATATTGTCCGGCATAATCGTGCATCAATGTAATTATGCAGAATGTGTATTCAACGATGGGTGTTTGTTGGAAAAAGAGACAATCATGAGATACGAGGTTTTGACTACCATGCGACGACATACATTGCTATATCCTCCATGCACTAGCGCATAGCCAGAAGCACCTGTGTTTAGTTGGTCTTTTTATTAATCACATTAGCGATTTCTTCAGAATGGATATTACTGCCATTAGTTTCTGTTCAGTTGTCTTGATGTGTGGTCATATTTATGTGTAACAGACATGTGTGTAAATATGTATTAGTGATGTTAATGTCGAATGACTGTTGAGGTAATCGCACAAACGTGTCAACTTTCGTACGACCAGTGTACGGTCAGTGTCAAAATAATTAGTCTTCGTCGTATGACCGGTAACGTTATTGTCTACACTGTTTTGTTACCAATGACCGGTGCATTAAGCTGGTGTATCCATTTGATAATTTAGTACATATTGATTCTTGGCCATTGATCACGCGGGAAAAATGGGTTGATAAGTGATCGTATGTAGACTATAAGGGTCTCACTCAGCAATCGTTCATACGTTCGTAAATTGCTTTGGCACATTTGCTATTTAGTCCGTATTATAATGCGAATCTTAGTTTTTACAATATTTTGTTTGATTGGTCTTCTGGCAGCTCATTGATGCATTTCAAACAATCGTAATATGTATTATGTATTAAGTAATTGCAATACTGAAGACCAATTTAATTTCGTCGTTAGATACGTTCGTAAATTCGGGTAATTAAGGACAATAAATATTTAATGAAGCATTGACTGACTTCTACGGACATGTGTATGTTAGTCTGGATAACCGAACAAAACATAAAGCATATTTTTTGTTTTGATTAGTTTATATCGCATCGTTTAGTGATAAAATGCGATAATTCCAATACAAATATGTACTTGCAATTGAAGTATACAAACATACTTTTTATAAATACCTTTTTTCCAGACTTGGTATACGTGTACCAGTACAGAGTACTTATCATTTTGACAATTCTGGCTTTTGAAAAATTCATGTAGGCCTACAGATAGAATATGTTCTGCTTTTCTGACAATCACATTTGCGACGTTTCATCATGATGTATTATTTACTGAGAACATAAATACTTAAAACTGAGAAAAAGATGAGACCCTGTGCTAACCCAGTGGAATAATTAGACAGTGTTTAATCACATCTACTTCAAGATAAGTAAACTTCAACTTGTCAATTTGATACTAGTACTGACAGAGTCTTAAATTTTAAACATTGGGCAGTTTTATCGTCCGATGTCACATTTTTACTTTATTTATTTGATTCACATTAGCGATATTTTCCATGAATCTTCAGAGTTAAGTTTGGATTTCGTATAGCTCATACGTAGCGGTCCACGAACACCTCAATTAAGACAACCAATGCCTGAGGTGTGGCGATGTATTCTGATTTTGTTTCCATAATTGACTATCTGGGCGACTTTCTTGGTGAAACCGTACATATTACTCGTTGAGTAGTGTTCTACACAATTGTGATGTAATCCTTTTGTAATGTATGCTTGAATTATTATTAATAAGTTTCTTTTATATTAGGATATTTGAGCATAAAGTAACCATTTGATTTGTGACTAGCTCGCAGCACACCAACTGATAGCATGATCCTTATCACCATAGTTGTGTTGCCTTTGGTAGTCCGTTGTATGTATAGCCGGGCGTCTTAACCATGTGTTGTGTTCAGGATTTTGTTGAATCTTATTTTGTCGCCGAATTAGAATATTTGCGAAAGCCCATCGTCTTATTACAGCTTATCCAGCAAAATACCAGCATAACTACAATGAGTCAACCAATCAGGCATCTGTCATGTACATTTGTATTACATACATTGTTAAACACAACTGACATTGATGTCAACGTAGGCGACTGAGGGACGCATAGATTTATCTATTGGAATGTGGTAATTGTTTCTTAGCTCACATTAAATATAATACGATGAGACAAAAAGGATGTTTTTCATAGTATATCATCATGTACGTTTGTGAATAATTTACATAATAGTTATAACGTCGAATATAAGACAAAACAGGGAAGATATATTTGACATAATATGCCCTCAAGATGCATCACTATAATTGTTAAGTCTTGTATATTCAAGACACGTTATGTTCAGTACATTGCAGATGTAAATTAAATTACATAGCAATAAAGTAACAGTTCTAAGAAAGTCTCTAGCTCTAAAGTATCTCACAGAGAAGACAAAAATATCTTCCGGGATGTGTAAGATTTAGCATCTGTGTGTGTTTATGTTACATAAACATTCGGTTGAATATTGACAACAAGTCGGTGCCGGCAGTGGTTTGTTTCGCAGTTTCGAAAATGTATTTGTTTGTTAATTTTGAAGCATGAGTGACATTGACAGCAATGATGTGTTACCCGCCAATGTTCGGTTTCAACAGACTTTCAACAGTATTTATTTTCACTTAGGCATTAACCAATCAAACTTTTGGTTCAGTTAAGTTGTGTAAAGCAATCGGACAGGTATATATATTAGGTATGAAAAACATATATTTTAAAACTTACTGTTTTATGATTTCAGTACTGGAAATCCGAGACAATACATAATGACTCTTGCCATATTGCCAAAAATTGTAAAGGGAATAAACACACACTAGTAACATTTTTTTAAGTGTTTTTTATATTAATCTTAAGTAAGGGGACACCCGAATGATCCACGATGACTTCCAGCAAATATTCAGACACATTATTTTGAGAATGGGTAATATGTATGGTTATCAGAGCCGAGTATATCTTTGTCTTAAGCATGAAAACAATCGAGAATTGATTATTTAAGTGTGCTCGGCGTGATAGTATAGATGGTATAGATACATAATTAAACAACCTGACATTTACATAACTTGTTTACATACACTGTCCACCTTCCGTGGTTTTATCAGTATTTAAAGTTATAGAGTTAAGTGTCATCATGCTTATATGTGCTTTTATGTTACGACTTCTGATGATCGTTCGTGCTGTGAATATTTGCTTTCAGTGTATCATTTGTTTCTTAATTGGCTATTTTTCGAATTCATTTCATACTGTGCCCATGCTATATATAATTCATACTAAACGTAGTTTCTATTTTTAAATGATTAAATACATATTAAAACGTCAAGAGGATATCAGTTTTATATTGTGTAGATTGAACTGCTCGTCCGTCTGTCAGTCAGTCCTGAAGGACTACTGTACGTTATTTGTGATATTCTAATATGAGTAAACCACTAATGGGTTAGACAACATGACCAAATAACCAAACCTTGCATTGTATGCATGTTTGTCAAATTCAAAATCTTAGCATACACATTCTGACAGGGAAAACCATATGACCACATACTTGCGCCATACCAAAACAGTTTAAAAAAAAAGAAACCACAAACGACTAAGAAAAATTACTTAACTTCCACACTGAGACGACAATGTATTATTCAATGTTACCAATATTTCTACCATATTTTGGAGCTCATTTCAATCGTTGATACGTAAATATAAATAATACTATCATTAATCAACAATCCGCCTTTAAAAATCAGAAAACTACAATACGCATTGTAATTAATCAATGTCTATAGAGCCTACGCTAGCAATGGAAACTAAATCTGACGAAGTAGTTCTCGTAGCCTGTATTGAATAAACAACTAAGCGTGAAATATGTGGTATTGAACCGAATTAGGAATAACCGAATGCTTGTTGCCTATTGTCCGTGTGGTTATTGATGCATACGCCGTACACTGTAAAAAGGAAATATATTATATTGATGGTGGTGTTTTCGTTTATAGTCCAGTATGATTTTAATTTGATGGTAACAGTACATGCATACCAATCCCTTGATAGATTCAAAAACAAAATAATGACATGAAATATATGTACATGTAATGGAATGTTATATAATCTAATTCAGCCATCACGCGTGTGTAAATAGTTTTAACAAACAAATATTTAATGTTCGGTTCTTAAATTCCTATTTTATCTAAGCTAAATTTGTATTCTTTTTTCAGATAAGTAAAAACAACCATAACAATTCACTGGCATTTTGCTAGAACGGCTGTGCGTTATTATGTTCTGACCTGCATTCAAAGAGGGAATTAGTTCAACAGAAAATAGAAAGTAAGATACTAGGGAAAAAAAGAGAAAAAATGAGTGAGAAAACAGTCTCCAACAACCATACGGAACGGATTGCAGATTGATTCATCATGTGAACGTAATTTGATTATCCTAGAGTTGTTATTACTATTAATACAGTATTATTTGGCAATAATTGAAAGTGAACCGAAAGAAAATTGGGTAACAACTAGCCACCGTTTGTTGATATATGTCCCTTACATACCGACATCAATTATAATTAGACATTTATTGACTGAAGGACAAATAGTTCTAAAAAACGTAATAGTTCCCATCACTGGATGGTTAGAATCCTGTCATTTAACTAGGTAATTACCCGTACTATCTATACCAGATAGACAGGTCACTTATTTTATCAGGCAGTAACCATATATTATCGACTGTAACTATTGCCATAAAGTTATGTACAATGCCATTCATTGTCATATGGACTAAGGAATGATTGCTGGTTGTCGAAACGGAACTTTTCCAATCTTCCATCGAATTCATTCCATATTAATTACCATGGAACAAATATCAGAGTTAATGAGAATATGAGTTAATTACATAATTACATGATTGTGGCGTCTGAATATTATGAACTACCTAATCGACACCGCTCAACTTCGAAGTACTAATATTCAGAGATTCAGAGTTCATAGAATACAGTAACATGGATTTTTTCATGTTAGCACAAAGGTATAAACACCATATTCACACTTCACTGGTATTCGCACAAGGTGGTATATTAGTACATTTGTGTACACTGTTAACTTGATTAAATAACAAACCATGCTTGAAATTAAAATGTTTGTAATAACACAAAATGTAAAACTATAATATTTTTGTTTTCAGTATAGTACACAAACACTATTACACAATGTTTCGTAGACAAATGAAGAAGAGCTCTACTGTTAAAATGATCACTTATTCCTTTTCGTGTTTTTCAGAATAATACTTTTTGCACCAGATACACAAACACAATTACACCATGTTTCCTAGACAAATATTGTAGCTCTTAAATTAAAGCGAACACTGATTGCTTTTCAAGTTTATGTGCCAGACATAAATTTTCCACTATGTTTTAGCAGCTCTTGCACTAAGTTGGTACATATTCAGATAAACCAATAGTTCAGTGTCGTGTAACTCGAGTACAAATTTTGATGTTCTTATGATGAAATAGTTAGAAGGTTTAATACGTTGAACGAGCAAACCACAAAGGTCGTATGTTTCGTGTACATTTAATACAGTCAGGCATATTCATACTAGTATAGTTATGTAGCGTGGTATCCGACGATGGGTGGTTGCTCAAAAATGAGAAAATCATAAGATACGAAGTTTTGACTATCTTGCGACCACATACATTTTTGTATCCTCAATGCAATAACGCATAGCCTGAAGCACATGTGTTTGGTCGATCTTTTTATTAACCACATTAGCGATTTCTTCAGAAAGAGTCTCGAGGGATATTACTGTCAATAAGTTATGTTCCATTGTCTTGATGTGTGGTCTTATTCAAGTGTAACAGACAAGTGTGTATGAATGTTTTAGTAATATGAATGTCGAATGAATGTAGATGTAATCACACAACATGTCAGCGTTCGTATGACCGAGGTACGGTCAGTGTCAAAGTAATTAGTCTTCTTCGTATGACCGCTGATGCTATGCACGGTTTGGTACCAATTAACGGTATTCTGCTGGTATATCCATTTAATTATTTAGTTCATAATGATACTTGGCCATTAATCAAGCGTGAATAATAACTTGATAAGTGATGTTTGTAAAATACAAGGGACTCACTCAAAATCGTTCATGAATTCGTAAATTGCTGTGGCAACTGTATTAGTTAGTATGATAATGAGAATTTTAGTTTATACAATATCTTGTCTGATTGATCTATCGGCACCACACGTAATATGTTGAGCACTTGCTATACTGTAGAACAATTTAATTTCGTCGTAACATAGGTTCGTGAATTTTGTAATACGGGTCAAAATTTATCAAATAATCATCGAATGGCTTCCACTTGTCTGCATAACTTAACAATACAAATAGGATTTTCGTTTGTTTTGTTTGGGTTATTTCGTGTCGTTTAGTTATATAATGCAATATTTCAAAGGCAAAAACTCGCAATTGAAATATTAAAAAGCTTTAGAAAAGACCTTATTTACAGACATGGTATACACGTGGAGCACGTTTATCATTTTAACAATTCTGTATCTTGAACAATTCGTGTACAGCTAGAACACATCTGATTTACTTACAAACACAAATTGCGACATTTTGCCACGTTAAGTTTCATATGTAAAAGTTATTATAGGGCCATTTCCGAAAGGTTATATAAATTTTCAAAAGTCTAGAAAAGCGATACACCAATATCTAAAACAGAGAATATATTTGTTCATATGCTAACGTTGTGGCAGAAATAATCACTTTTTTATCAAGACTTCTTCAAGATTAATTTTACCGTCAAACTTTGTACTGGGACTGACTTAGTCGTCCGACGAGATTGCCTCTCAGATATCTGCTTATGTTGTTGGCTTAATTGCGTCCACACGGGCGTTCCAGGGCATGTGGTCTGTGAGTATGACAGCTAGGTACTTGCCGATCTAACTGACGTACGGTCATGGCCATGTATAATAAATATGACTTGAATTGATCTCTGCTTCTTGGTAATTCTGACCACCTCATACCAGGCCAAATCTCATATATAACGCCTGTCCATCTGCTGTAGCCGGTCAAGATCATCCCGAAGCGGACCATATTACAGATTTTACTTCTCAGCAAGTACGTTGAACTTAGTCCTCACATGTTTTTTTCTAATTTAAGCAACCCTGTAACTATAATAGTCTAGTTACGATATGATGACAGAGAGGTCATCATTTATGTGTACCTAAAATATTAAAACCATTGCATAAACATGTAGATTTTAGTTTAGTATTGAACTGTTGGTATAAGCCTTAAAATTGTTTTTACACCATACTAGTGGATTGTTTCACTGTGTCACTATATTCATATCCTAATTGATTCGTTAATGTATTCAACCGTGTTGTATTAAAAGGTAACGTTGTTATTGTTATATATAAGTTATGTTGACCCACTGAAGTTAGTAAACTAGGCACAAATTCCTTCAACGCTCATTTAAGGAGAGGCCCGATATCTTATCATGTAGTAAGTAACCTTAAATTTATTTTATATACTCATTCTTGGTAGTATAGATCTACAATTCCTACACGCCTTAAAGAACAACATTAAGCATTTGCTAATTATTCTTCTACCAGAAAAGTCCATGTATTCAGTAATACAACACATGATATCAGAACATGGCAGACAATGTGTATTATGCTAATTCTTCTGCATGGTCCTATATCTCGTAACGACATTGTAAGATCTCTAGTTAATCACACAGCTTTAGTCATTAACATGTCTGATCATGTCGACTCTAATAACAAGACTTCACATTGCATACGTAAAATGCTCGATGCGCCATGACCCTAGCATTGTCATTGTGACAGAGAAAACCGAATGATCTAGCACTCCCAACCCAACCCAAACCACACGTGCTTAAGAAATGCTACTTAGCATCTACACTGAAATAATGTTTTATTCAATGTTTCAAATATTTCCACCATACTTGAAGCTCATTTAAATCGTTGATACGTAAATATATATAATACTATCATTAATCAACAATCCGCCTGTCAGAATCAGAGAACTACAATACTCGTTTTAATTAATCAATGTCTATAGAGCCTACGCCAGCAATGAAAACTAAATTTGACAAAGTAGTTCTAGTAGCCTGTATTGAATACACAACTAAGCGTGAAATATGCGGTATTGAACCGAAATAGTAATGACTGAATGCTTGTTGCCTATTGTCCGTGTGGATATTGATGTATAGACCGTACGTCGAACAATGGAAAACATATATTTATGGTGGTTGTTTCGTTTAGAGACGAGCATGTTTTTCATTATTTTGATGTTGTCAGTACATGTCTACTAATCCCTTTAGGAATCAAACTAGAAAAGAATGATTAGAAACATATGTACGAGGGTGTTCCAGAAATAATAGGACTTTTCTCATAACTTCTTACTCAAGGCTTACATTTTGATAAAATTTGACTCATATGCTTAGCAAATGTACATGTATGCTCTATATACTGGTAGCAACATAATTTAGTTGTTACTGATGATGCTCATACAAAGCGTTGTCATAGAAACCATGTAACGACAAGGCGGGTCACACTTTTATTTGGCATTACCATCCTTATTAAAAATGTGAATATCTCAATAACCACTTGATCAATATAAACGCCTAATTGTATGGCAATACGTGGATGACTTTGGCATCCAAGAAATCGGTCCGTGTGTGTTATCATAAGTCCGTAATCATGGGTATGTATCTAAGCGCTTCATGGATGAAAATGACGTCGACGCCAATAAACAGAAACCGCGCGATTGTCAAATAATAGTATAAAATGGGAAAACCAACAGTCCTAACCAATGAAATGATAAAATACATGTAATGTAGTGGCATTAAGCAGCCACTTGTGTTCTGTTGGCTCAAATTGTTTACAGGTCCCAGATTTATATTTTGTGAACAGTGTTACGGAAACACATTCAAACAATCGGAACAATGTTATTAGATCTGTTTAGAAAGTCAAATATGACTATAAACAAAAATATTAAATGTTCCTTTGTGTTAAAATATTGTGCTTGGAATGCGACGTCATAGTAGCGTCACGGTGCGACCCGCCTCCTTGATACATAATATATTGAATGTTTAATCAATTTCCTATTTTCATCCATTTTCTTTGCTATTTCGCGTGTTTGTCAGTGAAAGATCAAAATTTAATTATATACAATTAGTTTTCTTAATTGCTGTTATGAAAAAAGTCCTATTAATTGTGGAACAACCCACGTACATATGGTGATTTGTTTTATATAAAAACTCCATCTCTCAAATGTATGTCAATATGTGTAACAAACATTTTTAATGTTCGTATCTGTAATTCCTATCTTTTTATTTAATATTTTTATTCTTTTTCTACTCACAACCTAAAATATTCACAATCGATATGCTAGTTTGGTTTTGTATTTTTATGTACTGACCTGCATTTTAACAGGGAATTACTGCGACGGAAAAAAGAAGACGAGGAGAAATAAGAGAAAGCATTAGAGAAAAAAAAGAAAACTCAACCTGCTACTCCAACAACCTTACGGAGCGGTATAAGAATTGATTAATAATATGAAAGTACTTTTAAGATCCCAGGGAAGTTATTACTATTAATACATTATTATTAGCCAGGAAGCGTTTAATAACTGACAGAGAACTGGGAAAAATTGGGTAACAACTAGCCACGGTCTGTTGATATATTTCCCTATCACGATTCTTAGATATCAACATCAATTATAGTTAGACATTTTTTAACTGAAGGATAAACAAATCAAATACACGCTATAGTTCCCATCACTGAATAGTAAGAATCCTGTCATTTTAACTAGGTAATTACCCGTGCTATATATACTAGATAGACAGGTCACTACTTTTATCAGGAAGAAATAATATATAATCGACTAGAGCAATTGCCATGAACTTCTGTACTATGCAATTTATTGTCATATGGAATAAGATATTATTACCGGTTGTCGAAACCGAACATGTCCAATCTCTCAGCGCAGTCAGTCAATATTTATTACCATGGTACAAATATCACAAGGCTGGTCGTTGAGTTAATTACACAATTACATGATTGTTGGATCTGGATATAATGAACGACCTAATCAACGCCCATCAACTTCGCTATAATATTTAGTACTCAAAGATAGGATTTAGAGTTCATAGAATACAGTAGAATTCGTGTAATTATCAGACTTTCTTAGCACAAAGGTTTAAACGTCCTATTAACCTGTGGTATTCGTACAATGTGGCATATTGGTACATCTTTGTACATTTCAAACATGATTACATAACAAGCCATGCTTGAAATTAGAATCTTTGTAATAATACAAAATGCAAAACTATAATTGTTTTTTTCTGTGTAGTACATTTGCAACAGATACACGAACACTAGTACACCGTGTTTTCTAGACCATTGATGTAGAGCTGTATCGCTAAATTGATCACTGCTTGCTTTTAGCGTTATCGTTGCAGACTTTAATTTTCCACTTTTCTTGGGCACAGCTATCACTCCATGTTGCTGTTGGTACATATTCTGATAAACCACTACTTCAGTATCGTTTTACTCGAGCTACATCAAGCTCTGATGTTCTTATGTTGAAATAGTTAGAAGGTTCAATACGTTGAACTATTGAACCACACGTGTTGTATTTTACTAATGTAACTAATGTTGTCCAGCATTATGTAGCATGTGATTCCAACGATGGGTGTTTTTTGGAAAGTGAGAAAATCATGAGATACGAGGTTTTGACTATCCCGCCAGAACATACATTTTTTTATCCTCAATGCACTTACGCATAGCCCGAAGCACATGTGTTTGTCGGTCTTTTTTGGTTAACCACATTAGCAATGTCTTCAGAATGAATCCCGAAGGATATTGCTGTCATTAATTTCTGTTCCATTGTCTTGATGTGTGGTCTTATTTAAGTGTAACTGACATGTGTGTATGTATGTATTAGTGATGTGAATGTGGAGTGATTGTTGAGGTAATCGCACAAACGTGTCAGCGTTCGTACGACCAGTGTACAACAAGTGTCAAAATAATTAGTCTTCGCGTATGACCAATGATGTAACATACTGTTTTGTAACCGATTAACGATGCATTCTGCTGGAATATCCATTTAATTATTTAGTACATAATGATACTTGGCCATTATTCAAGCGGGAATAATGAGTTGATAAGTGATCGTATGTAGACTATAAGGGACTCACTCAGCAGTCGTTCATACATTCGTAAATTGCTTTGGCAACTGTGTTATTTAGTCTTGTACAAAAATGTGAATATTAGTTTTTACATCATTGTGTTTGATTGATCTATTGGCAGCTCATTGATGCATTACAAACAATCGTAATATGTATTAAGTAATTGCAATACTGAAGAGCAATGTAATTCCGTCGTTAGATACGTTCGTGGATTCAGGTATTAAGGGGCAATACATATTTAATAAAGCATTGACTGACTTCTACGGACACGTGTATGTTAGTCTGGAAAACCGAACAAAACATCAAGCATGTTTTTTGTTTTGATTAGTTTATATCGCATCGTTTAGTGATAAAATGCAATAATTCCAATACAAATATGTACTTGCAATTGAAGTATACAAACATACTTTTTAAAAATACCTGTTTTCCAGACTTGGTATACGTGTACCAGTACAGAGTACTTATCATTTTGACAATTCTGGTTTTTGAAAAATTCATGTAGGCCTACAGATAGAATATGTTCTGCTTTTCTAACAATCACATTTGCGACGTTTCATCATGATATATTATTTACTGAGAACATGAATAATTAAAACGGAGAAATCATAAGACCCTGAGCTTTTAAACCAGTGGAATAATTAGTGTTTAATCACATCTACTTAAACATAAATAAACTTCACCTTGTCAATTTTATACTAGTACTGGCAGAGTCTTTAATTGTAAACATTTGACAGTTTAATCGTCAGATGTCACCTTTTTACATTATTTATTTGATTCACATATTAAACGATCTTTTCCATGAATCTTCAGACTTACGTTTGGATTTCGTATTGTTCATATGAAGCGGTCCACAAGCACATCCTTTAAGACAGCCAATGCCTGAGGTGTGGCGATGTATTCTGATCTTGTTTCCATAATTGACTATCTTGACGACTTTCTCGGTGTAAGCGTACATGTTACTCGATGAGTAGTGTTCTACACAATTGTGATCCAATCCTTTTGTAATGTATGCTTGAAATAAAGCCTTTGGTTTGCTATGTCATGCCTTTATACAACATTATTAATAAGTTTCTTTTATATTAGGATATTTGAGCATAAAGTAACCATTTGATTTGTGACTAGCTTGCAGCACACCAACTGATAGCATGATACCTTATCGCCATAGTTGTGTTGACTTTGGTAGTCCGTTGTATGTATAGCCGGGCGTCTTAACCATGTGAGATTGTGTTGTGTTCAGGCGTTTGTTGAATCTTATTTTGTCGTCGAATTAGAGTATTTGCGAAAGCCTATCGTCTTATTACAGCTTATCCAGCAAAATACCAGCATAACTACAATGAGTCAACCAATCAGGCATCTGTCATGTACATTTGTATTACATACATTGTTAAACACAACTGACATTGATGTCAACGTAGGCGACTGAAGACGCATAGATTTATCTATTGGAATGTGGTAATCGTTTCTTAGCTCACATTGAATATAATACGATGAGACAAAAAGGATGTTTTTCATAGTATATCATCATGTACGTTTGTGAATAATTTACATAATAGTTATAACGTCGAATATAAGACAAAACAGGGAAGATATATTTGACATAATATGCCCTCAAGATGCATCACTATAATTGTTAAGTCTTGTATATTCAAGACACGTTATGTTCAGTACATTGCAGATGTAAATTAAATTACATAGCAATAAAGTAACAGTTCTAAGAAAGTCTCTAGCTCTAATGTATCTCACAGAGAAGACAAAAATATCTTCCGGGATGTAAGATTTAGCATCTGTGTGTGTTTATGTTACATAAACATTCGGTTGAATATTGACAACAAGTCGGTGTCGGCAGTGGTTTGTTTCGCAGTTTCGAAAATGTATTTGTTTGTTAATTTTGAAGCATGAGTGACATTGACAGCAATGATGTGTTACCCGCCAATGTTCGGTTTCAACAGACTTTCAACAGTATTTATTTTCACTTAGGCATTAACCAATCAAACTGTTGGTTCAGTTAAGTTGTGTAAAGCAATCGGACAGGTATATATATTAGGTATGAAAAACATATATTTTAAAACTTACTGTTTTATGATTTCAGTACTGGAAATCCGAAACAATACATAATGACCCTTGCCATATTGCCAAAAAATGTAAAGGGAATAAACACACACTAGAAACATTTTTAACTGTTTTTTATATTAATCTAAAGTAAGGGGACATTCGAATGATCCACGATGACTTCCAGCAAATATTCAGACACATTATTTTGAGAATGGGTAATATGTATGGTTATCAGAGCCGAGTATATCTCTGTCTTTGTGCATGAAAACGATCGAGAATTGATTATTTAAGTGTGCTCGGCGTGATACAGGTATGGTAAAGATACATAATTAAACAACCTGACATTTACATAACTTGTTTACATACACTGTCCACCTTCCGTGGTTTTCTCAGTATTTAAAGTTATAAAGTTAACGATGTCCGGGTGTAAAAACTTTTTTTTTTAATTTTGAGGAATGCATTTTAAATATTTTTATTCTATTGTATACCCATTAAGACAACTGCATGTGAATTTTAAAACACATGTATTGTCATTTAAGAGAGTAATTGCTATTTTAATTTCCCTACACCCAGCCTAAGAACGTACTGCACAAACAAATGGAGGCAACCGCATGATAAATAAAATAAATCTCCAACAGATAACACAAAAAAACAACAGTGTATTTAAATCTAATGATAATGATTATTTCTTCAATCAAAAGTGTAAAAATGATGTTTGGTCTAATAATGAAGTAGATAAAAATAAAAATGTAACCCCACCCTCCCCGAAATTAAGGCATTTTTTTGCATATTGCAAATAAGTACCCTATAGATAAATGGAAATAAAATATGATCTAAACAATTGGCACCATTGAATTTTTTTCAAAAATAACCTCAATGTGTGTGTAATGTTTTAACACAATTTTAAAAGGTTTTACTCAGCGGTTTTGAAAATATACATTTCAGAAATCAATAGTAACCCGATTTTCATCTGTATACCGGATATTAATTCCTAAAAAGATAAAGAAAAATTTTTTTTCTCCAAATTACACTATAAAGTGATGTTACGAAGCCAAAACATTGACTTATAACTAAAAATTAAGTAAAAAAGAAAAAAAATATTTTGCCTCTAGTGGGGGTTGAACCCACGACCTACAGGAAATAAGTCAATTTGTCATAAAATTACTGAAATTGAGAACTCTTCAAGAGGAGATTCTTTATTAGACCCGGATATCATTAAGTGTCATCATGCTAATATGTGCTTTCATGTTACGACTTCTGATGATCGTTCGTGCTGTGAATATTTGCTTTCAGTGTATCATTTGTTTCTTAATTGACTATTTTTTGAATTCATTTCATACTGTGCCCATGCTATATATAATTCATACTAAACGTATTTTCTATTTTTACATGATTAAATACATATTAAAACGTCAAGAGGATATCAGTTTTATATTGTGTAGATTGAACTGCTCGTCCGTCTGTCAGTCAGTCCTGAAGGACTACTGTACGTTATTTGTGATGTTCTTATATGAGTAAACCACTAATGGGTTAGACAAAATGACCCAATAACCTATCCTTGCATTGTATGCATGTTTGTCAAATTCAAAATCTTAGCATAGACATTCTGACAGGGAAAACCATATGACCACATACTTGCGCCATACCAAAACAGTTTTAAAACAAAGAAACCACAAACGACAAAGAAAAATTACTTAACTTCCACACTGAGACGACAATGTATTATTCAATGTTACCAATATTTCTACCATATTTTGCAGCTCATTTCAATCGTTGATACGTTAATATAAATAATACTATCATTAATCAACAATCCGCCTTTTAGAATCAGAAAACTACAATACGCATTGTAATTAATCAATGTCTATAGAGCCTACGCTAGCAATGGAAACTAAATCTGACGAAGTAGTTCTCGTAGCCTGTATTGAATAAACAACTAAGCGTGAAATATGTGGTATTGAACCGAATTAGGAATACCCGAATGCTTGTTGCCTATTGTCCTTGTGGTTATTGATGCATACGCCGTACACTGTAAAAAGGAAATATATTATATTGATGGTGGTGTTTTCGTTTATAGTCCAGTATGATTTTAGTTTGATGGTGACAGTACATGCATACCAATCCCTTGATAGATTCAAAAACAAAATAATGACATGAAATATATGTACATGTGATGGAATGTTATGTAATCTAATTCAGCCATCACGTGTGTGTTAATAGTTTTAACAAACAAATATTTAATGTTCGGTTCTTAAATTCCTTTTTTATCTAAGCTAAATTTGTATTCTTTTTTCAGATAAGTAAAAACAACCATAACAATTCACTGGCATTGTGCTAGAACGGCTGTGCGTTATTATGTTCTGACCTGCATTCAAAGAGGGAATTAGTTCAACAGAAAATAGAAAGTAAGATACTAGGAAAAATAAGAGAAAAAATGAGTGAGAAAACAGTCTCCAACAACCATACGGAACGGATTGCGGATTGATTTATCATGTGAACGTAATTTGATCATCCTAGAGTTGTTATTACTATTAATACAGTATTATTTTGCAATAATTGAAAGTGAACCGAAAGAAAATTGGGTAACAACTAGCCACCGTTTGTTGATATATGTCCCTTACATACCGACATCAATTATAATTAGACATTTATTAACTGAAGGATAAATAGTTCTAAAAAACGTTATAGTTCCCATCACTGGATGGTTAGAATCCTGTCATTTAACTAGGTAATTACCCGTACTATCTATACCAGATAGACAGGTCACTTATTTTATCAAGCAGAAACCATATATTATCGACTGTAACTATTGCCATAAAGTTCTGTGCAATGCCATTTATTATCATATGGACTAAAGAATGATTGCTGGTTGTCGAAACGGAACTTTCCAATCTTCCATCCCATTCATTCCATATTAATTACCGTGGTACAAATATCAGAGTTAATGAGAATATGAGTTAATTACATAATTACATGATTGTGGCGTCTGAATATTATGAACTACCTAATCGACACCGCTCAACTTCGAAGTACTAATATTCAGAGATTCAGAGTTCATAGAATACAGTAACATGGATTTTTTCATGTTAGCACAAAGGTATAAACACCATATTCACACTTCACTGGTATTCGTACAAGGTGGTATATTAGAACATTTGTGTACACTGTTAACTTGATTAAATAACAAACCATGCTTGAAATTAAAATGTGTGTTATAACACAAAATGCAACACTATAATATTTTTGTTTTCAGTATAGTACACAAACACTATTACACAATGTTTCGTAGACAAATGAAGAAGAGCTCTACTGTTAAAACGATCACTTATTTCTTTTCGTGTTTTTCAGTATAGTACTTTTTGCACCAGATACACAAACACAATTACACCATGTTTCCTAGACAAATATTGTAGCTCTACTGTTAAAGCGAACACTGATTGCTTTTCAAGTTTATGTGCCAGACATTAATTTTCCACTATGTTTTAGCAGCTCTTGCACTAAGTTGGTACATATTCAGATAAACCAATAGTATAGCGTCGTGTAACAAATTTTGATGTTCTTATGATGAAATAGTTAGAAGGTTTAATACGTTGAAGGAGCAAACCACAAAGGTAGTATTTTTCGTGTACATTTAATACAGTCAGGCATAATCATACTAGTATAGTTATGTAGCGTGGTATCCGACGATGGGTGGTTGCTCAAAAATGAGAAAATCATAAGATACGAGGTTTTGACTATCTTGCGACCACATACATTTTTGTATCCTTAATGCAATAACGCATAGCCTGAAGCACATGTGTTTGGTCGATCTTTTTATTAACCACATTAGCGATTTCTTCAGAAAGAGTCTCGAGGGATATTACTGTCAATAAGTTATGTTCCATTGTCTTGATGTGTGGTCTTATTCAAGTGTAACAGACAAGTATGTATGAATGTTTTAGTAATATGAATGTCGAGTGAATGTAGATGTAATCACACAACATGTCAGCGTTCGTATGACCGATGTACGGTCAGTGTCAAAGTAATTAGTCTTCTTCGTATGACCGCTGATGCTATGCACGGTTTGGTACCAATTAACGGTATTCTGCTGGTATATCCATTTAATTATTTAGTACATAATGATACTTGGCCATTAATCAAGCGTGAATAATAACTTGATAAATGATGTTTGTAAAATACAAAGGACGCACTCAAAATCGTTCATGAATTCGTAAATTGCTGTGGCAACTGTATAAGTTAGTATGATAATGAGAATTTTAGTTTATACAATATCTTGTCTGATTGATCTATCGGCACCACACGTAATATGTTGAGCACTTGCTATACTGTAGAACAATTTAATTTCGTCGTAACATAGGTTCGTGAATTTTGTAATACGGGTCAAAATTTATCAAATAATCATCGAATGGCTTCCACTTGTCTGCATAACTTAACAATACAAATAGGATTTTCGTTTGTTATGTTTAGGTTATTTCGTGTCGTTTAGTTATATAATGCAATATTTCAAAGGCAAAAACTCGCAATTGAAATATTAAAAAGCTTTAGAAAAGACCTTATTTACAGACATGGTATACACGTGGAGCACGTTTATCATTTTAACAATTCTGTATCTTGAACAATTCGTGTACAGCTAGAACACATCTGATTTACTTACAAACACAAATTGCGACATTTTGCCACGTTAAGTTTCATATGTAAAAGTTATTATAGGGCCATTTCCGAAAGGTTATATAAATTTTCAAAAGTCTAGAAAAGCGATACACCAATATCTAAAACAGAGAATATATTTGTTCATATGCTAACGTTGTGGCAGAAATAATCACTTTTTTATCAAGACTTCTTAAAGATTAATTTCATCGTCAAACTTTGTACTGGGACTGACTTTGGCGTCCGACGAGATTGCCTCTCAGAAATCTGCTTATGTTGTTGGCTTAATTGCGTCCACACGGGCGTTCCAGGGCATGTAGTCTGTGAGTATGACAGCTAGGTACTTGCCGATCTAACTGACGTACGGTCATGGCCATGTATGGTAAATATGACTTGAATTAATCTCAGCTTCTTGGTAATTCTGACCACCTCATACCAGGCCAAATCTCATATATAACTCCTGTCTATCTGCTATAGCCGGTCAAGATCATCCCGAAGCGGACCATATTACAGGTTTTACTTCTCAGCAAGTACGTTGAACTTAGTCCTCACATGTTTTTTTCTAATTTGAGCAACCCTGTATCTATAATAGTCCAGTTACGATATGGTGACAGAGAGGTCATCATTTATGTGTACCTAAAATATTAAAACCATTGCATAAACATGTAGATTGTAGTTTAGTATTGAACTGTTGGTATAAGCCTTAAAATTGTTTTTACACCATACTAGTGGATTGTTCCACTGTGTCACTATATTCATATCCTAATTGATTCGTTAATGTATTCAACCGTGTTGTATTAAAAGGTAACGTTGTTATTGTTATATATAAGTTATGTTGACCCACTGAAGTTAGTAAACTAGGCACCAATTCCTTCAACGCTCATTTAAGGAGAGGCCCGATATCTTATCATGTAACAAGTAACCTTAAATTTATTTTATATACTCATTCTTGGTAGTATAGATCTACAATTCCTACACGCCTTAAAGAACAACATTTAGCATTTGCTAATTATTCTTCTACCAGAAAAGTCCATGTATTCAGTAATACAACACATGATATCAGAACATGGCAGACAATGTGTATTATGCTAATTCTTCTGCTGGGTCATATATCTCGTAACGAAATTGTAACATATCTAGTTAATCACACAGCTTTAGGCATTAACATATCTGATCATGTCGACTCTAATAACAATACTTCACATTGCATACATAATATGCTCGATGCGCCAAGACCCTAGCATTGTCATTGTGACAGGGAAAACCGAATGATCTAGCACTCCCAACCCGACCAAAACCGCTCGTGCTTCAGAAATGTTACTTAACATCTACACTGAGACAATGTATTATTCAATGTTACAAATATTTTCACCATACTTGAAGCTTACTTCAATCGTTGATACGTAAATATAAATAATAATACCATTAATCAACGATTCGCCTGTCAGACTCAGAGAACTACAATACGCATTTTACTTAATTAATGTCTTTGAACCTACGCTAGCAATGGAAACTGAAGCTGACGTAGTAGATATCGTAGCCTGCATGGAGTACACAACTAAGCGTGAAATATGCGGTATTGAACCGAAATAGGAATGACCGAATTCGTGCTGCCTATTGTCCTTGTGGTTATTGATGTATAAACCGTACGTCGAACAAAGGAAAATATACATATATGGTGGTTGTTTCGTATAAAGCCGAGCATGTTTTTCATTATTTTGATGTAGTCAGTACATGTTTACCAATCCCTTGAGGAATCCAACTACAAAAACATATGTACATGTGGTGATTTGTTTTATATAAAAACTCCATCTCTCAAATGTATGTCAATATGTGTAACAAACATTTTTAATGTTCGTATCTTTAATTCCTTTTTTTTTTATTTAATATTTGTATTCTTTTTTTTTCAGATAAGTACTCACAACCTTAAATATTCACAATTATTATGCTATTATGATTTGTATTTTCATGTTCTGACCTGAATTAAAAGAGGGAATTAATTCAATAGAAAAAAGAAGACTAGAAGAAATAAGAGAAAGCATTAGAGAAAAAAAAGAAAACTCGACCTGCTACTCCAACAACCTTACGGAGCGGTGTAAGAATTGATTAATAATATGAACGTACTTTTAAGATCCCAGGGAAGTTATTACTATTAATACATTATTATTAGCCTGGAAGCGTTTAATAACTGACAGAGAACGGGGAGAAAATTGGGTAACAACTAGCCACGGTCTGTTGGTATATTTCCCTATCACGATTCTTAGATATCAACATCAATTACACTTAGACATTTTTTAACTGAAGGATAAACAAATCAAATACACGCTTTTAGTTCCCATCACTGAATAGTTAGAATCCTGTCATTTTAACTAGGTAATTACCCGTGCTATATATAGTAGATAGACAGGTCACTTCTTTTATCAGGAAGTAATAATATATAATCGACTAGAGCAATTGCCATGAACTTCTGTACTATGCCATTTATTGTCATATGGAATAAGGAATTATTACCGGTTGTCGAAACCGAACATGTCCAATCTTTCAGCGCATTCAGTCCATATTAATTACATGGTACAAATATCAGAAGACTAGTCGTTGAGTTAATTACATAATTACATGATTGTTGGATCTGAATATAATGAACGACTTAATCAACGCCCTTCAACTTCAGAATAATAGTTAGTACTCAAAGCTAAATTTAGAGTTCAGAGAATACAGTAGAATTCGTGTAAGATTTCCAGACTTTTTTAGCACAAAGGTTCAAACGTCCTATTCACAATTATGTGGTATTCGTACAATGTGGCATATTGGTGCATTTTTGTACATTTCAAACATGATTACATAACAAGGCATGCTTGAAATTAGAATCATTCTAATAATAAAATACAAAACTATAACCGTTTTTCTGTGTAGTAACAGATACACAAACACTAGTATACTGTGTTTTCTAGACCAATGATGTAGAGCTCAATCCCTAATTGATCACTGATTACTTTTTGCGTTAACGTTGCAGACTTTAATTTTCCATTTTTCTTGGGCATAGCTATCACTCCATGTTGCACATTGTTGGTACATATTCTGATAAAACCACTACTTCAGTATCGTGTCACTTGAGTACAAGCTCTGGTATTCTTATCTTGAAATAGTTAGAAGGTTCAATACGTTGAACTAAGGAACCACACATGGGTACTGTTTTATCAAAGCATTTACGCTAGCGTAAACCTAAGTTTTCCTAAAATATTGCGTACGTCGATAATATTTGCGTAAATGCGTTTTACAAAGATATTTTAGTTCACATTCTTTCGTAAGTTTTAGCTTATTCCTACGCCAAGGCTGGGCAACCCTAAATGGCAAATATGTACGTAAGTGAAGAGTTTTTAACACGCACTGATGATTTTTTACCGTCGCATGTTATTTAAGACCGTCATTTGTTGTTTTAGGCGTGATTAATCATCAAATCTTGCCGTATATTTATTCATCCTGGTACCCGTTATATTTGTTATATTGGTTTTAATGTGTCCCAAGTTACGTTCAATCTTAAATATTTTTGCGTAAATGTATGCAAGTACAAAAATGTACTCGCGATCGTTTAGTAAAACACACTTACGAGTTTGCGTAAGGGAGATATCTATCCGTAAATTTACGCGTCATTTAAGCATTGTTAATAAAACAGTGCCCTGTTGTATTTTACGTACTAGTATGTAAATTGTCGGGCATATTCGTGCATTATTATAGTTATGTAGCCTGTAATTCCAGCGATGGGTGTTTGTTGGAAAGAGCGAAAATCATGAGATACGAAGTTTTGACTATCATGCGACGAGATATGGTTTTGTATCACCAATGCACTTACGCATAGCCCGAAGCACATGCGTCTGTCGGTCTTTTTTGGTTAACCACATTAGCAATGTCTTCAGAATGAGTCCCGAAGGATATTGCTGTCATTAAGTTCTATTCCATTGTCTTGATGTGTGGTCTTATTTAAGTGTAACGGACATGTGTGTATGTATGTATTAGTGATGTGAATGTGGAGTGATTGTTGAGTTTTTCGCACAAACGTGTCAGCGTTCGTACGACCAGTGTACAACAAGTGTCAAAATAATTAGTCTCCGCATATGACCAATGATGTAACATATTGTTTTGTTACCGATTACCTTTGCATTCTTCTGGAATATCCATTTAATTATTTAGTACATGATGATACTTGGCCATTAATCAAGCGGGAATAATGAGTTGATAAGTGATCGTTTATAGACTACATGTATAAGGGACTCACTCAGCAATCGTTCATACATTCGTAAATTGGTTCGGCAACTGTGTTATTTAGTCTTGTACAAAAATGTGAATATTTGTTTTTACATCATTGTGTTTGATTATCTATTGGCAGCTCAATGATGCAAACAGTCGTAATATATGTTACGTAATTGTAATATTGTAGAACAATTTAATTCCGTCGTACAATAGGGTTATACCGGGCAAAATGTACTACACAAGACCTGGACTGACTTCTACGGACATTTGCAGTTAGTCTGCACAACCGAATAATAACGTATTAACTACTAAATTAACTTGTCCTTTAAAAAAAACTTTTGCAGACTCTTTATATAGCGTTTATTTATCAAACTATTATGATTGGTGTTTTTAAATTTTTGTAGCCTACAATCAGATTTATTGACAAACAAATTTTCTTTGTTTCCCTTCAGTTGTTTAATTAAAGTTTACATTGGTCGTTTTCCGAAACTAGGTTATGTAAATCAAGCAAACAAGTACATCAATGTTAAAAACAGAGGATATATGACTCCCTGTGCTAACTCGGTGGCAGAAATAATCACGCCTACTTCATAGTAAATTAACTTCACATCGTCAGACTTTGTACTAACTGAGTCTGGGTTTTTAAATATCTGATATTTCTTCTTATATTGTATTTAAATAACACGACATGGTGGTATCCAAAACAAATAATGCGTAAAGTTCCTTTATGTATTTATATATGCAATTATCAGACCAGTGCATCAGTTTTAATATTCATAACATGTACGTGGTTGTAGTAAATTAAAATGCAATTGTAACAATTCATCAGCCTTTGTGCAACATAATTAATGCAATCTGATAAGTTCTTAGAGTAAAACGAGGTATTTAGATCTGCTATAGTATTGTTTTAAATTTCATTATATGACATTTAAGCATAAATTAACCATCATATTAAATGTAAATAGGTGGTAGTTCATGGACTGATCACGTTAGACCAAATTGTTCTGAGAGTGGAATCTTTGGCAGTCCACTGTCAAGCCGGGTGCGGAGGACAGTTTGGTCGTCGTAGACGGTATATGCACTTATATTGTTGTTGATTTTGTTTCTGAACAAGCAGATAAGCTGCATTTATTTTATTTTTTTATAGTCGTATTGATCAGCCAACAATACAGGCCTTGGAGACGAAAAGATACTGACATCAAGAAGATAAAAAGTATTAAATTACAGTGTCATCGGAACAAATTGGCTAGCATCTTTAAAACTGGACTAGTGGTGACCTACAATATTTCCAGAGTCAACAAGAATGTAGGTTCCGGTGTAACCGTCAAGATGTTACATCGTATGTGAGCAAAACATGCTTCTACAGTGTACGTTTATATTACATACATTGTTAAGCACAACTGACATTATAACGTCAACATAGACGACTGAGGACGCCATAGATTCATCTATCGGTTGTTGTAATTGTTTCTAAGCTCACATTGATATAATATGATGAGACAAAATGGAAGTATACCGAACTATATCACCATGTTAGTATGTGAATAATTTATATAATGGTTAGAAATTCGGATATTGGACAATACAGGGAAAATGTATTTGATTTAATTTGCCGCTTCCACAAGATGCATCTCACTATTTGTTACATTTTGTTATTCCAGGCACGTTTGTTCAGTGAATTGCACTTGTAAATTACATTATTTAGCAATAAACAGTTACAGGAAAGTCTCTTGCTCTAATGTTTCCAAAATCGAAAACAAAAACTCTCTTCCGGGATGTTAGATTTAGCATCTGTATGTGTTTACGTTCTAACATAAGCATGTCGACACCGGTTTGTTCCGTGGTGTTTACAAAAAAATGTGTTTGTTTATTTATTTTTATATATTCAGTGATATTGATATCAATCACCTGTTACGCACCAAAGTCTGATTTGAAAATACTTTAACAGTGTTTACTTCTGTTTAGACAAAACCAATGTTATTGTGGTTCTGATATATCGATTAGGTGAGAAAATGTTATTCAAACTGACTTTTTATTGATTTTATGCACAGAGAAATCAACATGTCAATAAACTGTTGAGAGAATGGGCAAAATAAGATAGTTAGAGTCATCATAACTACAGTATAACATTATTTTAGCCTTGATGTACATAAGAGTGTTAATGAGAGCAGAGTGATTCTATTAATATACAAAAATCACTTGCTTTTTCTATTGTCAACTACTGATTTCATAATGTATCCATGCTATATCTTCATACTACAACACGTTTTGACAACGATTTGTATCAGATAGGAATGGAAACTGCTCATTAACATATCCCCAAGCTATAACAATCTATTCCTATCACTTGCCATTAGCTGACCAAAAACGTTAATTACATTTTTTCTCTGCGATTATAGGAATGCGCAATGAATACCCACTCTTGCAGTTCTATACATTATTAGGATTATACACAGAAGACAATACAATAAAACATATTTATGTACGTTTGTAGGCGTTATAAAACAATGGAAAGTTGGCAATATAAGGACAAGGGTACAAATATAATAATGACAATAGATTCATCATTCTATGTTGTCAATAGCTGTAGTCTAGACAGACAGGTGCAGCGATTCATCAAAGTGTTATTTCGTTGCTAAGAAGAAAATTCTTTATACAATATCCTAAAATAATACGGAAACTATGATAGTTGTTATGAAGTCTAACATAAAACAATAATATCACGTAAAACCATTCACCAGAACGCCATGTGCCATAAATAGAGGACCTTGTAAGATTCTATTCATCAAATCACCTAAGACAACGATCATTATCGATCGTAGAATCGAAGAACCAAGGTGTTTCTTCGGAAACTGCACAGACAGCGCGCCCGGACACCATGTATCACACCACTGTCTCTCCCACCTGTTGTTCCCTCAGCAAAACACAGGGTCCCATTGTTAATAAGTGCTTGCACTTTCATGGGTTATCCTTGATCGAACAGTTTAAATATTTACAACAATTACATCGTTACCGATCAAAATTTTGATGAACACTGCATAGGTTTCAAAATTCAAATTTAAACAGAACAATGAGCGCTACGTCATTACGACGTTTATATTCTCCTGATGGCATTGGCCAATTCAACAATAATGTAACAGTCTGTGAGTGCCGAACGCTATTCCGGCACGACTTAACACAATCCCAGAACACATGTTATATGATAAAACATAGTTCATGTATGAAAACCAAACGAAACGCCACGTACAAAAACCAACAACCAAGTCGAAGTAATATATGCTCTAAACGAACATAAACATAAAACGTAAACAACTGGCAAACAGCCGCATACTACATCATCCACACAGTTCAGAGCGTACGCCAAAATGAAATATAACGACAAATATGAAACCAAACATAAACGCCACATTTAAGACGTTCGAAGTATCACTTTGAAGAGGCTCGAATTCGTGACAATTACATTCTAAAGTCGACTTGTAACAAATTATCCAATACTTCAAGGAGACATTACTGCACAAAAATCAGAACTAATTAACGTGACGAGTATACATGGTGCTTGCAACATTGAGCATATATTGTAACATTAGGCTTTAAATAGCGTTTTTGCGCCGCTAAATGAAATAGACACTGTGCACTACGTGTATTGGAACGAAAGAATTATCACAGGCCGTTCGATAATGTTAAAGTGGTGGTTTCTGTGTTTTAACTATGTACTTGCTAACCAAATTGGTACCATGATGAATATTATTGGAGATCATTTAGGTGATACAAATTATTACTTTTAATACTTATACTCATTCAATTTACACTAAAATCAAGTGCCCAAGTTGAACTTGCAGTGCTGTTGTTTTCAAATTAGTAAACAATACAGTACCTTTTTCCGAGGCACGCTTTAGACAAACAGAGGCCGATTTATATATGCACATTATTAGATATATTGGACTGTGGTGTTCTTACATGACCCTACAGACAAAGACAAATAATTCCTTGGTTAAACGTTCGGTATACACGTTTTTTATTTTACCTTTTTTTAAATAACCACACGGAGCATACGACATACCTGAATCTAAAAAATAGCCCCCATATCACAAATATAGCTCATTTCGTAGAGCATACGACCTATCTAATTTAGCCTGTTTATACAGTATTGATCAACAAGATTGAGTGGTCTGCAACGTCAAGCGGGGGAAATATTGATGTGAACTCATTACTGCAGCATTAATTAACTCAGTAATCAGGTAGCATCATAAAGTGATCATATAATGACACGAAACAATTATCTAATGGTATAAAGTTGTCATCGAATGTCGTGTCAAGAGATCTTAAAGAGACTGCATCTAAGCATCTTTAAAAACCGACTTTTCTTTTTAAAACATGTTACATGTTTTATAAAAAAAAGTAAAGCATAACTTCAAAATCTTAGATGGACATATTGCTACACATGTATACATTGTACATCGTTAAAACTTTCGCCCTGCTTAATTTTCTTAATTCTTCGTTTTGTTACCAGTCTTATAAGGACATAATAATGAAACCATCGTTATGGACATTTTTACACGACATTGTATGTAATATATAATCAATGCCGACAAATACATCGTCAAGAGCCTGTCACATGATACTAATTTTGCTGCTTAATAGGACGTTTGTTGAATATAATTGCATTTAAGGTATATATGACTGATTGTGTTTAAATGATATTTAAAAGCTGTAAAAGACAGAATATTGCTGAATCAGGTTAGCCAGATACAATGTATATGTTGGCTATATCATATTTCTGCTAATCCCGATCTAATTCCTACAAGAACAGTAGCATACAAACAATAAATAATAAGCTGTAATATTACACGAATGACATATATATTATAACAGAAGAACTATATGTACAGAACAATTTGTCAAGAGCTATGTGTGAAAACAACCTTTCAAAATGTTATATGAAAAACTGGTTTTTGACCAACGATCAGTGAAAACGATCTGTGAAGAAAGAACAAACTGAGAAGAACGACCTGTGTAGAACGCAATGTGAATGAAAATAGAGATTGACAGACACTTTTAATGCATGAACACGTTGAATGGATGCCCATTTATTGAGTAATTGTGTACAGACTGGAACCCATGACAACATAGAGTGGTTTGATTCATAACTAGATACCATCATCTCGTCACACAGACAGCAAATCGTTGATATTCACGCAAAACATCGTCAAACATCAATCTAATGCGTCGAGGACAGTGTGACCACAATCAGACAAGCATATCTTCCCCATAAAACACAGACAATGTTTTATTGGATGCATTCAGTAGAGATTTACGTAATGTGCCCGTCTCTATTGTACTATCATTGACCAAAATGATCGAATTGTTGATATCAAAAACACGATTTACAAAGTACGTATTTTGCGTTGACAGTTGGTCCACATGATGCAAATTTTCAACAAAATATGTTAATATGCATGTATCACTTTATCGAATGGCTGGACCGACTATTCGTCTGTTCTGAATTGTGTTGGCGTGTAAGCGAAGGATTCAGGTACAATAATCTCTCCTTCACTCGACTCTCTAGAGTTCCATTTCCTATTGAGACAACGTTATTACACTAGCATTATTATGTAATGATAAATATAAAACAGCGAAGATATAGAGTGAGAATCACAACTCCCACTGAAGTAGTCAGACAAACAGAAAGAAAATGTCTACATTTAAAATTGTTTTTACGTGACTTGATCTCAATATAAAATGTCTTTATTCAAACGCTTAGTGAAGCAATAAGATCTAGAAACTAGATTAGAAGAAAGTGCTTATATCGACTTAACCAATAGGGTCATATAATGTATATTATGACATATATGTTTGAGGCGTTACATAGTTTTCCCACTGAATTTGAATAGTGGTAAAATGACCATTAACTCGATAAACTGTTGTAAAGGATACTATTTTACCAATGAGCCATCAAATGTGTTAGAGTTGTGTGACCATAAGGCAGAAACTATGCACGTTTTACTTCGAGACTGCAGCCAAATTGACTCAATCGAAAATAAGCGCAACTGACATCCATAAGTTCGCGACAAACTCTAAAAGTGGATGCCCTAACAATTCGACCAATGGACATTTTTTAACCAAATGAAAAAAATCGAATATGAACGAAAGAGCAAACATGGGTCGACAGTGAACTGCGTGGTAGAACAATACAATTAGAACAATAGTAAAACAAAAATATCAAGTTACGCAAATACTAGTAGGTTATTTATTAATTTCAGTCAATGGCTACATCGGGTATACGATCCTAGCACTTTAATACGTTATCCCTCACTATAATTATGAATAAGGTTTTGTTTTAATTCAGTAAATGATAGAAGAACTCCATCAGAGTGAGTTTCACTCTTTTCGTCCATTTTTCATAAACTATAAATATTGTCTGGACCACACTTTTATTCACGTACTTTGATAGAAGGCATGTCATTTATTATTGGAGATAATATCATTTCAATTACAAATAATCCCAAATTGGTCTCATTTTTCTGTGAAAAACAACGACTGGTAAATAGCAATTATTAATATGATCTGGATAATCTGTTGAATCAGACAATATCATAATTTCAAAATGTACAGGTCTAGTAAATGTATAACACTAAAATGTTACCGCTTACATGAATTGAAATGAACATCATTTATTTGAAAGTTTAATTCCAATTGATGAGCATCTTGAAACAAAAGAAAGCACGTCGTATCTTGTAATAAGTAACTAGAGTCTAACCGTACACCTAATAACCCTATCACAGAGCCAGAAGTAAAGCAATACATCAGATTTTCACTGGCCAAACGGTGTGATTAAATATCAGTTATCATTTCTAATGTAATTTAGTCATTTTAAAATGCAGAAAGAAAATCGCTTGAACTTAAGTTAAATCATGCGTTATAGAAGATTTATATTACACCGTGTTATTAGTCCGCGAGTGTCGCGTTAAATAGCGTTATACTGTGGTTAGAAATGAGGGATAGGAAACACATAAATCAGTAGGGCCATGACAACATGCTGAAACCGCTTGTAATTGGGAATAAGATGTCTGAATTTGGAATTTTAAATGAGACTTATTTTCTTGCACAAACATATCATTGTAAGCAATATGCCCTGTGGCATTCACCAACTGCCAACATTGTACAGTTAAATACATTATGGAACAAACTCTGTAACAAACATATAGAATCTAGTGACTTTTAATCAAATAGTCATATAGTCCGTAGCGTCTGCAAGTAACATTTACTATTTACGTACCAGCACCTAACCTCACAATTATTCCATAGAATTTTAATCTAAAATTACGTCTACAGCGTCCTATAGTATTGCTTCTTACAATGATTGAGAAAAGATTTTACAGCTACTTTCCTACTGAGTAGATGTTCATTGGTTTCTTTTATAGCTTCAAATTAGGCTTAATGCATGAACAGTAAAAAGAATGCATCAGAAACCAAAATGCATTATGCATATTTGAATACTTTGGCTTCATCCAACTGTCACAAAAATGTCTTCGTCTTTTAAACCATTCTTTGAAATGAAATACGTAGATCTATTAAATATACATGCCTTTCTTGTTTGTTACTCTAAATATATTGGAGAATACCAAAAAACATAATATAAATAATCGATTGCCTTTTTGCGTGTTTATTGTATTACGATGCATCTATTTCACATCTTTTACAATGTCCTTATACATTTTGTTTAAATAATGTTAACTTGAAAAGATTATTATACGAACGAGCATCGATTCTATATATGTTTTTATAGAAAGTATCATATTTTCTTGAATGTATTATGAGCTACGAGCGAATGCACTAAAATCTATACTCGAATAGTACTATCACATACAGAAAGTGATATGAGAAACACCACGGACCATAAGTGAATCCAGAATCCATGGATTAACCAATGTTGACAAGCTAAAGGGAACATATAGAAATATATCATCCATCAAAATGCAGTGGTATAAATATATCACCTTATCGAATAACTAGATCGTCTATACGTCACAGAATCGCTCTTTCATTCCAGGTTTCTAGAGTTCTATTTCTCATTGTGACAGTGTTATAGTACTAGCATTATTATGTAGAGATAAATATAAAACAGAAAAGATGTATATAATATAGTACGAATCACAAATATCACTGAAACATCCAGACAAACTGAAATCCTCGATATGACTCGATTTCAATACTACTTTATTCAGACGCTAAGTGACGAAAATTCCATAGTGTATACTAGTAATCAATGGAATAATCGGACAGGAGGGGTATAGCAGGAGCAGAGCTACAAATAAATGTACATGGTATAACAATAAGATTGGACCTCAAGTAAACTATATTCAGCAATTGTCTTCAAATATCAGGCGGTTAATAATGTACAATGTGATACCAGTCGAGCACTAGTTGATTTATTCCTTTACTAAGTCAGTTTATATCAGTAGAATGTCATCAGAGTGACTTTTCACGTCCATTTTTCATTCAAGTAAAATCTTGACTGAACCAACATTCGTCCACGCTCATTGAAATCACGGTATCCCATTTATTATTCAAGCTTTTATCTTTTCAATTAATAATAATCCCCAAAGGGTCTCATTTTTCTAGTGGGTAAATAAAATACATGGCAACTCTCTGGGTCAGCACTATCAATTATTAATGAGAAATTTGATAATCTGTTGAATTAGACAAATGTAATTACAAAATGTACACGTCTAGTACCAATAAAAACGTTGCCGCTAAAACAAATTGAAATGAACATCTTTTCGATGAAATTCTAATTCCAACTGAAAACGTGATGAGCAACATTAAATAAGAGAAACCACGATAATTTTGTTTTTCGAGACTATTTTCTAAAACACACACCAAATAACCCTATCACAGTGCCAGAAAACACCACATGTCTCGGTTCTTCACTAGTCAAACGGTGCCTTCAGTAATCATTTCTAACGTAATTTAGTCATTTTGAAGGATGCAGAGATAGAACATCTCTCGGACTTTGGGGAGGTCAGGTTTTTCATGAAGATTTACATTACATTGCAGCATTAGTCTGCGAGTGTTCAGTGTGTCGCATTAAATTGCGTTATACTGTAGTTATGTAGAGGGATTGAAAAAACATCAATCAATGGAGCCATGACAACATGGTGCAGTAGGTTGTAATTGGGTCTAAGTCGTCTGATTCTGGAAATATGAGAATTATTCTCTTGCACATACATATCATTCAGAATACTGTAAGCAGCTTCCACAAATAACACTCACCATCTACACACCTTGTTTATTGTAAGATACCATAGAACAATCATTTGGTGAAGTATTTCTCTAACATTTATAGCATATACATGTACATGTATATAGCGTAAGTTATTAATATTTTCCAACGTCTAGCCTTACAATTTATCCATAGAGCAAATACACATAGTAAAGTTGTAATATATTAAACTGTATTATGTCTACATCATTCGATGTTCTTACTTCTTGCAATGATTGATAACAATGATTACCATTTTATTGACATGCTATGTTTCTGCTTGGAGAAGTGCATTGGTTTCTTTATAAGCTCCAATAATATGTATGCATAAACTCTAGATAGAACTTATAGCGACCCACGAAAACCCGATATTCATTTCTAACTTAACCATAACTTTGAAATCTTTGTCTTCATCCAAATTGCATGAATATTCCTTTGTCATTGATTGAAACAAAATTTGTATACATATCTTTTTAATACATACAAGTATACCAGTACCATGCGGTTTATTGTTACTCTATAGATATTGGTGAATGCGAAGAAACACCTTTTGTGTGTTTAGTTTACTATGTTCATGTATATATCAGCTTTACATTTTGTGCGTTTTATTGATAGCATGTTTTATTTTATTATACATGTGCCAATTTTGAATACATATATGCTAGTTTAGAAAGTATCATATTCACTTGCATGTTTTCTGAGACATAATTATGAACAAACATACCGTATGTTCATAGAACAGTTGATTGGTGTTTTGGGAGAGGAAGTATGTATCAACTTTGAAGTAGAATCCAAAGGATAAGAGGACGGTCAAAAAGCCATAAAATGAAATAGTTGTTATGTTACTAACATTGCTAAAACTCGGTCAGATGATATAAAATCACTAAAAAACAAGGTAATATCTGTATCAAAGGATCATTAGGTCAGTGTGGTTACGAGGCTTAACGTCATCATGGCGTCGATTCATGTAACCTTGTACGTATACGTCAGAAAGTTCATAGTGCTTGGCGGATTCAATGGTTCTCAAAAATAGCTATTAAAAAAATAAACACTTCATACACCCGTCAATCAGGAATTAATACTTTCACTTTGCAACTTACAGACATTCATATTCATTTCTTCATGTTACGTAATTTAACCAGTAAGCAATAGAGAGCACGAATATGATATGATATTTAAACAAAATTAAAGACTTCTGCTTAGGGAACATACTAACAAAATGGCCGCCGTTTTATCGACTGGTATCCGTCGAATACTGCGGCTATCAAATGAGACCGTGATACATGTACCAGTCTAACCGTCTTGAAGCTACAAGGTATGTCAACCAAACAGGCTGGTATTATGTGCATTTATATTACATGCATTGTCAATCACCACTGACAGTGATATCAACGAAGAAGACTGAAGACGGCATAGATTTATCTATTGTTTGTGGTAATCGTTTCTCAGCTCACATTGATATAATGTGATGAGACAAAAAGGAAGCAGACCTTACTATATCACCTTGTAAGCATGTGAATTATTTATAAAATGGTTACAATGTCTTAAATTGGACAATATGGGGAAGATGTATTTGACTGAATTTGTCGGTTCCAGAAGCTGCATTGCTATAATTGTTGAGTCTTGTATACTCCAGGCACGTTATGTTCAGTAAATTGCACTTGTAAATTACGTTACATAGCAATAAAGTAACAGTTATAGAAAAGTTTCTAGCTGTAATGTTTCTAGCATAGAAACAAACAATCTCTTCCGGGATGAAAGATCTAGCATCTGTGTGTGTTTATGTTACATAAACACTCGGTTATATATGGTCTACAAATATTTGCTTGTTAATTTTGAACCATGAGTGATATTGATAGCAATCATCTGTTACCTGCAATGTTCGGCTTCAAGCTTATGTCCAAAACAATTCATTTCGTGGTTCGCGTAACATGCTGAAAAACAGGGAGGAAAATATTTATTTTTAAATAGACATTTTCACGTAAATTTATGAACATGAAAACTCGGCGATAACTTCCCTCCAAAAGAATAAAACAAATGCTTCTACTTACAGACTGTATGTCTCGTCGTACATCTATGAGCTGTGAACGATTTTTGTTCAACACGTTTAACAACGACTTGTAGAATTGAAATTGCTTATTAACATATCTCCAAGCTATAACTGTCTATTCCTGTAGCTTGCCATCAGCTGACCTACTATATAAATTACTTTTTCTCCGAGATAATAGGAATGAGCAATGGATCCTTTCTAATGAAGTTCAATACATTCATTATGCTCGTTATAAAAGAACACTGTATTACAATTTCTCTATGTACGTTTGTAGACCATGTGCTGTTAATGACGAGCCAACATCATTGCTGTATTGTTGTGACCTATGGTACGACAATTGCTTCTTCATTTTATGTCAACAAAACTGGTGTCTAGACTGACGGTGCAATAATTCATCAACGTCAGTGTAAGTTCATAGCCAATGAAACAAAATATATATTCAATATCTTAAATAATAAGGAAATTGTGGAACATTTTTAGAAGCCACATGAAAGAAATCAAACTGAACATTACGCCAATAAGCAGAAAGGTATGTACACAACACAACACAACACAACACAACACAACACAACACAACACAACGTCACTAAAACCAAGCGAACATACATTGCATACAGAAACCAAACATATTGCTACGTACAACGACCAGACATAATGACAAGTACATAAACCAAAGGAAATTCAAAAGGCAAACATTTACGACTTATATCACTTTAGCGCAAATTCTTTACAATTGCATTCCCAAGTAAATGCTGTATTACTATATTAAAAAGTAATATACAAATGTTCCATTAGCACCAAATAAGTAAATGCTGTATTACTATATTAAGAAGTAATATACAAATGTTCAATTAAATCACCAATTTAAGAATTAAACAATGCAGTGTTTAAAACTGGTGTGATGGTGTATGGAGAAAATACTGGGGACACCCTCTTTAATGCTTTATATTGGAGGTATGATTTCTTGAGAGGAGTTGATATTGGATTTTATATCATCTTGTATAAACATCCACGAGTATGGTTGTTTTCTAGATAAGTAAGCATAACCTCATTTCCGAGACAAGGTTTAGACAAAATAAGACTGATTGATATTCGTGTACATTCTAGCTCTGAAGTAATATAGCTCATTGATAGATATATTGGGATATGATATCTTACATGGCCTTAAAGACGATGACGATAAATCCATGATTTTGCGTACAACGTATGAAGCAAATAGTACATATAGGCAGAGTAACATCAATCGACATTGTTATGATTGAATGAAAAGTACATGTAATATATGTTGTCGTTCTGATGCATTAATTTTTCGTTGATCATGTTTACGTATATAAGAACTTCAAACACCGGTATGCAGCCGTTTTTGAATTTCCCTTTATTAATTAAGCCAATGGACCTATCTGAATTCATAATAACCTTCATATCACAATATAGCATATTACTACTTTAAGAAGTAATGTTTCGTATATTTTTTCATTTACATTTGTCTTTGTAATTTAAAAATTGGGACCAACATTTTATTCACGTACTTTGATAGCAAGGCATGTCATTAATTATTGGAGATAATATCATTTCAATTACGAATAATCCCAAAAGGGTCCTACCTTTTCTGTAAAAAACAATAAAAGAATGAGCAACTCTCTGTGGTGGCAATATCAATTATTAATATGACCCGGATAATCTGTTGAATCAGACAAATATAATTGAAAATATACAAGTCTCGTACACGTATAACACTAAAATGTTACCGCCAACGTGAATTAAAATGAACATCATTTTGTTGAATGTTTAATTCCAACGTGATGAGCATCTTCAAATAAAAGAAAGCACGCCGTATTTTGCATTAGGTAACTAGATTCTAAACTGTACACCTAATAACCCAATCACAATGACAGAATTAACACAATGCCTCGGAAATTTCTCTGGTCATTTAAAGCATCCAAAATCGCTTGAACAAATTGAAATCATGCACGGTATAGAAGATTTACGAGGGTATATCCAAAAGTAATGTCACTCCTCCCGTGGTTTAATTGTTTATAGGCCGATATGCATAAATATGACATCAAAATTTTCAGCAATTCAATTCTGATTAATATACAACGTGCTGCATTATTTGATTTTCATAACTGTATTGTATGAACATTTAAAATATACCTATGACGTCATATCGCCGCAAACGAAAATTACGATTTTTTTTCACTATCAAAACAATTTTCTTTTATGCGTTTTTATAAAAATTATTCTCGAAAGCAGACAATACTATCGTGACGTAATGAAACAAATGTTTTGTGTCTGCTGCTAAAAATTTAAGAACGTCACTCAACTTTGAAACCCGTAATATATCTTCAACGCATTGATTACTTAGCGAAAACACGGCAGATTTGTGACAAAAAGACGCTGCGCGTAGTCCTAAAAGTTTTGAAAGTCACCTGCTGAAACTTTAGTTACACAAGGCGGAAACATGGGCTCATGTGTATGTAGTATAATATTTTAAGGGGGCATATATCACCAAATCATTATCGATAGAGAGTCATATGAACAGTTTTTAGTAGATCCGTAAAGAACACCAAGAGAATTTTTAACGCCGTCAATTCAATTCGACGTTCAAAAATAAAATCATTATGTGGTGAGTTAAATATTTTGCTGTGGGATTATCTAGAGGACACTTAAAAATAATTTGATTTCGCAGAGAGTAAGTGTCGGGTGGGTTACACATTTTTAAAGGTCTTGGAAATGACTGCATGGTTTATGAGTCGTTAGAAATCGCCAGGGATGAACGTCTGCTGGATGAGTAGGTGTCAGCAAGTAACGTAATTGTGACGTCGTTGACGTCGGACTTGCGGCGATGTTCGTAAGTATGTCTCATGAAAATGTTCATATCTCCAGAACTTTTTTGTGCATTGTTGTAAAATTTAGTCATCATATTCAAATTAGACTGAAGTTACGGTGTGAAAATTTTCGTGGTTTTATTGACATTATATACGATTTTATAGCATCAGTGACATTACTTTTGGATATACCCACGTACATTACACCGTGGTATCAGTCAATCAATCAGTGGAGCCATAAAAACATGTTGCAGTCGCTTGTAATTGAAGGTGAGTCGTCTGGTCTTGGAATAATAAATGAGAAATACCATTGAGTGTCCTGTAAGCATCATTCATCAGTGACATTCACCAACTGTCAACATTGTACAGTCTAAGATAGCACAACTGACATATAATTATTAGTAACAAACCATATAACAAACATGTAGTGAATTTTTAATCAAACAGTCATATTGTAACTGCAAGTAGTAGTAGTCTGAAAGCAACATTTACGATTCACGTACCAACGCATAACTTTACAATTTATCTTTAGAGCAAAAACATGTTAAAGTTTTAATCTAAAATCTATTACGTCTCCAGCGTCCCATATTATTGCTTCTTGTAATAATTGAGATAAGAGCTTGCAGTCATCAATACAGTTCATCGTGCTAATTTCCAACTGAGCAGATGTACATTGGTTTCTTTTATCTAGGTTTAAATACATGAACTCTAGAAAGAATGTACCAAAAACCGATATACATGTATATTACACACGTTTGAATACTTTGGCTTCATCAAACTGTCACGAACATGTCTTTCTCGTTTAAACCGTTCTTTGAAATGAAAGATGAAGATGAAGATATTGGAGAATAAAGAAATATATAAATGTTCGATTACCTATACACTTTTGGCGTGTTTAGTGTATCATGGATATATCTATTTCAACAGGCCTAAGAAATTACATCACAAAATATGTCCTTATACTTAGTTATTTAGTTTAATAGCGTGTTCATGTTATTCTACGAGCATGTGTCAATTTCAAATTTGTTGTTGTAGAAAGTATCATATTTCTTGCGTGTATTATGGGCTACGAGTATATACACTAAACTACATACTTTACAAGTACTACAACATAAAGAACGTGACATAAGAAAATTCTGATTCCAACTAAAAACGTGATGGTCATCTTCAAATAAGAGAAAGCACGAATAATTGTTGCATCCCATGACTAGATTATATACTGACTCCTAATAACCCTATCGCAGTGCCAGCATATACCGCATGCCTCGATCTGTGTCTGGTTTAACGGTGCAATAGGTAATTTTGAAGTTACATTTGTAAGTTATTTTGAAGCATGCCGATAGAAAATTGTTGAATTATAGTGAGGTCATACTTGTTAGAGAAGATTCATATCACACTGTGCCATTAGTCTGCGAGTGTTCCGAATGCATACAACATGCCGTGTTAGATAGCGTTACAATGTGGTTATAAATGACGGATTAATCCATGAAGCCATGGCAACATTCTGCAGCCACTTGTAATGGTGGAAAAGTCGTCTGGTTCTAGAAAGAAATTATACTTTATTGCACATACGAGTACGTATCATTCAGAATTCTGTAACAGCATTCATAAGTAACATTCACCAATAGACCTACTCCGGATCTCCACTAATCTGTAGGTACAAATAAAGTTTTACCGTTATAATCCTTGAGCCTATTAAATATTCATATCGGGACAATAGAGTTGGGGTCTGTTGTTTTTGCATATGAATGCAAAACCAGTATAACTAGGCCAGATTTGTTTGTACCTACATGTAAATTATGGGGAAAACCACCTTGCACAGAGTTCCGGATATCAACTATTACACACCTTGTTTATTTGAAAGACATCATAGAACAATCATATGGTGAAGTTTTAATCAAGCATTTATCACATAATCTGCGGGGTGGGGTGCATTAAATCCGTGCCGGAAATATCGTAATGCATTCCAGTCCATTCATTAAACATTTAAATTAGTTTGACGGTGATTGGTTGGTTGGTTGGTTGGTTCAGGATGATGTACCGTAAGCCAATCCGTGCCTTGAATAAACCGTTAGCCACCCACAAAGTCCGTGCGTCACGCTCCAAGTACCAATACATTTTGTCGAAATCTAGTGAACATATGCAGCATACATCATCATTTTCTAAGATATTTAGCGTTTACTAAGGTTATATGATAAATAGAATCTTACATTCGTGCTCATTCCTTACCATTTTTATAATAATAATAATAATAATAAAGACTTTATTTTACGAGGAAACTTATTTGACAATATACGAAACAATCAATCTTCCATAAGATCCTCAACAATGAACAATGAACAATGAACTAGAAAAATAACTATGCCAAGAAAACAATGATATTTGATATTTTGATATTTAGGCCCCTATGATGTTTCACAATATAAGTTGAAATATTCATAAAAGAGTGTCAGTGAAAGGATTTGAAAAAAAAGAAGGTATACCTATGCATAATTATAGAAACATTATCAAGACAATATCTACAGCTGTAATTAAACAAAAACGCTAAATCCGATATAGACACACCGTAGGAGCCAGCGTATCATTATACATGTGAACGACATAATCAATATACTTAAAGCAATGGCATTTTAAAAACATAATACAAAAAGGAATAATTATGCAGACGGATATATAGATTATTATACCTGCAATAGTAATGTTTGCATGAAGTTTGCTAGCCAGTCATTAGGTTGTAGCAATAGCATGGGATGTTTCAAAGTATGATGGCTTCACCCAGCGTAGATATAAAGTTTTAAAATGTTGAATAGAAGTAGAATTTTTGATGTAAAGAGGGATAGAATTCCATATTGAGGTGCCAGAGAAAACAAAAGTATGGCGAAATAACTCGGTGTTGGGTTTTGGACTGTACAATTGGTATGTAGAAGAAGAACGTAACAGTCGTGAATGAATATCTGTAGTAAATGTAAATGCATTCTGAAGATAATCTGGTGCATCTCCTCTGAGAGTCTTGTACATTTGGATAGCTTTCTGATAAATAACACGCTCATGAAATGTCATCCTTTTAAGTTTTGAAAATAGAGCAGTTGAAGGAGTAGAATAATCGCTATCAAGAATTACTCTAGCTGCTCTTTTCTGGAATTTTATAAGTTTATCTGCAAGACTGCTAGTACAAATTCCCCATATAATACAGCAAAAGTCAAAATGGGGTAGAATGTACGCATTATAAAAACGTTTTCTAGTTTCAATCGAAAGAAAGTTTTTAATTCTAGATAAGAGGTACAAATAGGAATTACATTTCTTTATCACATTATTGATATGCTCTGCCCAAGATAGGCTATCGTTAATTGTGATACCTAATTTATGACACTCGGTAGAACCTCGTGCCGTATGGTTTTGGCAACTCGTTTATTAAAAATGGTAATGAATGAGCACTCATTTAAGATCCTCCATTTATAACATCTACATGTATATAGCGTATATAATATATAATTAATTATATTTTCCAACGCCTATCCATACAATTTACCCATAGAGCAAATACACATAGTAAAGTTTTAATATAAACCGTATTATGTCTACATCATTCCATATTCCATATTCTTGCAACGATTGATAACAATGACTACCATTTTATTGACATGCTATTATTCTGCTTGGAGAAGTGCATTGGTTTCTTTATACGCTCCAATAATATGGTATGTATGCATAAACTCCAGATAGAACTTATAGCGACCCACGAAAACTCGATATTCATTTCTATCTTACCATAACGTTTGCTTCATCCAAATCTCATTGAACATTCCTTTGTCATTGATTGAAACAAAAGTTGCATAAGTATAAATTTAATACATATCCCATGCGGTTTCTTGTTACTCTATAGATATTGGAGAATGCCCACCTTTTGCATGTTTAGTTTATTATGTACGTATGGTGTTTCAAAGGTTCCAGGAAAAGTGATCTATAATATTTATCTTATGGCCAAATAACTTTTGCATTAAATAGAACAATTCATAATACATAGTATAGGATTAATCGACCGCATAAGGGTATATCATACAAAGTGACACGGCTGTCACAGTAACGTCGGCAATGGCTACCCGGGGCAACGTTAGTTCTGACTGTACCTTATTAACATGCTCTGACTAAATCTCACTCAATCAGTCAATGGCGCACACACAATTCACGGGTTACAGCAAAACAAAGCTTCATATTCTCAACAAGTGTCTCGATTCAAGGTACACTCTTACAGGGTCCCTATACACATCATTCGAATGTGTCACAAAATGAAGCAGAAACGTCCAACAAGCAGCTTGACGTCACAATAGGCCGTTCATTCCTTTGAACATCTGCAGCAGTACCACTGACACTCTGGAAGCGCTCATATTATTCATGCATCTTACCCAGTGACACTCTTAACAGGCAGTGGTTAAATAATCTAGTGTTTAAAGTCTTAATTTACCTGCCGATAGATAAAAACTGGTCCAATACCAATGATTTACTGACATTTGAGGGGCAATTGTATTGGGCGACAAATAAACCTGAACACTACAGTAGGACTATTTAAACTATGACATAAATTGATCAAAATGATGCCATACCATCCGTTACAAATGTTCCAAGCAGTAAAATTAGGTCTTAGTTAATTGGTAGTGTCTTTTTGGATTTAATGTGTTGGCTAGTTTGACACTTTCTACGACGTGACGTCAAATTCGCCCCGGGTAGCCATTACTTACGTTACTATTGCAGCAGCTCCTTTTTGAACGACACACATTAAAGCGTTTGATTCATGGTACAACATGTATAATGAATTGTTCTATTTAGATGCAAAGTTTAAAGACATTTGAACATACGATAAACATTATAGATCGCTTTTCCCTGCAAACGCCCCTCGTATGTACCGGTTTCACATTTTATTTCCTTAAATAGGTTTTACTTATAGTATTTTTAGTTTATTACATATGTGTAATTTATAAATACATGTAAGTTAGTTTTAGAGTGCATCATAGTTACTTACATGCAATCTGAGATATAATCAACATACCGTTTATACATAGAACAGCTGATTAATGTTTTGGGTGATCAGGTCTATATTAACTTTGTAGTAAAATCCAAAGTATATAAGAAGGGTGGTAAACAAATTCCTGGACAACGCTATGTAAATAACATTGCTGAAATCAGTTCAACTATTCAGATGATATATGGCAAAATAATAACAAATAAAAAGCTATAACATCACCCAGTACAAGTAAATATTTGGTAAAAAGTCATCGGAACCATGTAAAATTGTACAAACTCATATGTGGCATAATGCATAGGGCATGACACATTCAATGGTTCTCAAAAAAAGCCATTACCAAAAGACACACTTTATATATCCGTCAATCAGAAATCATTACTTTGACTTTGCAACTTGCAGACGTATGTGCATCAATATGGATTACTTAATGTTACGTTATGATATTAGATTTATACACAAATGCACTTCTGCTTAGGGGACATCCTAACAAAATGGCCACCGTTTTATCGACTGGTATCCGTCGAATATTGCAGCTATCAAATGAGACCGTGATACATGTACCAGTCCAACCGTCTTGAAGCTACATCGTATGCCAACCAAACAGGCTGCTATCATGTACATAAATAGTACATACATCGTTAGTCACAACTGACAGTGGTGTCAACGTAGTCGACTGAAGACGGCTTAGCTGTATCAATTGGTAGTTGTAATCGTTTCTCAGCTCACGTTGATATAACATGATGAGACAAAAAGGAAGCAGACCTTACTATATCACCATGTACGTGTGTGAATTATTTATATAATTGTTACAATGTCGGAGATTGGACAATGTGGGGAAGATATATTTGACTTAATTTGTCGGTTCCAGAAGCTGCATTGCTATAATTATTGAGTCTTGTGTATTTCACGCATGTTATGTACAGTAAATTACAGATGTAAATTACGTTGCTCTGCAATAAAGTAATAGTTACATTCAGTAAATTGCAAATGTAAATTACGTTACATAGCAATAAACTAACAGTTACAGGAAAGTCTCTTACTCTAATGTATCTAACTTAGAAAACAAAAAATCTCTTCCGGTATGTAAGATATAGCATCTGTGTGTGTTTATGTTACATAAACAATCGGTTGCATATTGCCTTCAAGTATTTGTTTGTTAATTTTGAACCAAGAGTGACAATGATAGCAATCATCTGTTACCCCGCAACGTTTGGCGTCAACAGTGTCTGTTTCTGGTTAGGCCAAAACAATACATATCGTGGTTCGCGTAACATATTGAAAAAGCGGGAGGAAACTATTTATTTTTAAATAGACATTTTCATGTAAATTTATGCACGTGAAAGCCCGAACGATCGGCAATAACTTCCTTCAATAATTCCAAAACCAATGCTTCTAGTTATAGACTGTATTTCTCGTTGTACCTCTATGAGCTGTAAACGATTTTTGTTCAATACATTTAACAACGATTTGCAGAATGGAAATTGCTTATTAACATATCTCAATAGCAATATATTCCTATACCTTGTCATCAGCTGACTTATTTTATAAATATCCTTTTCTCTCACAAATGAATGAGCAATGGATACTTGGGACGAGCTTACTGCATAGTTGCATTGTGGCCTATGATAGGATAATTGATTCTACATGTTCATGTGAATAAAAGCCGGAGTCTGGACTGACATAAGTTTATATTCAAGAAGACAAAATATTTATTCAATATCCTAAAATGATAATGAAACTGTGAAACATTTTTAGAAGAAACCAAACAGAACATTGCGTAAATAAACTACTAAAATGTCATGTATACCAACAAAACAAAACGTCACTAAGACCAAGAGAACATACCATGCATACAGCAGCCAAACATATTGCTACGTACAACGACCAAACAGAATGACAAGTACATAAACCAAAATAGATCGCCACGTTCAAAAAGCAAACTAAACACCACGTACAACAAACGAACATTTAAGATTAATTTCACCTTAGCGCGAATTTGTTGGAATCACATTCCTATGTAGCCTTATTACAAATTCTCCAATACTATAAAACCGACATTATTGTGAAGGAATCTGAACTAATTGGCGTGAAGAGTATACATGAAACCTGTAACATCATTTAGTATATATAGTAAATTTTGTCTCTGAAAGTTTGTTTTAGTGCCACTGAAATTAGACATTGTACACCATTGAAAGATTGATTTGTCAAGGACCGTTCGATAAAATAGGTGTCTTTGTATTTTAACTAGACATGCTCAGCAATCTGTTAATATTATGAATGCACTCTGGTTGTATTCTCTTAAATAATTAAAAAAAACATTTTTCTGCACGTTTCTCATAGTATTATTTGGCCCTATATAAATCTGGAATTTATTTTTCGTAGGTGTAATGTTGGAATTATTAGGACTTTTTCACTTAAAATGAACAAACACGATAGGACAACGGGAAAGTCAAAATGTTCATTAGCACCTATTAAATATATTATATAATTCACAATAATTGTGTATAGGACAGTTTATCCCTTTTATAAGTTTTTTGATAGGATATAGCTGAGTCAAGCAGGGTACATAGTTATTTTGAAATGTTGGACAGCTTTGCTTTGCATAGCACTGACAATGTATGGTATTTATGATTATTAAACAAGTATGCCAAATGTGACTGCAATGAGACAGTCTCTTTAAAGCTGAACCTGGTGTGATGATTTCTTGAGCTGAGTAGATATTGGATCTTATATCGTCTTTTTATAACATCCACGAGTATGGTTGTTTTCTAGATAAGTAAATATAACCTCATTTTCCAGACAGACAAGGTTTAGACAAAATATGACCGATTGGTATTCATATACATTCTAGCTCTGAAGTTTTTTTGGCCATTGCTAGATTTATTGCGATATGATATCCTTACATGGTCTCATGGACAAGAAATATAAGTTCTTGGTTAAACGTTTGGTTATCACAGTTAATAAACGTAAAGTACAGGCACGAAAGAAACACTGACACCAGACATAAATGCAAGTTGAAGTTCATGATTGAATCAAAATGAAATGTAAAAATCTTTTGTATTTTCCATTTTATTAATTAATCAAATGGAGCATACGACCTATCTGAATCCCGAAATAGCCTCTATATCACAAATATAGCATATTACTTTACAAGGTATAGGAACATGAAAGGCATAACAAAAGCTGTAAAATTATTCGTATTCGTGGACTTTAAAGTATTCTGGTTAAAACGGACAACTCTATGGGGATCGTACGTTCATTTGGTCGTAAATTCGTGGTTTTCAACCTTCAAAAAAGGAAGTTGGGGAAAATATCAATTAAGGGATGGAAAATTTGTTTTTATTTCATTGTCTTGTTATGTTCATCTAAGAATTCACGAAAACTCGTGCACAATGATTTAACATGGTTATACAGTATTGATCAACAAGGTTGAGTGATCCACAACGTTAAGCGGGGGAAATATTGACGTGAAATCATTAATGCAGCATTAATTAACTCAGGTAATCGGGTAGCATCATGAAGTGATTATATAATGTCACGAAACAATTATCTAATGGTATAAAGTGATCATCGAATGCCGTGTCTACTTATCTTACAGAGGGCGTATCTAGGCATCTTTACAAACCAACTGACGTTTTAAAATTGTGATTCGATTTTATTATAAACTTTCTTTTCTAGACGTTCATGACAATATGACAGAAACACGTAATACTAAAATATACAGATAATTATTTGGAATAATTCTTAAAGTTTCGGACAGGTTAATGATTGTAGGTGTTGGATTTGTTTTTAAAATTATTTGTAACTACGTATCCGTACATTTGTTATTATTTTCTCCATAATGTATACACTAGAAACGATTAAAAAATAAGTGTTAATTAAAACAAACAATATTTGAAAAGATGCTGTTACTGTTTCTTTAAATATTTATATCAATGTTGAAAATAACTTTTGAAATCCTGTAATAAAACATGATCCTGGGTATTATAATGAACTAATAATAAAACTATCGTTATGGGCCCTTTACACGGCATTGCAAGCAGGGTTTGATAAATGTCGACAAACACGTCTTGAAGAGACAGTCACGTAATAACAATGTGGCTACTTAAACAGAGGATCGATTAATACAAGAACATGTCAAGTTAATAGGACCAAGATTCATTTTGCTGTTCATAACAGGGGTGCTTATTTCCAGTGACTACTAACACAGTTTGACTTAAAGCGAACAGATATTAAGAATATCATACTCGTCATAAGTACAAGAAACACTATTTAGAATAGTTGTGTTAAAGCAATATTACATATTCAGCTTGAATAGTGCAAGAATGAAGGACATAATTATATGTATATGTGTAGATAACCCTAAAGAACAATACATGGATAAATGATTCATAAAGCAGGATTAGTGAAAAACGAGATGTGAAGAACTATCTACGACGAACGATCTGGAAAGAACGACGTGTAAATAACGACAAAGGTACAGACAACGATTGGCAAACGCGTGTAATGCATTAACACGTTGCATGGAAGTCCGTATATTGTACAATTATGTACAGACTGGAACCCAGGAGAGTGATTTCATTCTTAACTAGATGTCATCATCTCGTCACACAGACAGCAAATCGTTGCTATTCATACAAAACATATTCAAACATCAATGTTATGCGTCGAGGACAGTGTGACCACAATCAGACAAACATATCTTCCCCATAAAACACAGACAATGTTTTTATTGGATGCATTTAGTGATTTACTAAACGTCAAGTCTCTATTGAAGTATCGTTGACCAAATTGATCGATTTGTTGATTTAGTAACGCAATTTATAAAGAACATATTCCCTGATGAAAGCCGGTCAAATCCTTCACGTCGATAGAAACAAATCTTTTTAGTGGCCACGAATATGCAAAACAAGCACTCTCAAACAATAGTACATTTATGACATGTAGAAGCATGTTACAGATTGATAAGAAGTTCCGAATCACTTTTGTTTCAGAAACTTACTTGTATTTGCACAATAACTTTGTAGTATTTTTATTCGATTATGTGTTTGAAAGCAGATAAGCTTGTATTTGTTTCGTATGCTACGATGGCACTCAAAAAGACGTTTTGAATTCAATTTTGTTTATAAACAAATCAGTACAAATCTACCTATGGTAATATATAAATGAACCAAGGAACTTGAAAACCTACAAAAAACATCCAATACATGTGTACTGTTAGACACAGTTAAATAGTAGTTGAAGACATTTCTTTCATTCTGAATTTTTCTAAACGTAATATAGGTAAGGTGCAAATGATACCTTTCGTACCAATGAGAATATATAAAAAGTATCGCTTCAAACCAGAGCCACTTTTAAGCCAATAATCACTTCCATATCAGCCATACTTTTTGGGGGGTCGATCCCTGTTTCCCATGTCTACCACTCATAAGCCATGACTAAAATATTTAAAAACATATTCACGTAGAAAGAGTACGGTGACAGATCAATAACTACCACATAAAGGATGTAATATTAGATTAAACTATCTATTGACAAGCAAAAGCGACCATATAGACATATATCATCCATAGTTTCATCAAAATGCAGTGGTATGAATATATCACCTTATCGAAAAGCTAGATCGTCTACTTTCTGAATCATGTTGACATTTAAGGAAACGATTAAGATACAGAATCGCTCTTACATTCCAGGTGCATCTAGTTCCATTTCCGTCTAAGACACTGTTATGATACTATACTAAGCAAAACAGCTAACCGAACGCTTATGTTTTTTATGAATATTTATAGAACTAATCATAGGAATTGTCTGAAACTTGGCCGGAAGTGTAATAAAAGCATTAGAAGGCTGGTGGTAAAATTTCGTCAAAATATTTAATTTGCATCATCGTCAAAATATGTATTTAATGACATCACCCATCAAGATGAAATTCACAAAATGTACAATTAGCATAATTTATGAATGAGCAGCGGTTTTTACCGTACAACTTTTTTATTTATTAATATTTTTGCACAAAAGTTTGTGTATTTGTTATTTACGATCTTGGTGTGCGATTTAAGTATTTTCTGTTTCAAAAATGTGAAACGGAAGTTCACAGAACCATGAAATAACAGAACCAGACATATAAACTTGAAATTCATGAATAAGCGTTCAATAATACAAGATTTTAGGTTTATTCCATACACATTTTAAAAAGACTAATGGCCAAATCAATAAAACAAATAGTCAAACTCGATATCATGCGATTTGGTCACAAAAACATGGATTTTTTAATTTTTCAAAATTATGATTATAATTTTCAATGGTCAAGGGGAGGTAATTTGGTCGAATATCTTTTGTGTGAATAAATGAGGGTAATTATTGACTTAATTTTGGTTTTATTCTCAGTATTTTAATACTTATTTTTGTTTCCGTTATCAGAATATACACTTAAAACAATCTTTATTACCAAAGCGGGCATTTACAATTTGTCGAACACCTAATGAACGCACTTCAAAAAAGTGTCCTGTATACTGAATGGAGAGAAAAACACGTTTTTTCAAACACATGCAAAAAAGTCCTCAGGACTAATATTTATTATTTTTTAATGTCAACGAGTTTCACTTATGCATGACAATACAATTTTATGGGGAAATGTAGTGAATGAACTTAAAAAGATGTAAAATTATGCAAGAGTTATTCCACTTGAATTTGCTAGTTTTCTTTGCTCCTGTGATTCCCAATATACTGTTTTAGGTAATTTTATGTGCATTGGTATTCACACACACGTGAAAGAAAAGGAAATATGTTTGTGATAATTTAAATCTGTGTAAAACTGATCTGTCTGATTGATATCCTCCAGGGAGCGTAATTGCCGCTTTTCCGCGGTCTACCTTTGACAAATGCGCCATGTTTTTTACATAATATTTTGTTTTTCCGACTAACAAACACCCATGCTACACAACATACACACAAAACTCGTGCAATTCGAGAGCAATCGATCACAACCTGCAAAAATGAGATTTGAAGCTTTTTCGTTATGGATGAGTGATTTTGGCATGTATTTTCATGTGGTAAGCTGCATAAGGTGCACAATCTATATTGAAATAACTATGCAAAATTTTAAGTTTGTGAACGTACAGGATACTGAAATATTCAAATTTAAAAAGTGTTCGGTTAGCTGTTTTGCTCAGTATCGTAGTATTATTATGTAGTGATGAATTTAAAACAGTGAAGATGTAGCGCGGGGATTAAAATTCCCACTGAAACAAGAGTCATAGACAGCCATATCCCCCGCCAAAGAGAATGTAAATGTAATATATGAAAATAAACACCGAAGGGCCATACCTCAAACAAAAAATGGTCAAACTACAAAGAAACCAGACAATATGCGCTTTAGCTTATCATAGCAGTCAGTCCGTGTAGTAAAGTTCGTCAAAATCCATTTAAAATGTAGGAGGAGTTGCATACAGAAGGTCAAACTGACTGACGGGCGAACGGAATGACTGTCACTATCACTACTATATTCCCTTCGCCTCGACAGAGGATAGTCGTAACAACCAGACAAATAGAACGAAGATTTCAATATTTCATGATAAAACCGCTAATGGAAGCAAAAAGCCCATATAAGCACTTTCTTCTATTATAGCTTCCAATATAGTAATATTGGAAGCTATAATTGAAGAAAGTGCGTATATCGTGGATAACTTCAATGACAGATAATTATTTTGTTGACATATATGTTTGTAGCGTTAAATAGTTTTCCCCTATATAATTAAACAGGCGTAAATTGACCGATAACTCGATAAGTTGCTATGAGGGGGGGGTCTATTTCCAGCAAATCTCGGTATGACAGCCGATCAGAAAAATGTGGAACTAGAAAGCAACAAAGCGACAAAGAACTGTGTGATTACACCAATAAGAATAGGGCAAAAACTTAATGTGAGCAAGTAAGCAAAACAGACATAACAGTAAACAATTTCACAACATGTTCGACGGTTTTATAATATGGTCAACATTTGACCAACAAGTTGTTATCTGTTTGACTACTACATTTTGTACCAACATAATGTGGTTAAATCCGTGAACCATTAAATTATCAAACAGGACTTGGGCATTTCTTATTGCTTATTAGCGATATAGTGTGTGGAAAGTGTTGTCAGAGGAAGGAGGATAGTCAAGATGAATGTCATCTGAGTCATTTATTCACTTCACACATATTCTTCATTTACTTAAATATCTGTCTGGACCACAAATCGCTATCGCATATTGGTAGCATGGTACCCCATTAATTATTCAAGATTATATCATTTCAATTATGAATAATACCTTACGGGTCTCATTTTTCCAGTGGATAACAGCTTATGACTGGTTAATAAAATAACTGGCAACTGTCTGTGGCAGCTATATCAATTATTAATGTGATTTTTAATAATCTGTTGAATCAGACAAATATAATTGCAAATTGTACAAGTCTCGTACACGTATAACACTAAAATGTTACCGCCAACGTGAATTAAAATGAACATCATTTTGTTATTATGCTAACTCCAGATTAAAACGTGGTGAGCATCATCAAATAAGAGAAACCACGGATAATGTTTGTAGTAAGTAACCAACTTCAAACCGCACAATTAATAACCCTAACACACAAAACATAGAGACTTTTCTTCTTAAAATGTGGAAAGTAGTGTTGCAGAGAGTTAAAGAGAGGGTTTTATCCAGATGATTGACACTGTAACTAAAGTTGATACACCACACGTCTTAAATGTTATTGATGACTTAAAAGGATTGTAGATCAAACGATATAATATGTCGGCAAGAAATGCAAGATCAAAGCTGTTTATTAGCGATAAATGTGGGCATCTCAAAGACTACACCATTGTAGTCATTTCATCCAAGTGTCATTTAATATCTGAACAGAAAATATGTTTTGAAACAAAAACCAGACATCTTTCCTTATAACTCAGTCTGGATTTGGAGACACTAAGAACTTCTTGGAAACGAGATCGTTTGTATATCGTCGGTTTTCTAAAAGCGTTCAGTGGCAAAAAATCATCGAGTGTTTCATATCATTTCAATAATGATACTTTACTGTAGAATGATATTATGAATGATCCCTGAAGGGTCTCGTTCTTCAAGTGGAATACAACTTATGACTGGTAAATAAAACAAAACGGACAACTCTCTGGAGCAGCAATATCAATTATTAATATGATCTGTTGAATCAAACAAATGAAATTACAAAATGTACAAATTTATGTTTGTCAAAAAAGGTTGCATAAATTGAAATGAACATCATTTTGAGGAAACGTTAATTCCAACTAAAACGTGATAACGCTCTTGGAATAAGAGAAGGCTCGGATATAAATTTGTATTTAGTAACTGGAATCTAAGCACACCTAAAAACCCTATCACTATGCCAGAAAAAGCCTCATGTTTCTGTTTATCTCTGGTAAAACGGTGCATTTATGATTTCTAACTGTAATTTAGTTATTTTTAAGCATGCATAATCGCATGAACTTTAGTGAAGTCATGCAGACTAGAGAAGATTTCCATTACATCGCGGTAAGTCTGCTAGTGTTTAATACGCATACAACATGACACATTAGATAGAGTTACAGTGTGGATATAAATGAGAGATTGAAAACACATCAATCAGTGGAGCCATGACAACATGCTGCAACTGCTTGTAATTGGGGCTAAATCGTCTGGTTCTGGCATTTTAAATGTCGTAACGTTCACCAATAGCAAACATCGTACATTTAAAGAAACTACATAACAAAACATTACTTCCATAGCGTCTGCAAGTAACATGTCTAATCTTATCATTCTTCCTTGGAACAATTACATTGTAAAGTTTTAATCTAAAATTCATTACAAGTAAAGCGTCTTATACACTCAACCGCTTTAAAAACGCACCACTATTGAAAATAATCAAATTTTGTCAAAATACATTTTTTGCTAAAATCGATAGTTTTCAGGGTTTGTTCAGTTCATAAGCTTGACCTAATTAAAGAAAACAATTTTGGTTTCATTCGGAATACCCCGCCCAAGGAACTTTTTTGATTTTGCATGTTTTGCGCGTGCAGATCGATCGCGTCGACCTGTGTGATCAATATTAAATTTAAACTGTACACTGTTGGTTTACACATTGAAAAAACAACATAAACAATTTTTGCTAATGATATTTTTATGCTGCGAATACCTCAAATATTTGTTCTCGATGATTGTGCCTTCGCTTCCAACTGAAAAATGCCTGGGTGCCTTAGCAAGGTGGGCAAGCTGCCACCATACAATGATTGTGGGCTTTGGACATTGATTTCTAAAGAATGACACAGTCAAAGACCGACCTGGATGAAACCAGCTTAAGGTATTGAGCCCGATCTATAAGGAAACATGACACAGGTTGTGCCACTGAAATTGGTTCCGCATGGCTGCACACAGTGTGAAAAGAATGCTGAGTGTCAATCAACAAGCCAAAAGTACATTATTGCATTTTCATAATTATTTCTTTCATAATTGTCAATAAAAAGGGAAATTATTTTAGTACATTTTTTAATGAATTTTCTACCGTTTAGAGCCTAAAGTCCCAACTTTTTGTCTTTAAGCCCTTTCATAGTGTTGATTTCAGGTGCTATAGAAGCACCACGGGATATATCTCGACAGTCTGATGCTCGTAACAAAGACTTCAAGTTTCAATAAGGCTTGAATCCATCTAATGTTCGCATAACGCGCATATCTTAAACGCACTCGGCCGTATGGTATTAGCCAGACAACCATAGCCACATTACATTTATAATTCAAGTTAAGCTTTGCTTGAATGGTGGGAAACATCACGTCGAACATAATTCTATCCTATTACGTAATTAATGTTATGCTTTAGGAGGAGATACCACATGCATGCATCAATGTAGCGGGATCTTATACTTGCTTTTGAAATTGTGACTTTCACTTTCATGGGTCTCAGTGTTATCTATATCATAATTCATTTCAAACTCGTAATAATGGCATGAAAATCACACACCTCGTTGAATATAGACTGAAGATTATTCATTCGAAAATAAATAACTATAAATTGACGTTTTCATCACTAAAACCGATATTTCATATGTGGTGCGTTTTTAAAGCGGTTGAGTGTATTCTTGCTTCTTGCAATGATAGATTGCAATGATTACCATTTCTGGAGTCACCAATATACTTCAACGTGTAACTTTTGTGCTGAGTAGAAATACATTGGTTTATTTTATAGCTGTAATAATAGGATATATGCATAAACTCTAGACAGAACGCATCGAAACCGATATTCATTACTTTCTTAACACACAACTGTCAATACGTTGGCTTCATCCAAACGTCATGAACATATCTTTGTCATTTACACCGTTGTTTGAAACGATAAACGTATTGATTGGAAATCTTTTACATACGCTTCAGCGTCTTACTCTTACTCTTAGGATATACTGGATGATACGAACTGACATAATACTGCATTGCATGGGCTGTATTTTCAATCATTGCGTTTCTACTTTCAATTGCTTTATACATACGCTTTTTATTGGCCTGTTTAATTTGCTGTATTATAAATACATTGTTTTCAAAACTATTTTGTACTATTATACATGGAGTTTCGTTTGTTCGTTTGCCGTCATGTCTTATGCGTGTTTAAATGTAATTATGACACAAAATGTTTAATGTTTTATATTGCATTGGATTGTCTTTCCGGCTCGATTACATTGATACATTGCGTCTAGAACATAGAAGAGCTATGTAATTGTTGCACACATTGCATGTTTCGCTTTGTACATGTACAGTGTCGAGATGTGTTCAGTTTAAATCCGTTAAGTCCTATCCGTTCTGACATTAGCCATTTAGTTCATAAAATCGTGTAGAAAATAATAGCATTGGATAGAACAGCTCAACTCAACACATGTACTTTGATATCGGATTGATGTCTTAGTAATTGAAATAATTTAAAGTAAAGCCTAATTTTAATATTTTATCAAGTTCGATAAATAAATATCCTTATTGCATAATTCCACGTTCCAATTCCATTGTCAGTTTATCAGCAATATATAAAATTATAGTACATTGTATTTTGCCAATTCCAAAGAATATGACAAAGTCTAATACGATTAAAGAACATACAGACACAGTATGTTTGATAAATTGTGTAATATTGAACACGTTTACCGGCTTATGATTGACATGAGTCTGAGAAATTGTTCTGATGTCTATGAATCTATTTTTGTACCTAAATAAGGTGGCTGGAATCACATAACAGTAAATTTTGAAACGATCATTTGATCAATTTGTATTTTTTATTAGCATGTATTAGTATCCAACAAATGATGTGGGAAGTGGTATCAAGTAGATTGTTTATCAAGATGCTAGACAAAGTAACTGAAGGCGTTACGTTGGTTGATGGAATATAATGGTATGAATAATATGTGTAACAAGTCTGAAACGTTAGAAATACTTTTAAATGAGGGTGGCTCAAACGTTATAATATTTCAGAGAAAAATACACCATAAAGTATCAATGAATGTGGCAATCTCGCAGACAACAATAACGCAGCAGAGATTGCATACAAGCGTTGATTGATTTCGGAATAGAACTAGGTTTAGAATCAAACGGGGGCATGCATCAGACCTCTATCCTTACAAGTCAGTCAGTTCTATACTTTAAGTATTACAGTGTTTCGTTTCAGGCTTGGGAGAAGTTCAATTGATCCTAACTATAATAAGTTGTGTTAAACGTGCAAAGCAACAAAATGGTACAAAAAGCCAATAAATGATAGATATTTGGCTTCTGTTGGTAATGTTGAACCTTGTATATCACTTAAGGCAGATTTATCGTGGTACATTAACCTCTTATCATTTTACATGACTCGGTAGATCTAGAATTCCCAGGAATGTGTTAATTCGCAATAATTAACTGATGAAATAACAAATATGGCGTGAAGTTTCTATATAGCCTCGCGGTGACGGTGACAGCAAGCAATTGATTTTATCATTTCCGCCAAACTTGTTTAATAAATGCAGCAAATTACTCACAGCTACTCATGCGGTGCCCTCGGTCTATTGTGTGTTACATATGAACCATTGATGAACATGAACATCAAAGTACCAGGATTCCATTAACGACACAGGTCATGCAACACGAGCAACTGTTTTACCGATACGCTCTAGAATGTGCGTTAGTTGTCACCTAATTCCGTCAATCACATTTTCCAACCATCTTTACAGCGTCTATTAAAGTATGTCAGCATTTTGTTGTTTTAGAGTTGGCTCTTATGAGCATAATGGTTGTGTGCATTTAATTGGAGAACAGAGAGTAAAACCTAAGATAATGCTTCTGGTGATACATTGAGTTAAAGCATAATTATGTAGGGTGTTGAGCAGGTAGAACACGCACGGAAACAGTTGAACAATCATGCTTATCAATTATGAGTTGGTTGTTCAGCTGAAACCCGAAATTTAATAATAAAATAATAATAATTGAAAATATTTATATTGCGCTTTGTAATTTAAACATTTCTGCAAACGTCTGATTTCGGGAATATGGTACTATGAGATTTGTGCATCAATTCTGTCAGTAATTTTGAGAATTGTCTAGGTTCAAAATCAATTATAATAATATAATATCATCAGAGCTATTTATCACTTCATTTTTACTTCAAACATTGTCTGGATCCCAAATTCGTTCACGTTTTTCGATAGCAAGGTATCCCATTAATCATGCAAGATAATATCATTTCAATCTAATGACAATCCTTAAAGGGTTTTATTTTTCCAGTGGAAAACTACTTATGACTGGTCTGGTAAATAAAAGAACTTGTAACTATCTGGAGCAGTAATATGAATGAGTTAAGTGATTGTTGATAATATTATGAATCAGACAAATGTAACTACAACATATACAAGTCTACTACCAGTGCAGTGCATGTAAAACACGAAAATGTTGTATTTAAGATAAATTGAAATGAGCATCAGTTTTGAAGAAATGTTATTTCCAACTTCAAACGCGATACACTTCTTCAAATAAAAGAAAACACGGAGAAATGTTGTATTTAGTAACTAGGTTACATAGTTGCACACATAATAATAACACAACAACTGTGGCAGAAAAAAACTCATGCTCCTGTGTATCTCTGGTAAAACGGTGCAATACGACAATGAAGTCAGGAAGATTAGAGAATATTTATTTTACACTGTGACATTAGTCTCTGGGTGTTAAGTACAGTAATGCTTACAGCATGGTGTATTAACTAGCTTTACACTGCAGTTATAAATGAGGGATTGAAAACATATCAATCAGTGGAACCATGACAACATGCGGCAGTAACATGAAATTGGGGCTAAGTCGTCTGGTTCTGGAATATTAAATGATACTTATTTTCTAGTGTATTTAGAATCCTGTAAGTAACATTTACAAGTGGCATAACCAACTGCAAATATTGTACATTTAAAGTCTTCATAAAACAAAACCATATAACAAACATATAGTGAAGTTTTAATCTCACAGTCATAATGTAAATAGTATCTGCAAGTACCATTAATCAACTCCTAGCTAGAACAAACGCATATATGGTAAAGTTTTAATCTAAAATTCATTACATCTAGTCCCGTATTGTAACTTCCTGCAATGATTGATTACAATGATTACCATTTTACAGTCATCAATACACTTCAATGTGTTACTTTTCTGCTTGAGTAGAAATGCATTGGTTTCTTTTATAGCTCCAATAATGGGGTATGTGGACAGAACGCACCGAATACCGGTATTCATTCCTATCTTAATACTCAACTGTCAATACTTTGGCTTCATCCAAATTTATTGAACATGTCTTTGTCATTTAAGGATGTAGACTACCATTGCGCGACGTCATCGACCAAATATCGATTTTTCACCGAATTTAATGAAAGTCTTCATAAATATTCTTAAACATTTTGTCCGTATTTTGTTGTTTTCATTTTTTCAAAATACTGCTTCGTTTCCTAGCAACGCGACGTTACGTACATAGCGCCTAACAACGAGGTTTTTAGCGTGTATCTCCATCAAATTAAGCACTATCTTAATTCTAAAAACTCTATTATTTAGTCCTTCATCCGTTGAATGCGTATATACAAAATTTATAACGATTGCGACGTCCAATTTCTCAACAAAAAAGGTTTTAAATAAAAACCTGTTGATATTTTACTCCGCAAATGCTACACCATACTAACTATAGGGCGTAATTTGGACAACAAAAAGTGACTCAATCAACTAATAAAACATACTGTGATTATGAGAAGATTTTACAGAATAAACTCATGCAATAAAAAGGGGGTCATCACGCATTTTTTTCCAAAAAAATGACTTTTAAAGAAAATCGGATATACGCACACCGTTACGCGTTTTATCCGTCCGTTCTAACGCTATTTACATACGGCACTACGTTATGAGTAGTATGGCGACATAGGCATTGAGGCACATGAGCCAAAATATCGACCAAATCGTGAACATCGAATAAATTGACGTTAAAAATTGTGAAAATTAAAAATAAACATAAAAAGCGTTGCTAGACTAAATATTAATCAAAAGATGTAGAGTTAAAGTGGCCGGCTCAAATAATGGCCCAAAATTGTTTCCATTCACAAATATAGAGGCCTTCTGAGATGATGTGATAAATCCATGTTTAATGACAGGCAACGGAAAATCAATTGTATTGCTAAGTCCTGGTGTTCCAACCCTCTGAGTCCATGCTCTTATTGTCAGGGGCCTAGCGGTGATGGGCATACGGAAATCATTCCTTCAACTTGATGGCGGCTTGCCGACCGATTTAATTTAATTTAATCCAGTTTCCACCAGGATTCGAACAAACGATCGTCCGATTGCAAGTCCGATCGTGGATGTGGTGTACGTACGTATGATGAACTTATGTAGTAACTGAATGGCAATTCTACATGTAGGCCTACTTATTTTAACGTAATCGCAAAAATCTACATATTATGATACAATGTACATACAGGAATGGGACAAGAGTGGTGTATCCATCCACTACACGAGTTAATTTCTGAAATAACAGGCATATATCTTAGTTTGGGTATTTTATCAAAGGGACGTAATAATAACTAGTTTCCGCACGTAGTTGCGCAACGTTGAAGTAAGCTGCTACGCATATTGTTTCAAGATGTTTAGTCCAGTCATTTTAACTTTTAACCTCAAACTAATTGCAAAACAAACAGTTTTGTGTTTATATGGTGCGTAAAGCTATCCTTAGCAATGTACAAAATGTCCTAATTGAATATTCGTGGGACTTTTTGAGATATTTACAAATATATTGAATTGTCACATGTTTTCGCGATATTTGTCACTTTTGATGTAAATAAATCTTGACTTGTACCAGTAACTTATTTTTACATCGTGCTTAGAGGTCGCAATTTTTGTTCGATTTTTACGAAACTTGGCAGCAATGATCATCGAAAGCTAGTCTATGTAAAATAAAAGTTTCAGTTAACCGGAGCCAAAATCTAGGTCACTAGGTCAAAATAAAGAAAAAACAAGATATAGTCACCAGGGGTCGCAATTATGATCTTACACTTGTGAAGTTTAGTCACAATGATCACCTTACAAAACTCAAGGTCATGTATGAAATTGGATTAACGTGAGTTAAAAACTAGGTCACTAGGCCAAATTATAGAACAAATCTTTAGAAGGCGCCCTTTTTACCTAATCTTTATGAAACCATGTCACATGGATAATGAAGACAAAATGTAGGTCAAATTCAATATTAACTTATCATGAGTTAAAACTTGGTCACTAGGTCAAAAAATAGACAAACCTTCATGCGCCAAAAAGTCGCATCAATTATTTTCACCTATTGACCTAATTTTTACCCAAATTATTCAATAACATACTTGTCTTAGATGTTTTGAGATGAGCATTGTGACCAAGTTGCATAAATATTAGACCAAAATTGTGAATTTTGTACCTACACAACGTTTTCCTTTAATTTTAACTAGCGACCTACTTTTTGACCCCGGATGACCCAATTTATAACTTTGACCTAGATTTTGTTGATATTATTATTGTGACCAAGTTTCATAAATATAAGGTCTACATTATGACCTCTAGCGACTACACAAGGTTTTTCTACAATCGACCTAGTGACCTAGTTTTTTATCCTTGATCATCCATTTTCTACCTTGGCCTAAATTTTGTTCAGATGATCACTCTGACCAAGTTTCATAATCATAAAGTCAAAATTGTTAATACAAATGCAATTGTGGACGAACAGACAAAGAGAACAATCACTATTTCTCCCGAATCGATAAATTCGTGTACATTTTGTATATTGACATTATTGTATACTGTCCAAACACAAATATCCTTTTTCCATTAGACATACATGTATACAACACATGATATGTGTACATTTTAAACAAATTGGATTAATATTAAATAAATGATTAAAACTTTTGTTTCCCATTCCAAGCGCTATTTTGAGTCATTTTGTCGACATTTAAATGGGTAGTATACCAACACGTAGACTGGCATTTATATGAAAAGTAAATTGTCTGATGATCAAATCAATATTTGTATTTGATAGAAGAAGGTTGTATCTTTCAGAAAATATAAGCTTTAAGGTGCAATTATTAAATATTTATCGACTTACATGGAAATTATTAGAACTTAAAATTCCCCATGTACGAGAGGTGCCCCACATATATTTGAACAGTGTTGAACATGACATATTTTCATGGAAATATGGTATAAATCAAATATTTCTTTTGTATTGTGTAAACATATGTGTTAGGTAACATTTACACTAACTGGTTGGTTTGTTTGATAAATGCAATGAACCAAAAACAACACTTTTGTAGAGGGTATGGTGTTCTGCGTTTTGAAGGTCAGCCATTGCCATAAAAGCCCTTATAAGTTGTTGGTTGAGCATGGATATTCCATTTTTGTGAAGAAAATATGCAAGTTTTGTCACAGGAAGGATGTTTTGCGCTTTGTTGTTGTTTTTTACGAAATTACGCAAAATATTAAAAACTGACAAAAAGTGATGATACCTACCAAAATCTTAAACTTTGGTTATTTGATAAGTAAGGCATATCCAAAAACCAAAATAGGGACTTCAGCGATGTTAAGAGTACCCATTGGAACTTTCGATTTGTTCATTTAGAGAATTATACATGCCAGACATGTTTACATGCGCAATACCACAAAAACAACATAAGGGAGACAAATGCCTTTAACGCTGTTTATGCTTCAACGGCCCCGTAAATGCCACAACTTTGTCACCTCTGTAGAGGCAATGCTTTATCGTTGAGAAATATACCATGAACGGACAGCCTTCTATATGATAAATGTTGATAAGGCTACCCATAAGTTGACATTCGTTAAACTCACATGTTTCCCAACGTTTGCATAACGTATGCTGTTGTTTGCTTTACTGGCTTAATGGAACACATATGTTTTACTAAAAAGTCAAAGGTGAATGCACATTGCTGTGTACATTAGATTCCAAATCATATTTGTTCAAAATGTTTGCAAAACAACTTTCCTGGAGACCATATGGGGAGCATGGTGTTTTGTCAACACGGAGCTTCAACTCCCTCCACAAAAACACCATTCTGTACCTTAAGAACACACATTTGAAGTATATTACGCAATATTAGTAAAGGCCAAAGTCTAATGAACATATACCCACAAACCCTTTAGTCTATGGAATATTGCTGCGTTTATTACAAGCGGGAAATGCAAACAGCATCGATCGGATTATTCGGTCTTCAAAAAGCCAAACACCATACCCCCTACAAAATTGTAGATTTGAGAGCAAACTAGGAAATAAAGTAATAATCTATAGTTGTATGTGTTTCATAACACGTTATTTTGCACGCTGATATAGAAATATTTTGATTATATATAATAAGCATCGAACTATTTGATATTCAATACTGTTCAAATATAAGTGGGGCACCTCTCCTAGTATGAAATAAGGAAAATGCTGAAATTGCTACCAAAAGTGACCTTAAACATGTCGATTTTTTGTATTTTCCCCACTGAAATCGCATATTTGACGTTTTGTCTGTAGTTAATAATAGTCTGTAGATGATGAAAATGCAAAGAAACTCTGTTTTGCAATTTGTTTGAGGTTGACCATATTTTTTAGCTTCAATGACTGGACTAGTTGTAAATAATAAAGATTTCTTTAACGGCAATTAATTTTGCAATACTTTGGGATATTTTGGGCTCTTGAATCTTTCAAGCTTGCTATGGGTCAAAATGCAATTTACTACCCGACCAACAATGTGTAAATAACGATATAGACCAAGTTCTATTTTAATGCATGTTGGACTGTGCATGCTAGTAGCGCAATATTATTAAAATATTACAAATTCTTGCAAAAATATTTTAGACAATCGGACAAGGCAGGTAGCACAAAACTTAGCGCGTCGAGCACAGAAAACATAAAAACACGACACAATGCCCACAGTCCGCGGATGTCCGCTGTATACAGTGTATCACTATGATACGACTCTGGTCAATTGATATATAGGCCTATCACTTAACGAGAAAATAAGTCCAAACTGTCATGCGACATACGACATACACGTGTGACGTCTCGGCGACTGCGATAGGAAGAATAAATGATCTTGGCGACAGTCTTAATAATTTTGTAAACTTGACTTTGAAATCGTTGATTGACTGGTGCGAAGCTTATTTTACAATCCTTTCGACTTTGCAGTCTTTGGTGTTAGGTACAAAGATTGTTAACATCAAATGCGCGAAATAGTAAAACCACGGCCGCGGTCAATATTAAGTGTATTATGCGAGAAACTCTAGCAGTTTAGTAAAAGTAACAGTGCGCATTTCATCATTTAATTTTTTGTTACAGAGACGCACAGGGGATGATCAATATATATAATTGGAAACTGCTTATAACTTTGTTAATACATGTTAATTTCCAAACATATATAATATGTTGTCCAATGAATATGTTCTCACAAAGTGAACAGAATAAAAACCATCACGACATCTTTTCTAAGCAATAGTGTTATTTCCATGATTTGCTTTAACGTAATAATAATTCTTTTTTTTAATTATAAACAAGCACGTTGATATTGGATTGATACCTTGGTAATTGAAATCGAATTAAGTAATTAAGTAAAAAGGTATGAGAAAATCCGACAAGGAAGGTAGCACTCAGCCTAACAAGCCGAGCACAGAAATCAGAAACAACACAACTACCCTGAGCAATACCCACACAAACCCATTTGTCAATCATTATTAAAGCGTTTTAAGTATGTCAGTATTTGGTTGTATTATAGTTTGACCACATGAGTATAAAGGTTAAGTCCATTTAATTGGAGAACAGAAAGTTAAACCTAATTTATTGATTCTGGAGACACATTGAGCAAACTTAAAGTAAACATAGCAGGTAGACCACACATGGAAACAGTTTAACAATCAAACCGAGTAGGCTGTTAAGCTAAAAACAGTAATATAATAATAATAATTGAAAATATTTATTTAGCGCTTTATAATTTAAACATTTTCTGCAAACGTCTGGTTTCGGGAATATGGTATGATATGATTTAATAATCAATTATGTCAGTAATTTTGAGAATTGTCTAGGTTCGTAATCAATTATAATGATATAATATCAATTATAACTTCGTTTTTACTTCAAAAAATGTCTAGGCCCCAAATTCGTTCACGTCTTTCGATAGCAAGGTATCCCATTAATCATTCAAGATAATATAATTTAAATTTAATGATAACCCCTAAAGGGTTTATTTTTCCAGTGGAAAACTTCTTATGACTGGTCTGGTTAATAAAAGAACTGGTAACTATCTGGAGCAGTAATATGAATTAGTTATGTGATGGTTGATAATATTATGAAACGGACATATGTAACTACAACATATACAAGTCTACTACCAGTGTATTACATGTATAACACTAAAATGTTGTATTTACGACGAATAGTCCTACTCCGGATCTCCACTAATCTGTAGGTACAAATAAACTTTTACCGTTATAATCCGTGTGATACATGACTATTCATATCTGGACAATAGAGTTGAGGTCAGTTATGTTTGCATATGAATACAAAATCAGTCTAACTAGGCCAGATTTGTTTGTACCTACATGTAAATTAACGGAAAAACCACCGTGCACAGAGTTCCGGATATCAAGTATTGAAATGAACATCAGTTTTGAAGAAATGTTATTTCCTACTTCAAGCGCGATACTCTTCTTCAAATAAAAAAAAGCACGGAGAAATTTTGTATTTAGTAACTACGTGTACGTTACATATTTGCAGACATAATAATAACACAATAACTGTGCCAGAAAAAAAACTTATGCTCCTGTGTATCTCTGGTCAAACGGTGCAATACAACATGCAGTTATCATTTGTGTAATTTAGTTACTTCAAAGCATACAGAAAGAAAATCGCATGAACTTTATTGAAGTCAGGAAGATAAGAGAATATGTATTTTACACTGTGACATTCGTCTGTGAGTGTTCAGTATGCATACAACATGTCGCATTAGATAGCCTAACATTGTGATTTTAAATGAAGGATTGAAAACACATCAATCAGCGGAGCCATGATAATATGCTGCAACCGCTTGTAATAGGGGCTAGTTCGTCTGGTTCTGTAATTGTAAATGAGACGTAAAATTCACCAACTGGAAACAACGTACATTCAAAGACGCCTAATAACAAACCAGTTTTAATTGAACATTTATAACTTCCATAGCGTGTGCAAGTAACATTTATCAACGTCTAACCTTACCATTTGTCCTTAGAGCAATTGCATAGTTAAGTTTTAATCTAAAACTTATTAAGTCTACAGCGTCTTATATACTTTCTTCTTGCATTGATTGATCACAATGATTACCATTTCTACAGTCATCAATACACTTCAATGTGCTACTTTTCTGCTGAGTAGCAATGCATTAGTTTCTTTTATACTATATACACTACCCAAAAGTGCTAACCCGCCACTTAGATATTTCAGTCCTGTAGTGTCAAAAATTGGTATATTCAAGTGAGATTTCGCATACCGATACATTTTTAGTAGATGCAGCTGATAGTTGGTTTAATTTAGCGATATTGTGGCTAAACTTGGTGCATTCGACGTATTGCGTAATGACGTAATTTTGCACGTGCATTGCATGTGCACCAACATTTAAGTGTACATGAACGAATTCGGCATTATTGGTGACTGCTTATCTTGAAAAACACTTTACATCATGAAAATGACTCGATAGGAACACTCACAGGATTTCGAAAAATCACCGGAACACATTTCGTAGGTGTCAATGTTTCATTTTTTTTAAATATTTTTTTATAATGCATTTATTAGCATGAACATCCACATACGTACGTATAAAGATGTATTAAATTCAAATATGTGTTGATATTTGGCCTACTTGCTGTTGAATTTACCATGTTTGACGTGTTACGTAATATAGCATGTTTACACGTGTAAGAAATAAACAACGGAAATCACGTGCTCACGAACGGTTTTGATTAAAAGGATGAATTTCCTACGCAAAAAACACGTTAAAAGCCAAATTGTATCAGCAGAGAAGGCACCAGACCTGTCGGAATGTTATGACTTTGGTTAGAGTCGCGGCCTTTATTTTTTTAATTTCACAAGAATATTATTTTATGTTTTTGTTTGTTTTTGAAGTTTAAGAGGTTATCTCCGTTTTTTATTAACAACAAACTCAGTTTTGTGGATATTGACATACAAGCGTGATTTTGCAAAACCAACCGTTTTGACAAAGCCTTTTTTTTCTCATTTTGTTCGAAGATTGTTACTCTTCAGCAGAGTTCGTCTGGAGTAAATCACGGCATGTAACGTGATTTTCGTATAGGGACAGGGATCAGTTATGCCAAAATGTTTATGAAAACGTGCTTTCCATGCGTTGATTTATGCACAGTGCCATCAATAGTTTGGGTATTTTTGTGAATTGGTAAAAAATACCACATTACGTAACACGCCTGTGACAACGAACATAATCGTTTGCCGTCCAAAATAAATTTATAATTGACTGCATCTTGGATTCAAGTACGGGTATGCAAATTTGCATGCGGGTACATACTTAATTAAAAAAGTTATGGCGAACAATGTAAGGTGGCGGGTTAGAACTTGTGGGTAGTGTATAGTAGCTCCAATAATAGGGTATATGCATAAACTCTAGACAGAACGCACCGAAACCCGATATTCATTACTATCTTAACACACTTCTGTCAATATGTGGCTTCATCAAAATGTCATGATCATGTCTTTGTCATTTAAGCCGTTGTTTGAAGCGATATACATATTGAAACCTTTCCCCTTATGCGCTTCTTCTTACTCTGAAGATATGCTGGATGTGACGAACTGAATTCATTTTGTCTTTAATGCTCGTCGTTGCATGTGCCTTTATGAATATGCCTTTGTATTGCTTAGTTCATTATCATTACATTGTTTTCAAAACTATTTTGTATTACTATAAATGTGTTGTCGTTTGTTCGACTGCCGTCATATCTTTTGCTTGTTTAGCTCATTACCAATGTATCAATTTCACAAATGTTTTACATTGCATTGGATTGTCTTTTCATTCTCGATTGCTTTCATATAAATATTATTGCGTTTCTATATTCGATTGTCTTTGGACATTTTGAACATGTGTAGCGTTTTATATATTCAAGCCACAAAGTAGAAAATAAACAGGACATAAAATTCCAAACTTAGTGAACAGAATAAAATGCCATCACGACATTTTATTGAAGCAATAGTGCTATTTCCATGATTTGCTTTAACGTACTAATAATTTTTTTTTTTCAATTATATTACCTTGGCGAAATATTCTTTTCACAGTGGTGAGATGAGTTCAGTTTAAAATCTGAACAATTTTTAAAGCATTTCTGTGTTACAGTCCTATCCGTTCTGACATTGATCATTTAGTTCATAAAAAAGTGTAGAAATCAGTAGCATTGATTAGAAGACATGTACGTTGATATCGGATTGATGACTTGATTATTCAAATCTAATAAAGTAAAACCTACTGAATACTCTTTCAAGCTCGATAACTACAAAATGGAATTATCTTTAGCATATCGTTCAACGTTCAAATTCCATTGGCATTATATCATTATAAATAATTCATTGTATTTTGCCTATTACAAGAACATGACAAAGGCTTATATGATTAAAGAACATACAGACACAGTTTATGTGATAAATTGTGTAACATTGAACACGTTAACCGGCTTATGATTGACATAAGTCTGAAAATTATCTCTGATGTCTATGAAGTTATTCCATTTTTGTACATAAATAAGGAGACTGGAACCACTTAACAGTAAACTTGGAGGTGTTTTGCACTTACTAGTATCATAGAAATGATGTGGGAAGTGTTATTAAGAGAATTGTTTTATCAAGATGCTAGACAAAGTAACTGAAGCCGTTACGTAACTTGGTGTACATGTAATATAATGGTATGAATAATGTATGTACAATGTAACAAGTCTGCAACGTAACGTATGCCTTAAACGGAGGGTGGATCAAATGCTATAATAGGTCGGTCTTATCGGAGAGGAAAGCAGGATCAAAGCTAATACATCATAACGTATCAATGAATGTGGGCATCTCGCAGACAACAACAACGTAGCAGAGATTGCATTGTACAGTCCATATCCATCTCAGTTGAATGTATTTGACCACTGGTAAAATGCCAATGTTTCAAGTTGACATAATATGTTGCTCACATTTCGTATATTCTTTAATACGCATACATTATCCGTCCATATTACGAGTGCGCCTTATAATCAAGTTCTTCGTATACACGATAATATATGGTAAAGGTCACCTATGTTATGCAACAGAATGACCAGTCTTACTGCCAATATATTTTCATACATGCACGTAAATACATGTGTATATTTGTACACGTATACCAATGTGTTTGGCTGTCCTGTGTGTGTCCGCTTCAGGCATGGGAGAAGTTCAATTGATCCTAACTAATGAGTTGTGTTAAACGTGCAAAGTTACAAAATGGTACAAAAAGCCAATGAACGATAGACATTTGGCTTCTGTTGGTAATGTTGAACCTAGTAGTAGTACATCACTTAAGGCGGATTTATCGTGGTACATTAACTTCTTATCATTTCACATGACACAGAAGATCTGAAATTACCAGGCATGTGTTAATTCGCATTAATACACCTGTTACTATATATAGTAACATTTTTGGGTTGACAAAATCCGTATTATCGGTCCGCCGGGGATATTATCAACAAACGCCGAGGATATTATCATTCGCGTGAGCGATAATCGCCCTGCGATCGAGCGCACGCGCGACGTGACGTTATTTACGCGGGATTTACGTTAGAAATACGTAGACGCTCCAACTTAAAAAACATTTTTTTAGAAATGTGCATCAAAACCAACACTAAATTGTAGCAAATGATCTAACTAAAAAAATGAACTCCCATTTCATATGTTTCCATTCAGTAATAAAGAAGTTACAGCAGTTTTTGTTACTAAGAAACGTTCATTTTGGAGCACGAAGTAGGCCATATGTAGGCCTACTATATGTTTATAGTTGACATTAAGTGCTTTCGTAGCTTTCCTTCCCCGGAACAAGTGTATTAAAAAGTTCAATACCTGGGCGCGCTGTGTCATTGAGTGATAATATCCCCGGCTCTTGATAATGGCACTCGGGCTAAAGCCCTCGAGCCATTATCGACGCGCCGGGGATATTATCACTCAATGCCACAGCGCGCCCAGTTATTAATCTCTAAATAATTAACTGATGAAATAACAAATATAGCGTAAAGAATATATATAGCCTCGCGGTGATGGTGGCTGCTTTTGTGGATAATAACTAAATTTTGCCGGAACACATGGCTTTCATAGTTCAATATACAATTTGCATGAATAAAATATTACATTCGTGTTCATTACCAAATGCTTTTATTAGAAATGTAATCCATACCGAACAAAACCGCAGCAAGCAATTGATTTTATCATTACCATCAAACTTGTTTAATAAATGCAGCAAACTACTCACAGCTACTCATGCGGTGCCCTAGGTCTATTGTGTGTTACATATGAACCATTGATGAACATCAAAGTAACAATGTTCCATTAACGACACATGTCATGCAACACGAGCCACTGTTTTACAGTTACACTCGAAAATGTCTGTTAGTTGTCACCTAATTCCGTCAATCACATTTGTCAATCATTATTAAAGCGTTTTAAGTATGTCAGCATTTGGTTGTATTATAGTTTGACCACATGAGTATAAAGGTTAAGTCCATTTTATTGGAGAACAGAAAGTTAAACCTAATTTATTGATTCTGGAGACACATTGAGCAAACTTAAAGTAAACATAGCAGGTAGACCACACATGAAAACAGTTGAACAATCAAACCGAGTAGGCTGTTAAGCTAAAAACAGTAATATAATAATAATAATTGAAAATATTTATTTAGCGCTTTATAATTTAAACATTTTCTGCAAACGTCTGGTTTCGGGAATATGGTATGATATGATTTAATAATCAATTATGTCAGTAATTTTGAGAATTGTCTAGGTTCAAAATCAATTATAATGATATAATATCAATTATAACTTCGTTTTTACTTCAAAAAATGTCTAGGCCCCAAATTCGTTCACGTCTTTCGATAGCAAGGTATCCCATTAATCATTCAAGATAATATAATTTCAATTTAATGATAACCCCTAAAGGGTTTATTTTTCCAGTGGAAAACTTCTTATGACTGGTCTTGTTAATAAAAGAACTGGTAACTATCTGGAGCGGTAATATGAATTAGTTATGTGATTGTTGATAATATTATGAAACGGACATATGTAACTACAACATATACAAGTCTACTACCAGTGTAGTACATGTTCAACACTAAAATGTTGTATTTACGACGAATTGAAATGAACATCAGTTTTGAAGAAATGTTATTTCCTACTTCAAGCGCGATACTCTTCTTCAAATAAAAAAAGCACGGAGAAATTTTGTATTTAGTAACTACGTGTACGTTACATATTTGCAGACATAACAATAACACAATAACTGTGCCAGAAAAAAACTTATGCTCCTGTGTATCTCTGGTCAAACGGTGCAATACAACATGCAGTTATCATTTGCGTAATTTAGTTACTTCAAAGCATACAGAAAGAAAATCGCATGAACATTATTGAAGTCAGGAAGATAAGAGAATATGTATTTTACACTGTGACATTTGTCTGTGAGTGGTCAGTATGCATACAACATGCCAAACGGCGACCAAATGAGGCACAACAACCCCGGGGTGTGACGTAGTTTAAAACACTAAGGACAGTGACCTAACGTTATGGGACCTAAAGAGGCACAACTACGACTTGACCTAGTTTAAAATAATGGGCAAGGAAGGAATGAGGTGGGAAATTATGTTACATATTCCTAGGAAACCTACTCAACAATCGTTCAAGCTCGATAATTAATTATCCTTATTATATCATTCAAAGCTCAAATTTCCAAATGTGTCATTTTATCAGTAACATTTAGAATTATAGTACAATGTATTTTGCCATTTACAAAGAACATGACAAAGCCTAATATGATAAAGAGAAATACAGACACAGTATATTTGATCAATTGTGTAACATTGAACACGTTTACCAGCTTATGATTGACATGAGTCTGAAATATTATTCTAGTATCCAAGAAATGATGTGGGAAGTTTTATCAAAGGGGTGGTTTTATCAAGATGATATACAATGTAACTGAAGGCGTTACGTTACTTGGTGTACATGTAATATAAGGTATGAATAATGCATGTACAGTCTAACAAACCTGCAACGTAATGTATGCCTTAAAAGGAGGGTGGATCAAACGCTATAATATGTCGGTCTTGTCGGAGAGGAAAACAAGATCAGAGCTTATACACCATATAGTATCAATGAATGTGGGCATCTCGCAGACAACAACAACTTAGCAGAGAGTGCATACAGGCGTTGATTTACATCTGAATAGAAATATGTTTAGAAACAAAACAGCAGGCATCAAATCACTACCCTTACAAGTCAGTCTGGATGTGGAGACACTAAATCTCATTGGAAAGAAAAAAAACATCATTTCCATACAGTCATTAAATGTTATAAGTACACCAACACAGTACATAGGGATACGTGCAAATAGTGCTGGTAAAGTGGTTTCTGGTTTGACAAAACATTATAGAACTGCTATATTAAATCCATGACTTACTACGTTTAACATTTTAACCAATTTGTAAGTATTTAAGTTTTTATGTCTGGTATAGAAGTGTTGCTATGAACAGCGCATGCTTGCCGATCAGTCAGTCGACATGTCAAATAATTTTCCAACAATAACTCCAGAACGGGTGGACTTAGGATTCTAAAATTTTCAATGCAGATTATGCATCCACCACAGTCGGCCCAAGTCGATTTCAAGATCATTTGGATTAAAGGTCAAAAGTACTTGACCGTTGAATACACAACAATATCGGGTCCACAGCGTAAGAAATATATGTTCATATATCATAAAACATTACAGAGAAGTTGTTGATCATCCGTTGTAGACTCCTGTTAATTTTGAGGTCGGTAGGTCAAGGTCGTGGTGATCTTAATTACACAAGACTATTTACTATCTTGAGACATGTGAGTTTCAAAAACCTTTCTTGTACAATTTGTCTTACTGGCAAACACTAAATAGTTATTCAATTCGATATGAGCACCATTCATTAATACTTATACTTGTACCAATATGTTTAGTTGTCCTCGATGTGTCCGCTTCAGACATGGTAGGCGTAAACACTCATGTGATCTAAATCATTTCGTTATGTTGAAAGTGAAAGGTAACTAGACGGTACAAAAACGTCATTAACGATAGATGTGAGGCTTGTGGAGGTTATGTTAAATCTAGTATATCACTTTATGCAGATTTATCGTGGTACATTAACGTCTTATCATTTCACATGACATGAAAATATCTATATAGCGCTTTGTAATTTAAACATTTCTGCAACGCCTGATTTCGGGAATATGGTACTATGTGATTTATGCATCAATTCGGTCAGTGATTTTGAGAATTGTCTAGGTTCAAAATCTATTATAATGATATAATATCATCAGATCGATTTATCACTTCATTTTTACTTCAAACACTGTTTGTGCCCGAATTCGTTCACGTATTTTATGATAATCCCTAAAGGGTTTTATTTTTCCAGTGGAAAACTTCTTATGACTGGTCTGGTTAATGAAAGAACTTGTAACTATCTGAAGCAGTAATATGAATGAGTTAAGTGATTGTTGATAATATTATGAATCGGACATGTGTAACTACAACATATACAAGTCTACTACCAGTGTAGTACATGTAAAACACTAAAATGATTGAAATGAACTTCAATTTGAAGAAATGTAACTTCAAACGCGATACACTTCTCCAAATAAAAGGAAACACGGAGAAATGTTGTATTTAGTTACTAGGTTACATAGTTGCACACATAATAATAACACAATAACTGTGCCAGAAACAAACTCCTGCTCCTGTGTATCTCTGGTCAAACGGTGCAATACGACATTTAGTTATCATTTCTATAATTTAGTTACTTCGAAGCATACAGATAGAAGATCGAATGAACTTATTGAAGTCAAGAAGATTAGAGAATATTTATTTTAAACTTTGACATTAGTCTTTGAGTGTTCAGTATTCATACAACATGTCGCATTTGATAGCCTTACATTTTGATTATAAATGTAGGATTGAAAACACATCATTCAGCGGAGCCATGTCACTATGCTGCGACCGCTTGTTATAGGGGCTAGTTCGTCTGGTTCTGTAATTGTAAATGAGACGTAAAATTCACCAACTGGAAACAACGTACAGTTAAAGACGCCTAATAACAAACCAGTTTTAATCGAACATTTATAACTTCCATAGCGTGTGCAAGTAACATTTATCAACGTCTAACCTTACCATTTGTCCTTAGAGCAATTGCATAGTTAAGTTTTAATCTAAAACTTATTAAGTCGACAGCGTCTTATATACTTGCTTCTTGCATTGATTGATCACAATAATTACCATATCTTTCTATAGTCATCAATACACTTCAATGTGCTACTTTTCTGCTGAGTAGAAATGCATTAGTTTCTTTTATACTATATAGTAGCTCCAATAATAGGGTATATGCATAAACTATTGACAGAACGCACCGAAAACCGATATTTATTAATTTCGTAACACACAACTGCCAATACGTTGGCTACATCCAACTGTCATGAACATGTATTTGTCATTTAAGCCTTTGTTTGAACGATAAACATATCAAAACCTTTCCCCTTATACGCTTCTTCTTACTCCGAAGATATGCTGGATGTGACGAACTGAATTCATTTTGTCTTAAATGCTCTGTGTTTCAAGTGCCTTTATGAACACGCCTTTGTATTGTTTAGTTTATTATCAATACATTGTTTTCTAAACTATTTTGTATTACTATAAATGAGTTGTCGTTTGTTCGATTGCCGTTATATCTTTTGCTTGTTTAGCTCATTACCAATATATCAATTTCACAAATGTTTTACATTGCATTGGATTGTCTTTTCATTCTCGATTGCTTTCATATAAATATTATTGCGTTTCTATATTCGATTGTCTTTGGACATTTTGGACATGTGTAGCGTTTAATATATGCAAGCCATAAAATAGAACATAATTACTATCCTTACAAGTCAGTATAGATGTGGAGACATTCTGGTCTCATTGGCGAACGTTTGTATGGCACCAGTTCAATACTTTAGGTAACATAACAACGTATTACTAATATACCGTTTCGTTTATACTGATCGCATATTGTATTGTAGAGTTAAATGTATTTGACCACAGGTAAAATGTCAACGTTGCAAGTTGACATTTTTCGTGCTCATATTTCGTCTGTTGTTTTAAAATACACAGACATTATCCGTCCATATTACGAGTGCGCCTTATAACCAAGTTCTTCGTATACGCGTTAATATATGGTAAATGTTACCTATTTTAAGCAACAGCATGACTGCCGTACAGTCAAAATAGTTTCATACATGTACATATGTACATGTGTATATGTGTACTCGTATACTAATGTGTTTGGTTGTCTTTGGTACAAAAATGCCTTTAACCGATAGATGTATGGCTTGTGACGGCAACTGTAATCCTAGTACATATGTATATACTGTATGATCATATAACACTAAAATGTTAACTAACCTTATTGATGCTTTAAAAACTTTTCTCTCCGTTTCTTACCCATTTATCATGTGTATTTTGTTTGTATTACATGTTTATTTATAAACATTGTATATCAGAGTTGTAGACTATGTACTCGTTACTTGTCTTAATAAATATATGTTCTGTTTTGTTCTGTTCTATATCACTTTAGGCAGCTTTATAGTGGTGCATTAACTTCTTATCATTTCACATGACTCAGTCGATCTGGAATTACCAAGCATGTGTTAATTCACGATAATTAACTGATGAAAAAATAAATACCGCGTGAAGTATCTATATAGCCTCGCGGTGACGGTGGCTGCTATTGTTGGTAATGACTAAATTTTGCCGGAACACATGGCTTTCATAGTTCAATATACAATTTATATGAATAAAATATTACATTCGTGTTCATTACCAAATGCTTTTATTAGAAATGTAATCCATACTGAACAAAACAGCAGCAGGCAATTGATTTTATCATTTCCTTCAAACTTGTTTAATAAATGTAGCAAACTACTCAAAGCTACTCATGCGGTGCCCTAGGTATATTGTGTGTTACATATGAACCATTGATGAACATCAAAGTAACAATGTTCCATTAACGACACATGTCATGCAACACGAGCCACTGTTTTACAGTTACACTCGAGAATGTCTGTTAGTTGTCACCTAATTCCGTCAATCACATTTGTCAATCATTATGTAAGCGGGTTAAGTATGTCAGTATTTGGTTGTATTATAGTTTGACCTCATGAGCATAGAGGTTAAGTCCATTTAATTGGAGAACAGAAAGTTAAACCTAATTTATTGATTCTGGAGACACATTGAGCAAACTTAAAGTAAACATAGGCAGGGAGAACACACATGGGTACACTTGAACAATCAAACTGAGTAGGTTGTTAAGCTAAAAACAGTGATTTAATAATAATATAATGATAATTGAAAATATTTATACAGCGCTTTGTAATTCAAACATTTTCTGCAAACGTCTGATTTCGGGAGAATGGTACTATGTGATTTATGCATCAATTCTGTCAGTAATTTTGAGAATTGCCTATGTTCAAAATCAATTATAATGATATAATATCATCAGAGCGATTTATCACTTCAATTTTACTTCAAACATTGTCTGGGCCCCAAATTCGTTCACGTTTTTCGATAGCAAGGTATCCCATTAATCATTCAAGATGATATCATTTCAATCTAATAATCCCTAAAGAGTTTTATTTTTCCAGTGTTAAAACTTCTTATGACTGGTCTGGTAAATAAAAGAACTTGTAACTATCTGAAGCAGTAATGAATGAGTTATGTGATTGTTGATAATATTATGAATCAGATAGATGTAACTACAACATATACAAGACTACTACCAGTGTAATACATTTATAACACTAAAATGTTGTATTAACGATGAATTGAAAGGAACACCGGTTTTGAAGAAATGTTATTTCCTACTTCAAGAGCGATACACTTCTTCAAATAAAAGAAAGCACGGAGAAATTTTGTATTTAGTAACTACATGTACGTTACATATTTGCAGACATAACAATAACACATTAATACACTTGTTACTATGTATAGTAACAAAAATTAGCCTTTATAAGGCTGATTATGACCATCGCGTGATTGATTATCGCCTATCGACCCGGTCCGCAATCTCATAACCGAAAATAGGCCCGTTGAACGGCCGCACCTTACGTTATCCAGGTAAACATGACGTCACCTTGGAGTCATAATGACGTCACGTTGGAGCTAAAATGATGTTACGTTGAAATAGCTTTGACAATTTTATGAATGTACAATATTTTCATCATAAATGACTTTAGATCTCCATGAACTTTACTAAACGTTGTTACTCCCATTGAGTTTTTAAATTGAACAATTGTATTAAAGACTTTAATACACTTCAGAGCCTGGCCGGAAGTTAATAATCGGCCCAGCATGAATAATCACCCTCGGGCTAAAGCCCTAGGAGTGATTATTCATTTTTCGGGCCGATTATCGCCTTCCGGCCCGGCTATGTCGTTAATTTAACCTCTAAATAACTGTGCCAGAAAAAAACTCATGCTCCTGTGTAACTCTGGTCAAACGGTGCAATACAACATGCAGTCATCATTTGTGTAATTTAGTTACTTCGAAGCATACAGATAGAAAATCGAATGAACTTTAATGAAGTCAGGAAGATTAGAGAATATGTATTTTACACTGTAACATTAGTCCGTGAGTGTTCAGTATGCATACAACATATCGCATTAGATAGCCTTACATTGTGATTATAAATGAAGGATTGAAAACACATCAATCAGCGGAGCCATGACAATATGCTGCAACCGCTTGTAATAGGGGCTGAATGAGACATAAAATCCACCAACCGGAAACATCATACATTTAAAGACGCCCCGTAACAAACATGAGTTTTAATCGAACATTCATAACTTCCATAGCGTGTGGAAATAACATTTCTCAACGTCTAACCTTACCATTTGTCCTTAGAGCAATTGCATAGTAAAGTTTTAATCTAAACTTTATTATGTCTACAGCTTCTTACATACTTTCTTCTTGCATTGATTGATCACAATAATTACCATTTCTACAGTAATCAATACACTTCAATGAGCTACTTTTATTCTGAGTAGAAATGCATTGGTTTCTTTTGTAGCTCCAATAATAGGGTATGGACAGAACGCACCGAAAACCGATATTCATCACTTTCTTAACACACAATTTTATGCTGATCGAATATCATTTTCACAGTATCGAAATGTGTTCAGTTTAAAATTGCGAACGATTCCTGTGGTACAGTCCTATTCGTTCTGACATTTGGCCATTTACTTAAAAAATAGTGTGAAAATAGTAGCATAGAATAGAAGACACCTATGTTGATATCGGATTGATGACTTGGTAATCGAAATATAATAATGTAAAACATACTCAATAATATTTCAAGCTAGATAATTAATTATCCTTTTTATATCGTTCAATGTTCAAATTATATTGGCATTTTATCAGCAATATAAACAATAATAGTACATTGTATTGTGCAAGTTACAAAGAACATGACAAAGACTGACATACAGACACAGTATATTTGATCAATTTTGTAAAATTGAACACGTTTACCTGCATATGATTGACATCAGTCTGAAAAATAGATCTGGTGTCTATGAATCTGATCTATTTTTGGGCCTTAATAAGTTGGGTGGAACCGCTTATCAATAAATTTGGAAATCTTCATTTGGTCAATTTGTATTTTGTATTTGCATTTACTGGTATCAAAGTAATAATGTGGGAAGTGGTATCAAGGGGATTATTTCATCAAAATGATAGACAAAGTACCTGAAGGCGTTGCGTTGGTTGATGGAATATAATGGTATGAATAATATGTGTAACAAGTCTGAAACGTTAGAAATGCTTTTAAAGGAAGGTGGCTCAAATGTTATAATATTTCAGAGAAGAATACACCATATAGTGACAATGAATGTAGGAATCGCACAGACATCAACACAGCAGAGATTGCATGCAAGCGTTGATTGATATCGGAATAGAACTAGGATTTAAATCAAACGGGGAGCAGGCATCAGACTTCGATCCTTACAAGTCATTATAGATGTTGAGACATTCAAGTCTCAATGGAAAGAAGCCTATTGTATTGCGTCAGTTCTTTACTTTAAGTATAACAGTGTTTCGTTTATGCTGATCGCATATTGTATTGACAAGTACATATCTCGCTCATTGGAATGTATTTGACCACTTATAAAATGTCAATGTTGCTAGTTGACATTTTTTGGTGCTCACATTTCGTATGTTCTTTAATACGCATTCATTATCCGTACATATTACGAATGCACCTAATAATCAAGTTATTCGTATACACGTGTTGAACGTGCAAAGTAACAATATATAATATATGGTAAATGTCATTAAATGTTATTCAACAGCATGAGAGCCATACTGCCGATATTGTAGGGTTAACGCATGCTTTTTCGTGCTATCACATCTGCAGAGTCCCGAGGGACGGTTGGTGCGAACGTAACGTCACACACAAGTTTTTGTTATGAGCGTCGACTTCTGGTATCGGCAAACACCAAGACAACAGTGACATTGGGGGTTTGTTTACGTTTATTATTTTACTATTATAGAAAATTGATTAATAGTTACAATTAGAATGTGCATTGCAGTTCATTCTTACGCTGTAAATCATTTTCGTCGACTGGGTCCTGAAATGAGCATACTTAAAACTGAACACCAACAGCGCGTGCACGCGAGAATCTTTATAATAACGCACCTTTTTTCCCCGTTTAAGTATGAGCAATATCACCGTTTTTATGCTATAACGTTTCATACATGTACATTTATACATGTGTATATTTGTACTCGTATACCAATATGTTTGGTTGTCCATGATGTGTCCGTTTCAGGCATGCGGGAGGCGTAAAAGTCCAAGTGATCCTAACTAATGGATTGTGTTGAACGTGCAAAGTAACAAAAATGGTACAAAAATGCCTATAACCAATAGATGTGTGGCTTGTAAAGGCAACTGTAATCCTAGTTCATTTGTATATCACTTTAGGCAGCTTTATCGTGGTGTATTAACCTCTTATCATTTCACATGACTCAGTATATCTGGTATTACCAGACATGTGTTAATTCACGATAATTTACTGATGAAATAACAAATATGGCATGAAGTTTCTATATAGCCTCGCGGTGACAGTGGCTGCTATAGTTGATAATGACTAATTTGTGCCGGACAACATGGCTTTCAGAGTTCAATATACAATTGATATGAATAAAATATTACATTCGTGTTCATTACCTAATTCTTTTATTAGAAATGTAACCCATACCGAACAAAACCTCAATAAGTAATTGATTTTATTATTTTCATCAAACTTTTTAAATAAATGCAGCAAATTACTCGCAGCTACTCATGATGAACATCAAAATACCAGTGTTCCATTCACGACACAAGTCATGCAAGACGAGAAACTGTTTTACAGATACACTCGAAAATGTCTGTTAGTTGTCACCTAATTCCGTCAATTACATTTGTCAATCGTCATTTAAGCGTCATAAGTATGTCAGCATTTGGTTGTTTTATACCTTGACCTCATGAGCATAAAGGTTAAGTCCATTTAATTGGAGAACAGAAAGTAAAACCCAATATAATGATTCTGGCGACACATTGAGCAAACTTAAAGTAAACATAGGGTGTTGAGCAGGTAGAACACAAATGGAAACAGTTGAACAATCAGACTGAGTTGGCTGTTAAGCTTAAGACAAAAATTTAATAATAATATAATAATACAACATGTAATTGAAAATATTTATATAGCGCTTTATAATTGAAACATTTTCTGCAAACGTCTGATTTCGGGAAGATGGTATGATATGATTTGATCATCAATTATGTCAATAATTTTGAGAATTGTCTAGGTTCAAAATCAATTATAATGATATAATGTCATACAAACGATTTTTCTCTTCATATTTACTTAAAAGCTTGTCTGGACCCCAAATTCGCTCACGTTTTTTGATAGCAAGGTATCACAATAATCATTCAAGATAATATAATTTCAATTATAAATAATTCCTAAAGGGTCTTTTTGCCAGTTGAAAACAACAAATGACTCGTATTTAAAAGAACGGGCAACTCTCTGGAGAAGAAATATCAATTAGTTATGTGATTGTTGATAATATTATGTATCAGACCAGTGGAACTACAACATGTATAAGTCTACTACCAGTCTAGTACATGTATGACAGTAAAACGTTACACTTTAGATAAATTGAAAGTGTAGCATTGAAGAAATATTATTTCCTACTTCACGCGCGTTATACTTCTTCAAATAAAAGAAAACACGGAGAAATTTTTGATTTAGTAACTAGGTTACATATTTGCACACCTAATAAACCAATAACTGTGTCAGAAAAAAACTCGTGCTTCTTTGTGTCTCTGGCCAAACTGTGTAATATGGAATTCAGTTATCATTTCTAACTGTAATTTAGTTTTTCGAAGCATACAGATAGAAAACCTGTGAGTGTCGTATATGCATACAGCATGTCGCATTAAATAACGTTACAATGCGGTTATAACTAACAACATGATTCAACCGCTTGTAATTGAGGCTAAGTCGTCGCATTCTGCAATTTAGCTTTTTGCACAAACATACCATTTTGAATCCTGTAAGCAACATTCACAGGTGGCGTTCACAAACTACCAACATTGTACATTTAAATTTAACATATAATATCATATCGTACAACAAACATATAGTGACATTTATAACATCTACATGTATATAGCGTCTGTCGGCAACATTTACAAACACCTAACCTTACAATTGATACATAGAGCAATTGCAATGTAAAGTTTTAATCTAAAATTCAATACGTCTACAGCGTCTTATTAACTTTCTTCTTGCAATGATTGATTACAATGATTACCATTTCTACATTCATCAATACACTTCAATGTGTTACTTTTACGCTGAGTAGAAATGCATTGGTTTCTTTTATAGCTCCAATAACAGGGTATGTGCATAAACTCTAGACAGAACGCACCGAAAACCGATATTCATCACTTTCTTAACACACAACTGTCAATACTTTGGCTTCATCCAAATTAATTGAACATGTCTTTGTCATATAAAACGTTGTTTGAATCGGTATTCTTATTGAAACCTTTCTCCGTACGTTCCATTTTACTTTGAACATATGCTAGATGATACGTACTGACATATTAAATCTCCTACACCTTCCATCATTGTGTCTCTACTTTCAATTGCCTTAGTATACGAATACTAATTTTATTTGCTTTTTAGTTGGTTATCAATGGATTGTTTTCCAAACTGTCTTGTATTACTATACATGGGATTTTGTTTGTTCGATTGTCGTCATATCTTTTGCGTGTTTAGTTCATTACCAATTTATCAATTTCACAAATGTATATTGCAATGGATTGTCTCTATGTTCGATTGTCTCGTACGCTTTGCGTCTACATGATTGTGTAGTGTTTTATATATGCAAGTCACAAAATAGAAAATAACCATTTACTTTCACGTAATAAAAATTAATCTTTTTTTTTTCAGTTATATTTCGTTGACGAAATATCATTTTTACAGTGTCGAGATGTGCTCAGTTTAAAATCCGAACAAGTACTTAAAGAAAGCATTTAGGTGGTACAGTCCGATTCATTATTACATTGGCCATGCAGTTCCTACAATAGTGTAGAAAACAGTAGCATTGGATAGAAGACAAGTACGTTGATATCGGATTGATGCCTTGATAATTCAATTCTTATAAAGTAAAACCTACTCAATACTCTTTCAAGCTCGATAACTACAAAATGGAATTATCTTTATCATATCGTTCAACGTTCAAATTACATTATCATTTTATCAGCAATATATAGAATAATAATACATTTTAAGTTGCCAATTCCAAAGAACATGACAAAGTCTAATATGATTTAAGGACATACAAACACAATATATTGGATAAATTGTGTAACATTGAACACGTTTTACAAATGCGCCTTATAACCAAGTTATTCGTATACGCGATAATATATGGTAAATGTCACCTATACTATGTTAAGACCATGTCAAACAGTGGCGAGTTCGGGCTTCGAGTTATGTACGAGTTGTGATGAATTATTACTCGCCTAAATGTGCGCGAGTAAGTCCAGGACGGTTTTCAAGGCGACATTTGTTCGAGTTCTCTTCGACATTTACACGACATGAGTACGATAATAACACGAGTTTAACCGAGATATATACGACATCTGTTCGACAATCGAAGACATGTTCTCGAGATTTGTACGAGTATAGATGACTATGTACGAGACTGTATGTCTTGTGTCGGGCTGATGACGTAGGATGTCGTGTGATCTCTCCGAATCTCGAGCAGATGTCGTAGGCAAGTCTCCTCAACTCGCCGCAAACTCGTGTTATGTCGCAGAACTTTATTTAGGCGACAAGGGAGGACATGTCAACGAGATGTGTGCGACAGTGCGCGAGATTGTTACGACAGTTCCTCCACATGTGTACGAGAAGTAAACTTCGGCGAGAAGCGGCGAGAATTTTAAACCGTTTAATATTCTCGTCGCACACTGGCGTGTACTGGCGACATGGGGAGACATCTCTGCGACAAAGAACGACATGCGCTCGATATTTACGCGACACTGGGCGAGTTGTGGCGAGTTATAACTCGTGACAACTCATAGCACCAAATCATCACTGTTGGACAGGGTCTTATGCGATGACATGCCTGCCATACTGCCGATATAGTTTCATACATGTACCTATATGCATGTGTATATGTGTACTCGTATACCAATGTGTTTGGTTGTCATTGGTGTGTCTGTTTCAGGCATGGGGGTGTAGAAGTTCAAGTGATCCTAACTAACAGATTGTGTTGAAAGTGCAAAGTAACAAAATGGTACAAACATGCCTATAACCGATAGATGTGTGGCTTGTGACGGCAACTGTAATCCTAGTACATTTGTATATCACTTTAGGCGGCTTTATAGTGGTTCATTAACTTCTTATCATTTCACATGACTCAGTCGATCTGGAATTACCAGGCATGTGTTAATTCGCAATAATTAACTGATGAAATAACAAGTATGGCGTAAAGTATCTATATAGCCTCGCGGTGATGGTGGCTGCTATTGAATAAAATATTACATTCGTGTTCATTACCTGATGCTTTTATTATAAATGTAATCCATACTGAACAAAACCTATATAAGCAATTGATTTTATCATTTCCATCAACCTTGTTTAATAAATGCAGCAAATTACTCACAGCTACTCATGCGGTGCCCTCGGTCTATTGTGTGTTACATATGAACCATTGATGAACATCAAAAGTACCAGTGTTCCATTAACGACATACGTCATGCAATATGAGGAACTGTTTGCAGATACACCCGAGAATGAGAAAAGTTTTCATTTTATGCAACCAGCTACCTTTGGCAAATACGCTGTCCCGTTTACGCTACATCAACATTACACTAGTCAAAAATTAGACTAACGCTACATCAACATGAAACTAGTCACCAATTAGACTAACGCTACATCAACATGACACTAGTCATCAATTAGACTAACGCTACATCTACATGACACTAGTCATCAATTAGACTAAACTTCGTCAACATGACATTAGTCACCAAATAGACTAACGCTACATCAACATGACACTATAATTAAGTCACCAATTAGACTAACGCTTCATCAACATGACACGAGTCCCCAATTAGACTAACGCTACATCAACATAACACGAGTCACTTAGACTAACGCTACATCAAAAGGACATTAGTCACCAATTAAACTAACGCTACATCAACAGGACAGTAGTCCCCAAATAGACTAACGCTACATCATAATGTCACTAGTCACCAATTAGACTAACGCTATATCAACATGACACTTAGTCAACAATTAGACTAACGCTATATCAACATGACACTTAGTCACCAATTAGACTAACGCTACATCAACATGACACTAGTCACCAATAAGACTAATGCTACATCAATGTTGTGTGTTTTCGACTGCGGCGGTCACGTGATCGTGGTCATTCAGTTTAGTTTTTTCTCTGCCAGATTATACGATAAAACACAGGCGCCACATATTTGGCATTACTTAAATAATATATTTGCAAATTGAGAAAATGCGCATGTTTATAGATGATAAATGTGCCCATGCTTACCACATGCAATAAATACATTTACTGGTAGATAAACTACAAAATCAGATACATCTAACATGGCCAGACTATTTGTTGAGTAATATCGCTTCTTCAGCAATCTGACAGTAATAGTCAATAAATAACGGCTCGGTATATTCAAGGATACATGGACAATCTTACTATCAAGTTGGTCATGCAATCTTTCATGCAAGCTTCATTAAATATGCCCCAATGTTTTGTAAACGCACATCTATTCATCACCAAAATTTGCAAAAGGCCAACCCTTTACTCCATGACAATACAGTTTGACACACATACGAACAATTATCTTCGTGTATTTTGACGTAATTGTCTTATCTCTTTACTGACTCAGTTTGAAACATTTGTCCTATCTTCTTGTAGACACATTTGGACGCAGTTGCCTTTTTACCATAAAGACACATTTTAACGCATTTACCCTTTCATCTTAGAGGCGTAGTTTGACACATTTGTCCTAGCTCCTTAAGAGCGCATTTTGACTCACATGGAGATTCATTTGACGAATCCCCATTTAAATCACAGCCCTGTAATGTAGAAATATTTGATTCTGTGTAATTTACAACTACCATACAGATGCACCATTTTACCAGTCAACTGTTACTTTCAAATAACTGGTGTGGTTATGGTGCGCACAATACAACAAGTATCCTGTATGAATTGATAAATAGAGAATAAGTACTAATTGAATAAACTATACAGTCGTTGATTTTCGCGAGCACTCATATTTGCGGATATTGGCAAAAGGATATGCAGGAGATTTCTTAACTTTTCTGAATTAAAATATTGAAAACATCCATTGATGTCAATTATTCAAGGGTTATTATTTTCATGATCTATATGCAGTTGATACACAACATTAGCGAAAATTAATCCATCGCGAATATTTGTAATTGTTCAGCGTTATTGAGTAAATGGTCAAGATGTTAACATAAAGTACCATAGAATTACAAACAAAGTTCTATCTCTCAGAGAAGCTAACAAGTTAACAAGCTATCTACTTGACGTGTTTGTAATGTCCAGTAGGATGCCATTGTAAGGGTTTACTGGGGGATTGTTAATGAAGGGAGGTCTCAACACGGATATAAATCTATCTAGTAATTAAAGGCTTGTCAGAGAAACTAGAAGATTGTCGTATTTGCTTGACAGGAAAAAAACTCGAGTAGGAACGAAGCAGCAGACACGATGATGAGTTGAACACCGGAAAGGAATCAGTTAGTATAATGAACGAGGAGTGGAGAGACACTCTTGAGACAAATTTATAACACAGTACTTCTTAGAAATGTTTCTCTGGTGCATACGCCGTGCACCTTCATGTAATGTTTTTTATATAATGAATCGTTCAGAATATCGCACGAGATTTAGCACCATAGTTTTTCACAAACACTTTTGTGATTAATACACTGTGAACGTTTATAATATTATGTATTGCATTGCATACTAATATAACGAGTCATTCAAAATAACGATGATTCTTATCGCAGTCTGCGCAATATTTTATTTACCACTATTTGGAAATTTAATTTAAATATGCAAAAATCTTGACTTAATTTTAAGGGGTTTGGTTTTATTTTATTTTTCTTCTACATAATTAGTTAAAACATCATTCATAAATTTAGTTTGACTAAATAATCATTACCATCGGGGATTCTACATTGGTAGATAAATGTAATTTTATTTCTAGTGGAAAATAAATTACAGTAGCATTTCTTGGAGCACATTGTTCACAGTTTGTATGAAGACAATTAGTACTGCAATACGTCAATTAAATGTCTGTTAACATCTTTGTCGCTCTCAACGAGGAATGGTTTGCAATAAAATGCGTACATGTACATTGAATCTTATTAAAGTTTTCAGCAGTGGAAAATGCATATACGATATCGGTTGATATTTCTGCGTATAAAAATGTTGCAATCTCCTTACACAGTGTATAAATTAGTCTACATTCGATTATTGCAATAAGGCATACTAGTTGAATTATACAGTATCCCAATAAGTCGTACAGTGATCGGAAGTAAGATGCTTATTTAATCGCAATCGACCGAAAAAGTTGAATGTTATAGTATCCCAATAAGAGATTTGTTTAGTACGCATTGAGTAGATTTTGGAAGAAAAAAGGTATGAGAAAATCCGACAGAGAAGGTAGCACTCAACCTTACCAGCCGAGCATGGAAATCAGAAACACCACAACACAACTACCCTGAGCAATGCCCACAGAAACCCATGCCAAAACGGCGACCAAATGAGGCACAACAGCACCGGGGCGTGGCCTAGTTTAAAACACTAAGGACAGTGACCTAACGTTATGCGACCTAAAGAGGCACAACTACGACTTGACCTAGTTTAAAATAATGGGCAACGCAAGAAAGGGGTGGGAAATAATTTTACATATTCCTAGCAACTACACTGAGCAATGCCCACACATAAGCCAATGAAACAATTAAATATCCAAGTCCCCGTCGAAAAAACGCAGGACGACCCATTGTCACAAAGAAATTATATAATAGCGATTTTTGCATGAGACCGAATGAAACGCAGCCAATTCTCGACCAAGTGTCCAAATTCCCCACTGTACGGCGACCCAACCGAACAAACCCGTGCAAAAACGGCGACCAAATGAGGCACAACCATCATCTGACCTAGATTAAAAAACCAAGGACAGTGACCTTACGTTAATACGCCTTAAAGAGGCATTTTGGGACTAGACCCAATAATGGGCAAAAAGAGGGCGAAAATATATATGCCAAAACGTTTATCATAGTGACCAAACAGCACCATGACCTAATGAAAAAAAAGCATCTCAACCAACATCTCCGCAAGATACAACTGATGAAAAGGGGGGTGGGCGGTGGACTTTAAAAGGAGGATAGACGAAATTAACTTCCAAGGACAAGTGGAAACAAAAATACACCGACAAAATACACCGACACTGCACAGTGCTGTAAAAAGGAGGGGACATGGACACTGCTATGCCAGAGTATAACTTGAAGACAACAGTTTTACAATTTACACAAAACCGAAATCCCACCTCGAGCTTCATATGTATACAACATTGGTTCTGAAAAAAACGCGGTCCTTGATCAGTCTGATCACGTCTCTTCTTAAACACGTGGTATTTTTGTTAATGCAATCTTATTTTTCAGGATTTCATGACAGTCGACTTGTGTGTAAGTTATATGTGTAAATTTGTATCAGATCTTGACAATCACTTTGGTTTAAAGCAATTGAATATTGAACAGTAACAATTACTGGTCTAGAAGCATTGCATCGTTTAACCTGTTTAACCCGGAGCAAGAAAAACACTCTGTCTCTGAGTAGATACAAATCTCTTTGCCAAAACATATAATTACAAGTTGCAATGTCTAATTAGTTCATTAGTTAGTAACTATTATTTTGACAACCTAAGATAAGTTTTTTCAATTATAATTCTTCTCAACAATAACGCAATTTTCACCCGATTTCCCATCACAGTACATTTTTGTATTTGGTTTATTCTAAATTAACTTTAGAAACAAGTAGCACTGAAACACGGGTTATCCTATATCAAGTCGAGAGCATAGTCTGAGTATTTTATTTCTACCTGTTTTATATCATAGTTTCAACAGAAGGCTAAGTGGTTGCGATGGTAAGAAAGGCCTGCATACACAGTGCAACATAGTATATAATATCGCAAAATTTGTTAAGCAGTGCAAGGTTGCAGTTATTGCATCCTTTCCCACTATGATACAAAATCAAGGTGTATGTATGAACCATGAGCGTGGTACTAGTATTTGTGGTGTAATCATTCAAACTTGGTGTTTGTTCTTCTTTTCAGTCATCAGGACAACCATCGAACAATAACACGTGACATACATCGACCAATGAAATCCGATTTAACATATTTGCCAAGAACAGCCGACATATCAACAGACGTATGCAGAAACTGTCAACAACAAGAACAATTCAACTCTATTACATTGATTCTGCACTCGAAAATATCGACATGTTCACAAGTTGATTTATTACGGAAGTTAGCAATGTTTACATTCTTGATATAATTATTGGCATAAATCACGCGCCTTTTTATGCCCCGAGAGACATCCGAGACACTTCGGTTATTTCCGTCTTTTCCGGTTTCTAAGAAATGGTGGTTTTATGCGCCTTTTTGCAAGAAGAGCTAGCTAGAAATGGCGGTTTTTATGCCGATGGCTAACATCTTGATTATCTTCCGTCTGGTTACGACAGAATTCTATTTTATCCAGAATTTCCTCAGAACTGCTCCTTCTACACATTATATTTGGCAAATGAAGCAAGCGTCCATGTTCTCTGACTACTTGATTTGATTTGATTACGACAACACGAGACATTGGCTTGAACAAACCTTATATAAATTGCCTGCCTCAATGTTTGTACAACTCTCAAAATGGATCATAATTGTGCAATAAACACACACTTTTAGCATCTTAAACGGAAATAAGTGAACTCTATCCGAGGCAATAATGCAACATGGATTTTTATTACACAGCTCAGAATTGCCAAAGGTCCACACTCACATTGCCTTGTGGACATTATACCACCCCATGTATGTGATTCACGTGAACTCAAGTAAAAGTTTGGATTGCTTTCAAATAGACCTACTCCGGATCTCCACTAATCTGTAGGTACAAATAAAGTTTTACCGTTATAATCCTTTTGAGTCTTGAATATGCATATCTCGACAATAGAGTGGGGTCAGTTGTGTTTTCATATGAATACAAAAACAGTCTAACTATGGCAGATTTGTTTGTACCTACATGTAAATTAAGGAGAAAACCACCTTGCACAGAGTTCCGGATATCAGCTATTACCGAACATAATTACATTATCAAACCAAGCGTTAATCGCTTCTGGAAGTGACAATTTTGTATACATACTGACAAGGGAGTCTCATTTAGGCATTAACGAAAAAAATCTACGGGAATGGTCTTTTAACACAACATACATGTACTTAAGAACGGAACGTTAAAAAATAGTACTGCGCATGTTTGTGATCTGCTTGTAAGTCTATGAGTTGGTAGCACTCTGCTGAATGCGAGTCCATTTTTTAAAAATTGGTTTTGCCTCATTCAGATGAACCAGATATGACATTAACACTCCTGTACCTTTCTACTTTGTCAATACCGTTTTATCTCACACGTATAGTGTATGCACCCACACAGTAAGTGACACCCTCTCACGCACCACACGTTCTGTCATAGTCACATGTAACACTCTCTTGCCATGTACATGGTGTACGACTTGATGAACTGACGATGACCCAATACGTGCTGATGTCAGGCACTCACATAAGCCTGCGAGATATTTTTTGTAAAAAAAGCAATTGGTTTTATGTCATTGACATTGACCATCCGCCCTCGCCGAACGTATATCGTTTACAAGCAAGCATTAACTTGTAGTTGCGAGAGGGACAGTATCTATGGTTTGCAGTCACCATCGACAGATTTAAAATTGTAATGTACATGCTGTAAAGAAGTACATGGACATGTGCATGTATATAATGTGTAGGAAAGCGAACAAAAAACATGAGAGAACTTCGATCAGCATCCGTACCGGAACAAGTACAAATCCCATAATATAAAACACATGACATATCAGCACCATACATGTACATAGGCGGTGAAAAGCTGTTACGTACTTATCAACGAGATCAAATTAATTCAAAGTAAAATACTCAAAAATCCGTGATTTGTTAAAGAACTGGGATCGTTAAAAAGCAATTAAGTGTTGATCCATATCATACATACAAATGGTACATAACAATACAACTTTGGTTTTTAATAGAAAAATGCAATAATAATTCGTTCACATCAATAAAAGTGCCTACAATTTTAGTTTATTTTAAACTTACAAGTACTGTCAACGTGCAATGTTGATTGCATGTATATTTCTCATGTTGCTGGCCGCAACTCGTGTAAAAGCTAGGCTGTGCATTCGTGGTCAAACTAAAGCCGCTTACTTTAGGCTCAGGCAGGTGGACATGGCGCTCTAACAGTATCTACCCTGCGCCGTCTGCTCTATATTTTTAATTGGATTTGGGATTGTTTTGTCTAGACAGAAATTAAACTAATTTGACCTACCTTTCGTGTAATTGGTCACATTTTATGATGTTATATTCCAAAGTTCAAAGCACAGAAGTATATAGGTGTATACTTGAGCACCTTTAAAGTAAGGTGCGACTATAGTAAATGACAATCACAGTGTCGCGAACATGGACACAAACGCTCAAATATTGATTAGATGACACGAATGATCTTTATAACCAGCCATATATCTAAAACCAGCCAGCTTTTTACTCTTGCTTAACACATTTAATCCAGCAAACGTTTGATGTATGTATAAGTCGATGTCGTTGCTAAAACTACGACAAAGTTTCCGTTGAAATGCTCTTTCCGGTAATAAGTTATCTTGGTTTTCAGCAATAACTTTCCCTCGTTTCGTACTCTCTCGCTCTCTCTCTACCACGACCAGTCTGTTGACAGGAATGGCTGCGTTCTGCTCATAGAATGGTAACCATAGTAACACCATAGCGAGAGAGTATATAGATGAACGTTGAACGTCTGCTATATTTGAACACTGGAATTATCTGATAGCTTTCAATACAAGTGGTATGCTTGATTTAATTGTGAAGTATCTAGGTATTGCCATCGAGATAATCAGCCATCACTGATTCTAATTGGTTTGTGTATTTTTTGCAGTTTCAATGACGTCATCTAGTTGACATCATGTGACATATAAAACCAACTTGATTTTATCGTTTTTTGCTGCTAAAGGTTCGTGATGTCGCGGATTGTGTGAGCAGGTGATAAGTGCTTACTAAGCAGTTTTCTATCCAACATGTTTATCAGTCACCGTGGTTACCGCAATTGATTCGCTACCAGTACTTACTAAGCAGTTTTCTATCCAACATGTTTATCAGTCACCGTGGTTACCGCACTTGATTCGCTACCAGTACTGCCTCGAATACATGTGCATTTGTATTTATACTAGGTTTGAAATTATCCGAGGTTACCCTTTGTACGTATTAAGTACATGTACTTAGATGGGTAAAACAATGCCGAACATAGCCTATGAGTCAGTCAGCTTACTGCTGAAACATGAAATGCATGAGAGTGCTTCAAACCCGTATACGTTTACCATGGCCGTGAATGAACCCGTGTGCCTATGGTATTTTTCCTAAAATTTACTGGATTTTTATGACGTTCCTTCAGCTGAGTTTGACATATTTGATAGCAGTACGTTTCTACCATTTACCATCCTAGTAACTTGAGCAATCAGGAGACGTATAAATCTGTCAACATCAGCTTGTTCAGGTCTCTGTGTTATAATGCTGGAAAATTTCTCAGAACAGAACATCGCTATTGATCCTATTGTATATAATTATACATGTACACATTACAAGGCAGTGATTTCTTCCTTTAACCATTCGGCCTGTTGTATCCATGGATATTGTCGCGCATCGAAGAGTAAGTAATTTGAGTTGCTGCTGAATATTCGGTGATTTGTCGGCCGATTTGATTTGTTTTATAGTTAGAGAAAGGAAAAAAAACCGGGTTATCTAATTTATTCAAGGGCATGGCCCGAGATAAAAACGATACATTTTGTGATTTATCGGAGTTACTGTCCTCAGTTTGTATACTGTACCAAATTCAATTTAAAGCGGGTGTGTGTGATGTGAAAAAGCACACTGTGCAGTTATGCATTTATCGCACACCTTCCAGTGCAGTAACTCTGTTATTTCACTCTTTTTCGTCGTACCTTTGATACAATATGGTACAATTATATCATTTGTATATCTACCCCTTACTTTTAATGTTGATCAATACTAGTATTGTAAATACTGTTTCACACAGACAAATACTGTGAACATGAATAACCTTGAAGACAATTTTATCCCCTGCTGATGTTTACAATAAAGTCCGTCCTTTACCATGACTCATTTCTATATAACTTGCATGCAAGAAAGCATGCCATAAACAGGATTGCTTTGTCAACAAAATACGTACACAATAAAAAAAATACTGAGAAATAAAAAAAATACTGAGAAATAACGAGTTACAGCTCCTCATCACTAGAGTACCATCAATTTTCAGCCAAATATTTTTTAATCTGAATATTTTTTTCGACTGTCAAAAGGACATTACACCCTACTATCATGATATTCATCCAATTCACATCTGAATATGATTGGTTTTAGAAACGGTATAGTAGTGGTATGTGTAATTTCTTTTTCGTGTTCTAGTTGAGTGTTACCTTTCCTGTACTATTTTTTTTTTAGTTACAGAAGGGTGATATTGAATAAACATGAAGTTGCAGGTCTTTCAAAATTGACTTACCCTCATTTCCTCGCAATTTGAGTCAATTATGAATTTGTATTTAAAAAGGTGATTCTCTAAAGATAGAAAATGGTGACAAAGGGAGGTAACTCCGACAATATTGACACTGTGCTCACCAACAGTAGCGGATGACATGATACTAGTGTCTTATTCTTTACACGGAATGAACAAAATGTTAGAAATATGTGATAGGTATTCTAGACAATGGCGATTTGAATACAACTCCCAGAAATGCTCAGTAATTGTTTTTAATGAGTCGGAAAAATGTGAACAGTCGCGTGAATTTCGTCTAGGAGATAGTGTCATCCAGGAGAGTGACGATTATACACACTTAGGTCTATTGTGCGACCCTTATATGTCGAACAAACCAATGGTTGAAAGCGCGTGTTCAAAACTTCGAGGTACATTCTTGAGTATTTGCAACAGTGGTGTTCATCCTATAAATATCAACCCATTAACATCCAAGACTATTTATAACTCGATTGTAATCCCTAAAGCCTTATACGGTTGTGAGCTGTGGAATTCTCTGTCTAAAACAGATATATTGACACTTGAACGTTCGCATCGTTTTTGCATTAAATTCTTTCAAGGGTTTAGGCAAAATACGAGCACTGAGTTTGCGCTGTCTGTGTTGGATATGGATCCAGTAGAAGTTATGATAGATTATAAAAAGTTACAATTCTTAGGTCAATTGTGCAGGCTTCCTATTAAATACATTGCAAAACAAATATTTAACAACAGACTCATCAGATATTGTAATATAGACACACAAACTACTGGATTTATACCCGATGCATTCAGGCTTTTACATAAATATAATTTACAAGATGCTTTAGATAGCTATTTGTCGAATGGTACATTTCCAGCTAAACATGCTTGGAAGAATCTTCTGCATAAACATGTACTTTTACCTGGCCGGCAGTCTAGAGCAACGTCTATTTGTTGTATGAAACCTATGATTGACATTGGCAATATGATAAAGGCAGGTAATCCGTGTGTGATATGGCAATTATCTCGTAATAGTACACACTTATCTCCCCTTTGTCATAAAATAATGAGGGTAATAGGCAGATACTTGTCACGTGTATATCCAGAAAAATGTTCACTATGCAATAATATTGTTGAGGATATTGTGATCCATCAAATTATTCTTTGCAGTGCCAATAGCATATATAGGTATAGCATATGGGATACGTTGATTAATGAAGGGCAATTCCAGACCTTTATCCTACATGATGTATATGAACAGTGTTCGACATTATTGTCCATGGCAATTGGACAAAATGAGACAGACATTAATATTACCGTCCTGAAAGCCCTTTGTCGTATGTGTGATCTTTGATAGGTTTGACAGACGTTGTGTCAATTCATCATAACATCAACGACTGTTCATTAATGCAGTTTGAACCTGCTTTGTCTACCTTCTATGTTACACGCAGAATTGATAGTTAATATTGTTTATATGTAATGTCTTATATATGTCTTTATCATCATAACTACCATTCATTCTTCCTTGTATTTCGATTTCGGACAAGGCTGAATACCCAGTGGTACAGTAAGTTACTAATGCATTTGACGGTTTCTGATATGTGATGCTTGCCTTACTTGATACATACACATATGATATGGCGGTAAGGTAACATCTCTACATAACTTAAAATAGTGTAAATATTTTGTGGTTGATTTTTCATATTTGTCAAACATGTATATAGTTAAATCATAAATATGTTGATTTTGTAATTTATATTGTATTATTGTACATGCATGTATATGTTTATATATAAATGTAAAATGCTCTTCAGAATTGGAGGAATAAAAGTTAAACTAGTAAAAAAAAAAAAAATTTAATTGATTGTTCTGTAATGAAATAAATTCAAAGGTTTGGCAATAACTGATACGAATAAAACACTGTGTTCTTGTTGAACTTCTCCGATTTTCCATACCAATTTAAATAGTGATATATAAAGTTATTATTTAAAAAATAGTCCAGTGCGACCACTAAAATGGCCAGTTTGGGCTTCTACTAACAAACGTTGCACCCGTTGGTCCTACGCACCAGGCAGGTAGGTGTTGAAAGGTCACTACCTAGCTAGCTGGTCCATCACCAACCAGCCATAGCCAGGGGACTCCTACATAGACCTTCTACTGCAAAAGAGGGTCCTTTAACCATTGGACCTGGTATATGCACAATGCAGCGGCCTTAACCAAAATATATATGGATGGTTTGTATACAAGTATTCTAAAATACTGCATTTTACTCAGCCATACTTTCTGTTAAGTACTTGTATAACTAGGCAGTACATATCCAGTTGACGTACAAGTATGGTATTCGTCAAAGTACTGACGGTACCCTCAACCCAGAATCATAACCAAAATTTGGATATATCCTTTACACAACATAAAGACATTTTCCAAGTTGCCAATTGGCAAATGGGGAATGGTCGCTTTCTTTCTATGTACTTTCACAATTGTTGTTTATCTGAATGTTTTCATTGAATTTTCTTATATTTTATTTCATCTGTGTGTAATGTTTAAAAAATAACTGTAATATTCTTAACTTGCATTCTAGTCCCATGACTCCTGTTACAGAACTAACAAACATTTCCCATAACTCACAAAAAGCTAAGATGTAATACATGTCCATGTTTTTACAGGCAATCTCAATGACAAAGCAGATTATTACCAAGTTATCCAACAGACATGAGGTAGTTTTTCTTCTTGAAATATTCATAGCATATCTTTGCATACAAAATAAAACAGTAAACTAATTTTTATTACATTTTAATCTGAATATATGAAAATATTTAACGCCTTTGAAATAAAACATCTGCAAAAGCACTATGTTTGACAAGACAACAGTTACATGTATAATAATTACTTCATTACTTTCAAATAACTACATGTGGTGTGGTAATGGTGCGCACAATACAACAGGTATCCAGTATGAAATGATAAATAAAGTATAAGTACTTATTGAATAAACTATATACAATCGTTGATTTTCGTGAGTACTCATATTCGCGGATATTGGCAAAAAGATATGCAGAAGATTTCTGAAATTTTCAGAATTAAAATATTGAAAAATCCTTTGCTGTCAATTATTCAAGAGTTATTAATTTCACGCTCTATATGTAGTTGAAACGCAACATTAGCGAAAATTAATCCTTCGCAAATATTTAAATAATTGTTCAGTGTTATTGAGTAAATGGTTAGGATGTTAAAATAAAGTACCATAGAATTACCAGACCAGCAATGTTCAATCTCTCAGAGAAGCTAACAAGTTAACAAGCTATCTACTTGACGTGTTTGTAATGTCCAGTCGGATGACATTGTAAGGGTTTGCTGGGGGATTGCTAAAGGAAGGAGGTCTCAACACGGTTATAAATATATCTAGTAATTAAAGCCTTGTCAGAGAAACTAGAAGATTGTCGTATTTGCTTGACAGAAAAATAACTCGAGTAGGAACGAAGCAGACACGATGATGAGTTGAACACCGGGAAGGAATCAGTTAGTGTAATGAACGAGGGATTGAGAGACACTCTTGAGACAAATTTATAACACAGTACTTCTTAGAAATGTTTCTCTGGTGCATACGCCGTGCACCTTCATGTAATGTTTTGTATATAATGAATCTTTCAGAATATCGCATGAGATTTAGCGCCATAGTTCTTCAAAAAATACTTTTGTGATAAATAAACTGTGATCGTTTATAATGTCATGTATTGCAAAGTAATATAACGAGTAATTCAGAATAACAATGATTGTTAACGCAGTCTGCACTATATTCTATTTACCACGTTTGGGAAATTTTATTGAAATATGCAAAAATCTTGACTTAATTTTAAGGGGTTTGGTTTCACTGTTTTTTTTCTTCTATATAATTTGTTAAAACATAATTCATACAATTTAGCTTGACTAAATCATCATTACCATTGGGGATTCTAACTTGATAGATAAATGTAATTTTATAAGCGTTCAACAGATTTCTAGTGGAAAATAGATTACAGTAGCGTTTCTTGTAACACATTGTTCGCAGTTTGTTAGGAGACAAAAAGTACAACAATGCGTTAATTAAAGATCTTTGTTGCTCTAAAATGAGGAATGGTTTGCAATAAAATGCGTAAATGTACATTGAATCTTATTAAAGTTTTAAACAGTGGAGCATATACGGTATCAGTGGATATTTCCGCGTATCAAAATATTGTGTTTAGTTTTGGCCATCTCTGTACAGTTTTTTAATTAGTCGAGGTTCAATTATTGCAATAAGGCATACTAGTTGAACCACACAGTATCCAAATAAATCGTATGCAGTGATCGGAAGTAAGATGTTTTTTTAATCGCAATAGTTCGTAAAAGTTGAATTTTAAATATTCCAATAAGTCGTACAGTAAATTGTTTTGTACGCGGTGAGTACATTTCGGATGAGCACGAGCTGCATATACGTAAGTTTTGGAGCTTGTGGTTCCATCCATTTTTCATTTGAATCAATATTGGCAATAGAACATGGTTAAGTAATTTTTAGTTATATGCTATAACCAATGTTATCGAAATTGTAAAAGTCACAAGTAGGTGTACGGTGTTAAATTTAACATCTTTTAATGAGGTCTTCTACAGTAGTGGGTTCTGGAGAAATGCGGTCCTGGATCAGTGTTAACACGTCTCTTAAAATACGTGGAATTTTTGTCGAAGCAATCTTGTTTTTCAGGATTTCATCACTGTGGAAATTTCGTGTAAGTTATAAGTGGTAATTTGTATCAGATTTTGACAATCATTTTGGTTAAAAACAATTGCATATTGAACAGTAGCCAACGATTTCTGACCTCGATTTTTATTCACATGGCAAATTCAAAATCATGTTTTATAACATAATAATTACTGGTCTAGAAAAGGGCATTGCAACGTTTAACCTGTTTTAACCCGGAGCAAGAAATACACCAGTCTCAGAGTATAAACAAGGCTCATTGCCAAAACATATAATTACTAGTTGCAATGTCTAATTAGTTCAAATACATTAGTTAGTAACTTCTGTTTTGACAGTCTAAGATGAGTTATTTCAATTAAAATCCCTCTGAACAAGAACACACTTTCACATAAGAGTATTTGGTTCATTTTAAATTAACTTTAGCTTAGTTACACATGTAGATATACTACTAGCACTCAAACATGGGGTTCTCTTATATTTAGCCGAGGGTACAGTCTGAGGATTTTATCTACCATACAATGTAGCTCAACAAAGGGGAAAATGGTCGTGGTGGTAAAACAGGCATGCATACACAGTGCAACATTGTGATTAATATCGCATTTGTTAAGCAGTGCAAGATTTCAGTTATTGCACCCTTTCCAACTATGATACATAATCAAGTTGTATGCATATACCATGTGTTGGGTGTTAGTAATCATGCAAACGTGGTGCTTGTTCTTTTTCTTTCCAGTCGTCAGAACATTCATCGAACAATGCCACGTGACATACATCGACCAATGAAATCCGATTTAACATATTTGCCAAGAACAGCCGACATATCAACAGACGTATGCAGAAACTGTCAACAACAAGAACAATTCAACTCTATTACATTAATTCTGCACTCGAAAATATCGACATGTTCACAAGTAGATTTATTACGGCAGTTAGCAATGTTTACATTCTTGATATAATTATTGGCATAAATCACGCGCATTTTTATGCCCCGAGAGACATTCGTGACACTTCGGTTATTTCCGTCTTTTCCGGTTACTAAGAAATGGTGGTTTTATGCGCCTTTTTGCAAGAAGAGCTAGCTAGAAATGGCGGTTTTTATGCCGATGGGTAACATCTTGATTATGTTCCGTCTGGTTACGACAGAATTCTATTTTATCAAGAATTTCCTCAGAACTGCGCCTTCTACACATTCTATTTGGCAAATGAAGCAAGCGTCCATGTTCTCTGACTACTTGATTTGATTTGATTACGACAACACGAGACATTGGCTTGTACAAACCGTATTGCCTGCCTCAATATTAGTACAGCTCTCAAAATGGTTCATGATTGTGCAATAAACACACACTTTTGGCATCTTAAACGGAAATAAGTGAACTCTATCCGAGGCGATAATGCAACATGGACTCAGAATTGCCAAAGGTACACACTCAAATTTCCTTACGGTCGTTATCACAGCGTATAAACCAAATCACTGTATGACTTATCGGGATGCTCTTGAATTAAACTTCGTATGACTTTTTGCAATTAAAAGCATATTCGTGTAAAATCAGATCAATGTGTGGCTTATTGTCACACTATATAAGTCAACGTGTCAGTCTTATTGCAATTGCCGGAAATCAACGCGTTTATATCACATCACATCACATGTGATTCATGTGAACTCAAGTAAAAGCTTGATTTGTTTCAAATTACCAAACATAATTACATTATCAAATTACCAAACACGACTTCATTATCAAGCGTGAATCTCTTCTGGAAGTGACACACTTGTATACGGACGAATGAATCTTGTTTCGGTATAAACGAAAATATCTACAGGGAGGGGCTTTTGATCCGTTTGTGAGCTACTTAGTCTATGAGTGTACGGCAGGCCTAATCTGTCTTCATAAAGACGCATTTTAACGCAACTGCCCTATCTTTTTACAGACACGTTTGGACGCAGTTGCCCTTTCACCATAAAGACACATTTTAACGCATTTACCCTATCATCTCAGAGGCCTAATTTGACGCATTTGTCCTATCATCTTAGAGACGCATTTTGACTCACATGGAGACACATTTTACGAATCCCCATTTAAATCACTGCCCTGTGATTTAGAAATAGTTGACCCTGTGTACTTTATATCTTTCATACAGATGCACTATGTGTATCAACCAAATGTTACGGTAAAAATAGTGTGGTAATGATGTGCACAATACACCAAGTATCCTGTCAACATACGTATCGTTAGTAAACAGAGCATAAGTACTAGTTATATTAAGTATACAAACATTAATTTTCGAGGGTAATCAAATTCAAGGATATTGGCAAAATTATTTAAATTAGGTGGTTACTTAAACTTTGTTAATTAAAATATTGCAAAATTCTTGATGTCAATTATTTAGGGATAATTAATTATTTCATGATTTACACGTAGTTGATTCCAAAAATTAGCAAAATTGTATCCACCGTGGATTTTTATCATTGTTCAGTTTTACTGAGTACATGTAAATGGTTTAGGTACCGTAAAATTACCAACAATGTTGAGAGATGCTAACAAGTTAACAACAAGTTAACAAGCTATCTACTTGACTTGTTTGTTATGTCCAGTAAGATGACATTGTAAGGGTTAACTGGGGGATTGTTAATAGAGGGAGGTCTCAACACGGTTATAAATCTATCTAGTAATTACAGTGTGGCCATACCACGTGACCATGACATCACAAACGGCTATAAACCCAAGTAATTTTTTGATAATAAACCGTCGACTCGGAAAGGAAAACAGGCGTAAGTATTTTATTTCTTCGTCGATTTCTATGACATATAGCCCATGCTAAGCGGAGAGTCATAAGCTTTCAACAAAATATAGTGACTCTATTCGTAGCTGGGCCGTTTTTGCAAACATTCGGCGAAACCTTTGCTTCAGCTTGTTTGAAAGCGGACTACTTTGCCAAGCCGTTCTGCTTTTTCTTGTATTATCTGCTTTATCGTGCCTGAAGACTGATGTTTAAACCAATCGGTAACATCGGGTGCTATTTCGCATCAAATAAGATACATATTGTCACAATGCATGGTGGAAATCTTACATTTCCCTTTGATTTCTATTTGTGGCTACAATTGCAAGACTAAATTACCGGCTACAGTTGCAAGCTGTTTTCAGAATTCGCTACAATGCAAATCAAATACCATCCAGTATTAATGTTATTTATTTAGTTGTGTTTCATTTGTTACTTTTACAGAACAAAACACGCTGGTACACTACACTAAGTAGCTATATTATACAGAATATACATGTAGGTTGGTTGTGCTGATTTTCTCGGTTATATATAGCATGTTATAATTATTCAAACAAGCGTAATAACAGTTGCCCTTTTTGGCAAATGAATAACGCGAAAATGGAAATTGCTCTAATGCTACGGTCACAATGCTCGTACGGTGTCCGTACGGATTTACCAACTCGTACGAGTAGGCTACGAGTCCAAAATATTTCAAATCCTAACGGTATTGGTAGGTTCTTAGCTTCTGGTCAAAGCTCGTATGGACCTCGTACGAATAAAAGAGAATGCCTCGTACGAGGTCTGTACGGACATCGTAATCTTCGTACGAAGATCGTACGGGACTCGTACGGAGATCGTATAGGGTTCATACGGTACTCGTAGGTCAAACGAAGCTCGTAAGTCACTCGTACGATGTCCGTATGGTGTCCGTACGGTGTCGGTAAGATGCTCGCACGTTGATCGTACGAGGTCCGTGCGACAATAATAAAATTCTTCGACATTCTTCAACTTCTCCAGGTCACATTAATCGTACGAGCTCCGTGCGAGTCGAAATTTATCAATGCCGTACGGAGTCCGTACGGGGTCCGTGAGGACATCTTAAACTCGTACGAGCATCGTACGGATTTTTGTAACTCGTAGAGGACCCGGGAGCTCGATGAAAAGTTTTCAACGAGGTCCCGAGTTGTCTACGAGCTCGTAGGTAAATTTGAAGTAGGGAATTCACAAGGAAGCTGGCATCACCTGTTTTTAGTTATTATTATATGTAGGACTTACGCACACTTCTAGCGCAACACTTTTATAATTCTAATCTCAGACACTGCTGAAGATATCAAGTTGCGCTTATAAATCATGTTGTTTTAAGTCATTAGCAATACAGGAATGTTGAAATCATTCATCCGTGACGCTTTGTCAGTTCTGAGCGTTGCGCGGTGGTGATTTCTTCGTGCTACACGTGCAAATGGTAGTCAGTGGCAAAAATCGATATCTTAGTCATTGAGTTCCTCTCTGGCGACAGTCCGACTGAAAAAACAGATTTGTATAAAAAATAACCCTGATGACTATTGAAGAGCATGGTCGCGTAGTAGGAAACTTACAGAGTGGCCAATCCATTAGACAGGTATGCTCTGTAATTTATTACACATTTTTATAAAGGTTGAAAAAACGTTGAAATATCATCGTTTGTCAATATTTCGAATATTTTAATAATAAAACTAAAATATGATAAATATTTTCAAGTTTCATATCGTCAAATTTTTCGGCCGCCTTGTGTCTACAATTTCAAGACTTCAGAAGTTGCAACTCCCCGACCGACTTAATATAATATAATGACCAGCCAAGGAAGTCTCACGGTAAGGTAACAACACAATGGCAGTATGTATAAATTGTTGCAGACCGTCTTCACGACCCTTTAAAAACAGCAACGTCGACTGCAAGAACTACACATGGACAGCATGGTGGGCCAGTCGGTCGCATTGTGCCGTTTTGTGATTTTACAGTAATACTAAATATTTGAACTTATTTTCACCTTACTGTTTATCAACTAGAATAAAAATGCTATGAGGAATTTGTAAAGGGTTGGTGTATTTGTACTCCAAATTTTAATCAAATCCCTTCATGAATATTTGAGAAATCATGAAAAATACAAGTGTTGCGTTAGGAGTGTGCGTAAGTGTATATCGTATTTTATACGATTATGGTGTATATTTCACCTACAGGGTGTTAAAAAAGTTCGTAGACATTTTTATTTTATCTGGGATTTTATTTTCAAATAACATTTTAACATTTTTCTGACAAATTAGTAACAACAATGACCCCATTTGTTTTTTTAAATCTTATTTAAGTCGATCTGGTATGTGATGTATGAGATATACAAGGGTTTAATAGACCCACGTGACGACGCAAAATGTGGAAAAAGTCAAAATGACGTCACAATTTTAGGTACTTGATCTTTGCAAATGTGAGAGTCCATTATACTCATGAGGTTTTCAATTTTATTTCGGTCGAGTGAGTTGCCTGGTCTTTCTTCTTAGGGTATAAGGTGGTAAACACTATCACAAATGTATTACCAGGTACTGGTAGGGGTACGCAACAGGCAACATTCTGCACCAAATCAGTCCAATTTTGGTACCGGATGAGACGCATGTTTTTAATATTACCATGGTAACCTCTTCTGGCCAGGGAAGTTTTGGCGGTATTTCGAAAGTATTAGTCCTCACTTTAGTCAGATGTAACGATTTTACCAACAGAAATGATATTGAACTTTTTGGTGTCACATATGACAAGTGCTCACCAAAACCAGCGTTTTGAACTCTTTTTGGCGTCGATCACTTACGGAACGTTATCTTCCGAAGATCCCCATACTAAATAAATTTGTTTGTTTAGCTCATGGTACAAATATTTAATACACTTACCTAAGAAGAAAATTTTCGTCCAGTCATTGTCAAAAATATTCTTATATCTTCGATCAAAACCCACTTTTTCCTTATACTATCTCACAGTCAGATACGGGTGGTGGGGTATTTGTGAAGATACCATTTCTGTGTCTTTGTGACGGTAAATCCATTAAATAACATGACTTAATTTTTTTCTAGCATTTGTCGGTGCTTTTACAACATTTCTGATATATTGACATCGCTTATATTTAATAGTGTTAGTTATCGTATACCCCCTTGCTCAGATCCCGTTAGGACGTCCAGAGTGCGTACCTCCCGAAGCGCTATCCTCTTTCCTATATTTAGCCTTTCCCTTATCAATCAAACCACAAGAACCACCGAGAATGCTGGATATTTCTTTTATTAAATAATCCCTAACACAGTATAAAACAACATTAAGCCCTTGTGGAGAAATTCATAATTTTTCAACACCACCACCTTTCGATAAAACTGCGTGTTTAATTGCTGTTTACAAAATTACCAAGCCTGACTTCATGACGCCACGTGCAAATATTCTTGCAGACAAAATCATTTAATTCACACAACATGAAGATAATGTATAGTTCTACCTTCCTACCAAGTTTTAGAACTGTATGTTGAATGGTTTTGGATTTATTGAACAAAATCAAATGTCTACGAACTTTTTTAACACCCTGTAGTCAAACAATCTCGACTCTAGACTATATATATCGTACGTTAAGGAGCTAGAAAGTAGAAATTTAAAAGAAGCTACAAGAAGACAGCCTCTCGTCTAATATATCCCCATATCTTTTATAACGCATGATGCATTTTGATCTAACAGTTCACTCGTAGTTTGAATTCACAAAAGAAAGATAGTTTTAAATCGTTGAACTTATTTTATTTCAGATTGTTGCAAAGCGAAATGCCATTTGTGTTCTTTGTGTACCAAGGAGTTCAAATACAAGAGGAATCTGAGAACACATTAATCCTATTTTTTGTATTTCATCGTCGGTGAAAATTCTGTATCGTGGAACTTCTGTCGCTTACCAAGCATCTGTTCGGGATTTAGTTTTATGATGATTTTAGACAGAATATATAAGGCTGTTGTCCTGTCATCACTGAAAAATAATAAAGTAAAATCGATTAGTTTTTCCGTCAGAAGTGTTATATTTAAAAGTGATTTCTTATTTGAAAATATGTTTTTGTTCCCTTGTATTATTAAGTGAATGTGTGAATGATCTTTAATTCGTAACAATTGTACGATAGTCAGTGCGACAATAAACGCTATCAATACCAGTCATAATTTTGCTATAGGCTTATGATCCATTGGTCGACTGAACCCAAATGATACTTATTGGACAAGTGAAAGCTATTTTTATTCAATCAATATCTTGTAGCAATAAAGTAAATGTACGTACGAAAAATTGACAATGTAGTTTTTTTAATTATAAATTAAGTTTTCACACATGATCGGTAACATTGCTTTGCATTGTAGCGAATTCTGAAAACAGCTTGCAACTGTAGCCGGTAATTTAGTCTTGCAATTGTAGCTACAAATAGAAATCAAAGGGAAATGTAAGATTTCCGCCATGCATTGTGACAATATGTATCTTATTTGATGCGAAATAGCACCCGATGTTACCGATTGGTTTAAACATCAGTCTTCAGGCACGATAAAGCAGATAATACAAGAAAAAGCAGAACGGCTTGGCAAAGTAGTCCGCTTTCAAACAAGCTGAAGCAAAGGTTTCGCCGAATGTTTGCAAAAACGGCCCAGCTACGGATAGAGTCACTATATTTTGTTGAAAGCTTATGACTTTCCGCTTAGCATGGGCTATATGTCATAGAAATCGATGAAGAAATAAAATACTTACGCCTGTTTTCCTTTCCGAGTCGACGGTTTATTATCAAAAAATTACTTGGGTTTATAGCCGTTTGTGATGTCATGGTCACGTGGTATGGCCACACTGAATTAAAGGCTAGAAGATTGTCATATTTGCTTGACGGGAAAATAACTCGAGTAGGAACGAAGCAGACACGATGATGAGTTGAACAACAAGATGAAATCAGTTAGTATAATGAACAAGGCGTTGAGAGACACTATTGAGACAAATTTATAACACAGTACTTCTTAGAAATGTTTCTCTGGAGCATACGCCGTGCACCTTTATGTAATGTTTTGTATATAATGAATCGTTCAGAATATCGCACGAGATTTAGCACCATAGTTTGTCACAAACACGTTTGTGATTAATACACTGTGAACGTTTATAATATTATGTATTGCATTGCATACTTATATAACGAGTCATTCAAAATAACGATGATTCTTATCGCAGTCTGCGCAATATTTTATTTACCACTATTTGGAAATTTAATTTAAATATGCAAAAATCTTGACTTAATTTTAAGGGGTTTGGTTTTATTTTATTTTTTCTTCTACATAATTAGTTAAAACATCATTCATAAATTTAGTTTGACTAAATAATCATTACCATCGGGGATTCTACATTGGTAGATAAATGTAATTTTATTTCTAGTGGAAAATAAATTACAGTAGCATTTCTTGGAGCACATTGTTCACAGTTTGTGTGAAGACAATTAGTACTGCAATACGTCAATTAAATGTCTGTTAACATCTTTGTCGCTCTCAACGAGGAATGGTTTGCAATAAAATGCGTACATGTACATTGAATCTTATTAAAGTTTTCAGCAGTGGAAAATGCATATACGATATCGGTTGATATTTCTGCGTATAAAAATGTTGCAATCTCCTTACACAGTGTATAAATTAGTCTACATTCGATTATTGCAATAAGGCATACTAGTTGAATTATACAGTATCCCAATAAGTCGTACAGTGATCGGAAGTAAGATGCTTATTTAATCGCAATCGACCGTAAAAGTTGAATGTTATAGTATCCCAATAAGAGATTTGTTTAGTACGCATTGAGTAGATTTTGGAAGAAAAAAGGTATGAGAAAATCCGACAGGGAAGGTAGTACTCAACCTAACCAGCCGAGCATGGAAATCAGAAACACCACAACACAACTACCCTGAGCAATGCCCACAGAAACCCATGCCAAAACGGCGACCAAATGAGGCACAACAGCACCGGGGCGTGGCCTAGTTTAAAACACTAAGGACAGTGACCTAACGTTATGCGACATAAAGAGGCACAACTACGACTTGACCTAGTTTAAAATAATGGGCAACGCGAATAAGGGGTGGGAAATAATATTACATATTCCTAGCAACTACACTGAGCAATACCCACATATAAGCCAATGAAACAATTAAATATCCAAGTCCCCGCCGAAAAAACGCAGGACGACCCATTTTCACAAAGAAATTATATAATAGCAATTTTTGCATGAGACCGAATGAAACGCAGCCAATTCTCGACCAAGTGCCCAAATTCCCCACTGTACGGCGACCCAACCGAACAAACCCGTGCAAAAACGGCGACCAAATGAGGCACAACCATCCCCTGACCTAGATTAAAAAACCAAGGACAGTGACCTAACGTTAATACGCCTTAAAGAGGCATTTTGGGACTAGACCTAGTTTACAATAATGGGCAAAAAGAGGGCGAAAATATATATGCCAAAACGTTTATCATAGTGACCAAACAGCACCGTGACCTAAAGAAAAAAAGCATCTCATCCAACATCGCCGCAAGATACAACTGATGAAAAGGGGGGTGGGCGGTGGACTTTAAAAGGAGGACAGACGAAATTAACTTCCAAGGACAAGTGGAAACAAAAATACACCGACAAAAACACCGACACTGCACAGTGCTGTAAAAAGGAGGGGACATGGACACTGCTATGCCAGAGTATAACTTGAAGACAACAGGTATACAATTTACACAAAACCGAAATCCCACCCCGAGCTTCATATGTATACAACATTGGTTCTGAAAAAACGCGGTCTTTGTTCAGTCTTATCACGTCTCTTAAAACACGTGGTATTTTTGTTAATGCAATCTTATTTTTCTGGATTTCATCTCAGTCGACTTTCGTGTAAGTTATATGAGTAAATTTGTATCAGAGTTTGACAATCACTTTGGTTTAAAGCAATTGAATATTGAACAGTAACAATTACTGGTCTAGAAGCATTGCATCATTTAACCTGTTTAGCCCGGAGCAAGAAAAACACTCTGTCTCTGAGTAGATACAAATCTCTTTGCCAAAACATATAATTACTAGTTACAATGTCTAATTAGTTCATTAGTTAGTAACTATTATTCATGGGCGTAGGAGCAGGGGGGCCAGGGGGGCCAGGCCCCCCCCCAATGTCTGGACCGGGGGGCCAACATATCTTTTGCCCCCCCCCCCAATAATTCAGACGAAAAATTATAATTTACGACCTAATATACCTCGTTATAGGCAATTTGCCTTCAGTTCTTGGTAAAAACGTATCAAAAATATTCAAATACCTCATCACCCATTGTTTGCAAAAATACACTTGTGCCATTTATTGTACTCTTAATGTCCCCCAACCCTCCTATATGACTTTGGGACGTTGTCAATTATATATAAAGCCTTTGAAACAAACGTTTTCTCCTTTTAAATTTAAATTTTATGCAAACACTTAATTGTGTTTTTGTAAGAACTTAAATTCCCTGCATTAAGGTCCTTATTGAATGCAAAATAAGGTATATCAGAACGCCTAGAATGCACTAGATTTATCTATAGTTTAGAAAAATTTCATGAGGGCTATGCCCGCGGACCCGTGTATACTTGAACGGATTAACTTCCAGTTAAGACGTAATTACTTAACCAAATGACCACAGAACCATAAACTCACAGTTAGTATATAGATATAAAAGTGTTTTGGACGTTTAAGAGTACAGTTTGTTTGTAGAATAGTTTTGTGCAAATATTGCGTGTTGACTAATTGACATAAGGAAGTTACTTTGCGAGCGTAGCGAGCAAAAAAATTTTAAGTCGAGAGCATAGTCTGAGTATTTTACTTCTATCTTTTTTATATCATAGTTTCAACAGAAGGCTAAGTGGTTGCGATGGTAAGAAAGGCCTGCATACACAGTGCAACATAGTGAATAATATCGCATAAATTTGTTAAGCAGTGCAAGGTTGCAGTTATTGCACCCTTTCCCACTATGATACAAAATCAAGGTGTATGTATGAACCATGAGCGTGGTACTAGTATTAGTGGTGTAATCATTCAAACTTGGTGTTTGTTCTTCTTTGCAGTCGTCAGGACAATCATCAAACAATGTCACGTGACATGCATCGACCAATGAAATCCGATTTAACATATTTGCCAAGAACAGCCGACATATCAACAGACGTATGCAGAAACTGTCAACAACAAGAACAATTCAACTCAATTACATTGATTCTGCACTCGAAAATATCGACACGTTCACAAGCAGATTAGCAATGTTTACATTATCGATATAATTATTGGCATAAATCACGCGCCTTTTTATGCCCCGGGAGACATTCGTGACACTTCGGCTATTTCCGTCTTTTCCGGTTACTAAGAAATGGTGGTTTTATGCGCCTTTTTGCAAGAAGAGCTAGCTAGAAATGGCGGTTTTTATGCCGATGGCTAACATCTTGATTATCTTCCGTCTGGTTACGACAGAATTCTATTTTATCCAGAATTTCCTCAGAACTGCTCCTTCTACACATTATATTTGGCAAATGAAGCAAGCGTCCATGTTCTCTGACTACTTGATTTGATTTGATTACGACAACACGAGACATTGGCTAGCACAAACCTTATTGCCTTCACAACTCTTAAAATGGTTCATAATTGTGCAATAAACAAACTTAACTTTTAGCATCTAAACTTGAAATAAGTGAACTCTATCCGAGGCAATATGCAACATGGACTTTTATTATACAGCTCAGAATTACCAAAGGTACACACTCACATTTCATTGCGGACGTTTATCACAGCGTATAAACCTAATCTCTGTATGACTTATCGGGATGCTCTTAAATTAAACTTCGTATGACTTTTTGCAATTAAAAGCATATTCATGTAAAATCAGATCAATGTGTGGCTTATTGTCACACTATATAAGTCAACGTGTCAGTCTTATTGCAATTGCCGGAAATCAACGCGTTTATATCACATCACATCACATGTGATTCATGTGAACTCAAGTAAAAGCTTGATTTGTTTCAAATTACCAAACATAATTACATTATCAAATTACCAAACACGATTACATTATCAAGCGTGAATTTCTTCTGGAAGTGACACACTTGTATACAGTCGAATGAATCTTGTTTCGGTATAAACGAAAATATCTACAGGGAGGAGCTTTTGATCCGTTTGTGAGCTACTTAGTCTATTAGTGTACGGCAGGCCTAATCTGTCTTCATGAAGACGCATTTTTACGCAATTGCCCTATCTTTTACAGACACGTTTGGACGCAGTTGCCCTTTCACCATAAAGACACATTTTAACGCATTTACCCTATCATCTCAGAGGCCTAATTTGACGCATTTGTCCTATCATCTTAGAGACGCATTTTGACTCACATGTAGACACATTTTACGAATCCCCATTTAAATCACTGCCCTGTAATTTAGAAATAGTTGACCCTGTGTACTTTATATCTTTCATACAGATGCACTATGTGTATCAACCAAATGTTACGGTAAAAAATAGTGTGGTAATGATGTGCACAATACACCAAGTATCCTGTCAACATACGTATCGTTAGTAAACAGAGCATACGTGGGCCCATCAATAATTTCGTGAACTAATTATACTGTTTCATAACGCTTTGACATAGCTTATCGAAATTTTGCATGGTCAAATATAATTTATTACCCAATTAATTAAGCATAAAAAGTGTTTGATGACGTCACTATTTATGACGTCATATCAATATTCTAACGCCGTGTCATTGGCGTTCGTTATTAAAAATGGCGTCGCGTGGTATGATCGAGTAACGTTTTGTTTTAAAGATTTATACATTACTCAGGCAATATGTCTTCTACATTCAGAAAATTTTGCATGCAGTTAATAAGGACTCTTGGTAATCGAATAGTGCAATTTCATTGTCGAAGAAGTACTTAAAGGGTAATAGAGGAGCAAACAAAGACGATATGCATAAGCGCCGACCATTGGTTGTTTAAATTGGCGGTCGGTAAAGTGTATTGACCATAATATTTTGCGACATACAAATAATAACCTCTAATTAATGTGTTTCTCCGAAAGCTACTGTTATTAGACACTAGTGTAGCAATAATTATATCTCAGTTGTTATCGGCTATTAAATAAAAGCACATACAACTTTAAATGTATGAAATTCTGATATAGATCTACCATGAAAATTCGCCAATCCGTAGCCGCAGCGTTGTTTCGGACACAATCTAGGACTTGAATATAAAACTGTTATAGCACCCATCCTATAACCCAGAATAGACTATGGGCTACATCTTACCATTTCCAAAACTCAAAAATAGCCTGCATGGTTAGAAATGCGAGCCCGAGAGAAGTTGTGTGCGTCATAAACAAAACATTGCGGGTGATGTCACGTGACGGCCTGTAACACGTGCTCCGGTTATGGGTCGAGCAATGGAATAAATGCAAACTGTGCACGGGATGTTACTTTAATAAGGTATAGAGGCTAAAAGTTTGTAAGTCTATTTATACTCGCTACATACAATTAGTTCACGAAATTATTGATGGGCCCTCGTAAGTACTAGTGATATTAAGTATACAAACATTAATTTTCGAGGGTAATCAAATTCAAGGATATTGGCAAAATTATTTAAATTAGGTGGTAACTTAAACTTTGTTAATTAAAATATTGCAAAATTCTTGATGCCAATTATTCAGGGATAATTAATTTCATGATTTACACGTAGTTGATTCCAAAAATTAGCAAAATTGTATCCACCGTAGACTTTTATCATTGTTCAGTTTTACTGAGTACATGTAAATGGTTTAGGTACCGTAAAATTACCAACAATGTTGAGAGATGCTAACAAGTTAACAACAAGTTAACAAGCTATCTACTTGACTTGTTTGTTATGTCCAGTAAGATGACATTGTAAGGGTTAACTGGGGGATTGTAAATAGAGGGAGGTCTCAACACGGTTATAAATCTATCTAGTAATTAAAGGCTAGAAGATTGTCATATTTGCTTGACGGGAAAATAACTTGAGTAGGAACGAAGCAGACACGATGATGAGTTGAACAACAAGATGAAATCAGTTAGTATAATGAACGAGGCGTTGAGAGACACTCTTGAGACAAATTTATAACACAGTAATTCTTAGAAATGTTTCTCTGGTGCATACGCCGTGCACCTTCATGTAATGTTTTGTATATAATGAATCGTTCAGAATATCGCACGATATTTAGCACCATAGTTTTTCACAAACACTTTTGTGATTAATAAACTGTGAACGTTTATAATAGTATGTATTGCATTGCATACTAATATAACGAGTCATTCAAAATAACGATGATTCTTATCGCAGTCTGCGCAATATTTTATTTACCACTATTTGGAAATTTAATTTAAATATGCAAACATCTTGACTTAATTTTAAGGGGTTTGGTTTTATTTTATTTTTCTTCTACATAATTAGTTTAAACATCATTCATAAATTTAGTTTGACTAAATAATCATTACCATCGGGGATTCTACATTGGTAGATAAATGTTATTTTATTTCTAGTGGAAAATAAATTACAGTAGCATTTCTTGGAGCACATTGTTCACAGTTTGTGTGAAGACAATTAGTACTGCAATACGTCAATTAAATGTCGGTTAACATCTTTGTCGCTCTCAACGAGGAATAGTTTGCAATAAAATGCGTACATGTACATTGAATCTTATTAAAGTTTTCAGCAGTGGAAAATGCATATACGATATCGGTTGATATTTCTGCGTATAAATATGTTGCATTCAATTTTTGCAATCTCCTTACACAGTGTATAAATTAGTCTACATTCGATTATTGCAATAAGGCATACTAGTTGAATTATACAGTATCCCAATAAGTCGTACAGTGATCGGAAGTAAGATGCTTATTTAATCGCAATCGACCGTAAAAGTTGAATGTTATAGTATCCCAATAAGAGATTTGTTTAGTACGCATTGAGTAGATTTTGGAAGAAAAAAGGTATGAGAAAATCCGACAGGGAAGGTAGCACTCAACCTAACCAGCCGAGCATGGAAATCAAAAATACCACAACACAACTACCCTGAGCAATGCCCACAGAAACCCATGCCAAAACGGCGACCAAATGAGGCACAACAGCACAAAACACTAAGGACAGTGACCTAACGTTATGCGACCTAAAGAGGCACAACTACGAATTGACCTAATTTAAAATAATGGGCAACGCAAGAAAGGGGTGGGAAATAATATGACATATTCCTAGCAACTACACTGAGCAATGCCCACACATAAGCCAATGAAACAATTAAATATCCAAGTCCCCGCCGAAAAAACGCAGGACGACCCATTTTCACAAAGAAATTATATAATAGCGATTTTTGCATGAGACCGAATGAAACGCAGCCAATTCTCGACCAAGTGCCCCAATTCCCCCACTGTACGGCGACCCAACCGAACAAACCCGTGCAAAAACGGCGACCAAATGAGGCACAACCATCCCCTGACCTAGATTAAAAAACCAAGGACAGTGACCTAACGTTAATACGCCTTAAAGAGGCATTTTGGGACTAGACCTAGTTTACAATAATGGGCAAAAAGAGGGCGAAAATATTGATGTATATGCCAAAACGTTTATTATAGTGACCAAACAGCACCGTGACCTAATGAAAAAAAGCATCTCATCCACCATCTCCGCAAGATACAACTGATGAAAAGGGGGGTGGGCGGTGGACTTTAAAAGGAGGACAGACGAAATTAACTTCCAAGGACAAGTGAAAACAAAAATACCGACACTGCACAGTGCTGTAAAAAGGAGGGGACATGGACACTGCTATGACAGAGTATAACTTAAGACAACAGGTATACAATTTACTCAAAACCGAAATCCCACCCCGAGCTTCATATGTATACAACATTGGTTCTGAAAAAACGCGGTCTTTGTTCAGTCTTATCACGTGTCTTAAAACACTTGGTATTTTTGTTAATGCAATCTTATTTTTCAGGATTTCATCTCAGTCGACTTTCGTGTAAGTTATATGAGTAAATTTGTATCAGAGTTTGACAATCACTTTGGTTTAAAGCAATTGAATATTGAACAGTAACAATTACTGGTCTAGAAGCATTGCATCGTTTAACCTGTTTAGCCCGGAGCAAGAAAAACACTCTGTCTCTAAGTAGATACAAATCTCTTTGCCAAAACATATAATTACTAGTTGCAATGTCTAATTAGTTCATTAGTTAGTAACTATTATTTTGACAACCTAAGATAAGTTTTTTCAATTATAATTCTTCTCAACAATAACGCAATTATCACCCGATTTCCCATCACAGTACATTTTTGTACATTTTTTTTTGGTTTATTCTAAATTAAATTTAGCTTAGTTATGGATATACCAGTAGCACTGAAACACGGGTTATCCTATATCAAGTCGAGAGCAAAGTCTGAGTATTTTACTTCTATCTGTTTTATATCATAGTTTCAACAGAAGGCTAAGTGGTTGCGATGGTAAGAAAGGCCTGCATACACAGGGCAACATAGTGAATAATATCGCATAAATTTGTTAAGCAGTGCAAGGTTGCAGTTATTGCACCCTTTCCCACTATGATACAAAATCAAGGTGTATGTATGAACCATGAGCGTGGTACTAGTATTTGTGGTGTAATCATTCAAACTTGGTGTTTGTTCTTCTTTCCAGCCATCAGGACAATCATCGAACAATGTCACGTGACATTCATCGACCAATGAAGTCCGATTTAACATATTTGCCAAGAATAACCGACATATCAACAGACGTATGCAGAAACTGTCAACAACAAGAACAATTCAACTCTATTACATTGATTCTGCACTCGAAAATATCGACATGTTCACAAGTAGATTTATTACGGTGGTTAGCCATGTTTACATTCTCGATATAATTATTGGCATAAATCGCGCGCCATTTTATGCCCCGAGAAACATTCGTGACACTTGCTAGCTAGAAATGGCGGTTTTTATGCCGATGGCAAACATCTTGATTATCTTCCGTCTGGTTACGACAGAATTCTATTTTATCCAGAATTTCCTCAGAACTGCTCCTTCTACACATTCTATTTGGCAAATGAAGCAAGCGTCCATGTTCTCTGACTACTTGATTTGATTTGATTACGACAACACGAGACATTGGCTTGAACAAACCTTATATAAATTGCCTGCCTCAATGTTTGTACAACTCTCAAAATAGATCATAATTGTGCAATAAACACACACTTTTAGCATCTTAAACGGAAATAAGTGAACTCTATCCGAGGCAATAATGCAACATGGATTTTTATTACACAGCTCAGAATTGCCAAAGGTCCACACTCACATTGCCTTGTGGACATTATACCACCCCATGTATGTGATTCACGTGAACTCAAGTAAAAGTTTGGATTGCTTTCAAATAGACCTACTCCGGATCTCCACTAATCTGTAGGTACAAATAAAGTTTTACCCTTATAATCCTTTTGAGTCTTGAATATGCATATCTCGACAATAGAGTGGGGTCAGTTGTGTTTGCATATGAATACAAAAACAGTCTAACTATGGCAGATTTGTTTGTACCTACATGTAAATTAAGGAGAAAAACCACCTTGCACAGAGTTCCGGATATCAACTATTACCGAACATAATTACATTATCAAACCAAGCGTTAATCGCTTCTGGAAGTGACAATTTTGTATACATACTGACAAGGGAGTCTCATTTAGGTATTAACGAAAAAATCTACGGGAATGGTCTTTTAACACAACATACATGTACTTATGAACGGAACGTTAAAAATAGTACTGAGTATGTTTGTGATCTGCTTGTAACTCTATGAGTTGGTAGCCCTATGTTGAATGCGAGTCCATTTTTTAAATTGTTTTTGCCTCATTCAGTTGGTGACCTAAAATGAACCTGATATGATATTAACACTCCTGTACCTTTCAACTTTTTTCATACTGTTTTATCTCACACATATAGTGTATGCACCCACACAGTAAGTGACACCCTCTCATACTGACATGAAATACGATACCATACATTCTGTCATAAACACCCCACCACTCACTTGTCATATGTACAGGTACGACTTGATGAACTGACGATGACCTAAAACGTGCCGATGTCAGGTACATGACATAAGCTTACGAGATTCATTTAAGTAGAACTGGTTCCTATTACATTGGCATTGCCCAACCACCCGCACAAAACGTATGCCATCAACAAATTTTAACGTGTAATAGTTAACTCGTCACTACCGGCACTACCGGAAGACATTTTTCTTGAAGAAGAAAATATACAGGAAAGCAAACAAAATCATTGGAGAACTTCGATCAGCATTAATACTGGATCAAGCTCAAACCCCATAAAACAAGTTATTAGGAATTGCAAGCAATACCACTACCTGGAAACTGTCGATATTTCTGTTGCCTTGGTAACCACAATGTTTGTCCAAATCAAAAAAAATATTTAAACGTGCATAATCTTCTCATTGGTTCCTATCCACATAACAAGTTACATAATTAAAGCTTGAAAACTTTTTGAGTTGTGGCAGGATCAAGATTTTCTTGTCGGTCGGATGGACGGCAAACCTATAGTCCCATTTACATTTTGTAGTTGAAAACCGGTAGGGGCCTAATAACACATCATCATCATTTATAGGCGTTGAAAACCTGTCATATCTATATACTAATCAACGAGATCAAATCAATCTTAAGTTTCGTTAAAAACACTCAAAAACTGTGTTTGGTTAAAACACTGGGACCTTCAAAAATAAATTACGTGTCGGTATATATCATACATTCAAATGGTACATAGCAATAGAAAAGGGCAAGAATGATTCGTTCATATCAATAAAAAATCCTTAAGTGTTCATTGACAATTTTGTTAAATTTAAGCTTTAAAGAACTACAAACGGAGGATATTGACTACAAGTACTTTCTTAATTTTGCTGCTGGCCACAACTCTGAGCTTTCGTGGTCAAACTAAAGCTGCTAACTTTATATGCTCAGGTAGGTGGGCATGGCACTCTAACAGTATTCACCCAGCGCCATCTCCTCTGTGATTTTTTCTCAGTAGTCGTCTACATAGAAATTAAACTAATTTGACCTACCTTTCGTGTAATTGGTCACATTTTATGATGTTATATTCCAAAGTACAAAGCACAGAAGTATATTAAGTGTATACTTGAGCACTTATAAAGTAAGGTGCGACTATAGTTAATGACAATCACAGTGTCGCGAACATGGACACAAACGCTCGACTATTGATTAGATGACACAAACGATCTTCATAACCAGCCATATATCTAAAACCAGCGTTTTTACTCTTGCTTAACACATTTAATCCAACAAACTTTTGATGTATGTATAAGTCGATGTCGTTGCTAAAACTACGACGAAGTTTCCGTTGAAATGCTCTTTCCGGTAATAAGTTATCTTGGTTTTCAGCAATAACTTTCCCTCGTTTCGTACTCGCTCGCTCTCTCTCTACCGCGACCAGTCTGTTGACAGGAATGGCTGCATTCTGCTCATAGAATGGTAACCATAGTAACACCATAGCGAGAGAATATATAGATGAACGTTGAACGTCTGCTATATTTGAACACTAGAATTATCTGATAGCTTTCAATACAAGTGGTATGCTTGATTTAATTTTGAAGTATCTAGGTATTGCCATCGAGATAATCAGACATCACTGATTCTAATTGGTTTGTGGGTTTTTTACAGATTCTATGACGTCATCTAGTTGACATCATGTGACATATAAAACCAACTTGATTATATCGTTTTTTGTTGCTCAAGGTTCGTGATGTCGCGGATTGTGTGCGCTGGTGATAAGTGCTTACTAAGCAGTTTTCTATCCAACATGTTAACTAGTATCAGTCACCGTGGTTACCGCGCTTGATTCGCTAACAGTACTGCCTCGAATACATGTGCATTTGTATTTTTACTAGGTTTGAAATTATCCGAGGTTACCCTTTGTACGTATTAAGTACATGTACTTAGATGGGTAAAACAATGCCGAACATAGCCTATGAGTCAGTCAGCTTACTGCTGAAATATGACAGGCATGTGAGTGCTTCAAACCCGTATACGTTTACCATGGCCGTGAATGAACCCGTGTACCTATGGTATTTTTCCTAAAATTTACTGGATTTTTATGATGTTTCTATACAGCTGAGTTTGACATATTTAATAGCAGTACGTTTCTACCATTTACCATCCAAGTAACTTGAGCAATCAGGAGACGTATAATTCTGTCAACATCAGCTTGTTCAGGTCTCTGTGTTATAATGCTGGGAAAATTCTCAGAACAGAACAACGCTTTATTGATCCTATTGTATATAATTATACATGTACCTATTACAAGGCAGTGATTTCTTCCTTTAACCATTTGGCCTGTTGTATCCATGAAATATTGTGGCGCATCGAAGAGTAAGTAATTTGAGTTGATGCTGAATATTCGGTGATTTGTCGGCCGATTGTATTTGTTTTATAGTTAGAGAAAGGAAAATACCCGGGTTATCTAATTTATTCAAGGACGTGGCCCGAGATAAAAACGATACATTTTGTGATATATCGGAGTTACTGTCCTCAGTTTGTATACTGTACCAAATTCAATTTAAAGCGGGTAACTCAGATATTTCATTCTTTTTCGTCGTACCTTTGATACAATATGGTACAATTATAAAATTTGTATATTGTATATCTACCCCTTACTTTTAATGTTGATCAATACTAGTATTGTAAATACTGTTTCACACAGACCAATACTGTGAACACGAATAACCTTGGAGACAATTTTATCCGCTGCTGATGTTTACAATAAAGTCCGTCCATAATCATGACTCAATTCTATATAACTTGCATGCTAGAAAGCATGCCATAAACAGGATTGCTTTGTCAACAAAATACGTACACAATAAAAAAAATACTGAGAAATAAAAAAAATACCTAGAAATAACGAGTTACAGCTCCTCATCACTAGAGTCCCATAAATTGTCAGCTAAATTTTTTTTAATCTGAATTTTTTGTTCGACTGTCAAAAGGACATAATACCCTACTATCATGATATTCATCCAATTCACATCTGAATATGATTGGTTTTAGAAACGGTATACTCGTGGTATGTGTAATTTCTTTTTCGTGTTCCAGTTGAGTGTTACCTTCCCTGTACTATTTTTTTTTAGTTACAGAAGGGTGATATTGAATAAACATGAAGTTGCAGGTCTTTCAAAATTGACTTACCCTCATTTCCTCGCAATTTGAGTCAATTATGAATTTGTATTTAAAAAGGTGATTCTCTAAAGATAGAAAATGGTGACAAAGGGAGGTAACTCCGACAATATTGAAAGTGGATGAAGGGAAGCAATTCACTAAAGATTTAATCCAAAAGACGAAAATTAAAATAGATATAAACTTTGTTTGCAAAAAGGAGCTGCATATTTCATTTAATTATACTGCCAATATAACAACACATTCAATAAATTGCATTTCTAATCAATGTCATGCAATGTTTAATTAGATAAAAGATTGGTATTGTAATATGTAATTTGATTGATTGTTCTGTAATGCAATCAATTCAAAGGTTTGGTAATAACTAATAAATTGATTACAACTATAACAGTGTGTTCTTGTTGAATTTATCCGATTTCCCATACCAATTTAAATACGAATTTATTATTTAAAAAATATTCCAGTGTGACCACTAAAATGGCCAAGACAGTTTTAACTCTTACTTACGAAATTTCAACCCCTTTTGTCCTATGCATAAGACAGGCACAGTACTTTCAAAGTCAAAAGAGAATCGTTTTGTCAACATCGAGTCGTCTGTCAGGTAAACTTATCGAGCTTTAGCATGGTTACCTGAGTTAACGGTAATCCCTGCTATTCTATCGAATGAGATACTTCGCTCATTAGTATTACTTATTGAATCGACTATAGGTCATTACCTAGCTAGCTGGTCCATCACCAACCAGTCATATCCAGGGGACTCCTACCTACATAGACATTCTACTTCCAAAGAGGCTCCTTTAACCATTGGACCTGGTATGTGCACAATGCAGCCGCTTTACAGCCGCCTTAACCATAATATATACTTTCACCATTTTGATATATTTTTTCGAATTTCCCCTGTATTATTTTAAAAATTTGTGCGACGTATTTGAAAGATAACGGTATTACTCTCAACTTGCATTCTAGTCACATCGACTTCTGTTATAGAACTACGAAACATTTCCCATAAATCACAAAAAGCTTAGATGTAATACACAACCATGTCAAGCAATTTCAATGACAAAGCAGATTATTATTAAGTTATCCAACAGATAAAGCACTTTCTCTTCTTGAAATATTCATAGCATATCTTTGCATGCAAAATAAAACAACAGAAAACTATTTTTTATTACATTTTAATCTAAATATATGAAAATATTTAACGCATTTGAAATAAAAGATCTGCAAAAGCACAATGTTTGACAATACAACAGTTACATGTATAATAATTACTTCATTACTTTCAAATTACTACTTGTGGTGTGGTAATGGTGCGCACAATACAACAAGTATCCAGTATGAAATGATAAATAAAGTATAAGTACTTATTAAATAAACTATAGACAATCGTTGATTTTCGTGAGTTCTCATATTCGCGGATATTGGCAAAATGATATGCAGGAGATTTCTTAAATTTTCTGAATTATAATATTGAAAAAAATCCCTTGATGTCAATTATTCAAGGGTAATTAATTTCACGCTCTATATGTAGCTGATACGCCACATTAGCGGAAATTAATTCTTCGCGAATATTTATTATTGTTCAGTGTTATTGAGTGAATGGTTAAGATGTTAACATAAAGTACCATAGAATTACCAACAAAGTTCCATCTCTCAGAGAAGCTAACAAGTTAACAAGCTATCTACTTGACGTGTTTGTAATGTCCAGTAGGATGACACTGTAAGGGTTTGCTGGGGTATTGTTAATGAAGGGAGGTCTCAACACGGATATAAATCTATCTAGTAATTAAAGGCTTGTCAGAGAAACTAGAAGATTGTCGTATTTGCTTGACAGGAAAATAACTCGAGTAGGAACGAAGCAGACACGATGATGAGTTGAACACCGGGAATGAATCAGTTAGTATAATGAACGAGGAGTGGAGAGACACTCTTGAGACAAATTCATAACACAGTACTTCTCAGAAATGTTTCTCTGTTGCATACGCCGTGCACCTTCATGTAATGTTTTGTATATAATGAATCGTTCAGAATATCGCACGATATTTAGCACCATAGTTTTTCACAAACACATTTGTGATGAATAGCGTGACTGTGAAGGTTTATAATGTTACGCATTGCATACTAATATAACGAGTTACATTTATTCTGAAAAACGATGATTTTTAATGCAGTCTGTGCAATATTTTATTTACCACGTTTGGGAAATAATATTGAAATATGCAAAAAAAATGACTAAATTTTATGGGGTTTCGTTTCATTTTATTTTTTTATTCTACATAATTAGTTAAAACATCATTCATACGATTTAGCCTGACTAAATTAGCATTACCATTGGGAATTCTAACTGGGTAGACAAATGTAATTTAATAAGCGTTCAACAGATTTCTAGTGGATAATTGATTACAGTAGCATTTCTTGGAACACATTGTTCACAGTTTGTGGGGAGAGAATTAGTACTGCAATACATCAATTAAATGTCTGTTAACACCTTTGTCACTCTCAATGTGGAATGGTTTGCAATAAAATGCGTATATGTATATTGAATCTTTTTACAGTTTGTAGCAATGGGACATATACGGTATCAGTTGATATTTCCGCGATTTTGGATGAACCCGAGCTGCATATACGTATGTTTTGGAGCTTGCGGCTCAATCCATTTTTCATTTGAATCAATATTGGCAATAGAACATGGTAAAGTAATTATATGCTAGACCAAATGTTATCGAAATTGTAAAAGTCACAAGTAGGTGTACAGTGTTAAATTTAACCCGTTAATGAGGTCTTCTACTGTAACAGTAGTGAAAAGCGAAAGGCGACATTGGTTCTAAAGAAATGCGGTCCTTGATCAGTCTTATCACGTGTCTTAAAATACGTGGACTTTTTTGTCGAGGCAATCTTATTTTCAGGAATTCATGTAAGTAATATGTGTAAATTTATAACAGATTTTGACAATCATTTTGGTTAAAAGCAATTGAATATTGAACAGTAGCCAACGATTTCTGACCTCGATTTTTATTCACATGGCAAATTCTAAATCATGTTTTGTAACATAATAATTACTGGTCTAGAAAAGGGCATTGTGACGTTTAACCTGTTTTAACCCGGAGCAAGAAATACACCAGTCTCAGAGCAGAAACAAGGCTCATTGCCAAAACATATAATTACTAGTTGCAATGTCTAATTAGTTCCAATTCATTAGTTAGTAACTTCTGTTTTTGACAGTCTAAGATGAGTTATTTCATTTAAAATTCGTCTGAACAATAAGTTTTTTTACACACTTTCACATAAGAGTATTTGGTTCATTCTAAATTAACTTTAGCTTAGTTACACATGTAGATATACTACTAGCACTCAAACATGGGGTTATCTTATTTTTAGCCGAGGGCATAGATTTTACCTACCATAGCTCAACAGAGGGCATTGTGGTTGCAGTGGTAAGAACGGCATGTACAATGCAACATCGTGATTAATATCGCATTCGTTTAGCAGTGAAATTCTGCAGTTATTGCACCCTTTCCCACAAGGATACCAAATCAAGTTGTATGCATATACCACGAGCGTGGTTCTAGTATTTGTGGTGCAATCATTCAAACGTGGTGCTTGTTCTTCTTTCCAGTCGTCGGGACATTCATCGAACAATGTCACGTGACATGTACCGACCAATGAAATCTGATTAACATATTTGCCAAGAATAACCGACATATCAACAGACGTATGCAGAAACTGTCAACAACAAGAACAATTCAACTCAATTACATTGATTCTGCACTCGAAAATATCGACATGTTCACAAGTAGATTTATTACGGCAGTTAGCAATGTTTACATTCTTGATATAATTATTGGCATAAATCACGCGCCTTTTTACGCCCTGAGATACATTCGTGACACTTCGGCTATTTCCGTCTTTTCCGGTTACTAAGACATGGTGGTTTTATGCGTCTTTTTGCAAGAAGAGCTGGCTAGAAATGGCGGTTTTTATGCCGATGGCTAACATCTTGATTATCTTCCGTCTGGTTACGACAGAATTCTATTTTATCCAGAATTTCCTCAAAACTGCACCTTCTACACATTCTATTTGGCAAATGAAGCAAGCGTCCATGTTCTCTGACTACTTGATTTGATTTGATTACGACAACACGAGACATTGGCTTGAACAAACCTTATTGCCTGCCCCAATGTTTGTACAACTCTCAAAATGGGTCATAATTGTACAATAAATACACACTTTTAGCATCTTAAACGGAAATAAGTGAACTCTATCCGAGGCAATAATGCAAAATGGGTTTATTTTTATTACATAGCTCAGAATTGCCAAAGGTCCACAATCGCATTGCCTTGTGGACATTATACCACCCCATGTATGTGATTCACGTGAACTCAAGTAAAAGTGTGGATTGCTTTTAAATTACCGAACATAATTACATTATCAAACCAAGCGTAAATCGCTTCTGGAAGTGACAATTGTGTATACATACTGACAAGGGAGTCTCATTTAGGCATTAACGAAAACAAATCTACGGGAATGGTCTTTTAACACAACAAACATGTACTTAAGAACGGAACGTTAAAAAATAGTACTGCGTATGTTTGTGATCTGCTTGTAAGTCTATGAGTTGGTAGCACTCTGTTTAATGCGAGTCCATTTTTTTCTAAATTCGTTTTGCCTCATTCAGTTGATGACCTAAAATGAACCTGGTATAATTAATCATCAATGTAACACGCTTGTACCTCATACTGTTTTATCTCACACGTATAGTGTATGCACCCACACAGTAAGTGACACCCTCTCACGCACCACACGTTCTTTCATAGACACATGTAACACTCACTTGTCATGTACATGGTGTACGACTTGATGAACTGACGATGACCCAAAACGTGCTGATGCCAGGCACTCACATAAGGTTGCGAGATATTTTTTGTAAAAAAATCAATTGGTTTTATGTCATTGACATTGACCATCCGCCCTCGGCGAACGTACACCGTTTACATGCAAGCATTAACTTGTAGTTGCGAGAGGGACAGTATCTATGGTTTGCAGTCACCATCGACAGATTTAAAATTGTAATGTACATGCTGTAAAGAAGTACATGTGCATGTGCATGTATATGATGCGTAGGAAAGCGAACAAAAAAACATGAGAAAATTTCGATCAGCATCCGGACCGGAACAAGTTCAAATCCCATAATATAAAACACATGACATATCAGCACCATACATGTATATAGGCGGTGAAAAGCTGTTACGTACTTATCAACGAGGTCAAATTAATTCAAAGTTTTGGTAAAAAATACTAAAAAATCCGTGTTTTGTTAAAGAACTGGGATCTTCAAAAAGAGATTTAGGGGTTGATTCATATCATACATACAAATGGTACATAACAATGCAAGTTTGGTTTTCAATAGAAAAATGCAATAATCATTCGTTCACATCAATAAAAGCCCCTAAAGTTGTCCTTGACAATTTTAGTTTATTTTAAACTTACAAATACTGTCAACGAGCAATGTTGATTGCATGTATATTTCTTATGTTGCTGACCGCAACTCGTGTAAAAGCTAGGCTGTGCATTCGTGGTCAAACTAAAGCCGCTTACTTTAGGCTCAGGCAGGTGGACATGGCGCTCTAACAGTATCTACCCTGTGCCGTCTGATCTATATTTTTAATTGGATTTGGTTTTTTTTGTCTAGACAGAAATTAAACTAATTTGACCTACCTTTCGTGTAATTGGTCACATTTTATGATGTTATATTCCAAAGTACAAAGCACAGAAGTATATTAGGTGTATACTTGAGCACCTATAAAGTAAGGTGCGACTATAGTTAATGACAATCACTGTGTCGCGAACATGGACACAAACGCTCAACTATTGATTAGATGGCACGAATGATCTTTATAACCAGCCATATATCTAAAAGCAGCTTTTTACTCTTGCTTAACACATTTAATCCAACAAACTTTTGGTGTATGTATAAGTCGATGTCGTTGCTAAAGCTACGACAAAGTTTCCGTTGAAATGCTCTTTCCGGTAATAAGCTATCTGTGTATTCAGCAATAACTTTCCCTCGTTTCGTACTCTCTCGCTCTCTCTCTCTACCGCGACCAGTCTGTTGACAGGAATGGCTGCGTTCTGCTCATAGAATGGTAACCATAGTAACACCATAGCGAGAGAGTATATAGATGAACGTTGAACGTCTGCTATATTTGAACACTAGAATTATCTGATAGCTTTCAATACAAGTGGTATGCTTGATTTAATTTTGAAGTATCTAGGTATTGCCATCGAGATAATCAGCCATCACTGATTCTAATTGGTTTGTGTTTTTTTTTGCAGTTTCAATGACGTCATCTAGTTGACATCATGTGACATATAAAACCAACTTGATTTTATCGTTTTTTGCTGCTAAAGGTTCGTGATGTCGCGGATTGTGTGAGCAGGTGATAAGTGCTTACTAAGCAGTTTTCTATCCAACATGTTTATCAGTCACCGTGGTTACCGCGCTTGATTCGCTACCATTACTGCCTCGAATACATGTGCATTTGTATTTTTACTTGGTTTGAAATTATCCGAGGTTACCCTTTGTACGTATTAAGTACATGTACTTAGATGGGTAAAACAATGCCGAAAATAGCCTATGAGTCAGCCAGCTTACTGCTGAAATATGACAGGCATGTGAGTGCTTTAAACCCGTATACGTTTACCACGGCCGTGTATGAACCCGTGTGCCTATATATGGTATTTTTCCTAAAATTTACTGGATTTTTATGATGTCCCTACAGCTGAGTTTGACATATTTGATAGCAGTACGTTTCTACCATTTACCATCCAAGTAACTTGAGCGATCAGGAGACGTATAAATCTGTCAACATCAGCTTGTTCAGTTCACTGTGTTGTAATGCTGGAAACTGTCTCAGAACAGAACAACGCTATTGATCCTATTGTATATAATTATACATGTACGTATTACAAGGCAGTGATTTCTTCCTTTAACCATTTGGCCTGTTGTATCCATGGATATTGTGGCGCATCGAAGAGTAAGTAATTTGAGTTGATGCTGAATATTCGGTGATTTGTTGGCCGATTTTATTTGCTAAGGAAAAACCACCGGTTATCTTATTTAGTCAAGGCCATGGTCCGAGATAAAACGATACATTTTGTGATATAGCGGAGTTACTGTCCTCAGTTTGTATACCAAATTCAATTTATAGCGGGTATGTGTGGTGGGAAAAAGTACACTGTGCATTTATGCAGTTATCGCTCACCTTCCAGTGCAGTAACTCAGTTATTTCACATCTTTTTCGCCGTACCTTTGATACAATTGAGTTCACTACATTTGTATATCTACTGCATGTTGATTTGTTGATACTAAAACTGAAAATACTGTTGACAATTACGTACAGACAATCCAAGGCCACATACAAACGGCGCCAACGCATCGTAGCCAGCCCGGGTATGATATAGAACAAGCCTCTCCCAAAAAGTTGATATTACAAGATATAGCCTTCAAGCAAAATCTTTTTTCAGTCAGCGAAATTAGCAGATGTTTTGTAGCTAAATTAGCAAATGTTTCGTAGGTAAATTAGCAGATGTTTTGTAGCTAAATTACCACTGGTAGTGTACAAACGTGTACATTTATATTAGAATAATAATATTATGATTACCTGCTCTACGTTACTGTGAACATAAAATAACCTTGGAGACACTCAGTTTATCCCCTACTGGTGTTTACAATAAATGTCCATCCTTAATATGACTCATTTCTATATAACTTACATACAACAAAGTATGCTATAGACAGGATTGCTTTGTCAACAAAATACGTACACAATAACATAATTTACTGAGAAATAACGAATAACATCTCTTCAACACTAGCGTAGCATTATTTATATTTGCGTCCCCTGTCGACGCAGTTCATTTATATCATTGGTTTTTTTTTCAGCTTAATATTTTTCGACTGACAAAAGGAACATAATATCCTAAAGATACCCATCCAATTCGCATCTGGATATGATTGTTGGTTTTAGAAACGTGTACTCGTGGTCTGTGTAATTTCTTTTTCGTGTTCCAGTTGAGTGTTGCCGTCCCTGTTCTTTTTTTAAGCTACAGAAGGGAGACATCGTGTAGAGATGGAGTAACAGGTCTTTCAAAATTTACTTACCCTCTTCTCCCCGTAAAACATTTATCAATTTCGATTTGTATTTAAAAAGTTGATTCTCTAACGATAGAAAAAGGTTGACAAAGAGAGGTAACTCCGACAATATTTAAAGTGGATGAAGAGAGGCAATTCACTAAATATTTTAAATGAGGATAACGGGATGGTCTGGTTACAAATTTAGTGCACTAAACACATGACTAAAACGGCACCGAAAGACGAAACTTAAAATAGATGGAAACTTGTTTACAAAAAGGAGCTGCATATTTTATTTAATTATAATGCCAATATAACAATACATTCAATTAAATGCATTTCTAATCAATGTATTGCAATGTTTAATTAGATAAAATATTGGTAGTGTAGTAGGGTGTTTCATTTTTTGAAAATTTTCTCCGATCAAAAACCTTTTTTGCCCAACTGTGACCCTCCTCAAACAATGCATATATACAAAATTTCAGCTAAATTGGTCAACAGGAACACCTTGCCCTTCCGACTCGAACTTTAGACCCAAGAGGGTCTTAGATCCACTTTCGGATTATTTCATATTTTTTCAAACTTGCACAAATTATGTGATGTTGCATATCATTTTGAAGGAAATGATCATAGGAACAATGCTGTAAAAGAATTAATAAGATTAAATACGTTCATAAAGAGTTATGACCCTTTGCAAATTAAAGAAAATCGGCTTTTTAACCAATTTTCACGATATATATTTAGATATGATGTACATTAAAATATAGTACATGTACTATATCTTATCCATTGAGCAAGAAGGCACATTCAATGGGATATAATGATATAAAACAAAATGCTTAGTTATAAGTTGTATCTACTGTTTTATCACACATGATACTTGTATAATTATCTATCAGATTAGGGTACATGTATCTTCCATTATGTTCTTGCTAAATTCAGTGATTTTTACTCTACAGCATTTACAAACTATGATAAATGCGTCCAATGTGGGTCCCATTTGTTGCAGTATTTGCATAGTTCTGAATGTTCTTTACCCACACCAACTCACATCCATCCCCTTTCAGCATTGACCTTTACAAACAATTCAAGTCCACTATAAACAGTATCTTTTCGATTCTGCTAGAATCTGTCCTAGCGTTTGACAATGTTCCACATAATAGTCTGCTTCTAAAGATGAAGCACTATGATATCCGAAACAAGACTCTTATCAGGATCAAGTCATGACTACTGGTCAACGTACGGAGCATAGTCGAACGATGTAAATCTGAAATGTCTGAGTGTCATATGGGTCTGTTTACGCCCACAACTATTTCTGGTCTACATGAACGATATCTTCCAAACTGTTGCCGATGACAGTATAAAATACATTCATAGGCACGACGACACCAATCTCCTCCAATAATTGGAGACCTTACAAAGTTACACTCTTGGCGATCCTGATACAGTAAATGGAAAATGAGCTTCTATCCAACAAAATGTGTATAAATACATCTACGAGAGGCAAGCTTGATGAAATCAGATTGTTACTAAATGTAGGAATTCTACGAATGACACTAGCATTCAAATTGATTGAGCTTGGGCACCTATGTTTGCGACATTGCTAATAATGGCAACCAAATTGCGGAATATTTTCCTGGTCGGAATGTGCCAAAGTGAACATCAGAATTCTAGACAGCTGTTAACAAAACAATAGCCATGCCCACAACAGAGCATTCAGCTGCTACCCAGAACAACATCCGAGACCTTGAACAAATGCAAACGCACGCAGCAACTTTTATCACTAACGACTATTCGACGAAAACCCCTGTATGCGCCACGACGATACTAGAGGACACTCGGAGGGCATTTCTGGGGAGCCGTCGAAGACAAGCCAGGTAACATATCCTTTTTGATATTAACTAAAGACTTGTTGGCATTCAGTGAAGCTAGCTACTAAAATATGAAGATTCACACACAAGATTTAAATCAGTTTTCAAGGAGCAAATCTTAAACTGATTTCTGTCTGACATTTGTGTACATCTTTCACTGAGCTTTACACAGTCCATTTAATTCTGAGGACTCTCTTATTCTGATCTTTATCTAGAAGACGAAGAAGACTTTTAAGTTACAGCCGATCCAAATCCCATTGCTGAGAAGGCATTGTTAGTCAGTAACTTCATTTTTGTGACAGGTGAAAAGGTTAGCCATGGGCTTGGTCCTAACTAATCCATTGCAAGATCATCTATCATCAGGGGAAATTGCTCTTTCCCGATGCCAAATGTTTGGTTTTCAAAAGCAGTGGCTCCTCACATTCGCTCTTTCTGTTGGTTTCACATTTGCTCTGCCTGTTGGTGCCTGCCTATGAGGAATGGGGGACATAAACAACTATTCAAATACTGCAGAGCGGAAGTGTTTCATTATTATTGCGAGCTACAATAGAGTGACTGTCACTCATCAAAATGAAGGAAAATATACAAACTAGAACCATCACTGTCGTGATCAGGGCCCTGTTGTTATCATTGTCAATAAGTATTGCAAGTTTCATTTGAATATCTTGAAAAGTTTTTGAACTATGGCCAATGTAAAAGTTTTGAAGTCAAAAAAGGGGCACAAGCCAAAATTTATTAAAGCTAGAGTTGTTGCCCTTTGCTACACATGTGCGTATTGTCACTGTCAATATGTATAGCAAGTTTCATTTCAATATCTGTAACGGTTTTGAAGTAATGTAGAAAAAAAGATGAAAAATGAGGAAAATTGTAATTTTACAAAGGGCCATAATTCTTACAATATTGTAGCTGGAGTAACATAACTTGGCATACAATAGTGTATTGTTGCTGTGACCTTATGTTTAAAGTTTGAAGTCGATACCTTTAACGGTTTGCAAGTTATTAAGAAAAAACATGAAAAATGTGGACGGACAGACGGACAGACAGACGGACAGACAGACGGACAGGGTGATTACTATAGGGCACCTGCAAAAAAATTTGCAGGGCCCTAATTACTATATCATTATTAAAAGTGATCATAACTTTTCACAGAACAATATGTGTTGTATTGTTAGTCCCAGTGAAAGTGCCTTCTTGAGACCTTTCCAATGATATGCTTATCTACCGTAGTTTAATGTACTTCAACTATAATTATATTTAAGGAAAATTGGTAAAAAAGCCATTTTTTGGCAAAATTCAAAGGGCCATAACTCTTTTTTAACAAATCTAATCTTATTAATTATTTTACAGCATTGTTCCTGTGATCACTCCCTTCAAAATGATATGCAACATCACATAGTTTGTACAATTTTGAAAAAATATGAAATAATCCAAAAGTGGATCTAAGACCCTCTTGGGTCAAAAGTTCGAGTCGGAAGGGCAAGGTGTTCCCATTGACCAATTTAGCTGAAATTTTGTATATATGCATTGTTTGAGGAGGGTCACAGTTGGGCAAAAAAGGTTTTTGATCGGAGAAAATTTTCAAAAAATGAAACACCCTATAGTGTAGTATGTAATTTGATTGATTGTTCTGTAATGAAATAAATTCAAAGGTTTGGCAATACTGATACGAATAAAACACTGTGTTCTTGTTGAACTTCTCCGATTTTCCATACCAATTTAAATTGTGACATATAAAATTATTATTTAACAAGATGCCAAAATGTCACAAAATACGCCCGTCTTGGTTGTGCTAGTGAAAAAAATATTGATTATGAAATAAAAGCCCATATTATATCAAAATATTTTTTAACAATCATCTTTAAACTTATCTTGGCCTAGATATTACACCCATGAGCATAGTCAGCAAGTTTGAAGACGATCGGATGAAAATTGTTTGAGCTAGAATACAGACAAGGCCAATTTCACATTTATTTTGGTAAAAGAAGGACCATAACCCAAGAAGGCCTGCACCTATTTGGCCTATAATCGAACTTGGCCTAGATATTACACCCATAAGCATTGTCAGCAAGTTTGAAGATGATCGGATGAAAACTGTTTGAGTTTGAGTACAAACAAGGCCAATTTCACATTTTTTTGGTAAAAGAAGGACCATAACCCAAGAAGGCCTGCACCGATTTGGCCTATAATCGAACTTGGCCTAGATGCTACACCCATAAGCATTGTCAGCAAGTTTGAAGACGATCGGATGAAAACTGTTTAAGCTAGAGTACAGACAAGGCCAATTTCACATTTTTTTGGTAAAAGAAGGACCATAACCCAAGAAGGCCTGCACCGATTTGGCCTATAATCGAACTTGGCCTAGATATTACACCCATAAGCATTGTCAGCAAGTTTGAAGACGATCAGATGAAAACTGTTTAAGCTAGAGTACAGACAAGGCCAATTTCACATTTTTTTGGTAAAAGAAGGACCATAACCCAAGAAGGCCAGCACCGATTTGGCCTATAATCGAACTTGGCCTAGATGCTACACTCATAAGCATTGTCAGCAAGTTTGAAGACGATCGGATGAAAACTGTTTAAGCTAGAGTACAGACAAGGCCAATTTCACATTTTTTTGGTAAAAGAAGGACCATAACCCAAGAAGGCCTGCACCGATTTGGCCTATAATCGAACTTGGCCTAGATATTACACCCATAAGCATTGTCAGCAAGTTTGAAGACAATCGGACAAAAACTGTTTGAGTTAGAGTACAGACAAATATTGGACGCCGCCGCCCGCCCGCCCGCCAAGGATGTTCACATTATACGTCCCGTTTTTCAACGGGCGTATAAAAAGTAGTCCAGTGCGACCACTAAAATGGCCAGTTTGGGCTTCTACTAACAAAATGTGCACCACCATTTGGTCCTACGCATCAGGCAGGTGGGTTTTGCAAGGTCACTACATAAAAATGTAGCTCGCTGGTCCATCACCAACCAGCCATATCCAGTGGACTCCTACATAGACTTTCTACTTCCAAAGAGGCTCCTTTAACCATTGGACCTGATTTCTGCATGATGCTGCCGCCTTAACCAAAATATATACACTTGAGCATGAGGGAGCTTTGGGTCCCATAGCAAGTAAAAAACAAGCAATACAGCAGAATAACGACATACAAAAGATGCCACTTTCATCAGAATCTTCGAATTCCAATATTATTTTTAACTCGCTGAAACGAGATGTGTAAGCCACCAATAAGAAGCCAACCAACCCTACAAAACCTGCAAAAACAGGTAATCTTTTAGGAATTTTTGAATGCAACCTGAATATGGATCAGGAAATATGACATGGATAGACATTAAAGATGCTAAGAAACATTAACTGTAATATCATTATTCGATCATGATGAACCTTTTAGTAAAGATTTAACTCAGTTTTTCAACATTTTTCATGTCTTATTTCTGTGACTTTTCAATTTACAGTGATGTTGATTGTTGGGAATTCTTGTTAATTTGCCATGGTTTGATTTTTATACAAAACCACAAAAACATCAATAAGATACGTATGTACACAAATGCCAAATTTGCATAAAATTCCTTCCTAAACAACTGAGTAATTTTGAAAAATATAGGTGTTGCGTTAGGAGTGTGCGTTAATGTATGGTTTGTTTACCAGTATTCTAAAATACTGCATTTTACTCAGTCATACTTTTGGAAAATAACTTGAATAACCAGACATAACATACCAAGTTGATGTACTTGTTACATATCGCTGGCTTAGAATGTGAAGGTCGTAAGTGCCACTTACGCCCTTATAACTGTTGTATATTTGAAATCTACAACACAAGGCACTTCTTAAGTGCCTATTGTTATGGAAATCGGAACTTGTTATGTTGACCAAATTGAAGTTGACAAATCTTGTTTTACCATAAGTAAAGAGTGATTTTCTGACAGTTTTTTTAGCTTAACTTATTGATTTTGTAGTTACGACCTTCTCATTCTAAGCCAGCGATATTTCTTTGAATTATTACCCACACTTTCACCAACCCAGAATTATTACCAAAGTTTGGAAACATCCTTTGCACAACGTTTACACAGTATCCAAGTTAATAGGCAAATTGGGAATGTTTGAATGTTTTATTTAATCTGTGTGATGTATTAGAAAGCTAATGGTATTATTCTTAAATTGCATTCTAGTCACATGACTACAGATATAAAACTAACAATCATTTCCCATAAATTACAAAAGGTTTGGATGTAATACAAAACCATGTTTTACGAGTAATCTCCATGAAAAAGCAGATAATTATATAACTAAGTTATCAAACAGATTTGAGGCATTTTTCTTCCTGAAATATAAATAGCATATCTTTGCATATAAAATAAAACAACAGTAAACTAATTTTTATTACATTTTAATCTAAATATATGAAAAAATTTAACACCTTTGAAATAAGTTAAACATCAGCAATAGCACAGTGGTTCACAATACAACTGTTACAGGTATAATTATGTTACAATCTGCAACATTGTATTTGGTCCAGTCTAAATGTTCAATAAACCATCAAATAAAGACAAAATCTTAATAATACTATATCAAGAGTTTACAGTAGTATTCAAACTCATATTTTATGGTGCCGTTGCCTAACAATGTGTAGGGTGTTGCAATAGATGCGGTGTCTGCTACCTAAGCAAAGCACTACATAGCGCTTTCCACATGAGGTAAACCATACCTTCAACATTTCATTGAACATGAGGTAATTGAATGAAGAAGCTCAGTAGTATTTAGGAAACAGACAGTCTATCGCAACATCACCCAAAACAGTACACAAATAACCAGTGTCAATTATACACACCACTTCAGTAATAGCTTCATATGTGGATGACAAAACTAACTGTATGTACATGGAGACGATTTACAGCTGCAACACAGCACAAATGGCACTGTTTACTTCAAACTACTACAGTAAAGAAATCTTCTATTAAACATTATCATAAATGCTACCAATCTGGTATACAGTAAAACTTATGTCTAATCAGAACAAGCCAATTGATCGACATAGCGGTGTGATATAAGTATACAACATCTATTAAAAGCAAATTTACCGGGACTTTACCGGAAATTTGCTCGAAATAAGCCGGGTGCTTGTAATATCGATGCTCGTCTTAACAAAGTTTTACTGTATTTATAACCTAACACAGGAATGGTGAAATTCAGGCCCCTTGTAAGGTACCCAGGATCCAGACAACACAAACATAAAACAATCAGCAAATACTATTCTACGTACATTTCCCTTGTTCAACCCTTTTACAAATTCTGATTTAGGCTATAAGAAACTTTTGTTTTGGCCAAGCAACATGAATGACCTCTTTTCAACCATATCACATGAATTAAATCCAATTATCATATTTACCCAGTGTCATATGAATTGGCTCCATTCTGCCTTGTCACAAGAACAGATCCATATTTAACTTAATCAAACGAAAAAAGCATCTTTTTTGTATCATTTGAACTGACCCTTATTTCAGATCACATGAACAGACCCCTTTTTGTGTCAGATCACATGAACAGACCCCTTTTTCAGTTGGATCACATGAACAGACTCCTATTTCAGTCATATCACATGAACAGACCCCTATTTCAGTCAAATCACATGAACTGACCCCTTTTCCTGTTATATCGCATGAACTGACCCCTATTTCAGTCATATCGCATGAACTGACCCCTATTTCAGTCATATTGCATGAACAGGCCCCTATTTCAGTCAGATCACATAAACAGATCCCTATTTCATTCAAATCACAGGAAAAGACCCCTATTTCAGTCAGATCATATGAACAGACGCCTATTTCTGCTAAATCACATGACAGTATATGAGATCAGTATAATACCGCTTTATGAAACAGAAATCTATGAAACAATGATGTATAAGGACTATAATATCACAGTCTATGTGGACTTTATAAGATCACGTTGTTGAGTTGAGATTGTATATGATAGACTTGAGATTGAGTGCCAGGAAAGCTTGGTCATTTGAACATCCACGTAAAAGTTCCTGTATAATTCCAGTGATTGTATATACTTCAAAGAATCTTTTGTTTGCCCTGAAAGGAAGAAAATAAAATAAGATTTAATATAAAGAATTTGCACAATCTGCAATTATTGTACAGACATTAAGCACATCTATAATGCTTTCCGTAATTATGTTTTGTGGATAGTTACTAGTGCCTGGTGTAGAACATCAATACATGCAAGACTACTTTCTGGTACTGACCATTTTATTGGTAGTTGCGTGGAAATATTGAAAAGTTTGTTAGCTATGACCAAAAGTCCTGGCTCAGATTTCAACAAGGGACTTCTTGACAAGTAGACATTACAAACACGACCACCATGCCATTGAAAAAAAGCTAACAAGATAATTGGTAGCGATAAAAGCAGAATAATCTGCATTATAGGACCAATATAGTATTAGACAGTAGTAAAGGATAAAAAACAAGACTGCATTCAATAAACGCTTATGCCCCCGTGGAAGCCATGTCCATAAAAAGCTAAGTCAATCAGGGGCCATTATTCAGTTAAAATGTTTGATAGTGTAACATGGCTTTGAACTATAGGGCGCTTTAATAATGATGGTAAACGAATATGCCACATTTGAAAGCAGTGCCTTGATCCACTTCATGTGTGATCTGGTGATACAGGTGTTATGGTTCTTTGTTACTGCACTTCTCCAAGTTGGCATCTATTCATATACCAAGTATCAAGTCAATATTTTAAATACTTTTGAAGATACGTTCCGGACAAACAATTATCATGAAAATATTGAAGGGGAGATAATTCAAAATGTAAGACAGACAGAGTTATGGTTCTTGGACACTGCACTTCTACAAGCTACCATCTATTTATATATCAAGTTTTAAGGCAATATCTTAAACACTTTTGAAGATACACTCCAGTCAAAATTTGATTCTGAAAATACTAAAGGAGAGATAATTTAAAATTTAAGACAAACAGAGTTATGGCTCTTGGTCATTGCACTTCTCCAAGTTGCCATCTATTTATATTCCAAGTTTCAAGTCAATATGTTAAATAATTTTGAAGATATACTCCAAGCAAAATTTGACTATAAAAAAACACTAAAGGGGAGATAATTCAAAATTTAAGACAGACAGAGTTATGGTTCTTTGTCAATGCACTTCTCCAAGTTGCCATCTATTTATATTTCAAGTCTCAAGTCAAAATGTTAAATAGTTTTGAAGATACACTCCAGACAAAATTTTATTGTTAAAATACTAAAGGGGAGATAAGTCTAAGTCCAAAATTAGGTCAAGGTGAAGGTCAAAATGGAGTCAGGGGATACAGGCATGTGGAAAGTGGTCATATACAACAACCATGCAAGTATGAAAGCTTTGTAGCAAGCCATATTAATGCTAAAAGAAACGGTCAATTTGGGTTTACCAAGAATTTGGCCTTTCAATAGGTCTAAGTCCAAAATTAGGTCAACATCCATGCAACGCACGAACGAACGGGCAGGTGAATTACTATATGCCTCCCGATCTATCAATACGGGGGCATAAAAATGATTCCTGTATCTTAATCTGTATATTATTGAATTCGAACTTTATTGATTTGTTACATTTTATTGTACATGTACATGACTTTTGCTTATTATATTCTATGACATTGTATGTTTTTCCCGCAATTGTGCGATGTCATGTTATGTTAACGTCATGATGTCACATCCATTGTTTTGTTATTGTTATTCTGAAGAAGGCTTCGGCCAAAACATCAATACAACATAAACAGTATATGTGTTGTTGTTGAATTCACAATTATAACAGTAGTAAAGAGAGATAACAGACTAATGCCAATATAGAATACAGATAAAACAACTCTCTGTTTAAATTTTCAATTTCTTGCTCTCCTTCAGAATTTAATTTAGAATCACATGTAATTAAGTCACATCCGTATTGTTTTCAAGGATGTAACTCAATAACATCAATTGTGTCTATGTTATACAATCACTTTCCTATCCAGTGACTAGAAATTATTATACTGTAAAATCATTAATTTTCGTGGGGATTAAATTTCGTGGATTTCGTGGTTAACCTTAAACCATGAAATCAAATCCCATCAAACAATAATATTGACCCCTGTATTTATTACCTAAAATGCAAAATCCAAAATTTACATCCCATCGAAGTGGTTTTTTTTTGCCAAAACCACGAAGTTTCGTCCCGTCGCAATTTAATTATTTTACAGTATATTGTCAATATAAAGGTTGCATACCGTATCTTGGACAGTTTTTGTAGTACAATACTCAATCGTTCTAGTAGTTTCTCATCCTGTCTTGGTGCACGTAATACCATGGCAACCGTACGGAACCATGTCTCGTTACTACAGCTCTCCAAAAATGGAGGTAGGAATGGTGAATTTGTGGACATTTGTAGAAATATGTCCATGGCTGGAGACATGAAAGGCTGCAAGAGAAATAAAACATACTGAATAACAACAGACATAAAAGCAGTGAGTTGACATAGATCATTTTATCCGTAAATTGCACCAGAAAATTGGTTTCAATAATTATTGTAAATATAAGTATTATCAACATTCCTATAAAGTTTAATGATTGCAGTCAAAAAAATATTTTGGAGATATGTGCTGAAAAAAGATATTGAAGATTACCCCAATTTAAATTCACCATGTGACCAGTTTTGTAGTTTGTTTCATAGCAAAATTACATCTGTTCTACTATATGGGTCTATTCAGCTAATCAGATGCATATACTTGTATGTAAAAGAAGGAAGCACTAGATACTGTAATGCAAAGCCACACAGTTACAAAATAAAATATTATCAAGTATTTTTTATCATTGAAATAATGCAAATGCAATAACTTTTTTACATTTTCAAAAATATTAAACCTAGCAAACACACTCAAAATGAATTTACCTTATTGACTGGTTTAAGGAACTGTAAGACGACTGTTGTTCCTTGATAAAACAGGAATAGCTCCTTGGCAACATCAGACTTTAAGTCAGCTTTCAGTACATCAAACACATGGGCAATTAAGTCAACTGAAGACACAAAAGAGTTTTGAACTTAGTAGAAGTCTTACATATTGAGAACATTTGTGAAGGTTTGGTTGAATACCAATGAGAGATGGAAGTTCTATACTGTACACAAGGAAAAGTTTACAATAAAAGGTGGAAGACAACAGACCAACTACCCAGTCCTGGTCCAGCATCTAAGCTCAGGGAAAACTTCATAACAGAGACCTTAACAGACAATATAAAGTTATATATTTAGCTGACCGTTTACTGTTTTGTATCCAACTGATTTTGACTAACATCAGACAGTTTAATATGGATTATTTAACATATCAAACAGACCATGCTAATATTAACATAATTAGCTAACATTGCACTTCGAAATCACAATCATCTTACATGTCTTTATACTATATAAACACAAAAAAAAGAAAATTCATGAATATTGTATGGTTTGCTGACAATTACACTTGCTTTGTTTATACATCTTGTCCATAACGAGTTTACAGCATATTAATCATAATCTTTCATATGATACTTGAAACAAGTGACCAACGTACCTTGCCATCAATGTTTTGCTACTAAACAAGGCTTGAATTATAGTCTGCAAGATATTCACATATGATTAAGCAAAATATTTTAAGGATACAAACCTTGAGACAGAGTGCGGAGAATAATAAGTGAAGATAACAATCTAACATGTGCGTTAGAACTTCTAAAATATATTCCTTCTCGATTCTTCTCTGTTTTAACGGGTGAACTAATAGTATCTGTGATAGTGTAGGGATCGGTGTCGTAGAACCGTACTGTCTTAGACCGATACAACTCCTCACCTAGTCTACGGAATGTCGATGAAAGATTGGATTTCTGTAAAAATATAAACTGAGAGTAAGTCAAAATGGTCTTAAAAGTTCAAACTATCTTAATGCTTTTGTGGTTTCTTGAAACTTGGTGTGCTCAAATAAGCATTTGGATTCTTGAAACTTGGTTTTTCTGTTGCCAAATAATCATTTGCTATAAATGTTAATTTTTGAAAGATGGCGTAGTCAAATTATCATTTACTTATGTGGAACTTTTAAAGATGGTGTAGTCAAATTTTCATTAACTTAAATGTGGACTCAATGGATTCATTCGTTTAAGCAGTCTCTAGAAACATGGTGTTGAACCTACCTGTGTTCCCTGACTTTGTTCCACATGTACCAGAGACCAGTATGTAAACTGTAGACAGGGTAAACATAACTTCAAGTTGTGTCCGGGAAATTCCTTCAACATTTCAACCAGTGATGGCAAAATCTGAATACAGCAAAAAGATAAAATTGTACATAAAATAGGTAAGAGCCACGGTCGTGGTTCTGTGATAAGTGCCCTTGATTTGTAACCCGACAACCAGGCTTCAATTCCTAGTCACATGAAATCATAACCTTCATTTAAAATTTGACAAGTATGTTGATTGTCCTCAACGTATTGCTGGATCCTTGTGGAAGTTAGTACTGGTTAGGATACAGAAAAGATCAAATACAAAGGTAAATCAGCCATTATATATATAACCGCAAAATCTTAGAAAAACAATTTTAAATCTGAATAAATAAATGCACAAAAAATATATGACTGGAAGTAAACGATACATTGCAGTAAAAGTATTATTACCTTGGTGACTTTATCTTGAACAAAATCTTGTGTAGCCACTCTATCTATAGGTTTAAGTAGACTATCTATAGTTGTATAACGTAACTGTGAATCAGATATCCAGTCTAGTAATGTAGACATCACTTCATAGGCAGTTGATGGTATCTGTAACATAGTATATCTCATAAACATCATCGCTTGGCCTTTGTAGCTCAATGGTTAGCATGCTTGCCCCCTTATCCTGCAACCCAGTTCAAATCCAGATGGAGGTACACATATGCCTGCCATATTCAGCAGAAAGCAGACTGACAAATAAAGACTATGCTTGGCAATAGAATTATGCAAAGTTACGTCATAAAACAAGAATTTGATGCTGGTATATAAATTGCCTTGCAGTAACTTTAATGTCAGCTAATCAGCGTCCTGCTTCCATACTATTTAAACCAAAATCATTTACAGGATTTTTATCATTAACCAATAAAAACTAGAAATTAACATCTTCTTACAATGTTGTTTCAATATTTAAAAAAAAAAAAGATTCGAATTAAAGAAACGGTCACAATAATGAATATTAATCAAATTCAAAAAGCTTCTATGGTTACTCTTAACATGTTCACACAGCAAAGTTAGGGAGTTTTGACATCATTTAATTTAAAGGTATAATTGGAACCTATTAACCTTCAATTTATAACATTATATACAACTGACCTTCTGTGACTTAGTACATTTAGGTCGGTCTTTATCTTCAGATTGTTCTGATGTAGGTTTGGTTTTAGGTACAGCCATAGATTGTAATACTGGTAGATCAGCTCCTCTCTGTCGTGATTCAAAATCTTGTTTCCTCTGAATAAAATACAGTTGGATTATAACCCTTTGGTGCAACAAGGTTGTATCTCCCTATACATGTTATACAGCCTTGATAAGCCAAAGGAACAGTTACATGTGTATGGTCACTATGGTGGTGAGACTGGTTGATGAATGGTCCAGTACCAGTATGCAATAAATAGAACAATCAACTTCACAAGTTTGAAAATCAAACGCATATTTCTGTATTTACAATAGTATAGATTTTGTATTCCCCAAAACATTTCAAATATCCATTTCCTCGTACAACATTGATATATTGCTACTGTTATCAAATTGAGAATGATTGAAGATACAGAAGAGGAAAATGTTCAAGTACGGTCAAAAAAATACTTTCTGTATAACACTTTACTTCTTCAATTTGGGTAGCAGTTACCTCAATTATAGTTTGAATCTATAGGCATATATATCAAGACTGATTAAATTATGATAAAATAGAGTAAAAAGCAAACACTAAGTTGACTAACATACCTGTAAGTTTGTCAGTCTAGCTTGTACACTCACAGCCTGTTTCTCCAATTTGTCATGCTGACTTTTCAATGTTTCCAACTAAAATGGAAATACAATTAGTTCAATACAATACAATCATCAACTACTTAATAACTTATCGCTGGCTTTACATTAGAATGAGAAGGTCGTAAGTAAAAAAACCCCGCTATTTTGAGAAAACTGTTTTAAAAACAAGAAAACTACTCTTTACCTATGGAAAAATCAACTATTTGAACTTCCTTTTAGTCAACATGACAAGTTTCGTTTTTCATGAAAATTGGCTCATAGGAAGTGCCTCATTCTAAGCCAGCGATAAATAGCTAACATATTCAATACTTCAAACAGATTGTATGATCATTTCACAATTTGTAGCTGATTTCAAGATAGTAGGATACTAAGCCTAGGTCCCACTGAGCATTTTTTGCCTTGGCGATGTACAAATTGGCTTCGAGAAGCATGAGGAACAGGGTTTTAACATATTTTCTGATGACTTCCCCTGAAGCTTCCCCTAGACCACGACAACTTATTCCCTCGATGCCTTCCGATGTCAATTTATTAAATCGGGAGGCAAAATATGCTCAGTGGGACCTAGGCATAATACATATTCTTAGAAAATGTATCAATACAAAATTTAGCTCTCCTTCCTATCATTAAAATGACATGAAACAAAGCATTAATTATTTTTAACAGCAACAAAGTTTTGTAATTTGTACAACGAACAGTATATTTAACCTAGACTCATTTACAAAGAATGATCAAATGTTGACAAAATTCCTCACCTCCTTTTTCTGGGCATCATTTGCCATTTTTAACGTTTCAAAATTATCTTTGAGTCTCTTGTTTTCTTTGGATTTCTCTTTCAATGCTTGTTCAAGTCTCAATACTTCACTTTTATATTTCTGAAATATTGCATTCATGACGCTTTTAAAACAAATATTTGAAGGACCACTCAATACATCAAATCTATAATAATTGTAGCACCTTTAGAAAAACTCAAGTTTCAACAGCAGATAATTACTGAATTTCTGTACTTGCGTATCCATATAAACAAAGTTTTAACAAATACCACATTTTCAGTGTCGCAATTTTGTCTGAATAAAAAAAGTTGACGTGCCTAATATCCATATTGGTCCCTATCAACATACCAAGTGTCATTAACCTAGCTTGAAAGCTTTTTTGAGATATGACAGGATCTAGGATTTATTGATGGACAAACAGACGGCAGAACAATAGACTGAGAGCAAACTATTCACCCGGTAGGGGACTAATAGATATACTACCTCTTCAACAGTAGCAACTCTTTGTTTCACTTCTAGTTCAGCTACTGTCTTCAAATTTTCCTGTGAGATAGACAGCATACGTTCTCGTTCTCTCAGACTGTTCTCTCTGTCATGTAATATATGGTTCTCTTCCTACAAACATGCAAAAACTAATTTAAGAAAGTTAAGTTACCAATTTTCGAGGGCTCTTTTCAGCTGTCAAGCCAATCAAGCACGCTTTGACATTTTAACATCCCCTGGCCATTGGGCTACCTATGGAAACCTACACCTGTGTCTCCCTGTGGAGACTATTTCTCTCCTGTGGATGTGGCAGCCAACATTGTTCTGTGGCACCCAGGAATAGACACTGCCCTCACAGGTGCCAATTTACACCTTAATGGAGTGGAGCATGTGGATTTTTCTTGCTCAGACAAATTAACCTGAGGTCCAGACGGGGGTTGAACCTCTCAATCCCGAAGCGCCTGCCCTACCTCTAGGCCACCGCTCACTAACTATGAATGTATTATTGTACAGTGCAGATATATTGCCTGAGCCAATAACTGAGCCTATAAATTTCCTGGCTACAATTCATCTAAGATTTTAACAATCCATTTCAACTTAAACAAATTACAGCTCCAAACAGTGAAATAGTAATATCAGATTAAATCATTTGAATCATTTTAACTGGATCTCATACACCAATGAGTGAATGTGAGAATACTTTCTTCATTTGTTGACAAAATTACTGTTAAGGACTATAGTTTCTGGAATAACAATTATTTATTAATTATACCAAGCCCAAAACAGCTAAAATGTGCCGATCAGCGGAAGATTCTCATCCCTGATGTTGATTGGAAAAACTTTAATCATCATAATATTATATTATGATCAATGGTCACTTCTTGTCACTAAATCTTCTGTATATTTTTTTAGATAAAATATTTTTTTACATAAACCTAGAAATATAAAACAAGTGTAGTATTACCTTGAGTTTCTCACTTATCACTTCCAGTTCCCGGTAAATCTCCTTGATATTCCCTTGACTCCAATCTGGAGAATCTTTTCAAATATAATGGTTCATATCATGATAGATTATTTTGTTACATACAGAAATGTTTTGCATTGTAACCGTGTATAAACTATACAATAAATATTTCAAGTCCTTGGTGAGTATTGTATTTTCTTAGCTTGAAATGAAATTCTGTAGCGAAGTATTTACACTTGATCAAAATTACCTTTTAAAATCTGTAGCCTGCCAAGTCCTTGACTTTGTAACATTAGGCTTCATTGGTAAATGGTAGAGGTTTCCCTGACTTATGTAAAATAAGTTGAACTGATACAAATTATTCTTGGTGCATAATAGCCATGCCAGAACAACTGAGGATGAAGTTTGCCATCTTACCATGCCCATTACAGGATTCAAGCTTGAGACCTTAGAAGTAGCAAACTCAGAAGTTCTAAAGGTGTTCTGTCCCTCAACTATTTTATCAATACTTGCAGGGCTGTTTTTAGGCAAGGAAACATCTTTAAAATCTTGCAGTGGTCCCGAAAATCAAGTTTGCTTTACATAACAACTCCCATGTTACCAAAAATTCTAATATGTTTCAAGTAATATAAGGTCTACAGACCCTTCCCAGGCAGTGGTTTGAAAAAAAACCTTGCATTGCAAATTATGTATGTCTGGGGTTTTTTTGTAAGTAAACTTTTTGGGTTGCCTACACAACAGTCATGTGTCCTTCTTTAATTATAAGCAGTTACAACTGCATTGCAGGCAACCATCGAATTACAACTCACCATGTTTAGCACTTGTTGCACTGTTTGACCTAGTGCCTTTAGCTTTATTGGACAACTTCTCACGACTATGATCATGACGCTTGTGTGTTCTTCGACCTTTTGTTTGTTTATGTTCTAAATGACCTTGAAAGTCGGACAATGAGTCAGAGTCCAACACTTGTCCATGATCAACATCATGGGCCTGAATAGGGGTCACAGCCGAATCTGAAATACGCAACACAATAAAACTTAAGTTAATACTCATTTATTTTCGGCCTCACAGCCTTCATCAGTCAAAAATTACACAGCAACTACGTTCTACATCTTTCTATAATGACGGAAATGACCTTACATCATGAATGTCACGAAATATGCAATGACATTACATACTAAAATTTCAACGTCTGTACAGTACGGTTGCAGGACATTGTGTACATGTAGGAGTCTTGCTTGATTGACATATCTGTCTTTGATTTCACAGCCATGGGGTTTCACTGTATTTACGTTTTTTATCCAAATATTTTAGTGCAGCTGTCGTTCCCAAATGAAAAATGCTTACCAAACATTTTTTTAAAACAAACATTATTGACAAAACCAAATACTTACCTATATCACTATCATCCGAAAAATTCATGACTGCAAAATCTGAAACAATCAAAGGGATACTAATTAATGACAAACTAGTAAGGTATCTGACCTACATTTCATTCACACATTTTCGCATGTGAATTTTTTGTGTTATGTACCAAAACCCCAAACATGCTGCATATTACCATACATAAGTCTGAACAAACAGTGACTACCGGTATGTCGGTTGCATATTGATAATTGGAAATAAATTTGCGTATGACATTTAATTGTGTGCGATAAATAGGAATAAAGTTTTTATAAACCCCATGTCAGAAGGTCAGAATTGCGTTTATTTTTTTTCTGTCAAAATTATTGCTGGGTGCTCTGAGCTTATTGCCGGGGGTTTGTGTCAGCAAAAAGGGCCTACGAAGAACCCAGCTTTGCTATACGCAGCTTATTAACCGAGAGTCTCTGACATTTAAATTCACTAGTACGGAATACAGGTTTTATTCCCCATTGTAGATATATGGAGAACAGACGTAGAAAATGCCTTAATAGCACTAACTAGCAGCGAATTGGTTAGACAACTATGTAGACAACATGCTATTGTCTTGGACCAGAACATGACATGACTGACACTAATAGAGTTATCGACTAGTCGGTTGCAACCACATGTGCAGCCGCCATCCCCGGGGATGTGCTGTGGATAGCACCTAGGGGATACAGTCGTATTTTAATTTTTTACCTTCCAGCAGATTAGTGTGGCGATATTTTCTATGAACCAATACCCCGGGGACAATATAAAGTTGTCAGGGGCAGTTGTCATCTGTTCTCAGCAGGCCGGGGGGGGGGGGGGGGGGGGGGGCGTGAGGGATGTCTGGAGTTTTGACAACCCAAAAGTAAAACTCCCTGTCAATCCTGTGGATGCAACTGATGATGCATTAGACTTTTATTTCAGGACTGGCACATGCGTAGGGTTTTTTACTTCAATTTTCAAAAGAATTTTCAAGTTCCAACATGAATTTGAACCAAAACAAATTAAAATTCCTATCAATCGACGGACGATATCAATCAAACACATTGACCTATGTAATATATACTAACATTTCAACCTTTCAACACCGGAGTCTATGACATGACTGAACTGTCGTCTTCGAAAACAAGAAATTTATGTTTGTAATCGGCGCACAAAAATAAATATTTGACACAGTTACTTCCCTTTACAATAACATTCGATGCATTCCGAGGTCGACCTTCTTTCGTAACCATTCGAGTACCATTATATCGTAGCCGATCGGGTACCATGAGGTAGGCGGGGTCTGGGCGGTATAGAGAGTAGGCATGACACTACTAAATTTTCTTTACGCAAATTTAGTACCAATATTTGGCAGTTCATGTGTGTAACACTAGTGAGATAAACAATAAAGCATTGAGGCGTGTATTTATGACAATATGATAGTCGGACGCTGCGTACCCTGGTTACAATATGACAGTAACCATTCCAGTACCCTGGCTACAATATGACAGTAACCATTCCAGTACCCTGGCTACAATATGACGGTAACCATTCCAGTACCCTGGCTACCATATGACATTATTAAAACCATTCCAGTACCCTAGCTACAATATGACATTAACTATTCAAGTACAAAGGCTACACTATGACAGTAACCATTCTAGTACCCTAGCTATAATATGACAGTAACCATTTCAGTACCCTGGCTACAATATGACAGTAACCATTCCAGTACCCTGGCTACAATATGACATTAACCATTCCAGTAACCTGGCTACAATATGACATTAACCATTCCACTACCCTGGCTACAATATGACAGTAACCATTCCAGTACCCTGGCTACAATATGGGAGCATCCATTCCAGTACACAGGCTGGAATATGGGAGTGACTATTCAAGGACCTTGGCTACAATATGGAAGTAACCATTCCAGTACCCTAGCTACAATATTTCTGTAACCATTCCAGTACCCTGTCTACAATATGGGAGTAACCATTCAAGTACCCTGGCTACAATATGGGAGTAACCATTCCACTACCCTGGCTACAATATGACACTAACCATTCCAGTACCCTGGCTACAATATGGGAGCATCCATTCCAGTACACAGGCTGGAATATGGGAGTGACTATTCAAGGACCTTGGCTACAATATGGAAGTAATCATTCCAGTACCCTAGCTACAATATGGGAGTAACCATTCCAGTACCCTGGCTACAATGTGGGAGCAAACATTCCATTTCACAGGCTGCAATATGGGAGTAACCATTCTAGTATCATTGCTACAATATGTGAGTAACCATTCATGTACCCTGACTACAATATGGGAGTAACCATTCCAGTACCCTGGCTACAATATGGGAGTAACCATTCAAGTACCGTGGCTACAATATGGGAGTAACCATTCAATTCCCATGACAACAATATGGGAGGAACCATTCATGTTCCCTGACTACAATATCTGAGTAACCATTTAAGTACCGTGGCTACAATATGGAGTGACCATTCAAATACAGTGTCTACAATATGGGAGAAACCTTTCATGTACCCTGGTAACAATATCAGGGTAACCACTCTAGACCCATGGCTACATTATGAATTTATGAGGGAAACGATTCGAGTACCATGTCTACAATATCAGGGTAACCATTCTATTACCCTGGCAACAATATGTTACTGCCATATTACAGTCTTGGTACTGGAGTGGTTAATGTCCTATTCCAGTCCTGGTACTGGAATGGTTACTGTCATATAACAGTCCTGGTACTGGAGTGGTCAATGTCATATTCCAGTCTTGGTACTGGAATCGTTACTGTCATGGTACTGGAATGGTTAATGTCATATTCCAGTCTGGGTACTAGAATGGTAACTGTCATATTCCAGTCCTGGTACTGGAATGGTTAATGTCATATTCAAGTCAGGGTACTGGAATGGTTAATGTCATATTCCTGTCTAGGTACTGGAATGGTTACTGTAATTTCACAGTCTTGGTACTGGAATGGTTAATGTCATATCACAGTCCTGGTACTGGAATGGTTACTGTAATTTCACAGTCTTGGTACTGGAATGGTTAATGTCATATTACAGTCTTGGTACTGGAATGGTTACTGTAATTTCACAGTCTTGGTACTGGAATGGTTAATGTCATATCACAGTCCTGGTACTGGAATGGTTAATGTCATAATCCAGTCTTGGTACTGGAATGGTTAATGTCATAATCCAGTCTTGGTACTGGAGTGGTTACTGACATAATACAGTCTTGGTACTGGAGTGGTTACTGTCATATTACAGTCCTGGTACTGGAATTGTTAATGTCATATTACAGTCTTGGTACTGGAATGGTTACTGTAATTTCACAGTCTTGGTACTGGAATTGTTAATGTCATATTCCTGTCTAAGTAATGGAATGGTTACTGTAAATTCACAGTCTTGGTACTGGAATGGTTACTGTAAATTCACAGTCAGGGTACTGGAATGGTTACTGTAAATTCACAGTCTTGGTACTGGAATGGTTACTGTAAATTCACAGTCAGGGTACTGGAATGGTTACTGTAAATTCACAGTCTTGGTACTGGAATGGTTACTGTAAATTCACAGTCTTGGTACTGGAATGGTTACTGTAAATTCACAGTCAGGGTACTGGAATGGTTACTGTAAATTCACAGTCAGGGTACTGGAATGGTTACTGCCATATTACAGTCTTGGTACTGGAATGGTTACTGTAAATTCACAGTCTTGGTACTGGAATGGTTACTGACATATTACAGTCTTGGTACTGGAGTGGTTACTGCCATATTACAGTCTTGGTACTGGAATGGTTACTGACATATTACAGTCTTGGTACTGGAGTGGTTACTGCCATATTACAGTCTTGGTACTGGAATGGTTACTGTAAATTCACAGTCTTGGTACTGGAATGGTTACTGACATAGTACAGTCTTGGTACTGGAATGGTTAATGTTATATTACAGTTTTGGTACTGGAATGGTTACTGCCATAATACAGTCTCGGTACTGGAGTGGTTAATGTCATAATACAGTCTTGGTACTTGAGTGGTTAATGTCATAATACAGTCTCGGTACTGGAGTGGTTACTGTCATATTACAGTCTTGGTACTAGAGTGATTATTGTCATATTACAGTCTTGGTACTGGAATGGTTAATGTCATAATACAGTCTTGGTACTGGAGTGGTTTCTGTCATATTACAGTCTTGGTACTGGAATGGTTAATGTCATAATACAGTCTTGGTACTGGAATTGTTACTGCCATAGTACAGTCTTGGTACTGGAGTGGTTACTGTCATATTACAGTCTTGGTACTGGAATGGTTACTGTCATAATACAGTCTTGGTACTTACAACAACAACAACAACAACAACCTTTTATTCGCTCAATTCATGCACAACATGAAAATAAGAGGACTAAATGGTCAAAAATTATAAGAACGAAGAACTAGGCTATAGCTACAAAAAGAATAGAACATTTATACAATTTATATGATGGTGAGCCACGATACACCTTAAGTGTATGGACACATATCAAAGTAATTAAAACGTTTAAGTAAGAAAGAGACTTTTAAGCAAAATAAATACACATGTACTAAGTATGATGCAGAATTATTTTGAAAAACTTGCATAGGTTTATATAACTTGTTTTGTTTTTTATGTTCATTAGTTGTTCAAGTTTGTATATATTTGGTCGATTGTAGAACATTGGATTTAAGAGAAGTCTTCGATGCCTGCTAAATTTTGTGCATTCGAGTAAATAATGGAACTCATCCCCTATTTTGTTTTGGCAAGTGCTACATTTTCTAAGATTAATAGGAGTTCTGGCCCAGTTTCCAGTTTCGATAGGCAAGCGATGGTTTCTAGTTCTAAATCGTATAGCATAAAATAAAAGTGAATTTGTAGTGGTCGATAAATAGGTTTCAATACCAAAGTTAGTTTTAAAAATTCTATAAAATGTACTTTTACTAGAGTTATCTACAAGAGAATACCATTCAGATAAATATGTGTCTTTTAGTTTTCGTCGGACGTTTAGTTTTAGCCAATCATTTTTGGGGAAATTATGTTCAATCCATATGTTATTAAGTCCGCAATTTGTTAGAATGGTTTTCACGTTGTACATCCATGGGTAATTACGTTTTAACGTTGCATCATTTAAAGTTAATGTCAATGACAGTATGTTTCTATAGATTAAGGATGACAATTTATTTGGTAAGACATTTTCATCTATTGAACAGATTCTAGACCAAAATGTTATACATTTTTCATCTATTTCAAGTTTAAGAGGTGTACATCCGGTTTCACCGTATACCATGTAACTAGGAGTTGAACGCTTGACTTTCAAAATGTACTTGAGGTATTTTAGTTGTACACGTTCTAAGACATCTATATTTCCGAATCCCCATATTTCTGCGCCGTATAGTAATATTGGTTTAATTGTTTTATTAAAAAGATCTATTTGTAAGTCAATTGGTAGTTGTAAGCGGTTGAAATTTCTTAATAAGCTATACATAGCGCTTGTTGCCTGTGTTGCTATATGACTCTTGCATTTGTTAAAGGATCCGGTCTTACTAAAATATATTCCTAAATATTTATACTCGTTTACTACATCTAATGTTTGGTTATTAAGGCTAAAATTATACACCGGTTGTCTCCCTTTAGGAAATACCAGTACCTTCGATTTTGATGCGTTTACTGTTAATTTCCAATCATTACAGTACTTGTCATATATATTTAATGCATTTTGTAACTCTTCTGCTGACTCGGCTAAGATTATTGTGTCGTCCGCATATAATAGAATGAATATTTTTAGAAGGTTGAACATCTGGTTTATGTCCTGAGCATTGGGAATATGAATACCATTTACACCTGTATTATTTACGAAAATATCATTCAAATCGTTTAGAAATATTGAGAATAATAGAGGGGACAAATTTTCACCTTAGCGAACGCCAATGTTGCAAGAGAAAAAATTAGATAATTCGGAATTAACTGAAACACATGATTTAATATTTTTATACATGTTTTTAATGAGTGTGAGGCATTTTCCAGTAATTCGCATTGATGTTATTTTGCTCCATAGTCCAGTTCTCCATACTGTATCGAAAGCTTGTTTTAAATCAATGAAGGCGCAAAATAATTTCTTTTTGCTGTTATTCAAATATTGTATAATTTGGTGGAGAACAAACATATTATCTGCAGTTGAAAATCCTTTTCTAAAGCCAGCTTGGCAATTATTAATCATATCGTTGGATTCCAAGTAGTTAGTAATTCTAGTGTTTATTATACATGTGAATAATTTTCCTAGGCAACTGAGCAATGTTATAGGCCTGTAGTTTTCGGGTTTTGTTATGTCACCTTTATTTTTATAGATAGGATTTATGATACCTATTGTCCAAGATTCTGGGAATGGTAACTGTCATATCACAGTCCTGGTACTTGAATGGTTACTGTCATATTACAGGCAGTGTACTGGAATGGTTACTGTCATATTACAGGCAGTGTACTGGAATGGTTACTGTCATATTACAGCCAGTGTACTTGAATGGTTACTGTCATATTACAGGCAGTGTACTGGAATGGTTACTGACATATTACAGGCAGTGAACTGGAATGGTTACTGTCATATTACAGTCAGTGTACTTGAATGGTTACTGTCATATTACGGTCTTGGTACTGGAATGGTTACTGTCATATTACAGTTAGGGTACTTGAATGGTTACTGTCATATTACAGGCAGTGTACTGACATTGTATGCAGAGTACTTGAATGGTTACTGTGATATTGTATGCAGGGTATAGCTAGTTTGCGATAGAAAAAAAATCGTGTTTTTTAAAGATTTCTGAAAATCTATTTATCAGATTTTGGTAAAAAATTACACAGAACTACATTAACTTTCTTCATACTCCCATTTTGAATTTCATAATTTTTAGTTACCAATTAAAAGGCATTTATTCTTTATAACATATTGAAATTACATGCGTTATTACAGTTTAACACAGGGAGGTAATCTGGTATTCCATTGGTGATTTACTATCAATTATTTTACCGTTACAATCCGTTATCGCAAGGGGTATAACTTAAAGCATGGATAATGGTGGTTTAAGTAAGACTTTCCATGGAGATTGGTGCCAATGGCCGATATTTTGATGTTTTTTGTCACTTGACGGACACATTTCCACCAAAGTAGGTTGCATCGGATGTCAGGTCTATCAGAGAACGCCAGCGGAGGAGTGAAAGCATACCTGACACATTAGTTTGTGAAGAGTAGTTTCCTGTGGACGTATCTGTATCATCTAGATTTTAATGGAATACTTCCTGGGTTTGATGATACCAAACTGGTGTGGTGTACTCAACCAGTAGTCTTACTAGAGCCTTATATGCGGTTGTCAGTATAGGTTGGTTCTTGTTCTCAGGAAACTAAGTATTTTAGCTGTATGCGGTTTTTCAATGTGTGACTGCTGTGCACTGGTCTGATCAGGAAGCTAATACTATTTAACAGACCATATTTTAATAAGTAAAGTAAATACCAGTACACATTCAGAATATAATAAGAACAATGTACGTTTATTTCCAACATATCATATGGATCCAGGCCGTAGCTGCCGCTAGGCCATTAGGCCCGGGCCTACACATCATTTCGAGAATTTTTTTTATATTTTTAAAGTTTAACTTGAAATTTGATCTCCTAAATATACGTCAAAACGCACCAGTACCTTTCATGGAATAAAAATAATCCAGGGGAGCATGCCTCCCGACCCCCTACTTCTTTTATCTTTGCCTACGGGCCTACACATTGCTAAGGTCCTGGCTACACCCCTGCCAGGATAACATGCTACTATTTGCAATAAGGTATAAAAAGTAAAGTGACAGTTTACAGCGTAAAGGTTTCAGTAAAAATACAAATAACATGAAAAATAATAGGAGAGGTGTGTGAAATGCTTTAAAGATGTGCGAGGACAGTTGGGGGAAAGAGGCACCACACATCCATATTTGAACATATCACCGTGCATTAAAATATTGCACACTAAAAGACTTATAAAACAGTTATATCGTTGTCTAAATATCTAATACTAGTAGTTGAACATACAATTTATTTTCATAATTATATCAAAATTAATTTAAGAGTGATGGGAGCACAACGCATATTCAGATTATTTTCAACGTCAAGAAAGAGCAATATTATAAAGACGGAACTATTTCAAGCTGTACAATATTAATGTAGTCTGAATTATTGGTGGGATATCAAATAATATCACATGAATTAAGAAATAAACAATGGCGCAAGTAAAAACTGGTACATACATTCAGAATAGAATAAGAAGGCTGTAGTTTTATTTTCAAATATGTCATATGGTCCATGCTGGCATGCTTTTGTATGCAATAAGGTATAATCTGCAATTTACAAGCACAAATGCTTAATTAGAAAATTCAAATACCCCGAAAATAATAAGTGACAAAGTGTTCAATAGAGGGGGGCGAACATTAGGGAAATGGGGCACCATACTTCTACAAAATGTACTGTTTATTCAAAGTTATGAGCGTATAATAATAGATTGCGCATTTAAATGTAACATGGGCTGAGTTGTCTATCTAGCGCAAACTTAATTATTCGTTTAAACACATACCAGTATTCATATTATTTTCACCATCAACAGAGAATATATAGCAAGAACGGGACTATTATAGGTCGTAAAATATAAATGCGTTCCGAACTAATGATCAAATTATATTTTGCAACCTTGTCCAGGCTTCGTAATCGGGTATCTTCTCATCTTGTCCCCTGACTTCTACGCCCATAAATAATAGTAAATATGTAATGTTTATTTGTCCGAACCACAGGGATTAGGCTCAGTGAGTCGAAAATATGGCCATATACACGTACTATAATAATTCGACTCAATGAGCCTAATCCCTGTGGTCCGAACATGAAATGTAAGACTTAGTACAGATCTATTGAAGTTGTAACAAAACAAAAATAAACAATGTCTTCTAAATAAAATAAGGCTTGATTCTGATAAAGCAACTTATATTATTAAGGAAATTAATATTTCTATATTTAAATTAAAAAAAATAAAAACTTTCATCTCGTTCTTGAACGTATAACAATATTTAGCGGTCTCATGCCTACATAATAGCCCATGTTATGAATATGTATTAATAGTTCCGCCCATTTATTGGACAACGCCCATGTACCGGAATGGTTGTAACTCGAATGGTTGTAAAAGAAGGTTCATCGCATTCCGAGTGGATCTTAGTCGGCAGACGCTTTTTTAAAAACTTTTGACTCTGTGTCATTTAGACGTTCATTATCAAAGTGAAAGTTGAAATTACCAAAACTTTTTTCAGATTTTTCATCTTTTGACGAATTGTCACTCGTTGAAATGTTTACTGTAGCGAGTATTTTGGCTTCTCTTGCCAACAGAGGCAGATTAGTACCAGCAGGTAATTGGAAGTTTCTATTTTTTCCTAAAATTATTGGCAGGTGCCTCTCTTTCTCATCTCTGGTTCTTGCTTTGGGATTATATGTTATACCTTAAAGTAATCTAATATGAGTACAATGCACCAGTCAGTTGCATCCACAGCCCCCACCACCGGGTATGGGCTGGGTGTTTTACTTTTGAGTTGTAGAAACTCCCGCCCTCCACGGCGCTGACACGGACATTTGATGGTAAAATTTCCGTTATTTCCCAAGGTCCCTGGCAACTAAATATTGTCCCCCGGATATTGGTTCAGAGATCATTTTTGCGACATTTCCCCGGAAAGCTAAGAGGTAAAAACATGGCAGTTACCCCGGCTATCCCCTGGGGTGTGGGCTGTGGATGCAACTGACTGGTGCACAATGTATGATAATTTTAGGGGCTCGGTTACCTTACTGCCAATTATAAATGTTGTGCACTGGTCTGTGTTAGCCAGTTGCATTCACAGCCTCACACCGCCCTGCAGGGGACAGCTAGCTCATGGTTAAATGTCTGGTATTCAGGGCTCGACACTAACACTGGTCCCCTGGTCCGAGGCCACTGAAAATATTGAAGGACCAGTGAAAATCTTGAAGGACCAGTAACTGTTTTATTTACAAATTTTACGTTTCTTTGCTGGGGGACCAGTGACCAAAAATAGTTAGTGTCGAGCCCTGGTATTTCCCCTGACAACTAAATATTGTCCCCAGGGTATTGGTTCAGAGAAAAATTCCCCAACATTTCCCCGGCAGTGCAGGGGAAGCAGGAAGGCAAAAACATGGCCATTTCCCAGCTACCCACCAGCCATCATAGCGTGTTAAACAGTGTAATGCATTTTACTACATGCTGTTTTCTTGCAGGTAATTTAGGACAGACTGGTAGATTTCAGACATCATTTAACAACCCTGGGGGATTGATTGAGATGGTGAAATCATTTATACCACCACTGACGTACCAGTCACATAAAGGAGAGAGTGGACGTATTGGTATCGTTGGTGGATGTCAAGAGTATGTTATTTATTGTTGTCATGGTTTGCTGGAAATAAATATTGTTATACCCTGTTGTATAGGGTGTACTGTTTTCAGCTTGTCCATCTTTCTGCCCCCCTGACAGATTTTTGTGAACGCAACTCATCTTTCAGTTTTTGCCAGATTTCCTTCACACCTGCACACACAAACAACCTCAACATGTAGATGTGCTTGAAGGAAAGAATTTTGCGCTAGCCTACAATGATTTTTGCCAGAATTATGGCCCTTTGCCGGGGGGATGTTAGTCTGCCGAATGGCAACAGCTCTAGCTTTAACAGTTGTCTCACGATTGAGCGACATTTTGCAGAGATAGAGTGGTTGTTGTCGAGGGAACTATTCTGTTGCATAAAAATATTATTCAACTTCACATAATAGTTTTTTCATGTACAGTAACATATCTACAATTTGAGCTCATAATTCTTCTTATAGTCTTTGAAATTAAAGGAACAAAGTTTTCCCTGCATGTGTTGGTTACGCCTATCCTAACTGTAATATTGCACATATTCACAGAATTCTAAATGTTTTTCAGATATACAGGAGCTCCATTCTTTGCAGCAATTTCAGCATTGAAACTGGTAAGTACATGTATAGTTGACATGCAAAAAAATGATGATTCTTTGATCATGTTAACATTATTGATACCAATTAATATAATTCTTCTCTAAATATTCAGGTGTTGAAATGACCCTATGTGTAGTTAAGTGTCAAATGATAATTTAAAAAAAAAATCTAAAAATAGTACCAGAGGCTTTCATAATAATGAAGCAGACTTCCTTTGTCTTTTACAGACTATAAAATCACTTTGTGTATTAAAGTATGCTTTTATGTCCGATTGAAACTCGGGAGAGATTTCTTAAGGCCAGTTGCATTTACTGATATTTCAATGGGTCACTGAATATCAACTCAAACTTCATTAACTACAAATGTTTTGTACTTATACATACTCTGGTTGTTTGTTTTAGGGAGCAGATTTAAGTCATGTGTTCTGTACAGAAGGGGCAGCCCCTGTTATAAAGTCTTACAGTCCAGAACTCATTGTACATCCACTGTTGTAAGTACTTAGTATTCTAAATTATTACCTATTGTAGGTAAAGAACCACTAAATGCCTCCGTGGACCAAGTGGTGATACACTCAAGTAGTCCTTAAAAAAACTTTGGTTTGCCTGTAAATGGAGATATTTCTTGACAAATGTGGAGTTGAATGATGAAATTGAGTTTAAATGGTTGGTAAATATGCACATGGTGTAGTAAAACTGTAATATTTGTATTATTCTACTATTTTGTTCTTGATACCAAAGTGAAAGTAGACTAGGCTAACACCCAGAACTCATAAATCCCGACATGCGTAAAAACGGATAGACCGTGTTTGAAGGACAAAAACTTTCTTAGAAGATACATGACCCCCCTTTTTTATTTCATTATTTTGAAGCTTAAATGCCCCTCTTTACAATGATATATGTGGTCTAGGTGGCCATAGACTAAAAACAGTTGAAAATTGGGACCTACTACGGGCACTTAACATTGAGCTATAGAGCAAATTTATTTGGTGGTTTCTAACCTGTACAGTAATTATACATACATACTAGAATCTCCTGCATCATCAGTGAGTCTCATACATTGGAGATTCTCCTCTTGCATGATCTGAGAAAATTTGATCAAATCTCATGCATTTCTTGGAATACTAGAAGCTGGTAAAGAAGTAAAAAGTAATATAGATTTTATAGTTATCCGATTGACATACTGTTTGAGGTACGGTGAGTCATGCGCGTAATTAAAGTTCACAAAGTGCAAAAATCACAAAATGATTTGGTTAATTTACTTTGGGAAAAATATGTAGCAGAGGTAAATACACCTCAATTAGACTATGTTACATGCAAAAGTTTGCATTTTGTATTTTATTTTTCAGGGATGGTAGGACATGTTATGCGGAGGTATCACAGTGGTTACCTAGGTTACATAGCCTGGTTATTGGACCTGGTTTAGGTCGTAGTGATACAGTACTAGATAATACGTATCAGATCATAGAACAAGCCAAGCAGTGTAATATACCCATCATCATTGATGCTGTAAGTACATCCAGTACTTTGATTCCTATATTTTTTTTTTCCTTTTCAGAGCTACAGATAAGGTTTTAGTCCATTGGGTATTTTACTCCCAAGTTTCAATTTTGATTTTGTTTTCACAAATTTTATTTGGGTATTTAATCCAATTCATAGGGTAAATGATCTTTTACATACTGTTTGTCACTATATCATCCTTTTCTTTTTGGGTATTTCAGATTTTCATTGCTTTTTCTTACTCCCGCCTCTCAAAATCTACTGAGTTTTTAAGAAAATTAATTGGGTAATTACCCCAATACGCAGCTTATCTGTAGCTCTGGTTTTTCAGCTATGTCCAATGATTCCGACATACCTGCTAAGTATTCCTATTAAAGTGGAGTTACTCTATTTTTTTTTGTTAATTTCTGGTTTTTCAAGTTCACCTAACTATTAACAAAGGTACATATGATTCATTATATGATCTTCTGTCCCATATTTATAACCACTAGAATTAAAACATTCCTTGTTTATGCATCTTCATCCCTTTAAGTGCATCTCCTGACATGTTTTGCTATTTCACTCCTATTTTGGATTTTACTAGCTTGGCAGGTATGTAGGCTATGTCCCATAACACATTTATTGTTCCCTTCATTCAGGTGAATGAGGGTCAGGGAACCAACCCTCATACCATCTAATAATTAAACATGAATATAACAAACAACCGATCTATGTGAATTTTTTTTTTAAATTATAGTTGTATCATGTTCATTTACCAATGGAAGCAACTCTAATAGCCTTATAATTTTGACATGGCTGAATTCCCTCCCTTGGTTTCTATACTCTTTAGTTTTCAAGTACAAAAATATTTCTAGTGTTGTCCCAAGTCTGGTTTTTAAGTTAGCCACATGAAAAATTATCTTATTTTGGGAATTTTCTTTTTATCTTTTTTTTACTTTTGCCGACAATAACTACTTATAATTGTATGAAATTCAGAATTTCTTAACATTTTGACCCCCGAAAATATTACATTATGCAGTTTCCTGTTTGAGTTTGTAAAAATTAAAAATAAGATTTATAATGGTACCTTCTATTTCAGGACGGCTTGTTTCTAGTCACTGAGAAACCCAGCATGATATCTGGATATGAGAAAGCTATCCTTACACCTAATGTGGTCGAGTTTGACAGACTCTACAAAAAAGTGGTAAGTTATATACCTGCAATCTGAAGTCCTAAATGCCAAGCAAAGCCTTTTTTGCTGGTCAGCTTTCTGCTGAATATGGCAGGATTATTTGTACCTCTATCTGGATTTGAACCCAGGTGAATTAGATGGCAAGAGCCCTTACCACTGAGCTACATCGGTATTTAACGTTAGACTTGGTGAATGATGTGTGACTTAATGTACGTGAGTGTCACCCTCTTTATATCGCTCTACAGTTCAAACAGAATTTCTACACTTGAAGATGTTCCTAGTTTTATTATTTCTAACACAGCACATGAAATTAGCTTTCTTCGCATACATTAAACTTACCATCTTAGATTACTGGCAGTTTGATGACATCACGTTTGAGGTCATCACTTACTATGACAAATATTAACGTAATGTTCATAGAAAAGAATGTAGTTTGAAGTCTTGTTGTGCTATGAATTACAGAGCATTAGCCATGTTAGAATGGAAATGAGGATTGAATTTATAGAGTTATGCTTTGATAGAATGAAATACAGGTACTCGTTCAGATGCGAACATTAAAGCCCTTTTGCTACACTCTCATTATTTACTTACTATGCATCAGAACTAGCGCCTGTGCTTAATTCTGCAGCATAGCACAGCTATATATTTATTATTTCTTAAAAAAAATATCCTTGTGGTCTTCTTATATTCTATGGCTTGGTTGTATGTAAACAGTAACAGTAACTCTTGCAGCAATTAACATTTTTTGTATATATCACTTACCTCCCTTTGTATAAATGTGAGGCTGACTACAGTGAAAGCTTAAAAAATTATCTGACAAAGATTTACAGCCATGTCTTTATTTATTGCTCCTATGTAATTTCAGACTGCCATATTATACTTGAATGTGATTTAGCGTTTTTCCTTGATTTAGGCTTCCATCCCATCAACATACATCCTGATTCTATGATGCCAGACATTGAGGTTTTCCTGATTTTAGAGTCTCATACCCAAACCAGACGGGTGTTTTAAGTTTTAATTGAAATCTGGAATTAATTGAATACATCTGTTAAGCTTATATTATATAGACCAGAAAAACAGGAAATCAAAAATCTTTTCCTAGTTTATAGCATTTTCATATCTAGATTGTTCAGTACTTTGTTCAGAAAGACAAAAAAATGTGAAGTATGAAAACTTGTTTTATGTTTTGAATGGCATAAACTGTACATTAATTAATGATCCAGATTAAGATGGAATCTGTGGTTTTTGTTATGAAGAAGTTGAATATTATATAGCCATTGCAAAACACATAACATACTTTATCAAAAGGACATAATAAATAGATACCTAGTTTATTATCCCAGTTTACATTATATTTTTCTTTCAGCTCTTGTCTTTTAAACTAATGATATACTGTTTATGTACCATATGTGGTGGCACAGTGAAGAAATACTGTAAAATCATTAATTTTTGTTGGGGGATTAAAGTTTGTGTTTCAACACATCCACAAAGTTTAATCCCATCAAACGATATTTTTGACTCTTGTATATTCATTACCAAATCCACAAATTAGAGTCCCTTGGAATATATATACTGTAAAATCATTAATTTTTGTGGGGGATTAAAATTCATGGATTTCGTGGTTCACCTCAACCACAAACTTTAATCCCAACGAACATTAATTTTGACCCTTGTTTTATTACCTGAAATGCCAAATCCACGAATTCAAGTCCCATTGAAATTGTCTTTTTTACCAAAACCACGAAATTAACAAAATTAATTGATTTTACAGTAATTAAAAAATGGTTGCGAAATGACATTAAACCTGAATGTTCAAAATTCAGAAGTATACAAAATGATAATTTAGCCGTTAAATTATCATTGGCCTTAAGCTGTTTCATAGTAGTAATAAACATTTCAGTGTCTAGTCTCTATCTTGCACTGTATTGTAATCTATTAATAAAAAACAGCAAGTTGATTTATTGTCTTACTTGTGTGATTTTGTTGCTAAGAACTGAGTTGAGGTAATGACTTTATCAACTCAAACTGGAAAAAAACCGTAAAAGAATGCACAGGAAGTGTCACATCTTATTACTGTACCCACAATGCAACAAACACAACAGCCATCAAAATCCCGCACAAGTAACCGTGGTAACAGTAGAATTATGCACAAGAATACTTCAAAATACTTCAGACTCCCACGGGGTTATTATGTTGGAACAATTTTGAGCTACGGGGACCTGGGTGTCAATAGATTTGACAGATTTAACACTGTCTGTCCCTATGCCATGTCTGGTGTGTCCCCCGTGCTCCCATGACTGAGTCCTCAAGTTGTCAAATTGTCAAAAACCTAATTCACATACATTTTAAATGTATTCTTGACGAGGTCTCTTAAAAACAATGTTCATTTTTGTTCTAAAATTGCAAAAAGTCCATTTTTTCAAAATTGAGTGAACTTTTCCCAGTTTGTCAAATTATAAACCCAGCTCTTTTTTATTTTAAAGCAGTGTGATTCCTTAATGCTTCTCACACCTTAAAAGTCAATTTTTAAACATAGCCGTTGACAGATTTATTGTAAACACTGTCTGAGCATCGGCTGTCTCAGTGGACATCCCTGGCTCTAGTTTGTCAAACCACAGAAACAATTCACAAATTTTCTAAAGTCTGGTGATTCATCAGTAGTCTCTACAAAGAATAAATGTCTATTTCCTATGTCAAAATTACATTTAAAAAAATCAATGCCTAAACATACCTATAAAAAAGTATTGATGTTTACTGTAAACACATTTACTTAAGTGAATGAAAACTTTCGTTTTTTCTTGGTATTTTTCTTGACTACAAATTTTTCAGGTTTTAAGTTTCCTGCGATATCCATATTAATATTTTTGAACACTTCTGCAGCTACTTAATATTGCAAATTTCTACCACTCACGAACTCCGCGAAATTAAAACAACTAAAATAATTTCTTGGTTTACGGCATATGAATTTATCAATGGTAGGATACATGGATAATGTTGATTGTTTTGATGTTATTTGATGTATTAGGTGACAGTCGTGTAGGCTGAATATGTTCATACATGTTTCGTAGTTTGGTATTGTGGTTTAGCCTTCCTTATTTCATCAAAAAACCTTGTATCTAAATTTTCTGAATAAAGGAAATGAGCAAATTTCAAGTTTTTCTTTTATCTTTTTTTTCAGGGGGTTCAATACGTAAAAAAATATGAATTTAATCAATAAAATGATTGAGTAGTTATCGAGTGTATCTCATTTGGACAAATACTTGAAATAATTTGCTAGCTTAGAATGAGAAGGCTGCAAGAACAAAATCAATACTTTGAGAAAACAAGAAAAAACTGTCTCAAAACTACTCTTTACTTGTGGTATACATATAAGCATGACAAGTTCGATTTTCATGGAAATAGGCTCATAAGAAACGCCGGTGATGCTGATTGTAAATATGCATCAGTCTTATAAGGTCATAAGTAAATCTGTATTAGTCTTATAAGGTCATAAGTAGTCTCAACGACTTCATTCTAAGCCAGCGAATTCTTGTGTGTTTTCAGGTTGGCACAGCACCATTATCCTCGGAACCTGTTGTAAGTGCTAAGACTCTATCAGAGAAGATGGGGAATGTGACGATTGTACAGAAAGGACTCAATGATATCATCACGGATGGGAAGAAAGGTACACTTTGATAATTTCATGGTGATTTGATACTACTGGTTCCACTGCTTATTTTTCCTATGTGAGATTTTCAGCTTATATAAAAACTTCAAAAACCTAAATTACAGGTTACAGGTCATTTAGGTCTTTGTTTTCCTCTATGAAAGCTTAATACATGCTGGTCTATTTCTGATAATTCCTGTGTTATGTTTGCAAAAACCTGAAGTATTGACTAGCAAGATCTCATCATATTGACCTTTCATTTACATCTTTGGTCCGACCTAACATACATCAATAAATATACATGGTTTTGATACCGAAGTGTATACTTTACCATGCTTGCTATTTTCTGATAAGACACTATTTTTCACTTTTGAAGGCTGTTATAATCGTAGAATTGCGACAAAAATTTCCTTCGGACAAATTTTAGTTTGTGTTTGACTAATACATTTGTAAGCGCAGCTTGTCCAATTACCTTCGAGGTTGTGAATAGTGGACGATAATCGTAAAAATCCCCTTGAAAGCCATGTATTTGAATGACTTAGTTTTTGGAATTTGTTTAAATTTTGGAATATTTCTGAATCATGCTGAAAAAATGTTTAAAGGCTCTTATTGCGACTCCGAAATATGCTGATGAGGTATAAATATCTGGACCAATTGTTTTATAATCGTATTCTTAATACCATTAATCATTATTTAATACATGTACTTAAACTCCCTCTCGAGAGATTTGAAGGGTCGCTTGGCTCGTCTAGTCCCTTGTTTAGACTTTTATCACCCTTAATAAAAATAATGTCTTGATATAAAAGTAATGGGTGGCATTCGGTTGTATCAATATTAAGATTATATATCATTTATTGTATACCCTGTCCAACTGCCATCCTATCTACTCCCCATTGTTTATAAATCTTTTACCATGCCATATATCTATATGCCATTTTTTGTAAACATATTCACTTTGATATAAAAGTTATTAAATCATAACTTTGAAATAAGTTATGATTTCTAAGTAGGTTAATGGTAGATCTTTGGAGAGTATTAATAAATTATGACTGTAAAATATGTTCTAAAAGTCAAACATTGTCCGATTGTTTATATGCCTGAAAATTTATGGAAATTCATGTACTTATCATGAATACTGTTTTGTGGTTTAATGTAAACAATCTCACCCCTACTCTGGCTTACTCTCCGTTTGATAGCGTGGCTTATTAATTGAACAAGTATTTCTCTAGAAGAGGTTAATGCAAGTCATAAATATCTCATAAACACAGTCATTATCAATAAAGTACTGTTGTTAGATGGGTACTTGCAGTGGATTTATTGTACCACTCAGATATTGGTTCCCGATAGTCCGGCCCTGATATGACTGGTGCCCAGATAGTCGTGCCTTGATATGTCTGGTGCCCCTTCATAGTACCAAGTGTCCATGTAGGGGAATTTTCAGTTTGTGAAGTTATTTATGCCTAATGGTCTTCTCATAGTATAACTAGCATATCAGATAGTCAGTTTAGATCTAAGCGATTCTAGACTGATGTAAGGATGGATAGTTCTTCTTGTTCTAGTTAGTTAAGCTTACAGCTCCTGATGACAATCTCTCTAAACATCTCAATCTGAAATAAATCTCATCTCAAAAATTGACATGTGTCATTAAGATAATTTCCTTGGAAGGCAGAACTTAAAATTATAATAGCATCACAAAACAGAAAGACCTATTTGAAGTATTCATATAAATGTTCAGTGTGTCATTTATGATTAACCCAATGCTTTTTAGATGTTAATTGGTAATGTTAATTGTGAAGTGCTTCTTTTTTTGGGGTTTAATTTTTTTTGTAGAAACTCATCAGAGATCCGTCTTGATAGTTCAGCTAGTAGTAGATTGACTGCTTATAGTGTGAGGGGTCTCGTGTTCAATCCAAAGCTGTGCTTTTTGAAACTGGTTAGAAATTGTACTGGTAATCTCCCTCAATTGCTCCCAACGAAGTTTATTCTAGGTAACATTTGACAGGTATCATACAGGCCATAGGTGGCAGTATCAGTGTTTAGAAAAGAAAAAAATCTGTCACTGAGCTAATACAGTGTATACATGGACCGTATATATATCGATTGTCTATCTAACTCCATGTACACTATCAAGGTAGTATATGTCTATGTCCAAAGATTGTGGAACATCGCATAGGCTTGGTTCCCAACAGTAATTACGATACTGTGAGCGCAGCGGGTAACCAGTGCATAAATAAAATGACCTTGAGCAAAGTTAAATAAAGAAAGTAACACTGTTTTGCTGTTTCATAGTTATAAGATACAATTGAACGAGATTTTCGGTAAGAATGAATAACTTATAGTTTATTTGAATGACTTGTATAGCGATTTTTCTTTAGCGTCCGTATTTTATGTTGAAAACGAGATGCAATGTTCCACAATCTTTGGCATATAGACATATAGTACGCTTTATACCTTGAAAGTATATTAGCTCAGTACGGAATTTTTATTTTTATTTTTTTATTTTTTTTTTAATCGTTGGCGGACAAAACACTGATACTGCCACCTTTGATACAGGCTACAATAATTGGGTAATCTCCATATGAGTGAAACACTGTGACCAGATAGACTAAAAAGGAAGTTGAAATATAAGAAACTCAGGAAATATGAAAAATTAAATATTTTTCAGTAAACAGTATTAATATGACAACTTAAGAAGTACATTTAACATTAATCTAAGAAAAAGTTGTATTTTTACTCCTGAAATGATTGATAGGTGACCTATAAATGTGAGATGACCCTTAAAGGTCAAAGAGCGGCCATCGATATAGATTCATTTCAATTTTTCTCATGACAAAAGTTCTCATTAAGAGTAATCATTATGGAAACAAAGTAACATATTATAACGGTAGTACATGCCAACAAAACATTACAATAAGTTTTCGAGGAAAAAAAGATAATAGCCAATCAGTCAGGAATGGGAGGTGTACTCAAATGAAGCGTCAAGAGTACATAATAAAGATACAAAATATTAAAAAACACTGATTATATATTGAAATTGTGAAGAATAAACATAAAAAAAACTAGAAAAAAATGTAAAAAAAAGAAAAAAAATCACCAATAAATCAAGTTATTAACTTAATTTTTAATATGTTTCACATGGCAACTGAGCTGCTGCAAAAAAACACAATTTGCTCAAATAGCTAGCTGCCACTTCATTCAGTCAAACATAACCCCAGTAACAACCAGTGAACATGAAAGAAACACAGAAAGTCTCCTAGTTTGATCTTCTCATTATAATCAAGTTTTTTTCATAATTTCATTAAAGAATCAAAGAAAAAAAGAACGAATAACATATTCATATTATTTAATGCATTCATGATTATTTAGCTGGTTGAACTACTCCTAAACCCCTGCATGTGCCACACACTGAGACCCTGGAAGATCTGACTGTAAAACTGTTCAAAGGTTTCTGACAGACTCCCCTCCTCTGCCCAGTTCCCTAATTTAATCTCAGCCAGGCCATCTTCATCATAACTTATTGTTTGCCCCCTCTCTTTATCCTGCCTCATAAATCTGTCTGTCCAACAATTAAAACATGATAAAGCTTGATAAATATTCTGATAGCCCTGTCCCATGAGTGACAATTATTCTGGGAAGAAAATGATAGTGTATGCGATATATGGCAACTGTTGGAGAGTATTTCATTCTGACCAAATGGTTTATGCATAAATGCTTGCCTGTCTATTGTAGGAGGTTCTGTTATGATACTATTTTTGAGAGTATATGTTTGTTTGGAAAAGTGAGTAACTCATGATAACTGGCAGTCACTTCATTCAGCATTTCAATCTGACCAAATGGTTTATCTATAAATGTTTGTCTGTCTATTGTCACTGAGGCTCTGTTATGATACCATTTTTGAGAGTATATGTTTGTTTTGAAAAGTGATATTTTTTGTAAGGCATAACTCATTATAACTGGCAGTCACTTCATTCAGCATTTCATTCTGACCAAACAGTTTATTTTGAATGCTTGCCTGTATATTGTAGGAGGCTGCATTATGATATTATTTTGGAGAGTATATAGGTTTGTTTCGAAAGTGATATTTAATGGCAAGGCAAGACTTGCAATGCTCATTTCATTGAGAATTTATTCTGACTACATATTTCTGTATACGCTTATCTGTCTGTGATATAGATCATATGCTGATCTTTTGGATATGGAAAAAGTATGAAAGTAATTTTTAATTACAAAGATGGATATTGGCCTCATTTTGCATTTCTTGTTATCCAAATTTAATGTTTTATCTATAAATGCTTGCCCATCTTTAGTGTTGATGGTTTAGGTTTTATTTTGTGATATTTTCTGTATAGACAGCCGGGCATAAAGGCTTTAATAAGTTGAGGGTTAACTTTTAGGTTTTCAACATGTCATTCTGAATTTGTAAACTCTTTGTCTAATAGAAAAATACTGAATTTCTGTATGTCCGAATAAAAAATCTGTCAGTAACTGACAGACTGAACTGAAGTTTTAGCAGAGCCTTTGTTGTCTTTTTTTGTCTATAGTCTTGTACTACTATTTTGAAGAGTATAATAATGATGTTTATGGGAAAAGTGATATTTATTGTTAAGATGGGCATTGGCTTTATTGAGTTGAAGGTTAAGTTAAAATATTGTGATCAGTTGTCTGGCCGTCATTTATACATCATTTAGTGTACTCGGATGGCCTGTTTCTGAATAACCTAAGTCTACTAATGGTTTAACTATGTTCCCATATATGGTAATATTGCTTCTTGAATAATGATATATAGGCTAGCAGTGATAAGTCTACTCTTGCCCAGAACTGATATAAAATTGATTTATATGTATTGTTCTGAGAAGGTTCACTCCAAGACAGGAATTATACATTAGACCATTACATCATAAATTTATGGTGATAGGTCCAGGCAATGATGTCAGTAAGTTACAATATCTGAAATTGTAATCTGTCCGGAATTACTAGACCGTTGTCTGATTTGACTATATTACAATATTTATTGCTATTATATATGAAGTATTCTATAATCAGTTCATTGGAAAGTTCATAAAGATCGCTGCTTATGCGTCTTTGACTTCAGTGATGCCCTAATTTCCTTCAACTAGGGTTTCCTCAACTTAGTGTGCTGGATTTGAAACCTGGCTATCCAAAAAAGATATGAGGAAATCAGACAGGGAAGGTAGCACTCAACATAACCAGCCGAGCACAGAAATCAGAAACACCACAACACAACTACACTGAGCAATGCCCACACATAACCCAAAGAAAAAATTAAAATTCCAATTCCTAAGCTAGGTTTAACAGAGGTTGCTGCTCTGTAGAGGTTGTGCTATATATTTTTTCCAGTCTTCCTTAAGTTCTAAACCCTGTACTTGATAGACAACTAGTTCCTTTATCTAAATAATCCTGAGGATTAACTGGCAACTAGCTGTGCAGACTGTGCACCCTATTGAGAGATGCAAAAACAGCTTGTAATAATAAAATAATATCGTCTTTATTTTCTGTAGATAATATAATTGGAAAACCAATTATCATTATGGTCAGCTTTGATCATATAAGTCATGGAGAAATAAAAGGATTAGTGTAAAAAATAGTACATTCATAATTTGATAAATTTCACAGAGGTGATTCATCATTAAATGTATTTACATGCTTGCTGAAAGTGCATGATGGCACTCTATCAAATACTGGTACACATAACCTTTGATTGTCTACATCGAAATCATTTCATAAATTCTTCAACAATCATGCACCCACTCGGTCTAGACCTTTAATTGAAAAAAATTGTAACTGGTGAAAATGATATTTGAGAAGTGTGGACAGAAATCCGACAGCTATACAGGTACAAATGTACCCTAGGTATTTGACCACCCTGGTTCTTACATATTATAGTGGCTGCTGTAAATCTTGAAGTTACTTGTATAAGGTGTCTCACAGTCTGAGATGAACTGTGAGGTATCTGGATAGAAATGTTTCTTCATGATGTTCTGTGTATCATGTTTTATAGCATGCTGTTTCTCAACGATGATTCAGTTATATGTGGTGGCCGTATTCTATATACTGTAAAATCATTAATTTTCGTGGGAGATTAAATTTCGTGGATTTCGTGGTTCATCTCAACCACGAACTTTAATCCCAACGAACATGAATTTTTACCCTTGTTTTATTACCTGAAATGCATAATCCACAAATTCAAGTCCCAACGAAATTGTCTTTTTTACCAAAACCACAAAATTTCGTCCCAACAAAATTAAATGATTTTACAGTATTGCACCTTAACTCACTTGCCCTTCCACCGAGAGTCGGCAACAACACCTATAGTATACCTATTGAGGAATATAAACATTTATAGAAGGGTATTATGGCGTGCTGCAGTTATCAGGGATCAAACATGAATAGCAGGGTTAGACATTCAGCAAACATGTCACTGGGCCACCACTGTAGTTCTCAAACCAATTACAGACTAATCAGACTAAAACAAAAATCTAGGTCAAGACAAACTTGATTGCATATATATAATTTATTATACTCATTTGTGAAACTGGTGCTAATGTATTGCGATGTGGTGCTGCACACACAAATCGCAATTAACTTCTTTTCTGCTCTGATATAAAAAAAATTATCAAGTCGGTAGAGCCAGACTAATTTTGCATCTACATGATTGTAGTGAGGCATTTCTTAATATTAATTGTAAGTTGTTGATTGAAAACATTACCTGAACATTGCATAGGTTGTGTGGTCAATGAATAATGATAAAAGTTTGACAAGGTACTGACAACGGGTATACCATAAACAAGATGTGTAAGCTCGGAATACATAATTCTGATGAAAGTCTGTTGAGTGACTTCTTCCAGAACTCGCTGCAGATTTATTATGCATTCTTACTGTTGATTGGTATACAGCAGAACAAATTGTTTTTGAACAATTTCCAGTAAATTGTTGAAAAATATTTTAGAGGAAGATAAATAAATACCAAAATATAGCTTTTTTTCACGGACCAACATTTATTTTATTTGATTATTTGTTAACTAGAGTCTTTCAAAAAGAAACTACAACTCCAGAAAGTATAAAAAAGTGAAATAAAGAAAAATAATTCAAAGGCTGTGAAAACACATTAAGGACTCACAGTAAAATATGGTTGGCCAGAATATCAGATTTTTTAAAACCTGTAATATCTTGGTATTGTAAGTCAGATGGTGGAACACTAATTATTGTTATTCCAGGGTCGGTTCTGGAGACAAAAAAGCACCGAGGCAAGTCTCTTCTAGTGTCTACTTTTCTTGAAAAAAAACCTGCTTACTTTAGAAATTTCTCAAAATTTCCCTGCAGGCAAGTGCCTTGGTGTACCTCAGCATGGCTACCGGCCTGTATTCTATTGCTGTCTGGAACAAAAGTTCTGAGTTTTCCATTAACAGAGGAAAGGAGAAAATTATTGATTGATGATCATTAATCATGATGACACCTGTACATAGTTTACTATAGGAGGTTTATGTGTATTGTACTAAATGATGTCTGACAATGTTCCCTCACATGTCACCTTGCTCCGAAATAAATGCTTCAAGCACCACTTCAAAATCTAACCATAAAATATATACCAAAGTGTTAATATTTTCACTTGCCAGGCTTTAGATGCACAAAAAATTCTCTGAGGTACAAATTCAAAACCAAACCATAAAATATATGCTGTAGTGTCAATATTCCCGCTTTCCAGTCTCTTTAAATTTGAAAAAATTGCTCCAAGGCCAAATTAAAAGAACAAATCTTAAAATATATAATAAAGGGCCAATGTTTTCCACTCCTCGATCTCTGTTACAATGTCCAAATACTAGAAACTATACTTACACATAAATTATGCCTCCAAGGGTATTTAACAGTTAACATGTTAAGTTCTCCATGTCCTCAAACCCAAACACAACATTACATTGTTTCAGCTCAAGTCCAAGAACCAGGTACTTCAGAACTAGACATAGGCAAATAAATAATGCTCCAAGGTCCCTCATAAAACAATTATTAGTCCTCTGTTGGTTGAAAATTTGTTTTTTGAACTGTCTGTATGGTACATAGTAACACTCAATCTGTCTGGTCTGTCTGATCATTCATCTATATTATATGGTGTAACCATAACTCACTTAGGTTCTGGGGATGTAATAAACACAATACTCAGAGTTTAGATCCACATCTACTTTTTGGGGTTAGATCATGGTTTTAGACTACATTTTGTCCTTGTAATAGGACATTCAATGACAATGTGATGATGAATGATGTACAATATTATACACCCAAACTTTTTCAAGTTTATATTCCAATTTTATGTGCCTATCATTCTCCACAGGAAAGCACATCTCATTTTTACAGCCATTGCAGTGTAGTGATATTCAGGTTGTCGACAGCAATTTAATTAAGCTATAATTCTTAAACAGTTTAGTTGATTCTAATCAAACTTTATACAAATTGGTATTATACAAGCACAATGGGAAGGTCAGCCAATCTTTAACCTTCAAGGTCGTATTAAGGTCACATGACTTTTGTGCAGACAAAGAATACCTGTTGTTATGCCAACAATGGAGTTTGAAGTGGGTGTGTTACAAACAACAACATGTAAAACCCTCACTATAAAGTGAATGCATGATGATCAAGCCTATACCTAGGTAGAAGCTCTGATTGACACTCTACTGTTGCTATCACATGTTTTGTCGATACTATGGATGGTTTCATCTTGTATAGTCTGTAAATGATACATGTCCTATCCACCTTCAAAGAATACCTGTTCTGTACAAGGTTCCTGCTTTTGTTCTTACTTTTCTTGGAAAGCTTTTTATCGAAGTCCTTTTTATCTCCTATTATTTCTATACACTCTGCAGGATGTACTACAGTTTCTTCTCATTTCTTTGACTTGCATCATTTGGTCTCAATGTTTGACATTTTTGTATCCATGCTTTTTCATGCTACTTGACTGTTTTTATATGTAATTAAGGTATGTCACTATGTGTTTTTGAGGAGCAATGTACTGTCAGGAATATTCCTTTTTCTTTTATTGTTAGAATGATGTCTATGAAATGTTTCTGTTTGATGCCGTTTCATCATGTCATTCCTGTAGTCACATATCCTTGTTATTTCTTGGCAATCATCGACTCAAGAATTCAGTTGCACTTAATGTAAAGCAAATATTTCTTAAGACTTGAGTTACCAATGGAAAGATGCACATCTTGACCACATGGTTTGGTTTTATGCCTTCCATCCGTTCATTGTTTTGGGACTCAAAATATTTTTTAAGCCTATGAAGGCATTTCCTTCAAACATTAGTTGACATACTTGTTTACCATCATAAACATATTTCATTGTCAATTTAAGTCATGTAACACTATCCAATATTGCTACAGAATTATGGCCCTTGATAGACTTAGCTAGTTATAACAAAGGCATCAAATTGGACAAAAGCTTTTACTGAACGCAGTCTTGTTCAATAGCATATTGTTCTATTCTAGAGTCTATTCACATTTTGATTCCTGGAACTTGACCAGAAGTTGCAGTCTTACTTAAGGTTGTCCTGAGTACGCTTCAGTACAAGATTTTAAATGGTCAAGTTCCAAATCCAAATGTCAACAGAACAGAACAATGCTCCAGAAAAATGGAACCATGTGGCCAATATGTGCATAATTATGTTCCCTTGGTAACTCAGTCTTAAATTTAAGGATGCATCAACATGTAAAATAAAAAATGCATTTAAAATGAGTCTTTATATCCATGGAGTAAAGGGTTAATACATTGTCATAGTTGGAACATGATAAAATGTTTTTCAAACTTGTGTTTTGTATTTTGTTGTTACAGTGTTGGTCTGTTGTAATGAAGGAAGTCCACGGAGGTGTGGAGGTCAAGGTGACTTATTGTCTGGTTCCATTGGTACATTCGCCCATTGGGCACACCAAGCAATGGATGATCCTGCACAAGTCAGCAAGTAAGTCATACATACATGCATTAATAATATTTACAGTTGAGCTCTGCTATTCTAGAAAAAATAGTTTACACCTATTATGGAAATTGAAGCCATACTGTATGGGAACATCTCCAAGAAATGCAAAGAACAAAAGCCTTTGAGACTACTAACAGCTATTGTTACCATCCCAAATAAAGGTCGCACAAGTAACCAAAACCAGTGTGTCTACACCACACCAGTAACAGGTTGATTGATACATGGATAATTACCCTGCCTATACACAGGAAAAAGTTAAAGAAAATCATATGTGACAGTCATATGAAAAACGTATGAAAAATTCACATTCATTAACCATATGTTAATTCCCATGTATGAAATTTATATGAAAATCCAAACATATGAATTTCTTACCGGGCACTTTTTCCTCTGTAATGTATGGGGATACTTTGTAAAGCCCCGCCAGACATGATTATCGCTGTTGTGAAAAATAGTTTGTACTGACATGGCAGCCAAAGGGAAAGAGGAAAGTGGGTAGCTTTAAGACAACCCCTGAAGAAGGACAATCAAACTGGGTAACAACCCAGACAGTTTGGCTGCAGCCAGAACACACTTAGATCTTCTACAATGACATCAGGTTTGTCGACAAAGACATCTAGCTATTTAACATATTATTTCTCTCAAAATATTCAGATTTTAATGAAATGAAAACTGTTAATGCCATTTATTATTCATTGTGAACATAGATTCTTTGCAATATCTGCAATTTGGTGTTTGAAAAATATAGAATGGTATTACTTTATTATGTATATGATTGTGTCCCTTTAAGTATTGTTCGAATATTTTTACAATTAGTATCATCATACCATATAGTGTATCACTTGTTGCTTCGTATTTCGGTTGCTAAGATTGTTGGCAGGTTTTTATTAGCAAAATGTTTTAACGACATCCGTGCTTGGTCATTTGAGTAAGTGGACAGCCCATTTTATGGCAATATTATTTGACTTCTGCTGTAAAAACCTTTCAGTTAGTCAGTTGTCCAGTTAGCAACAATATAACTGTAAACAGTTTTTTCTTTATTTCCCTCTTTTAACATTTACGACCAGGATGCATTATGGGATCATGTTTCCTTCATATTGAAGAGTACACTTATCTCCAAATTGAAGAGTTCCATCATACAGTGTCTAATCACAATGGTTAAAGAGCTCAGATATTCCCTTGTGTTACAAAACTGTGGCTTCACTAATATTTCATTTGTCATGGCGGTGTCTCGCAGCCTGAGAAAATGTTATAAGTTTGAGTGGATAAGGGTGAGTGGCTATCCCTTAGAGGACCCTAATATACTCAGGAGGTTATCCTTCCATGGTTCAATTACTAATTAGCATTGAAATAACCGTCAATTGACTTTTCACAAATGCTTAGGAGGTCTGCAAATATTATTAGGATTGTTTTTGTTTTATGTTTTTTGGTAACATTGGAGAAATGTCTTTACTGACATTATTTGCATTATTGAAGTACTATGTATAAGGATAATGTTACAATATTATGTACTTACTTTACTAACTAATTTTTATGTTTTTACGTTTTGTTTGGGTCTTACATAACACATTACCCTTGTCAATAAACAAATATATTATCATTGTAAACAGTCTGTTGGTAAATATCAGTTATTAATAATAAATATTATAACAATATCAATTTGACAATATAAAAAAATCATACAATTTACATCTCCTGGAATGAGTAATAGTATTATTTTTATGTATTTGCAAATTTTTTGAAAGTGACAGTTTTTGTGTCTTTTAATATGGAAATTGTTGATTGGAATTTAATCATTTTGGATGCTTAAAATATTCAGACGAATATTATACATGTACATTGGTTCAGACTTCAAAGTCAACTTTTTAAAGAATTTGTTGTAGGATCTTTGTCGAGTTCCTTTTTACAAATTTCTCAGATAAATTCAACCACTTGAATCTACAGCAAGGCTGAGCCCAATGATTTCATTCTGATACACAAATAATCTGAAACATTAATTCAGTAATCATGTTTATATCAGCAGTATCTGATAAGATACCAGCAATTACTTACAACCTTCCTGTAACTCTGATCACTTCCACATCACTTTCAATTTGTCAAATGAAAGTCAATTTTACCCAATGCAAATTGAATTTTTCAGTTGCTCTAATTGAATCATTGTAAGCCACATCTATTTTCTTACAGATTCTCTCGGTACTTGTGTTTTCTCGTGTAATTTCTCCTGGTGTAAGTTAATCGTACTATAAGATTGTTGCCATGTTAGATGGTGATATTCTAGGAAAACTCTTAGAAAACTTCTTATTTTGCAACTTTACTCTGTAGATCTGTTGTTTGTTTTCTACGGTATTTCTATGATATTATGGTGTTGCTTTCACTCTGTTGTTTTTTCTGTGGTTGTTCTACTATGTATGGTGTTGCTCACCTGAGTGAAATGAGAATTCTTGGAATTGCCTACAGATTCTTAAAAAACTTCTGACAGCCACTAACAAGACTAGTATACTTTACTCCTTATGAGGGTTGGGGCTCATATATGGCTGCAACTTTTCAGGAGTGGGCGGTCAAAACTTCAGACAAGCCATTTTGCTCATGGGGATACCAAGATTTCAAGAGAGTCTGAACCTTAAGTTTAACATTCCCTATTGAAGTCAACATTGCATCATGAGACCCTATATAACAAGGTTAATGGACATTTATTTAGAAGAATGTTTGATTTGACAACCTATGAGTGATGTTTAATATGCTTATAGGGAAAGAAACAGTGGCTACCAAAAAACACCATTTTCTCTTAAATATGAATATGACATGAATATACATGAATATTAACTATTGATAAACCTCTTAATGGTTATAGATATACTATCAATCATAATTTGCCCTGAAAGCTGATTGTGTATGAATATTTCTACTTGCCTGTGGTATCTAATGATAATTAATGATTTGTCTGGTTAAATTATAAAACCACCATTGTAGCTTCCTAATACAAAGGAATCATTAATCAGCATCACTGACCATCCGGCTATATTGTCATATTTCTAATCTTGATAAATGAAGTCTGGTCACTATGGAACTTGTAACAATATCATAAACTGGGGCCACAAATTATTGTCTCTATGATACGTCCAAACTATAGAAATCTGCAATTTGTCCATTTAGCGTAACAAAGTTGTGTATCTAAATATTCCATATAGACAGATACAACCTGGGCCGGTATTCACAAAGCATCTTAAGTGAAAACTTAAATATTTTGACTTAAGTTAAAAAAATGATCTGTCCATATTTTGCAAGAAACTTAGAATAACTCAATTTTTCTTGGTGATTTTTGTAGTGCTTAACATAATGCTTCATAGCAATGTACAAATTTGATAATCTTGATTTTCTTGTTTAGCTGATACAATTAAGGAAATAGTAAGATTTTGGGAAAATTCTAAGTTTTCACTTAAGTTTCTTTGTGAATACCACCCCTGTTGTACAAAGGGACAAATAACTGTACGCCACTTCTTCTAGAAGAGAATTGTGTAATATGACTATTACTTACTGGAATTATTAGCAATTTGTTAAAACATATGGAGACAGTTATTTGTAAGAAACAACTAATTGGTTTGTATTAAGCAATGTTTGACTTGAATGATTAAATGCTTTCAACATTGTGCAACATCACTTTAACAAGGCTTCCAATTTGTGATGTTGTTTCGGGTAACATCACTTCAATGTGGCTTCCAAAATGATGTTGCTTTTATGCGATCACTTTAATGTGGCTTCCAGTTGGTGATGTTGTTTTTGCATGTTACTATTTGTTGTGTGTCTCATTGTGATGGCATCTTGTTTCTGTAGCATCTGATATTATAACTATTGTATAATAATATGCTGCTTTATAAACAAAACTTATTGTTACAATGTATAACAATCTGAACAATGTAAACAAAAGTTTGCTTGTTAAGTTTATGTTGTATTAAGAAATTGCTCTTGAAACTTCTTTGAATTGAAACTTTGTAGTATTTCTTAATGTATTTCAATGCACTCTCTGTATGACCATTTGGTGCTTAAGTTACCATTTAAGGCATTGCATGCTCATTTCAAGAAATTGGAATTGCACATCTCTCAAATTAGTATTCATAAACATTTGTTAAAGGCCGTAGCAGTGCTGGTCAGTTGTTGGCCATTGTCCTGACATACAGGGATATTTTGGCCAGCATGCGCTGACCACTGACAATGGTCATATTGCATGCTGTCCATCATTAAGGACCACATGTGACCGCTAGGGGTAAATGTATGGTGACCAAGCATCAATCATATGATTAAGATGGATAGACAGTGGCTGACCGGTGGCTTGACCAATGCTGGTGTTTAATCTCCTGAGTGTTACCATTGGTTGACCAGCTGTACAAATATTGAACTATGATATTCATACAAGGGGATATCATACAATAAATTATAGTATTGCCGTTTTCAATTATTCCTGCCCTATAAATGGTTATAGTGCTTGGAATTGTGTTGCTAGTTTGGTAGTTTCCTTGCTTCACATTCTCAAAGTACTGGATTATTATCTCCCTTCCTGGTATGACACATGCCAGAAATTATGGTAGTGCAATATTCAATTATTCCTGTCCTATAAATGGTTATTGCTGGAGACGCCTCGTTGGGTATGTATAGTTTGGTAGTGGTTCACAAATGAAAAAGTACAGTACTGCTGTATATTATCTCCCTTGGTTGATATGCTGCAGGTAATGGGTGCTGACTCCTGTGCCAGTGTATTGATCCTTAGTTTTGATTTCAGCATGGATTGCATGGATCACTGTATAATTAATATGTGGTTGTAAAAGATATAATAACAAATCAGACTTGATCAAGACAAAAAGCGGAATACAAAAGACACAAAAAACAGTATGAAAATTGTTTATGCTCTGTAATGTTGTTTGCTGACTGCAAGGAGGAGAGCCCAAAGGTGGCCACCTTTTGCAAGTCAACAGTGACTTGGCTAAACTTTAATGTACTGGGACACTTTATAGTCAACAGTGAATTTACATGCATGGAATTCAAACATGCAGTGCTCAGGGTTACGATGATTTGAATGAACTTTACTCTAACCACTTAACCAGAAAGTACCGCTGATAATGTAACAATGTGTAATTCATGATTGTCGTCTGCAACTTTCTTTTTTACACAGTTTGACTCTCGTTTAAATATTTATGAACGTGTTTTGACATTTTCTGTGCTGGAACACTGGGAACACGGATTTTGCGTGCAGTTCATTCTCTCATTGTAGAAACATGCCTAATTTCATGCTGCTAGATTTAACATGACAATTTGGTGTGGACGACCACTTCCTTCCCTCGGTCATTTATAATAATGGATTTCTTTGACAAAGAAAGATGACGGGTTTCTCATGAATAATGTGTAATTATGAAGTTACAGATTAGATTTGGTACCACCCGTATCTATGGAGATAATCATCTGATACATCTTCATTTCTGGTTAAACATTAATTTGACTGACAGTTGTAATGGTTTGATTTTTGTGGCCACATTTATTTTAAGCTATTATTCAGTTTACTGTGATAATTTCATGTTTTGAGAGAAATCATAAGCGTCTATATTGGCGCTAAGATTATTTGTTTAATCATTTATGCTTGATAAACAGACACTTGTTATATATTTAAAGACTTAAGCATGTTAAATGGTATAAATTAACCCTTTACTCCATGGATCCCTAAATATTTTATATCTACTATACGTTTATTTTTGTTCTATTTATCACCAATTTTTCAGTTATTATCAGTGCCATTTTCCAAGAACTGTTTTCCAATCAGACTATACTTATTAATATAATTTACCCTCTTTAAAAGCAAATCAAACTCGCATTGCTGGGTTAAAAACCCAGCGCCCACAAACCACAGGCACCATGGTCGCAGCTGTAGTAAGTTTTAAATTATTCTGATAGAACAAGATTTTGAAATAATTCTGCATTTTATCATACATGTAATATTTTGCAGACATATGCAGACTTATGCATGTCCAGTAGAATGTATAAATGTAGCACACTATTCTGCTTGACCTGTTTGGGTTGGCTACTCTAAGTGGAATGTGATAGGTGAATATTGTATAGATGATAATTATAGGACTGGACTAGTCACTATAAGTGCTACATGATAAATGATGGTAGTGAATCTGAATGGTGTAAGATTTGGGTGGGCTTGATATGATAACTGTATCCAATACACTCAGGGTATGTCCAGGGTGACTCCAGCAACATTGATATAGTGCTAGGCCTTAAATAATGTATTGTTTATTTTCCCTCCCATGACCTGCTATGTTGCTAAGAGTTCGTAAGCAGGTAGTAGGAGAAATATTTTTCCGGTATTTCTTCTTCAGAATAATAATGAATGACTTTTATTTGCAGTATTTGAATTTTGTTATTTTGTCCCAAATAAGAAATATTTTTCTAAATTTTGAAAAAAATATTTTTGGGTGTGGAGAAATTTTGGTGAAGGTAGAGATAGCGGGAAACAAATATTTTATTTTAGGCCTCACATGTTCGATAATGTAAGTTGGCTTATTATTTGTACCTGCATGATTAATGACTCTAGTATTAAACCATTAACATTGTAGTCTTGTTTTCATTATTGTAAGGGTTTTTACAAGTGTGGCATTATAATGCTACCTTGCCAGCATTCGGGCTGTGTTTGTTAATGTCGGCCTGTGTTTGTTAATGTCGGCTATTCATCAAGGTCAATTATAGGGAATTTCATGTCCGGGCACCTTTTGTACCAAGTATTTGTCAGTCCATCAGAATGAATTCAAATCAAATGAACATGAAAAATAACCCACTGTGCTCTTTAAATTCTTATTAATCATGATTTTGACTGTTTCTGTTTTTCTTCTTGGCTTCTTTGTCAAGCTGTGTTCTTGTGGTCTTCAGAAAATGGATTATTTCAAACTGACGATTATCAATCCACAATTTTATAATTGATTGAATAGATTTTTTATATGATTATTACCAATCATTTGAATATGGAAATTCTATAATCAGTGGTGAATAATTGAGCGCCGTATCCTAGCGTGTCTGGGAGGTCCGTCAGGATGACCTTGGTAGCATTGTTTCCAGACATGCTCGTCCTCTGGGATGCCTCGTTTGGCACTAATATATCATATGAGTATGAATCATTTGGCTAGTTAGGGTGAAAATATTCAAACTTTGGTCATGCAATTAAACAAGCCATTTGAATGGATGTGACTCAAGCATATTTTAAGTAACCTGCCATTTGATTGGATGATACCACTTATATCTGTTGTTTTGCGGTACTTACAGTAAAACAGTTATTCAAATGCAAAAATCGACATATATCTAACAAAACTTGATGCAATCTTTGTTTTCCATCCTATTTACGATAAAAAAACACTGCAAATAGGCCAATAAAGTAGCAAAAATAAAGTTTAGTACTGCTTTGTTTACGATAGGTATTGTCCATTTAAGTCAAATGACGTCATCATTGGTTTCGCGGTAAGTCAAAATTCCAAGCAGTTATTTGTATACTGAAAGGTTAAACACCACTAAATGTTATATATTCACATCTATGTGTGGTTGATCAATAATTTTAAAAGCTAAAGTTTAAGGCTACTGAACGAATTAACAACAATTTAAAAACTTCATATTGACGACTAAATAATGTGCAATGCAGTGCTAGCATTAATTGGACTGTCCCTTGTTAGCACTCCCACGTGGGTTCATTTCGAGAAATTGACAGAATGTGTGCTTCTTAAAAATCAGTATTAGTGGTGTGTGACCTATTTCAACAACAACCACATGAAGTTTAAATTTGGTAAACACACGAGGACTGAGTTTTGAAAATGCCGCAACTTCAATGATGATGCGAAACCAGTGATGTTGAGTATACTAACCTGTCTTTTGATTGGATATGACTGCTTAATTCTGTAACCTTCCACTTGATTAGTTTATGTACCTGGGTTCTATCAACCAATCAAAACTTCTGTAATTTATTCTGTTTAAAGTCAGGTTTGACATATTCTTTGGTGAGAAAAATGCACATAAACCGATTTCGTTTAAATAATTTTGCTTGATAAAACTTAGTTAATCCTTGACCATGCTGTCAATGTTCAATTACTACAAACTGCAACTTGGCCATAAGTTATTTATTTTAAAAACAAAATACGATTAAAACATCTCTTGAATCAGGCCCTCTTTTTGAGCAACAACCCTCTTGAACAACATTACAAATTTTTTCACAAGCAACCATTTTCTATCAACTTTACCTCTACAGAGCAACCTCTATACAACAACAACACTTTGTGTTTCCCCCCGAAGGATGTTGCTCTGGAGAGATAAAAAAGTTTGTCATTCAATTTTGTGCATGGTCTTGTTACAAGTGTTCCAAACATCAGGCACATCAAGTTACATAACCCCTGTGAAATGAACAGTTACAGTTCATGAATTTTTCATGAAATATTCATGAATAGTTCATTTCCATATATCATGAAAATTTCATAAAAGTCCTTGAACTCTAAATGAGACTTTTCTTGAAATGACCATGAAATATTGATTCATGAACTGGGCATGGTTCATGAACTGGACATGGGTCATACCACCAAGGATTTTTCAAGTACCTCTCATGCACAGATGTTTTTCAATAAATCATGAACTGTTGAAGGACTAATTGATTTTATGTACACAGTTCATGAAAATGAATGTTCATGAACAATTCATGAACTTTTTTGCTATATATTTCTATTGTCTCATTTAGACTTCATGTTTTGGATATGAACTGTTCATGATTACAATTTTCATGAAATTTTCATGGACAAACTGATACTACATACAGTTCATGAAAATAAAACTCAAGTTCTTTAAGAGTTCATGATAGTCTCAAACTTTTCATGTACTTTTCAAACTATAACTCTCACTGCTGAAAATGTGAAAACTTCAGGTAACAAGAATGTACACAAGGTTTTTTATAAGATTTGACCTAAATGACGTGGTTTTTTATCCAAGGGGCCCAGATTCCAAATGGGCCTTGCATACACAGAGACAAATATTCTTAAGAAATTTCATGAAGATTGAATCAAAAGTGTGACCAATCTGGAGCGTAACACAATCTAATGTTGGTGGCATCTCCTTGTCACAAATGCTGACTGTCCCATGAGCATGATACATATTACTTCTTCCAGTGTCATTAATTATTATAAAGTAGTTCAGGCATATTTTGAATTAATGAACTATTTTCTAAACACCAATTAATGTTTTATATGAGAAGTTCTGTCAATTTTGACAGCCTTAGCTGTGCAAAGCCGGTGAATTTTAAGCTGAACAAAAAAAAACTAAGGCAAACAAACAAAATCAGGGCTTTGCAACCAGTGTAGAGCCAGATCAGCCGGCACGGTTACATCAAGGTCTACACTATTTGTTGCTCAGTCAGTCAGATGTGTGGAAAGCATGAACAATAAATATATTATCTGTATAATGAATGCCTCATTATGCTTCAAAGTAAAATAGAATGATATTATGTTATGTTCCCAGAGGTTTCAAATAGTGAAATAGCTGAAGGATCAACTTGACTGTCAGCTTAGCTTAATAGTTTAGCTACCTTTTGCAGTCCAATTTTCTATTCACATTATCATGATCACTTCATGAACAGTTCATGAATAATTATTCATGGAACCTCATGTTAAATGTACCCCACCCATTTGCTAATTTGTTTTCCTATATTTTAAGTTTGCACCACTATTCTTATGAGCAAAATATTAATCACACAAGATACTTATACAGTTGACATCCTAAACTATGCAACTTACCTGTGATAAGATTGCTTATTTAGATAAAAAAACAACCACTAAAATGTGTCAAACATCTGAGCACATGTCATACTGGCAGCCATTTTGAAAATTTGTGATGTCATCAATAATTGTGCACATAGTCATGTTCATGAACAGTTCATGACTGGTTCAAGTGCTCTTCATATATCCACAACATGAACTATTCAAGTTCTAAGGGTTCATTATAAGTTCATGATAATTTTGTGATGCACTTCAAACACACATTAAGAACTATGGTAGATTCATGAAAAGTTCATGGTCCACATCATGAATACTTCAAGACAATGAAAAAATGTTTCAGATGCATCATTAGTTCATGAACTGTTCATGCACACATTTTAAGAACAGTTCATGTCCAAAAGTTCATGAACCACGTTCAAGAACTTATCAAGACCTGTACATGAACAGTTCCTGATTGGTGTGAAGTGTTCATGAAATCAGGAACAGCATTTCGCAGGGGAACTCCTGGCAGAAATTCTTATATTGCTCACAATACAAAGTACAAAAATGTACCGTAGGTTAAATTAACTGATTAATCGTTTTCTGCATTCTTAATTATTTAACTTAAACTCTTGTAAGAAACTTATACTTTTGTCTTTGGCAATTATAATACTGCTATGCATTTTACATAAATTCAAAGAAAAACTATTTAGGGAGCAGATGTTTTTCATTTTGAGTGAAGGAATCATGTAATTGTTGCGAACATCTTGATATTTCCACAGACCATGACTTCAGCTTACATACTATCTGACAGTTGTGTTTAGATTCAATACTTGACAAGTTAATTTGGTTTGGTAATTGTCTGTAAAATAGATGATGCTATCTCACGGAAGCTAATAGTTTCTACAAGAGAAGTAAAAACCTTCATATTATATTACTTTGAGTGGTCATTATAGGTATTATATTGTTTACTGTAGAACATCAATAATACCACCACTTTTGGAACCCTTTAAAATTACCATTGGTATTTGTTAAAAGTCCAAGACTGAATTCTTGGATTTATGTGTTTCAAACTAATAGGTTCTAGTATAGTTCAAATAGCACTGACTCTTTTTAGCTCACCTGTCACATAGTGACAAGGTGAGCTTTTGTGATCACTCTTTGTCCGTCCGTCCGTCCGTCCGTCGTCGTCCGTCAACAATTGGCTTGTGTACACTCTAGAGGCAACAGTTTTGATCCAATCTTCATGAAACTTGATCAGAATGTTGTTCTCCATGAAGTCTAGGCAGAGTTCGAAACTGGGTCATGTGGGGTCAGAAACTAGGTCACAAGGTCAAATCTTAGAAAAATCTTGTGTTCACTCTAGATGTCACCAATTTGTTCCAATCTTCATGAAACTTGGTCAGAATGTTGTTTTCCATGAAATCTAGGACAAGTTTGAAACTGGGTCATGCGGAGTCAAAAACTAGGTCATTAGGTCAAATCTTATAAAAACCTTGTGTACACCCTAGATGTCACCAATTTGATTCAATCTCCATGAAACTTGGTCAGAATGTTGTTCTCTATGGAATCTAGGCAAAGTTCGAAACTGGTTCATGCCAGGTCAAAAACTAGGTCACTAGGTCAAATCTTAGAAAAACCTTGTGTTCACTCCAGAGGGCACCGTTTAGATCCAATCATCATGACACTTGATCAGAAAGTTGTTCTCTATGAAATCTAGGCCAAGTATGAAACTGAGTCATGTGGGGTTAAAAACTAGGTCACTAAGTCAAATCTTTTAAAAACCTTGTGTACGCCCTAGAGGTCACCAATTTGATTCAATCTCCATGAAACTTGGTCAGAATGTTGTTCTCTATGGAATCTAGACCAAGATTGAAACTGGGTCATGTTGGGTCAAAAACTAGGTCACTAGGTCAGATCTTAGAAAAACCTTGTGTTCACTCCAGAGGTCACCGTTTTGATCCAATCATCATGACATTTGATCAGAATGTTGTTCTTTATGGAATCTAGGCCAAGTTCAAAACTGGGTCATGTGAGGTCAAAAACTAGGTCACATCTTAGATAAACCTTGTGTTCACTCCAAATGTCGTGGTTTTGATCCAAACATCATGAAACTTGATCAGAATGTTTTTCTCTGTGAAATCTAGGCCAAGTTTGAAACTGGGTCATGTTGGGTCAAAAACTAGGTCACTAGGTCAAATCTTAGAAAAACATAGTGTTCACACCAGAGGTCACAATTTTGATCGTATCTTCATGAAACTTGATCAGAACGTTGTTCTCTATGGAATCTAGACCAAGTTGAAACTGGGTCATGTGGGGTCAAAAACTAGGTCACAAGGTCAAATCTTAGAAAAACCTAGTGTTCACACCAGAGGTCGTGATTTTGATCCAATATTCATGAAACTTTGTCAGAATGTTGTTCTTTAAGGAATCTAGGCCAAGTTCAAAACTGGGTCATGTGAGGTCAAAAACTAGGTCACATCTTAGATAAACCTTGTGTTCACTCCAAATGTCGTGGTTTTGATCCAAACATCATGAAACTTGATCAGAATGTTTTTCTCTGTGAAATCTAGGCCAAGTTTGAAACTGGGTCATGTTGGGTCAAAAACTAGGTCACTAGGTCAAATCTTAGAAAAACATAGTGTTCACACCAGAGGTCACAATTTTGATCGTATCTTCATGAAACTTGATCAGAACGTTGTTCTCTATGGAATCTAGACCAAGTTGAAACTGGGTCATGTGGGGTCAAAAACTAGGTCACAAGGTCAAATCTTAGAAAAACCTAGTGTTCACACCAGAGGTCGTGATTTTGATCCAATCTTCATGAAACTTTGTCAGAATGTTGTTCTTTAAGGAATCTAGGCCAAGTTCAAAACTGGGTCATGTGAGGTCAAAAACTAGGTCACTAGGTCAAATCTTTGATAAACGTTGTGTTCACTCCAAAGGTCGTGGTTATGATCCAATCATCATGAAACTTGATCAGAATGTTGTTCTCTATGACATCTAGGCCAAGTTGAAACTGGGTCATGTTGGGTCAAAAACTAGGTCACTAGGTCAAATCTTAGAAAAACCTAGTGTTCACACCAGAGGTCACTATTTGGATCGTATCTTCATGAAACTTGGTCAGAATGTTGTTCTCTATGGAATCTAGACCAAGTTTGAAACTGGGTCATGTGGGGTCAAAAACTAGGTCACTAGATCAAATCTAAGAAAAACCTTGTATTAACTCCATAGGTTGTGGTTTTGATCCAATCATCATGAAACTTGGTCAGAATGTTGTTCTTTATGAAATCTAGGCCAAGTTTGAAACTGGGTCATGTGGGGTCAAAAACTAGGTCACTAGGTCAAATCTTAGAAAAATATTGTGTTTACTCCTGGGGTCACTGTTCTGATCCAATCTTCATGAAATTTATATGGTCAGAATGTAGGTTGTACTGATACCTAAACCAATGTGCAACAGGTGAGCGACATAGGGCCTTTCAGGCCCTCTTGTTACCTTGATGAGTTTCTGATGAAAAGCTAATAAATTTGAAAAATAGTCAGTATTATTTTAACTATTATATACTTTACTATTGAGAGACGAGCAATATATTTAGGTTCCAGTATATAAAGGTGTACATGTTAAAATAAATAAAGTATATTTATGTGTATTTAAATATTTGCAAGGAAATCCATTTGCCAATCTATAACAAAAAAGCCCACAAAAATGCAAATAATACAGGGCGTACAGTATTTAATTGGAGGCAATCTTTAAATATTGAAGTGCTCTTTAAGTGTGGTAAGGTAATTATGCTGTTGAATATTGGTGAAATCTTCAATAAATCATAGTAAATGTAATATGAGATGTTTAAATTATCACATTTACTGGAAATACTTGGCAGTTTTGCTGTTGGTGCTTAATGTTTATGATATTTTCATGATCATTTTTGTTGATTTATTCAAGTGTACAACTGCACAAACTCTTCATGCAGAAAATAAATCAATTTTATGTCACAAAAATGGTGGAGTTTTAATTTTCTTCTGACACAAATTGTGTAATTTACGTAATATTTGCCAGATCATACTGTTAATTTCATAACATCATTACTGACTGGGGACGTTAAAGTAAGCGTAATACTGCTCATTTTTAGACTGAAATTGCCGTTTTCAGAGCTAATTTATATTTTAACTCTAACCCACATGTAACCTGAATAATACAAATATTTGTGATTAACTATATTTCTTAAGATTATATACATGTGCTGTAAATAGGTTAATATCCCTCAGCTCTTGAGTCATTTAATGTAGTACTGTTAAAAAATGATCAGTCTGAAAGTGTATTCATTTGTTTTGTAACACACTTGTATGCTGAATAATAGGAGATATTTGTGATTAACTATATTTCACTAAGATAGGTCGAATTGCTTCACCTTGAGTCACACAACTAATGCTTGATTTGGGTAACATTTGCCTCCATTACATGCTAAATACAGTAATTTATTAAATGCAAAAATCTGTCATTTTGTTTTATTCTATGAGGCTCAAAGATCAGCAGTCAGTCTGGGTACACTACCGCACACCTATATTCAAACGGGGTACTCTAACTTGCATAAATTATACAGAAAAACTTTGACTCCAAGTTAAGATGTCTTTGTTACTTGTTAGCAATGATTAATGATAGACGATGGAGAAAATAAAAAAAATGGCTGTAATAAAATACTATGTGCATAGTTTCATGTTACCCTGTTTGATTTTCGAAGGGTAGTTTGTAACAATAAGATAGTTTTGTGTTACCTAGCTAGTGAAGGTTTTATATCTTTGTGGTCATTTGTTATATTGTCTAAACTTCTTGGTTTTCATTCTGTATGTTTGTTATTACTGTCACCTACTGCTTGACAGCCATTTTATGGTTTAGTGTCAAGCCCGTCAGGTCATACTCAATGCTTTAACTTTCTAATTGTGGGATTTTCAAATAGCTTGTTGGTTAGTGCAAACATGTATTTTTTTACGAAATGATGAAACTTGTGTTACCACTGGTTTTCAAATGGCCAAATGACATGTTACTGTTAAATAATATTGGTAATTCAGCAGGTGGTTGTGGTTGGGCAGGTAGGTGGGGTAACTAAAATGCAAGGCATGGATCAACATTTGGTTGCATAGATTTGCATGCTCCATATCAATTATTTCAGTTTTGGTTATAAAACTTTACAAAACTGTTTATCACAGTATGGGAAGGTTCACTCCAGTTTGGGGTTTGATTTTGGTTGAAACCATATCTGAGCCATCAGGAAGTACTATGATTTGCATTACTGCAAGGTTATGACCTTTGGTGCTCTCAGCGCTTTGAATGTTAGCTTACCTGAAATTCCCGATCCTGCCTATTATACTGCAAGTCTTCAGCTGAGCGCTATTAGGACAAATGGCCCTCTTGTCTGTTGACCAAATATCAGTAAATATCACTTTTGCATAACATTCTGGTTTGCCAGCGCTTTGATGATTGCTTGATCATATTTTGGTATCTTTTGTTCTTATATTAATGTATCAACTCTGGTTAGAACTTTTGTTATATTACTCTTTTAATGTGCATCTGGTCCATGATTTTCTTTTGATCAAAAATGTTTTTTAGAAATTATTGATATATAATATATACATGTATGATTAATATAGGTATTTGTATATTTAACTGCCCGATCCCCAATGTCTCTGCAAAACATTTTATAAACATATGTATAATTTGTATGCTTTAAGAATAAATCCTCTAGCAGATTAATACTCTCTTTGACTACTTCTTGTATTTCTGTTACCCCAGAAACCGTAAGCCAGTGCAGCTCTTGTATTTTTGTTATACCAGAAACCATAAGCCATGCAACTGTTTATCGTCTGTCTAGGTGTATCAATGGCAACATATTCTAGGGAAAGAACTAATCCGTCTTCAGATGTGAGTGTCTGTATTACTCTCCTTACCCTCCGTTTTACCGGACTACTTTACATACTTCTCGTGCCATTCAGGCTTCTCTAGTACTCTTTATTAATTCCTCGGTGGAAACTAATAGTGTTAGCAGGCTTCCAGTAGGCTTAGATGTATGTATTATGACAGTCTAGAGACTATATGCCATACCTAGAAATGGGAATACTATTCCATGTATAAACATTAACATTATTTGTTTTGTAACTCAAGTATTTTAGGGATTTGTTATCACTGTGATGTGCCAGTAAAAAACTTGCCCCTGTCTCTCGGTGGCGGTGATTTTCTTGTGTTTTCTGGTGTTGCTCTTTTTGAGTTGCTCTTTCAAATGTTGGCTGCAATTTCACTTATACTATCCTGTCTATGACTGCAGAGTATTTATCATTGAAATACTGATTCCTGATCACCCTAATCTATGTCTATTTGATAAGAAAATTCTTGTTTTCTTTTTGACTTATATTAATATCCCATCAACAGTATATTTCAGTTGTACAAAGACCACCCAGTGACAGCATAATCCTTAACATCGGGCCAACCCGAGTCCTGTTGCTATAAACTCATATGCACAAGGGAACAAGACTGAGTATGCTTTTTAACAGCTTCAATATGCCATTATCCTCTGAATCAAACCCACAACCGATATCCAAATGACTGCTGCCAGGGTACCCAAGGACTGGATGCTCCAAACACCTGAAAGCATTCATTTCATATTAAAAAAGTCATATACAATAATGTCATATAATAATTTGTTTATTGGAATAAAAACAGGATTGGCGGACCTGTGATCTTCAAAATTTAAATAGAAAGCTTATAAACTACTATTTCCACTTTCATGCATATAAATGATGTTTAACTGATATTAAATGATTGCTTTAATAGAGCAAGGTAATATTTGGTGATGCTGTGTTTGTATAATTCTGGTTAATTTGACCCTTGGTTCAATCAGTGCTTTGATTTAAACTTATAAAAAAAATACCAGCTTATAAACCTGCTTCAACTTCCATGCCATTTAATGTTTTTTCTGGTGTAAGATTATTATTTTAATACCCTCCTTGCACATTCTGTATGAGTTATTAAAGTTATAAAACAGCTTTCAATCAGGTTATTATTACACCATAACTCACACCTGGTTTTTAAACCATCTTTAATTATTCCATCAGCTCCTCTGTATTAGGCCATTAATTATAAATTAATTAATGGATTAGGCCAGAAAAATTACTTTCTAGATAACCATCTCAGCCCCATTCCTAGTATTATGTCTCAAGAAGTGTGGCGATTGTTTTATCCCCTGTGAAAAAATCAAGAACTGTTCATGAAATATTCATGAACAAATTCATGATCTTGTTCATGAATGAATTCATGAACTGTTCATGAAGGACAAATGGCCGCTTCATGAATCTCCAGTTCATGAACTTATTCATGAAACACCAACCTCTCTTTCATGTATTAGTTCATGAACTTGTTCATTAATAAGTTCATGAACTGGAGATTCATGAATAAGTTCATGAACTTATTCATTAATAAGTTCATGAACTGGAGATTCATGAAGCGGCCATTTTTTCTTAAAATGCACTTGAACAGTTCTTGAACTCTTTAAGAGCAGTTCATGTACAATTCATGAACACTGTTCTTGGACAGTGCAAGAACTTTTCTTGAACTGCTCTTGAAACTTTCGCAGGGGCAATGACACAAATCTTTTTTTATTTCTTTTCCTTTTTTTCCAACACAACTGTTCAATTTTAATAATTCAAGTAGCTTTAACATCCCTTTGATAATCTGCCCAAACTCAAATGTATATAAAGCCATGCTGTGCAATTTGATAATAGTTAAAATATCAATACATTATTAAACAGTAAAACAGAAGTAAATTTAAAGTGCAATCAAAGTATCATTCGGTACAAATAAAGTACATTGTCCGAAAAATTTGTCCGAAATATTGAAAGTTTCAAGTACAAACTGGAACATGCATTCCTGTTGATTTAATGCATCATCAATTTAAAACAACAAGTATTAAAGTTGACCACAAATAAATTTTACCTTTTGGGTGTTTTGTTCATTTATTTCACCATCATAAAAACAGGAAAAACAAAAACAAAATTTTTCTAACAGAAGATAAACCATGTGCTGCCATCAGTGGTTGTTTACTGTGAGACACGTTCCGGAAATATGAGGGCCTATAAAAGTAGGCCCAAATTTTAGCCCCATTGACAAAGCCTCTTATTTGTTACCTGATTTTAAAATAATTTCTCAGTAATATTCCTTTGGGTCAAAGTCACAGAGGCAAAGTTCAAAACTGGGTCATTTGGGGTCAAAAACTAGGTCAATAGGTCAAATCTTGTGAATAGTTCATGAACTTCAAAGTTCATGAATAATTCATGAACTTCAAAGTTCATGAAAGTTACATGAATAATTCATGAACTTTGAAGTTCGTGAAATCTTGTTCATGAACATAGAGTTCATGAACATGAAAGTTCATGAACATCATTTGTCTGTTCATGAACACTTCATGAACACTTCATGAAGTTCATGAAGTGTTTATGAACTCATGAATTTTTTTTCACAGGGGATCTTCATTGAGGCCCATATGGAAGATTGCATTATTGTAAATAATTATGTCAGCCTCGTAAAATAAAGACTTTACTTACTTACTTACTTACTACTTACTTACTTACTTCATTACTTCATCAAAACATCATTAATTCGCTGGCATAGAACCAGAAGTCGTAACTATAAAATTGATATATTGAGAAAAAAAGATAAAACTGTCTGTAATTTACTCTTTACCTATGGGAAAACACGTTTTTAAAACTTCATTTTCGTCAACATGACAATTTCAGATTTTCATGAAAATAGGCTCATAAGAAGCACCTTGTGAAGCAGATTTCAAATATGTATGAGTTTTATAAGGTCGTAAGAAGTAGTTACGACCTTCTGGTTCTAAGCCATCGAATTAGTGATTAACACTTGAAAATATTTAAAAGTGGTTAATACATAATACATATAGCAAATAATAAATTGTTACAATGATCATAGCATCCCTTTTTCTTCTACGAGAAATAAGGAGTGATTTTGACATTATTCTAGGTATTAATCTATCTTTATCTGGCCTAATTAAAATTATTTCTGTTAAACAGCAACAGCTTTTATCTTGGCATATTGTGTTTTTGATGATGCTGCCTAGAGTTAAATTAGACCTAAAAATAATTACCTGGAATTGTAAATGATTTTTTTTTCAGTTTTTTCCCAGTACTTTCTAGTTTAATAACATTCATAACTTCTTTGATATTTGTGTACAGTTGTCTATTAGTTAAAGCCATGTTGTTAAGGCCAGAGTTATTTATGTTCAAGAATGCCAAATTAAAAGAGGGAAATTGTTGTTCGTAGTATGGAATGAAAATATAAATAATTGTGTGCCGAAAGGGTCCAAAAAGGTCCCTTGCTTTTGTCTTAGTGACCTAGGACACTTCAGATCTTCTTCAGATCTTCTCTGCATTGAACCCTTCTCCAAGCTGCAAAATTTGGACAAAAATTCTATGAACTTAAAAAATTTAATATAACAAACAAGATATATGACCCCTTTTTGTTCATTTCTATTCGCTTCTATACCCAGCAAATCCCCCCCCCCCCAAAAAAATCTTGAAAATCTAAAATAAAACAAAACTGGCTTAATAGATTTTATAAAATGCAAACCTAAAAATACAAATTTGTGGCCTAATAGATCTCTAATCATTATCTTTCCAGACAGAATAACAGTTGCTGTTTTCCTATGGTAATATCATCTGTTTTATCAAGATTTACTGGGTATACATACTACTACAGATCTTTGTTTTAATTTTCAACACTTGCTGGTTAATATTTCATCACCAACTTGAGTATGTAATTACGCCATGTTGACGTATAGTTCTATTACTCTGACACTCTCAGATACTTCATGTCATTATCAGCAAGCTGATACAATCTACATGCAAGTACCTTTTCCAATAGCTCTCATAAATTTCAAGTTTTCAAATATGTATGATATATGTTTTAAATGAGGCCTAAAAATAGATTATTGTTTGTTTCCCCCTACCCCTATCGTTCGAGTAGATCGGAAAAATATTATTTACTATTTATTCTTACAGATTTTTTTTTTAAAAAAAAAACATTATAAAAAAATGTAAACAACATCAATAGCAATTCTTGAAAAGTTTTAAAGGTGCCATTGGGTCTTGATTTCAAGAAACAAATTTCGCAGAAGATTAGATAAGAAAATATCTAAATATGACTTAAGTGAGCTTGCAAAAACAATATTTTTTATGACAGAAAAGAACAAGATATATTATATGTCATATGTACCGCTCATTTAAACATCATTGACTGCAAAAAGATAATATTAGAATCTACATAAAAAAATAGCAAAAAGATAATACATGAATAACAAATCGGACAGGGGAGGCATGTACAGTACCCAACTGAAACAGAAAGTTCTTTATTCTGTACAAGCATCATACATATGTTAAAATGTTCAGACATGCAATGTTAAAGATGATGGACAGGCAGAATGTTTCAAAAGTTTGAAAACTCGATAGTTAAGATCTCGGAGCTATCAAGAAAATAATGAGCTAGAAAGCATTTACTGCTGATAAATAACGCAAGCGTTTCTATCAGTTCTATTAAGTAATAAAACCAGGCGTTATCTGTGCATCGAGTACAGTTATTTACATGTTTTTGTAACATGTAAAAGTTAGAAATGGTGGCACCAAGGTCTCGGGGGATCAAGTATTTTCTGTGAAAATCTTTTAACCAGAATACTGAACTTGTGAGACATATCAAATTATGAAATAGATATATTTCAGCTTAAATTTGTGATTTTGTTCAAATCTGAGTCTAATTTAGTTTGAGATATTTATTACTTTTGAAGATTTATTTCTTTTGAACTAAAAAATTTATGTGAATTTACATAGTCTGAAATTCCAGTTTTGTTTGGTTTGCAATGCAATTGTACCAATTTTGAGTCTGATCTGAGATGAGAGAAATTTGAATTTTTTGAGAAGTGTTTTTTATCATAGCGACTTCTGCTGTTTCCTGAGATTTTGTCATGCAGTCAGGTGTTTCTAACTGACGTTAAGGTTTATACAAGTAAGTACTTGCATCCATAACTGTCACATGGCTTTTAAATTCTCTTAATCCTTTAAGAAAAAATACCAAATTTAACTTTTCTAATGATTTTTGTATGGTGAAATAATAAATTATTATATATAAATCAAATAAATGCAACTAAAATGTGCTGTAACTTCAATATCTCATATGCATATTAAAGAGACATTACAAAAATTATTATGAAGCAATGACATTCATGCACTCATTAATTACCTTCATTATTATGTTTTTAAGTTCATAAATATGTTTATAAGTTGCTTTGCACGCAACCTATTAAATTTGAGCTCAGAGTTTAAATATTAAAACTGGTCATTGATTCGGTAACAGGTGCTTATAATTTCCTATCACAATTTGGTATGGCCAATTGAAAAACAATCTGGGATATTGTGATTATGTGTATTATTTATGGAGCTATACCTCTCTTGGGCCATTACATGTTCAATGAAAGTGTTAGAGAAAGTTCTATAGTAATACTGTAATAAAATCACTTAAGGAGAAAACTAGATAATTACCAGTCACAAGTTTTTTATTAAGAAAACTGAAAGTCGATCAAGAATGATACCTGGCCATGTATAAAAACGGTGACAGTAAAGAAATAAATAAATTCTTTATTAAAGGGTGAACCATGAATACTGGCTCGTTAATTTGATAGCATTAATTATAATGGCTATTATAATCTTCAATCATGGTTCATATAACACACAAACAAACTATATAATCTACATATTTGATGGTAGAAATAGTGTTACACTTTACATAGTAATTATGTTATAAAATGTTCAAGCCATTTTGACCGCATGCTATTTAATCTACAACAAGTTAAATAGTTCCTGCGGCCAATTGTTTTACAGACCAGTATTGTGAGAGACATTTTTTATAATTTTAGAAACTAGAACTTTTTAAAGTGTTAATAAGGCTTGATATAAAGGTATGAGGAAATCGGACAGGGGAGGCAGCACACTTTACCAGCCGAGCAGACTCGCACCAGTAACACCACGACACATGTAAAATGACCAATGCCCACATGTGAGCCAAAGAAACAATTAAAAGTCCAAGTCCCCGTCGAAAAATGCGGAATTTTACAAACCTCTCTGATTAGGCTTATGTGTGTTTGGGTATATTTACCTAGTATAATTTACCGGAAAATGGTGCTATTTTCATTATTAGCTATTATTCAAATGCGTAATATAGTTTATTTACGACAAATAGTTTATTAAATACAAGTAGTTGGGTAAATAAACGTTCATACTTTTGTATATTTGGGTATCGGCGCACGAAGAGTCCGAAAGTAAAATAAAGCGATTCTCACGACGTGCAAATATTATGGACAAATGCCGGTTCGAAATGATACTGGGCCGAGTCTCGCCGAAAAACTAGTAGTTTACGTTTATTTAGTCATCACTGGTCATTAAAATGCGTAATAAAGTTAATCAACCCCATATTGTTAGTAAAATACAAGTATTTGGGTAAAAACGTTACTATTTGGTTAAGATTTGGGTGTTTAATGCCGACGCGTCGGCTTGCATGACCTAGTTAACGTAATGATCTAGGAGAGGTAATCCAGACTGCAGGTGCACGCCAAAACACATCGAAACACATTTTTTTCTTATTTTTAATTACTTAAAGGGGTAAAAAAAATAATTATAGTTATCAACTTACATTACTTTATTTTAAAATATGAAATAAAATAATAGTGAAATAGTCTGGTTTACGACATTCGCACAAAGTGCTTCATTTTTTTGGATATAGTTTTGAACGCGTGAACCAGACTAACGAAAGGTCAAGTGCGTGTTAAAACACATTTCGAAACACATTTTTTTTATTAATTATTACTTAAAGGGGTAAATTATGGTTAATACTTTATTTTAAAATAAAATAGATCTATACGAATCTAAAAAAAAAAAAATGGTATTAGTCTGGTTCACGACATTCTTAAAAAATGCTGATATTTTTGGATTTTTTTTTTGAAATGGTAAACCATCCAGAACAGGTCACGTGCCCCTACATGGAAATTTTTCTTGTTGCATACAAATATAACCTGCGGCTCAAGGCCGCAGGTTAATAAACAGTAGCACAGTATATAACTTTAACAAGAACTTTGTGACTTTGTACCCACCTTACCTCTAGATCTGACACTGTTCACATGTCCACACATACATCATGACTTAATTGGACACCTGAATTTCTATTTTATGTTTCTATGACTAAATGTATCCTGACTCAGATTTACATGAACTTGAAGAAATTCAAAATAAAGTTTTTGGTTTAATAAATTTTGTTCACAATAAAAACGTTTTTATAAATTGAAAGTTACTAAGTATCGAGCTGTGACAGCACTTATAACTGTAGACTTTATATAAGGGACACTTTACCAAAAATCAAATTCTATCTATACTAATTATAATAATTTTTTAAACTTTTAGAATTCCATTATTTAGACTCAAATATTCAACAAACAGAAAAAACTTTGTTCTGAGTTTTTATTATATACTGATTTATGTATTGTCTAAAATACATAACAAATCACACAGCGGAATACAGCGCGACCGATCTCATTTTCCGTATCATACATGTCTGGTTTTCCGAATCCGTATCATGCATGTCTGATGTGTAAGAGTTTCCTATATGCTGAAAATATGCCAACGTAATGATGTAAACATTTACTTTTTTATGAATGGAAGTTGCGTTATATGCCGAAAATATGCCAACGTTCGAGACGTCAGTGTTAACACAGTGAATGCATTTTCGTGCATAAAAGCGTTTTTTTTCGCTTTTACAGATATATTATAAAAGGAATATCACTGCAGTTGTGTTGATACGTCTGTCCGTATTACCTCTCATTTCTTGCGTTATACCGCATCACGCTTGACCTAACGGTCTTGGGAGGTTCACAAGCAACTCTAGGTAATACGGCCCGACGTATCATCACACTGCAGTGATATTCCGTATATCGACGGTGCCAAACCAAAACCCCGTAACTCAATTTTGACGCGAAAACTTTTTTTGCAGCATCCGCATCTGCTAGACGTCCCGCGCATTTATGTCTTGTCGCAATTTAAATAGCAAATTGCGTTACGTATATGGCGACAAGACAGAAATGCGCGGGACGTCTAGCAGATGCGGATGCTGCAAAACAAGTTTTCGTGCCAAAATTGAGTTACAGGGTTTTGGTTCGGCACCGTCGATATATTACAGTAAACCTTCAATTGAGAACTTCTGAATGTTAGATTTGTCTTAAACTTATCTGATTTGAGTGGTTATAAGCATGCTTGCTGCCTAATCTAACAACTTGGTTTCAAATTCAGTTGGAGGCACTCATATGACTGCCATATTTCAGCAGAAAGCTGACTGGCAAATAAAGGTTATGTTCCGCATTTATGTTATCATATGTGACTACAGTGGAGTTGATGTTAGTATACAATAGTACAATGAGCATCGGTGAGATACTAAATCCGGGTGATAATAAAAAACAATAAATAAAACAATAAAAAACAATAAAAAACAATAAAAAAACAGGTTTTAGATTAGTTCCATCAGTGATTATGTTTGACTCTATATAACCTTAACATAAATACACCGATATATACCAGGGATATAAACTCATACCACATGCCCTTCCTGTAGAAATGTAATTATACCTTAACATAACAAAACTGCTCATATGGTTAGCCAGTAAATTAAACAATAAAGTCATAGAAATAAACAGTTTACATGTATGCAAGAACCATAGAGTTTCTGGAAGATGTCTCACCATTGCTTTCATGTGATTCTGTCTGGGAAATTGTCTCTAAAAAATCTACTTCCTTGAAATTTATGTCCTGTTTAGCTTACTTCAATCATAGATCGTTCATGGCTAGAGGAAATGGTTCCCATAGGGTGTGGAATGATTTAATATTATAAGGTTTTCAACCAGTGTTTAGACAAGTTAAACCTAAATATATGTTTGCCATGACCGCATTTAACATGTACTTGCCTAAATCTATGTAATTTACTATTGCTGTAATTTTTATGTGAGTCCTATAGAAATTATGATTTACTCATCCTGCTGGTGCCAAAATGACCCTGCACTTTCTGAGACTTTCCTTTTTCTCTTTCTTTCTTCCATTTAATTTGCAGCGCCCACTCTGGGGCATCATCGCAAATGTTAGAGACAGAGGTGAGATACAAGGAATCTGGGTGCGATACCCTAGCTCGTTTCGAATAGATTCCTTGGTTCCTTAATATGCCCAGTGTAAAGCACCCATACATGCGAGACTACCCCTAGGTTTTATCTCTAGTTGGGTGAGAAACACTAAATAGCGTTTCAGAAATGACCAAGTGTCCCGAACCAGTGACCTCTTGCTCAGGTGTCATGCGTCTTATCATTCGACCACCGTGCGGGACAGGCATTAAGAAGTGCACCATCAGGTACTACGAAGCTGTCCATAGTAAAGAAATGCTGTCTGTACTTTCTTGGTCTTTTTATGCATGTCATCATAATGATTCTGTTTCATAGATTTTGATAAAAATTTCTCTGAATTTCTTTTTTAAAGTACTACAATGTCCGGCATCATTATGATTTGTGGAACAGATTGTCCTAAAATTTTCCCTATACAACAACACAATACTAGACCATTATACCGAGCACTGTGGCACATGCTTGAACCCGTCAGATTCCATTATTCCTGTCACCAGTAATAGTCTGTAATTATGTCCAGTAGGGCTGTATTCAAAACAGATACAATTTCACTGAAATTAGGACCAAAGGTCACCATTGAAAATAATTTTGGGGACTTTCAGAGGGTGGACCTTTGTACAAAAGTTGATAGAATAGCCTTCAATTTTAATGAAGGGGTGAAAACAATGGGATACCAATAGGAGGGCCATAGTGACGGCTACACTGTTTTAACTGTAAACAATGAAATCTTTTGGGAGGTTTTTTATCAAAATTTGATACATTTTAAATGAAGTTGAAGGATCTAACTACTCATTTAATTGAAGTTGAATGATTTAACTACTATGTGTAAGTTACTATAATAATAAAATAGGAAAGCACTTTGACCCTGCTTACAAAATTATGGCTCAAAGTGATACCAGGCCAGATTGAGATAATTATTGCTGCTTCAAAGTTGAGTGAAATGAAATAATTTACTAAGTTAAACCTTAAAGAGAAAAATTAAAATGTTCAAAATAATTTTTAGACAACATGTGTTTGATTTAAGTTTTTAGTTGGCTGTGATCTGTGTTTTTGGTTATTAATTTATTTGAATATAAAATTTAAAAAAAAAACCATATTGCTATGGATTTTATAAATTGCTTTGAAATATTTGATGGCCTATTACTGATCTTAATTTTAACATCATTATACATGTATAAAGATAATGCTACGTCATTAACTAATGATGAAATATGAATGTGCATATACTTAAAAGATAAAAGTTATAAATTCATCGTAATTAAAGAACTAGTTACTCCATGGGCCCAACTCCAAGCTCATTAAATAAGTGTACTGCGAAATAGGTATTAGCGGATATGGTACACCGGTTTTGATTTCTTTCTTTTTGTAGAACATGTTTTATGCATTTAAGCTTAGTTTGCTTCTACATTAATATACACTGATGGTGCACGCCCATAGCGACAGTGTTCACTGGAAATAATTACAAATCCTTAAATATCTTTATAAAAACAGAATCATTTTGTTGAACCAGTCTGGAATTCGCTCAATGCAGCCCATCTCCCACCTGTGTCTAATCAGAAATCCGTAATGAAACATAAATTAATGCCCAACTGAAGACTTTCTATATGTTTTGATGTTAAACGTGCTGTTAAGTTTCTGTATAATTTCCTTGGTGGAATAATTTCAAATCCCCGCCCACTATATGTGATGTTACTATAATAGTTTTATCAAAAACAACAGCTTCAGTATGTTAATGATCTCATTTTGGCGCAATAATCTGCCCGGTAATAATCATCCTCGTAATAATTTGCCTCGTAATAATTTGCCTCGTAATAATCAGCCTCATAATAATCTGCCTCGTAATAATCTGCCTCGTAATAATCTGCCTCATAATGGTGTGTGCCTCCAAATAATCTGCCAGAAAAAAGTGTGTTTGACTGAATGGTTTGAGTTACAGACCGAAGGTACCAAATTAACATGGAGTTTTCATACATCATAAGTTACTTGAACTAATTCATATATCTTAAATCTACCGCTATTATGTGATTGCACTGTTTGGTGGGTTTGTCTATGGTTGTATTTACCCAAACCAAAATCGCAAGCTTATTTTTAAGCTAGCGGCAAGCTTGCCACTAGCTTGCAAAATAGGATAGCGCAAGCTCGTATTTGGAACCATTGCGCATGCTTGCGCAAGCATGCGCAATCTTATACCGCATGCTTGCGCATGCATGCACAATCTTATACCGCATGCTAGTTTCTTACAAGCTTGTGCAAGCTCGTATTTGGAACTATCGCGCAAGCTTGTGCCAGCTTATCTTGCTAGCATGCGCAAGCTTGCGCCAGCTTATATTGCAAGCTTGTACTGCAAGCTAATTTCTAACAAATTCTTGCAAGCTTGCGCACGCTAGTTTTTAAAAATACTCACAAGCAAGCACAAGCTATATATACCATTGTATGACCATACAATATTTCAGCTATGCTAAAAGAAAATAATAATGCATGTATGTAATTAAAATCATATTTTATAAATTGAAATCATGCATGTTCAATTACATGAAAATTTGAACAACAGAATTTGCATTTATCCCCTACAGTGCTCATTTAAAATAATAGAATGATATTGTCACGTGCTAGCGGTTATCTGTATCTCAGTGTTGTCTACTGTAGATATGTGGTAGCGTGTCGTTTCAGCACGGACAATACAAATACAATAAAATAAAATGGACTCTCAAATGGACTCAAAATAAATAAAGTTAAATGAAGACAAATTATAAATTCCAGTCTCTACCATTTAATATGATAACAAACTCTCAATTCAACTGTAATAAATCACCAATGTCAGAACAATACTGTCTAAAATACAACTAATTCACATGCATCACTATAAAATGTCTAAGTATTTTCACCAAAGTTCCAGTTAATTAGATAACAAGTCTTTCTTTTCATAAAAACACTTAAAAATCATTCAAATGCATCTAAAATAATTAAATAAATAATCATAAGTTGATAGAATTAATGTAAAAGAAAAATAAAGAAAATCAGTCTTGCACCTACGAGCTAAAAAATCAGAGTCCCCGAATCTGAGCTGACCGGTCCTTATATAGTGCACCAAAAAATGTGTGCGCTATGTTGCGCGCAATGTGCGCTAAGCTGAGCGCACAACAAATCTTGTGCGCTTTACAACGTAAAAGCGCACATGACAGTGTTGCGCACATCTAGCGCACAATCCAGCGCACAGATAAAACTGCGCGCTTCAAAGCAGAAGATATGCTCGCGAAAATGTATGAAACTCAATGAATCGAGAGTAAACTGTACAAAACTCGATAAATCGAATACGCAGTCTTGAAATACAATAATAAACAAATAAATCCTTACATGTTAAACAATATCCAGTAAGTAGATCAGGAGACATAAGCTGTTAAAGTCGACAGACGACGAAATGATGCCAAAATGTCTCCAACATAAACTACCCAAGAATCCGTTTACTAGGTCAAAAATACGACATATCCGGTAAAAACAATGGCCGACTCATTAAACACACGTTTGTTTACAAAAGTGATAATAGAAGATCTCGGGTTTATAACATAGAGTATACTTGATTCTCATCGACTCCATCCTTCTCATGGAGTCGAGCCCTAATTGTTTTGGTCAAATATGCACACATGCGGAGATGGATCTTATCCAAAACGTGTTAAAATCTGCTTGAAGCCTTATTTCTGTCACAACAGCAAAACACATGTGAATGAAAACAACGTGTAATCGTTCTGTGATCACTAATAGCAACCACCCATGAAAATCCATTTTGGTAAGCATCAATGCCTAAGCTTTTTACCATGGGGCTCGGTTATTGACAATTTATTTGTCAACAAGCTCGTTCACATTGGTTAAAGTCGGTGAATATCATCTAAGAAGATTTAACTTTATTTCACAACTATGTTTTTTGAAGAGTTTTCAGTCTTTGCGTTAAATAGAGGCTGACCAATCAGAGGGCTCGAGTCGATGAGAAAGTTTCAGAATGACTTAGGTTCTTGACTGGTACTTGCTTTACGGCAAATATTTTACAACAAAAACTTTTTAATTGCAAAACTATTTTGTTTTCATAAAGTTAAGTAATTTCTTTGTCAGTAAAAATAAAATTGGTTAAAGAATAGACTGTAGGAAGTGTACATGTAAGGCTTTTAGCCCTAAGGGGCTTGACTCTACGAGAAAGCAGTATACAGGTAATGAGTTGATTCAGATCAACTACTGAAACACTAAAGATCGTGAGCCATGCAATTCTTAGGCTTGCCAATGTTGATTTACGAAAATGAACCATAAATAAACCGTGGGAAATTTGCCGAGACAGAATGTAAACAAACATACATGTCGTAGGGAGCCCTAATATCGCCTCTGACCTTCGAATCGACCGCCATTTTGTTTTGGCTCTAGTCTCGTGAGATTTGGACGATGCGCGCGCATATCTTGAGAAAATGTTTACAAAATAGTATTTTTTTAGCGGGAATATTTTTTTCTGAAAATACGAGGTCATAACATGTAATTTTCGATTACTTTCACAAAAAATCATAAAACTATACCATTTTCACTATTCCCAAAAAGTCGTGTAGTTGAAATACCCCAGTAAACGCTATGTGCAACGTAATCGAATATTTTTTCACACGTATGCATTGTTTACAGTTCCATGAATGAAAGTCACGTGGTTGGATAAATTATTTTTAAGGTCAAACCAAAAATATCTTCGGTCAAAGTTGCTTCCGACCTTACGGTCAGAATAGCAAAAAAAATATCGAATTCTGTATTTCTGTAGACCATACATCGGCAGACCACACATCACTATCGGCGATTATCTTAAAATTCATTAAGTGATCCACGCCCGTAATGGCGATGTAAAAAAAGTTTGTTTATAATGCAGCCAAAGGCTATTTATTACCCATTAGAGACTGGCGTGTGGCACGACCAATCAGAATTAATACATGAATAGTAAATATCACTTAACAGTGACAAATATGCTGTTTTTGCACTAGATTTTTTTCTTAATTTGATTTAACAATGCTCAGGCTTAATTTCATAATTGGGACGTTTAGCTAAAGTGAATAGTTTTGGCCCAATTGATCGCGCGCGCCATGTGACGTATTTAGGTCACGGTCAAAATGGCCGACTTTTATTTACTATGACGTTTGCTTTATTCAATTCTTGGAGTATTTTATCATTTTATTGGTGTGCATTTGAGTTAAATGAATTGAAGGAATTATATTACCAAGTAAGTGACCTTATTTAATATAAACATGAAGTTTGCCATTGTTTATTGCGTGTTTAACGCTTAAGTAGGCGAATTATGGTCACTCGAGGATACATAATCTAGGACGACCCAGGGCATTACAATATTATCTTGATTTTAGAGCCATCACCTTCCATAAATTTGGGGATATTAAGATGAAATTGCAAATTTGAGCAGCCAACAGTAGAGAGCCTGGTTAGAATACACAGATGTACAAACTGGCCTGGCTCTATACTGGTGGCAAAGCCCTTAAGGACTTGGTTCCAGCACTCATTAAGCTCAGTATTTAAGAGTGATTCTCTGTAACCACCAAAAAAACTTGGCCAGGCATAGTCATGGATTCTAATGATTTTTATTCCACACATACATGTCATCATCCTGTTCATGAAAATAAATTTTGAATTCCAAAATGTGGCTTGGTTGCTATGGAAATTGACTTTGAATTTCGAGAAAAATGCAATTTTGGTCAAATTAGGGTGGTTGCTTTAAATTTCCAATTTAATCTCTACAAACATTTCTGAGTGAGGAAACTGATATACCAAATTAAAGATGAATAAATTATCTTCCTGAAAAGTACAAATATCAACTGAATGGATACGTTGTAGAATATTTATACCAGTTTAAAGTTGAAGTTAATCCTAATTTTAGACTGAAAACAAGGCTTATTTTACAGCCGTTTACGAGAAAAGCCGGGCACTTTGAATGTGATGCTTAACTGTATTAATTAACGAGATGTTAAATATCTAAAAGGAATAAAAATTTGAGTGGGGCTACTCGATTTGACCGATTTATCAATCATCAATTTTTACCGAAATGTCTATTTTCGCATATTTTCACGGAATTGTACGGATTTACGAGGTTTTATAACTACGATCTCCATAACGACCATTCTGATCACCTCATAACGGGTAAGAGTTCAATTAAGCGATCTACGTGCTGTTGCACATTTACTGTTAATAACCGTGTTAAACAAAGCCTCCGACAAGCAAGGCTCACCACTGTCTTTCTTGAACTGTTTCAAGACAAAGGTCTTTATTGCCTTCACGGCACTGCTTGGTAGAGCACTTGTTTTTGTGCTTATGGCTTCTATGCAAAATTCTGGTTATTTTAAATCCTTGAACAGCATGATTTTATTAAAAAATATAACAGATACTGTTTTTTGTAACTTTTTCCAGGTTTTTGACTTAGACATTTTCCGGAAAAATGCATGCACATATCAAGAACAAAATTTCTAAGTGTTGAACTTGACAAGCTTGCGCATGCATGCAAATATCACGCTAGCTTGCATTAGCTTGCGCAAGCTTAAGCTGGTTTTGGAAAATGTTTGCGCATGCTTGGGCAAGCTATATTGCTACCTAGTACAAACTTATTCTTAAAGAAACTAGCTTGTGCAAGCTTGTCACTAGCTTGCGACAAGCTAGCGGCAAGCTTACATTTTGGTTTGGGATAGTGCCGTTCCTTCCTGTTTCATTTTGCCATTATTGTCATTTTAAGCCTTTTATAGTAATTTAAAACATCTTGTAACGGTATCATGCACTTTTACATGCTATGAGGAAGCAACATTACTAGGTGGATGTGATGTTATCAATCTTGTAGGTGGTCTTCGTTTCTTGATTTTGTTTGCATTTTGCTTTGTTACTTTGTTATCAACCATTGTTCATTTATATACTACTGTAAAGTCATTTAATTTCGTTGGGACGAAATTTTGTGGTTTTGGTAAAAAAGACAATTTCGTTGGGACTTGAATTCGTGGATTTTGCATTTCAGGTAATAAACAAGGGTAAAAATTAATGTTCGTTGGGATTAAAGTTCGTGGTTGAGGTGAACCACGAAATCCACGAAATTAAATCCCCCACGAAAATTAATGATTTTACAGTATTGGTATTCAGCTGCATTTCCTGGACTTGATCATCAGCTTGTGCAGTATCGTTACTTGACATACAGCCCACGGCAGGACCCGGGGTATAAACAGTGGGCATAGGGTAAAACTGTTTGTTACACTGGTACCCGATCAAGCCCACACCATATGGTGCTGTGACCACCCAGCAATGTGTTATGTTTTAGCCTGAACTCACCAGACTATTAGGACACTGCAGCATAGTGCCTTTGAAAGCTGCACAGACAACCAGTACCAATGCAACTACATGAGCCAGCAAGCAGCTGACATGGACTACTACACTGAATACTGATCACTGTATGGGACAACTTTATACAATCTCTGTAAGGCACAAATAGCACTGTTGTAACTGCCATTAACAGTGCTGCACCCACATTGTACACTTGGTATGCTGTGAGTTAATTGTGGCAAGATGTTACCTGAGGTCAGCTGTAGGAAAGCTTCTTTTCAAAAATAAATAAACTATGCAGAAATTATAGTAGTTGATCATTTTTTCAAATGTATCAATTCAGGGGAAAATTATTGCACTCATTAATTACTTTTGCTTTTGTGTAATGATAAACAGATCAAAATTTGTTATAGTGAAACCATAATCAGGAAAATTACCACAATTATTAACTACTTCTTATTACTTTCATTTAATGAGGAAAAAAATTCATCTGCAGATATATGAATACCCAGAAATAAGCCTTTAGGTTTATATATATAAGCCATCAATTTGTTGCAGTAAAACGATGCTCGTTAACTTCAAAGGCAAGATATGATGTAGTATTTAAAGCGTATAATTTTTATTTTTTATCATGTGTGAATGTTTATATTAAAATCAAAGTACTAAAACTATCAGGAGCAGCATCGAGTATCATGGCCACAGAATCATAGAGATATGCTCAATGCTTCATGTACTTTATTATACCTTGTAGGTTAATCATTGTCAATTAACACATTCTATTAGATTTTCTGGATGCATAATTAAAGAAAATATTACAGGTAATATAAAAACTAAATTATATTAAATTTTAAGGACTATGGCCCGTATTCACATGTCGTTCCTCCACTCCAACTCGACTCACCGTAACCTAAGGGAGCCTCAAGTGTAGCTGGAGTGACGGTCGAGTTAGTGAAGCTCGAGTGGAGATTTGGTATTCACATACATTTATCGACCTCCACTTTCTCGAGTGAGTGACCGTTATAATACATGGTAGTATAGTAAACTGTGTAAACAAACCATGATAAATTATTGATTAGGTTTTTTTTAGTTTCAGTGCATTTTCATGATATGAACAAAGTCAAATTCTAATTTTGATGACGTTTATGTTATATGAGATGATTACTTATTTGAACTCACAAAAATAATACCTTAGTTTGAATACACAATAACTATAATGATAATAAGATTAGAATAAAGTTGGATCCATTTACATTAATCTTAGATGCAATTACAAACATGTACATGTAGTGTTAATTAAACGCATACATTTTAATATGTTGACAATAATAAAATAAATATCAAATTAAATGTAAGACAATACACACGAGTTTTAAATGATACCGTGCCATAATCCAGCATAGTTGTGGAAGCAGGCTAAATAATATCATATCAATATGAATTCCACAGACCGTTGGGCAGGAAGTTTAAGATAAATAATTTAGAAATCATATGAAATAAAATCGGTAACCGTTACTCTTTTTATCAGTAGCTCACTCTCCTGTGCCATTTGTTGGGCAACTTACTACAGATATAACGCAGCATAGCCAGGTCATTTGAACGCCATTACTTCATAGAATGACATTTTGAGAGCGACAATGGTGTACATGTATATAAATAATTAAATACATATCAAGTATACATCTATATTATGCATGGCAGTGTACTTATTTATTTAAAGTTGATTGCGACACATTTTTTTACAATTTATTGCAATCATTCTCGACACGAAAAGAGAAGACCTCCAAGTTTTTGCCTATTATACTAAAGATCTTGTGAGGGCATATTCCTCATATTTGTATGTTTGTGTACAAAGACTAAAAGAGATGTTCTGTCCGACAATAGTTATGTTTAATGATTCGGTGTGGCGTGATATGGGATCGAGCCCGTATCCCAACACTCGACACGGACACTCTACATTAGAATATACAGGCGAAATTCTTGCACATTAGTGATTGCAACAGAAACAACATAGTTACATGTTTGTGTTACAAGTGACCACGTTTTTATTTTAATGAAAATATTTTAGTTATCTTCACGGGATTAAAAGCAATAAAAGGCAATGATTTAATATATCAATCCATATAAATGTACATGTATGCATTTTTGTGTTCATGTTCCTTATATTATACACATGAATACAATACACCATGTTATTTATTCACATCGCACTAAAAGTACTAAATTTAAATTCCACATATTTCAGACATGTACTGCAACTTAACTTTAAATGGTTCAAAAATATACTTTAGGATCACAAAATATTACAAATTTTATATTACAAAATGTGTATTTGAGGTTCGTTGGTTTATTTATCTTGAAAATACAATAACTTTATAAGTCAAACATTCGTGTGCTAAATCGGTATTCACATAACCCTACTTGAGTGTAGCTGGAGTCACTGTCAAGTGACCGTTTCGTCCACTCGAGAAATCCCCACTCAGTCGAGTGGACTCCAGCGTCACTTACCGTTGTGAATACCAATTTCTAGTTAGGTCGGATGCCCACTCAAGCGCACGGACGAAACGATCATTAAAATCGGATTATCTTAGTGAGTGAGAGTGGAGGGACGGTCGAGTAGAGGATGTGAATATGGCCCTATGACTGCTTCTAGTTGTTTTATGTTCAAGCTTTACCCAACCAGCTGCCAATAGTAGACAGTTAACTATGATGTTCCTCAATCTGAGACATATGACAGGTATGAAAAAAATTATACCCCGCGCAACCCCTAGAATAAAATATTTTCAAGTTTTTCATAGTCTAGCTGCTCAACCAACTGTGCTTTTCAGGCGGGTTAATTATTATGCTATAAAGATTGATAACAAGTTTTAGCAACTAATATCTTTGTTACACATATATCTGCAAATATGCCACGATTTTATTTCTGACAGTATATTGTGACAACCTAATGATAAATGTAGTGTTGCTACGTAAATTGTACACATTTCTGTGTTCTGGGAAAAGCATCCTTACTACATAACAGCACGTCCCGGGTTTGAATCTTGTGTTAATGATATTCCAAGAATTAAAAACAAAAATGTAGTTGTTATATATTGCATATGTAGTTAATCTTTTTGTCACATTCTTTGTTGTTTGTTAACCACAGAAACCATGTACGTGTTCCGTAACATTCTTCAAGAAACTTTGACAGTATCATTATTTCGCACTTAAGGAACAAAAATTCATTATTTTCATTCTTTTAACATTTCTTAAAATAAGTTGACAAATGGATGTTTATCATTATCATCGCTATGTTAATTTTAAGTTATAAGCAAAATGAAGTTGTCAAATAATTTGCCAGCAATGTTGTTTTCTCAGTGGTATAGTTTTGAAATCCAATTCCTGGAGTCTCAGAAGACTTGAGCATGCAGCAAGTATTATTTTGTCTAACCTTTAAATATTTCTTGTAACGCCTTGGAAACAGGCGGAGTAAACTTATGCTGTTGTCTCGTATCCCCGTGCTCCTTAACAGTTTCAGCCACGCATGCGCACTAGCCGATGCAAGTTTTAAAATTGTTTGCACCTTTTTCGGAAGAAAAAATGTTTACTTAACTTATAAGAAAAAGAAAATTTAAATATGATCACGAAAACTCGTAAAATCATAACTTTTAGATGTCTAGGTCGATGCTCAGAATCCTGTTGATTGTTTCCCATGAAATCCGTGCCACAGTAAAAATGGGTCTGTATTGGGACCCAAAGTGATGGAATTTCAAATTTTTAGTTAGATTAAATAAATTTGGAGTAGTGCTTATCAAAATGCGTATTCAGTTTGAGTAATAAAGCCTTAGGTGAGAAAAATAATGCGTAAAGAAAACGGGATGCAAAAAACATTAACAACAGTTGAAAAATATCAGTTGGAATAATTACTAGGTGTATCGTTCCTGGTCGTCAAGGAGACAGCTATGACGTGTTGTCCAAAATAATGACCTCAATTGATGAAGGATGTTTGTTGGATGATTTACCAAAATGACTATGTAGAACATGTTAAAGAGTTGAATTCAACTAAGCACGGTTTTCATGAGAAGGCACAAAATTATGAGACAGAGGTATATAATGTTCTACTTCATTAATTGGGTGTTTTACATTTTTTGGCTGAATTAAGTTAATTGTGGAGAATGCATACCAACTGTTGATACAAGTTTGATCATCTTTTGATTAAAAAGCTTATACATGTATACCAATGGTACCAATCTACACTTTGAAGAAATGCCAAGTGATGAGACTTTACAGAGAACTAAAAAAGGCTAACCTTCCCAATTGAAAAAATTGCCTCATCAACATCATTACCAACTACCTTGCAAAAATGTTCCCAAACTCTAACAAACATATCCCAGGTTGTTATAGTAACCCAATAAATGACCAAACAACACAATTATCTGAATGAGCGTGACTTATAGAAATGTTTTCCTCTATCTTAATTGTGTTTTGACGTGACGCTGCTTGCTCAAATCATGTAGTCGTGGATTGGCAAATAAACCATGTTATGTACTAGTAGACTTAAGTGATGTTTTCTCTGAAATACAGGATTTTTCATTGAACAAAATGAAGACACTGTTTGTAGGTTGGCCTAACCATGAAAGAGACAATTATTATTGCTCTGATGCTTGAATGGTATTGTCCTTAATGGTGAAGATTTTCATGTTATGTATAGTGCTTGTTCAAAAATTCTCATTGCACAAAATGATGACACTGATTAAGAACTTTTCTCTAAGTGGTTGCATGGGTGGGCATATTGTAAAAACGGCATATGACTGTTTTGGTGATGGAGTGGTATTGTCCTAATGGTGAAAATTTTCATACACAAATTGCTGGCTAACTTACTTACGACCTTCTGAGACTGATATGCGTTAAAAATCAGCATCACAAGGTGCTTCTTATGAGCATATTTTCATGAACCAAACTGAAGTTGAAACAACTTTTTTTACCATAATTTAGTAAAGAGTAATTTTTGGGCAGTTTTTTCTTGTTTCCTCAAAAATTTCAATTATGTGCTTACAACCTTCTCATTCTAAGCCAGTGATATTTGTCGCTACACTCTAGAGCTGATGTTGCTGATGGATATCATTGCTCATGTCACTCAGTGATAGAATGTCCTCTTAATGCTTGATTGACTGATGAGGCCCAGGCCATAAGAGTGGGATGTCATGTCAAGTTTTTTTTCATGCTCATGCATTTTTTTTGTTTGTCCTTGTAATTTGTGATTATTCATTTCGTCTGTTTGTTTTTGAGCCAAATACTCCTGCTCTGCTATTTCTGTTGAGTGCTGCCTTTGCTGTCTGATATGTTATTGTCCTTTTACCAAGATGTCGTGTTAGTGACAAACATGATCAGATTAATTAAACACAGTGTACCATGAATGCCAATGTTTCGATGCTTCAGCAGGACAATAGTACAGCTTTAAATAAGAGATATTCGAGATATTGCTACATCAAATTTCTTAAAAGACCAATAATATTGACCATCTTAGTGACTGGTCAGTGCTAAATGTCCAGATTTCAACATATTTGGATTGTGACTCAGGGAGACACTCTGATTTATGTTAGGGGCTGAAAGAGATCAATGTCTGTACTCCAAGAAATCAGAAATGTGCAGGGCTCTCTGATTATGTTCCTGATTTACAGAACCTAGTGCAAGGGATACCATTAGACAGCAATGGTATGTTAAAAGAAACTAAATGTGTTGGTGTGGTTCTTATCTGTTGTTGACCTAAATACTTTGCAAATGGAATATGTGTTTCACCATCAGCCTAAATTAATGATATAATGCTATACATTTGGTGTAAACCTCACATGCCAAAGTAATGCTCTTTCAAATAAATAAGGTCAAGTTCTGATACAATTACATTATTCTGTTGGCAAAATGTTCAGAGTTATGACAATATCTTTGGCTAAATAGAGCATGGTGCTTTATGGTGTTTGTGTGGTATACCATAGAGTATTGATGTAGTAATAAGTCTGTCACACTGGTCAAAGAGACAAATGGAAACACAGTCTAGAAACAGTCTAGAGAAACACTTTGTCATATACAATACAATATCCTGAACTTATGTATTGATATGACATAGATGTCTGTTCTTCTTGTGTGAATTATTCAGCAAAAAAGATTGTCACACTGGTGGCAGCTGAGCTGGACAAAAACTTGTCTGGTGAATTCATGTATACAGGCATCCAACTGCGGGTAGTTTGATAATGGTATTGCTGACCTGGAGATTGTTATCCCCGTTGAAGACTAAGGGGATAATATGATGGTAATATTGGTAGGCATCAGTCTGTCTGTCTATCTGACCTTAATTCTATCTGCAACTCCTACATTTATTAACGGTTTGTGACAAAATTTTCACAAAATAACTACTATGTGAAGCCACTGTACATACTATCAAGATTTGTGATTCAACAAGTTTTGCCTGAGTTATGGCCCTTCATTAATTTTTCATAGTAAAAATATCTTCTCTTCAGTGAGGGATATGGCTGTCTGTGACTGCTCCTTGTTGTAATATACTTTGATCATTGTAAAGCTTAGTCTAGTTAGGTTATCAATTCTTGTACTGTGATCAATTGCAAGGTATTTGTTTATTGGGCTTGATAAATATTTAATTGTTAGGAAATTCAAATTGAATTGCATGCATAACTTAGAAAAGTTAGGCAAACTTGCAAGTTCATTGAGTGGAAATTGAGAACTTGACCTATTAATTTTAACTGTTTTAACATGGTTAAGAGAATTATTTGTACTTAACTTAAGCTAACTTAAAGCCTCCGATGACTTTATGATTAGATAATATTATAAAAATGATGCTGGTTTTATGGATGTGATGTTCATATTTCTTCCTGATAAATCTTGAGAGAGAATCTAGATGGTGCTTGTTGATGCCAGTAATCTTGTTTTATTGCACAGATTACATAAGTACTCAGTTATAGGCTTAGTGTTGGATTTCTAGGACAGCCCTCACAAAATAGTAAAGTATTAAAAAGTTTTAAAGGTGGGTTAATGATGTCAATATTAGGTTATGCAATGCATGATGTTTTGAATTATTTCTACAAGCTTTTGCATATAATTATTCATTAGGAATTAAGTTTTATATTGCAGACTTTTCGCCAGGTTTTTAACATGACTTTGGACTTGTTCAAAGCTTTCCTGGAATAACTATAAAAATGTATCATTGCACAGACTTTAAAGAACATGCATTTTTTAATTGCACATTTAAACCTTCCGTAAAAATTCCATAATGGAACTTCATGCAAAGAATCACCTTTATGAATAATGTACTTGAGGTCTTCTCTCACTGGAGGTGACCATTCTGTAGATGTTGTTTACCTTGAGGCGGTCATGATCAGAATTTAACAGGATTCTCGGACCTCCAAGCAAAGTATAATATTCCCATTTGCCTAATTGAATAAACAAGTGATAATATTCTTGGATGGGTGTTTTAGGTCCAAATGGGTAATGAGACTCAGACCGCCTATGGTAGAAACTCAAAGAAAGTGAATGGGAGCAATATGACTCAACTTCATATAATCTTACAACAGTTCCTATGTGTACATGAAATTTCCCTTTGACGATTGATGCAATTAGCAGCAATTGATTCCAGGCAGTATACTTGCACCCAATTTTCTGTCATAGGAACTTACAGAATTATGGATGTGACTTTCCTAAGTGTTCTGCTACGACTGAAATATTATATTATCTTATCTAAGATATGATAAGTAAGATAACTGTGCCTATAATGTTGTTGGAACATACATGTTTTCTAGATAATTATTACAGTAAGTTGAAACAAGCGTCTAGTGTTTGTACTTGTTTAGTTCTGGTCCCCTGCAAACCATACATACTTCTCTTATCTTCAAGATCTGCTATAACTATCATATAAATATCCCAAGGCAATGTTACTCTCTGTGAATAGACTACCCATTTGTCTTACTCATTACTTTACATCATTATTTTTATCAAATATTCGCAGCGCATACATAATTAGCATAATATGCTGCTTTTAATTGTTTGTATTGCTCTTGCATAAAAGCCCAGAGGTGTGAACACGGGTCTGATATTGATATTAAATTTGTCATTGATGTTCTTTAACATGGAAAATAAATGTTCTTGTTCATTAAATGTATTACCAGAAGGCCTTGCTGTTATTAAACCAATACCTAACTCATTGCCCTTCAGTTGGTGTGTCACACAGCAAGGTAAAACATATTGATGTTTGCGACATTTTAATTCAGACAGAATTTTTTTATATGTAAATTTTGCTGTTTTACCCGGCTTAATTTTGTGTATCAATGTAATCAAGTTTCACATTCAAAATTGTTCTGAAGGGAAAGCTGCAAGTTTGAATTACTTAATTAAAGTGAATCTGTGTTACAGTGTATGGCCATTATATTAACATAATATGGCAGTCAACTTCAGTCTAATGCTGAAGGCCAGTTCTTGGAAGACGAAAGGAACAACTTTGTACAAATCCACCCAGAGTAAAAATAGCTATTCAACTACTGTCATTTCAGATTTTCATTTTTTGAAAATTACTTAAAACTTCATCTTTACCTTCCTTTCAAACAATGATCGCAGAATGTACATTGTCATTTCAGTTGTGGAGCAATTGAAATATGATACAAGACAGAACCCACTGCAGCGTAGTAAGCCATTGTCAAACAAATGTTGAGGGGGTCGGGTTATTCAGTTGTGATTGGCAATATAACAATACTAACAGTGTAGATTGCTAACACACTCCAACTGGTCTCCAGATTGCTTCCTGTCCAGTTCGGCTGTAATGACCCCTGCTCCTGTAAGCTGATATATCTAAAGTGTGCCTCACAGGGTCCACTACGAGTGTGTTGGTCCATCAATGACATTTAACTGGTGTCTATTGGCATTTTAAGCTTTTTATTGATACTTGTGCAATGTTATTGATATGATGCAGGCTGCACTGAGCAATGGTCAACTGTCATATAGCTATAGAACCTCAGGCATTTCTTGTTTCCGATCTGTGAAATTTTTATGCTGCCATGTGAGGATAAAAAAACAACAGTACTCTTGTCAAGAGTGAAGATTTGCAGATGGCTTGTAGCACTGGGCAGTTATGCGGAAGCTATAATTAGCTGTTGTTTCTGAGAAGAATGCCTTTGGGCACAATGGTGTTTTCTATCAAATATAATTGTTTCCATTTTCTTTTTTGTTGTCTCATTTCTGATAAAAAAATGCAAAATTATCTCCGTTTTGAAGAGTTTCAGATTGCACAAGGTCATGTGCACAGACAGGAGTGGAATGAACTAAAGCAGCTTGTGAAAGAATGTTTTTGTTAATTACTATCATTAAGCTTATAGATAGCATTCGGTGGTATATTAGTTTAGCTGGCGATTCATGTTTTTGCCGTTGACGCAACAATGCTGTATCTCTCTTACGTATATAAACTGACCGAGGACTCGGTGCAAAAATATGGTAAATACAGTAAAGTTCCGCTAATAAGACCACTTTGATTATTTTGAAATCATGCAGATTTTTTCCAGTTTAAGGTCCCAAAGTAATAAATTTAGAACAAAAAAGGTCCGCTAATAAGACCGATTCCCTATTAAGACCACCTTTTTTACTGGTCTTATTAGCAGAACTTCACTGTACATTGATTTATAGAGGCACATACCATAGTTTTGCTCTGTGCCTTCAGATAGTGTGATATCGACACAACCAATGTTGCGCCAAAGGGACATGTTGTCATTAAGGTAGTAAAGTATGATATTAAAGCTTAAATGAAGACAACTACCTTAATTATCAGAACTTATATGACAGAAAGATGTGTTTATTGATATTTATTGAAGTAGGAACTGTTTTAGAACGAGTTATCCGTGTTGCTGGGTGACTAATTCACTGCAATATGCCATACAAGACAATTAATGTAGCTAAGATGGCCTCTAGGTTGATCAGAAAGGATATGGAAGCTGATGAAGTAAATGCCATTGTGAAATATGACCCGGGGACAACTTCTTCGGCCATTAACACACCATCAAACTGCACATTAGCGTATACATTACACATTAAATGAGCAGATGCATGGTATATTTGATGAATTGTGATACGTTTTAACTTCTGTGAGACATGCCAAAGTCTGTCTTTAACTGCTGAATTGTATTTAATGCAACAGTTAACACGACGTTGTTTACAAAAAAATCTTTAATCATTTATTTAAAAAGCTTGAAGCTCCTAGAAGCTGATCTTTATTGGATGCTGGGAGATAGTTGTTAATATAATCATAATTTGTGATGGGGCTTAGACATTCAATGTTTGAATCGCATGACCTTTTCTTCAGCTCTTTAGCAAACAGTCTAAGTTTAAACTTCACTCTGTTACACTGCCCTATTTAACAGTCTAAAAATTGCCCTAATTATTTTTAAGGAACCTCGACTATCATAAGCGAGGTCACACTCAGTTTTAGTTAAGTTACCAATTTTCTAGGGCTCTTATCAGCTGTTTAGCCGCTGACAAGCACCCTTTGACATTTTAACTTCCCCTGGTCATTTGGCTAACCTATGGAAACCTATGTTTGTGTCACCCTGGGGAGACTCTTTCTCTCCTGTTGGTGTGGCAGCCAACATTAATCTGCGGCGCCCAGGAATAGACAATGTCCTCATAGGTACTACCTTGGTGGAGTTGGGCATGTGGATTATTCTTGATCAGAGAAATTAACCAGTGGTCCAGACGGGGGTTGAACAGGGGACCTCTCGATTCCGAAGCGCGTGCCCTACCTCTAGGCCGCTGCTCCCCACTGGGTATGTCAGTCCATAATATGTTTATACTATTTTCTACAAAGTATTATTTTATTGGTTTAACTTACCATACTAATGTTTTCTTTCTAACAATATAACATTTAAATATTTATTTTGCTTTATTCAAAACTCTAAAGTTTTGCTGGATCAGAAATCAATGGCGGACTAAAGGTTTGTTTACCTCTGACTTCTGTAAGCAGCATGAGTCGTCTGCTCGATACAATGCTCCTACAATACTCTGTCGTAGTTAGAAAATATGCTAATTATTTGTTAACATATTCATTTCTATCGACTATTTACTTTCATTTATACTTTTCCACAAATTATTTTAAGTTCAATTCTTTGAATACTAAATGTGTTACTTTTAAATATTTGAAAATAAAATCAATTACAATGTTTAAAATGATACAATTTTACTTTGACAGTATTTGAACTCCTCTGAATCTTTTGAATCAAATGTAGTTTTGTACTTTAGAGTAAGCATCGGTTACTGTGAGTGTGTTGGACTTTCAGTTGCATGTGGACAAAACATTATTTTAAAAAAGCCATGCATATGGTTTATTTGCCAGTTAGCTTTCTGATGAAATATGACAGGCATATCCACTTAGCTACATATACCTATATGAAAATCCTGCAAAAATGTTTTAAAATGAAAAACAGATTTTCATCCTCATATACATGAGCATTCTGCGGTCCAATTATTAAGCCCAGTGTGAAAATGTTAGTTGATACTGGTTTAAGAATACAACAATCCTGACGAATTGGTTACTATCAATTCAATAAGTTATACTAATGAGGGAACTATCATGGTGGGGGATCCAACATATCGATACCAAAATGGGTTACGCATAATTTCATATGTCGAACTTCCTGGTCTACATAATTATGTTGTACACATTTCGACGAAAAAAATGTAAGATTCTTATTTGTTATTGGTTTATGTTAAAATCAAATTGTTTTGCCCAAATATCTCAATGCAGTGCCACCCTTTATACATTTCCAAACATGTACGTGTATTTATCTTATCTGTACGTGTAGCAATAACGGAGAAAAACTGATTCTCCGTCAGGCGGTGTGGCTGAAAATTCGCCGCAGTTTGATCACCACGAGAAACTCTTTTGTATTTTCACCTCATTTGTTTGATTAATGTTACAGAAGTATAACATACCTTTCATTACACACATGTTAAAAATTTAACAGCGATTTGATGGCTAGAAAAATATCTATTGTAAAAAAACAGCATGCTCTACATATGTTGTACGTGTTTTCCATATGTTGGATTGAAAATGTATAATTTGCCGATTTTATGATGAGTTTAAATGGATTTCCTGGAAAAAATCGAAACTGAAATATATTAAGTTATCATGCCACCATCGATGAGTGGTATATTGCTTTTCTGGTAACTGTCCGTTTGTCTGTCTGCCTGTCGTTAGACCAAATGCTTTCCGTTCAATAACTCCAGAACACTTTGCCCTATGATCTTTAAACTTTGCATGAAGGTTGATCGAAAACTGTCGATGACTCCTAGATATTTTGAGGTCAGCAGGTCAAAGGTCATGGTCACTGTGACCTTAACCATTTTTTACCAAATGCTTCCGTTCAAAACCGAAGAACGCTTTGCCCTTGTATCGTCAAACTGTACACGGAGGTTCGTCAGTAACAGTAAATGAGGTCAGGGTTTGCAGAAATCATTTTATTACTAGTACTTGTCTGTTTGAGCGTCGATGAATTCTTGTTGAAATTAGTCGAAGAATCAAGATTACATATAAATGTTGGTATCTACACATCCGTGTGGTGTTAATAAGGTCAAAATTTAAATTGCATACCTCGTTTTTATCACTGATTATCTCTTGTAAAAACTTCCTGACTGACGCGGTATCGACCAACGCCAGGTTATCTTAAACAGCGTCAAGCATAATCAGATTATTATACAAAAACTTCAATTTCAATGCATTCCAGTAGATTCATACCAAATCGGACTATCACAATTACCTGTCTTTCTAAGAACTAATTTCATTTTTACTGCAAACACCTCCTGATATGCAGTGTTACCTTAATTGGCTCAAAGTTCAAAATAAAGTCATTCAAATGTGTCAGTAAATGTATCGCACTAATGCATTGACCTTGAATTTGAATTAAAACAATGAGTTACCTAACGGCAATCAACATTTTTAATCTTGGAAAAAATGTGAAAAAAATCAGAATTTTACATAGAAAATAACACCAATATGTAGCCGATTGTCTAATTAAAATTAGTATCAACATGATATGCTTCAGTTTTATAATAAAGAAGTTACGTACAATTCAGCGATCAATCTGCCGTCAGTAGATCCATTTAAAGTGTATAGAGCTATATCGGAAGATATTTTTTTAAAAAGTTTCAATAACTGAAAAACAATCATGCTTTCATATCCATTAGATCATTTTTGCTTCAGTTTTAACAGAATTTCTGTCTGTGATTTATTGGACATGCAAACTGTCCATTTTCATACGAAAGTGTTCTAGAACACCCTATGGAACTATAAGAATCGTATATAAAGTACACGGAACCCATCCAAAGTTTTATTTTGCAATTAAGGTAGTCTAGTATCATACTTAAAACGATGCAAGTAATTATTTCGACATTGAATGACTGTTAGAATATAGCTCTATACACTTTAAGTTTGATGAAAGGACTGCTCGAACTCTTCATTCCTATATTTCGGGCCACCGATTACTGAACATGTTTTGCCTAATTAGTGTATTCGCAAGTGTGTAGTTTAAACGAAAAAGGAACGGCATAAATATACATAACAGGTCTAGTCTGCAATTAGCAAACATTTTGATTAGTTGGATATGCAGACATTTGCTGAAATGAAAATACATGTAAGTGCGTAAATAAGTTGGTATAACGAATACGAAATGATATGAAGATAACTTAAACGGATTTGAGTTTGTGTTTTTTTCCAGGAAATATATTTAAACTCAATATAAAAGCGACAAATTAAACATTTTCAATCCAACATATGGAAAACACGTACAACATATGCAGAGCATGCTGTTTTTTTACAATAAATACTTTTCTAGCCAACAAATCGCCGTTAAATTTGAAACATGTGTGTAATGAAAGGTATGTTATATTTCTATAACAAAAATCAAACAACTGAAGTGAAAATTTAAAAGATTTTCTCGTGTTGGTCAAACTATCGCGAATTTTCAGTCACACCTCCTGACGGAGAATCAGTTTTTCTTAGTCATTGCTACACGTACAGATACAATAACTACATGTACATGTTTGGAAATGTATAAAGGGTGGCACTGCATTGAGATATTTGGGCAAAACAATTTGATTGTAACATAAATCGATAACAATTAAGGCTCTCGTTTTTTTTTCGTCAAAATGTGTACAATATATGTAGACCAGGAAGTTCGACATATGAAATTATGCGTAACCCATTTTGGTATCGATATGTTGGATCCCCCACCGTGACTATCACAATCGAAAGAATTGTGGTGACTACAGTTAACTCATGTCTACCCAGTTAAACCTAGATAAACATAGTCTACCTAACTAACGAGCTAATGTTTACAACCATTATCAATTAACTTTAAATGGGCTGTAGGTCAGAGTTTGCATGTTGATGTTTATATTTAACTCTAATTAAAAACAAAACAAACAAACCCTGCTGCATGATAAGAGTACAATAAGCATGCACCTATTGTTGGCATACTCCAATGTGATCAATGTTCGTTTTTCACATACTTTGGACAGTTTCCATGAGTTTAATCAATATCAAGTTGAATTTTCTTTAATTAACTGAAAACTGATGAGTTTTAGATGTATTTGGGAAAAAAGTCTTCTTGCCCTGTTAAATAATTGATAGCAGACCAAGTTAAAAATTTAATTTGCGTATCAAATTATTTACTGGCAGTAAGTTGAGATGATGTAAACATATTACTCAGCTGTTTCCTATGACAGTCTGTGAGATGAATATTCTAATTTGGTTATAACTGATCTAGACCTACAACAAAATTTTGATTTTATTTTGAAAAAATTCATTAAGGACAAAATTAATCATTGTGTCTTTAAAATTTATTTTGAGTTGAACATTTACTGGTACTGACTTTGAACTTTGATTGCTTTAAGTTGATTGGGCCTCCTCCAAAAACTGCCATTGGTGGCATATTATTATGCCTTTGTTACTCTTAGATATTTCACTCACAAAATGATTAAGGTTGACTATTGAGAACGAGAAAGTTTGTAGGCCATGCTCTTGTTTTTCAGGTTGTCTTCATCCAGAATTGCATATTTTTTAAAACAAATTTCAGTTATCTAATTTGTATTACTGAAGCTCAGTGGACAGTGTCTGTATAATTCTCTAGCAGTTAGATAGCAATTAGATGGGTCCATCATGTGGTTGACTGGTTCACAAGTCAAATGATTTTCTATTTAATCAGTTAGTGAAATAAACCATTCATTGGCAGGCAGGGAGTATCAGTACAATATCTGACAACCAGTCAATTCAAACTTAATAGAACTAATTTCTGATAACCAGTCTATTTGAACGGAATTTAATGGGGTGTGAGTCATGGCCCTTAAATTGGTCAAAATGGCAAAAAATCTTGTTATAACAGTTACCATATAGCTACATGTAATTATGTAAATTTTCGATGCTGAATATCTTGATATCACTTCATGTATAATGTATTTAATTCTGGGTTATCTTTTATATGACCATGAACAATTAATCATTTTATTCCTGTTTTGTTTTCTGTCAATTCAATGTTACATTTGATGCGCACCTCATTAGATAATATTTTCTATCAATTTCCTGAATTGAATATGTAATTGGTATTTGATATTTGCTGCCATAGGTCAAACTGATTAAAATAAAAAAATGTTTAGTTGATATAAAGTGTTCTTATGATATAAGTACAAAAATTGACTAGGAAAATGAAATTGCATCCCCTCAAAAAATCAAAATTATAATTGTGAAACCAATTTTTTTTTTAGACTGAGGTGAGGACCTTTGGAACCAGAGGTCATTGATCAATCGGGTATGATTTAAACTGTATGGCCATGTACTACGACTGCAACATATAAATTGAATGCAAACAAATGTATGAAATCTGCAAGGGTTCTGAGTATGAAGGTGTTGTAATATGAGGAGGAAAAATTGGACAGCGAAGGAGCACACAACAGAAACAGTTGATCTGCAAGAAAGTTTGGTACAAAAACTTGGAAAACACCAAAAACATATCATAAGCATTATGCCATAATGCACATGACACAAACTGAAACAAAGACAGTGAAAACTCCTTTAAATTCAGGTGTCAAAAAAGTCCTAAAAAATTCAGGTGTAATAAAAGTCCTAAAATTCAGTTGTCAAAAAGACCTAAAAAATTCAAGAGTCATTAGTAAATTGTTACATTATATAAATCCTTCAGCAGCTGCTACAATAAATGATTTTTGATGGTGTTCAACAAAAAAATAAGCAAAATTATAGTCAATTATGATCACAGCAATAGTAACCTTGGTGACACACCCAACCCCTTCATTTGTTCCTTTTTGTTATTTATTTTTGTGTTATTTTAGATTTATTACTATGCGTTACATCACATGTTAGAATGTCACCAATGGCAGCCAACCTATCATGAATATTGCTGTCATTTATTGTACAGATTTTTTTTTTTTCCATTATGTTACTGACTAAGTTGCGCTACTATTACTTTTACTTAATGTTTTACAAAACCAGCTTAAACAAATGTTATAAAAATGCAATATTAATTAGCGGTAATTAAGCCGACTTTCTTTGATCCGTAACCTTATGCTTGTTATAAATGGCTGATATTTTGTCAGTTTTATTGTGATGTAAACATTGATATATAGGTGAATAGAACGCTCATTGTGATGGTTTTCATCTTTGACATTTTCTTCATCATTTTCATAAAAGAAGTTTGGATATTATTCATCTTTGATTTTGCATTGAGAGAGTATAAATCAATGATTGGGCGCCATATTGTATTGATTGTATATAAATGTTAAATGTGTCATCATTTTGACCTGCAGTTAATATATAAGAGGTTTTCGGTGTTGTTATTTTCACCTTTTTCTTAAAAAATTATGAAAGGCATGATTAAACTCAGGAAAAAAAACAGAAAGAAAACACAATGGCTATCAATTGATTTATGTCGGTATTTAAAGGTCATTTTAAATACATTCATCAAAGTTTGTGTCCAAGTGATTGATTTTTGGCTCACCTGAGACGAAGGCCGAGTTGAAAGCTTTTGTGATCTGGGTTTGCCCAGTGTCCAACTCAATACATCATCTGGGTAAATCAGCATTATTTCTGTATAAAATGAATGAGTGAATTTTGTCCTAATGTCTATGGAAACAGATATTAGCATCATGGTTCTTAATCAGAATGTCTAAACTTGTTTGAAAAACTCAAATATGAGTTTGCATTATAATGGACACAAAAGTGAAAAATACTCTTCTGAAATCATTATGATAATTTTCCTGAATTCAGAATTTAAAATGTCATAGAATTGGTCATTTGTTGGCGCTGTTCAATTTTTTCTGAATAATTTTGATCTTACAAAACCTCAGAGATCTAGGGGTTTGTGAACTTAATAGCCCTGTGAAGTGAACTCAAGACCCTTTGGAAGAATGTGTGGCACAACACATTGTGGATAAAGCCTTTTTGTTGTTAACTAGAGAACTATGTTGCTCATGGTACAGATGCTACAAGTTTTTGAAAATGGTTTTTGCTGACAAGATGGAAGCTCTGAGGCAGTTTCATTCCGTACACTGTGAGTCCCTCAAAGCTGTTCACAAGAAAAATAACAGTTTGGGAAATATAACAACAGTTAAATTCTTCTGAATATTGATAAGGTAGTCTAGAAGGATTCAGAAAATTATCATTCAAAGGGTTTGAATATTTGAGAATTTCTTCTTCCCAATTTGTACACTGTTATTTTTACTGTAGCTCTCTGATGCTCTGTTGTTATTGTTGAATCCTGCCTTCCTTGTCCCATTAGTTATTTTGTCTTTTTGCAAAACATTCCATTCACATTTGTGTTAAATAGATCAATGTTTAACCGAATAATCCTGAAAGGTTACAATTCTCTGGTAATAAATTGAAAGACTGCTACCAAATTTGAATATCTACGCCTCCTTACATAATAGCGTTACCTAATTTTGCACCTGTGTCAAAGTTAACACTCATTCATCAATCTAAACAGTCTCAGTAACAGCTCATTATGTCTTCATTAACTATAGGGTTAAAGTCCAAACAATTGTTACCTCATTTAATGACAAGTGGAATTTAAAGCATATATTTGCAAGTGTAATGTTTGGCTACATTAAATAAAAGTGTGTACCTTTGACACAACCAGGTTGCATCTCACTATGTAGTATCGAAAGAGATACAACCGTTTCGTACAAAAGAAACAAGTTACTATACAGTAGCTTCAATTTGCATTTTCTTTTCTCTAATAGACTTCATACTCAGTGATATAATGTGTTCCCTAAGGTCATGAAAATAACTTACTAGGGGAGCCCTGTGGTGTGTAAATACAGGGTTCAGTTTGCTACTGGATAATGTAATATCATCATTGCTATTTATTCTGTCTGCATGTTTGTTGGTTTACCTGTAGATCGCTTGGGATGTTAATCTGATTTGTGTTTGGAGTAATTTTGTCTCTATCATTTAGTTAAGGTCGGCACACAATTGAAGCACCTCCAATGATAGTCAAAACCATTGAGAAAGTTAATAACAGTGACATGTCTTTATAAAACCTTCTTAAAATGTTCATTACATTTCAGGATGCATGTCCAAATGTATCGGCACATATAACTTAAATGTCCAAACATTTTTACACACCTTCATTGCATGCACTCATGTCTAAACACCTTGCATGTGCCTTCATTAGATGTGCAATCACATTGTGACACCTTCATTGAATGTGCAATCACATTGTGACACCTTCATTGAATGTGCAATCACATTGTGACATCTACATTGAATGTGCAATCACATTGTGACACCTTCATTGAATGTGCATTCACATTGTGACACCTACATTAATTGTGCAATCACATTGTGACACCTTCATTGAATGTACAATCACATTGTGACACCTACATTGAATGTGTAATCACATTGGAACATCTACATTGAATCTGCAATCACATTGGAACACCTACATTGAATGCGCAATCACATTGGAACACCTACAATGAATCTGCAATCACATTGGAACACCTACATTGAATGTGTAATCACATTGGAACACCTACAGTGAATGTGCAATTACATTGGAACATCTACATTGAATGTTTAATCACATTGGAACACTTTCATTGAATCTAGAAACACTTTGGAACATCTTCATTCAATGTGCAACCACATTGGAACACTTCATTGAATGTGCAACCACATTGGAACCAAATTTAGGTTTTATGGTCTACAAATATTGTGATTACATCTCTGGAGAATAAGAAATGTGTCCTTAATACAAGTAACAAGGAATTATAGCCAATGTCACTGACAGTTCTTGAACTGAAAACAGACCATTGAAAAATGTATTGAAATGTTCAGAAACAGAAAGTTTGTCGTCATTTTATAAATTCACCCATGGCCAAAACTTCAATGAAATATAATATAATTTGCTGAATGCCAAAACTTTAATGAAATTTTCATGCAACAAACAGTTACAGTTATTCATTAATCAATGTCAAAAAGAAGAGTTGGTTTGTCTTGTACAGTTGGCATAATACTGTCAATAAATACAAAAAACACCTGCAGCAACATAAAAAATATTAATTACAAAACTCTGTGAATTCCAAAACTTCAGATGATTTACATTAGCAGTTTGGTGACTGATGTTGTGCATGTTCAAACATGATCGTTCAATGTTAAATTCACACTATCAATATTATTAAATAAGCATTAAAAAGATCATTTATTAAGGTGCAAGAAGTGTTCAATTACTGTGCATATTGTGTGATATTTTATGATGATTGGATGTTCCTTTGCACCCAGCATGTTAAATACATTGTTCCTTGTCATTAGCCCCTCCACCTGTCCTGTGTCCATTAATTTTTGCATTAAATGGCATGACCCTCCTCAATCATGCTTCTACCCCATAGGAATTATCATAATGGATTGGTTCTATACCAAATGTGCTGAAACAAACTTGATACTCAAAACTGACTATGCTAATTTTCCTGAAAGCCTGGGTTTGAAACATTGGTCTTGAATGGTTTAACCAATTTTAAGACCTTGTAATTCTTGAAAATGCTTGTTATAAGAAGAACAGTTGAACGTTCATAAAGTTGAAAGAGTACCAATATATTCAAATGTGCTGCAACATGACCATTATCAGAGTGAGACCATAGTGCTATTACATTAAGATTTGTAAAATTAATGTGCCATAAAAACAACACTTGAAATCGAATTTCATTCAGGGTAGTGTATGAGAGTGAATAAACTGGTAGCTGCGACTGCTGCTGAGATTCCAACCTACTGGTTGTAACAAATTATTCATTTACTCAAGGTATATATTGAGTCTTGTGATCAATGTGACTTGCTTTGTTTTCTGCTTCTACCTGAGCCAATTAAAGGCTGATATGAGCTATTATGATCTGTCTGTCATCAGGTGTCAGTTTTTTGCAATCAATATATTTTCGGAGGCTCCACACTAACACTACAGGTATAGAAACCTGTGATGTTGATGGAACAATAATGAATTGTTCTGAAGTACTGTAAAACCATTTAGTTATGATGGGACAAAATTTAGTAGTTTGGGTAAAAAAACATTTCGATGGAACGTAAATTCGGGGATTCTGCATATCAGGTGATAAATACAGGGATCAAAATTATTTTTCATTGGGATTTGATTTCGTCGTTGATGGTGAACCACGAAATCCACGAAATTTAATCACCCTTGGAAATTAATGATTTTACGGTATGACTACTTTGTGATATAGCTAATTGCTTTTTTCCCTTTTCCTTTCAAGAAATATTGAAACATTTTTGCATGTCATGGTAAGGTCAAGAATGTATCTCTCAGACAATCATGTATCATTGTGGGGACTGTGATTGACAGAACTAGGATATCAACGGTGCCGAACCAAAATCCTGTTACTCAATTTTGGCGCGAAAACCTTTTTGCAGCATCCGCATCTACTAGACGTCCTGCGCATGTCTTGTCGCCATTTAAATAGTCAATCGCATTACTAAAATGGCGACAAGACAGAACTGCACGGGACGTCTAGTAGATGCGGATGCTGCAAAAAAAATTTTCGCGCCAAAATTGAGTTACGGGGTTTTGGTTCGGCACCGTCGATATGCAAGACATAGAGAGGTGTATTTCTCAAGTGATGGACAGAAATTAGAGGTCAAAGGTTGTGTTTGATCCTGTCTGCACTGTTATGATTTAAGTCATGTTGTAGGTAATTTATTATGCAGCTGTGGTTATTAGTTGCCATCAGTGTAGTAAAATCCAGGAAGGGGACTCTTGTTTACTATTTATGTCAAGGTCACATTTAGCCCGGGGGTCAAAGGCTAAATTTTGTTGGAATCATTGACCTTTGGTGGAATTCAGCTGAAAAGTTACTCATTAATAATCCCCTCTGCTGATATTAACTAATAATTAGCATGTCTAACACTCGGAAACAGCGTTACAAGGACAGGCATAATGTATTAATATATATACAGGGACACGAAGTCACATTGTACAGACATGTACCTCAAAAAAATCGAGAACACCTTTATAGTGTTTGGTCCCATCCATACTTATCATGCATTGACTTTAAATTGGTTATAATGAATTGATCTAGAATGTCAAAAATTGGTTCATCAGAATTTCAATGCAGCAAAATGCTTGTGTATGTGCAAGACCATGCAGGCAGGCACATATGCTTATATCATTGTCAGACTGTTTATAGAGTGATCAATGATGCATAACAATGTAAGCATACATAGACACACTGACTATTGTGTTGTTTGTGTAATTTTATTGGGTGCATATTTTTTGCACTCATCAATTCTATTTTCAATATCATGAATTTGTTCTTTAGCTTCTGCTTTCTGCAGTATGATGAGTCTCTATAAAGCACTGTTCATGCAGAAACTTGCTTATCATAATGGTGAGGAGCAGTGGCCTTCAAGTAGGGTGCGCGCATTGGGAAAAGAGGTTCCGTGTTTAACCCCGTCTGGACCACTGGTTAATGTTAGGGCAGTGTCTATTCCTAGGCGCCGCATTTGGTAGTTGCCACACCAACAGGAGAGAGATAGTCTCCCCTGGGAGACACAAAAGTAGGTTTCAATAGGTAAGCCAATGACCAGGGGAAGTTAAAATGTGAAAGGGTGCTTAAGCGGCTTAACAGCTGAAAAGAGCCCTAGAAAATTGAAGTCTTAAATGTATACTACACAAAAATAAGCCATTGTAAAAGAAATTAGTTTATGCTTTTTATGTTCATGTATTAGCTTTTTCTGCTTTTAATGTTACATTCTTTAAGAATTGTAAAAATGTGGTAAAAAATGATTTTTACCAGAACAGTCGTAATTAGTTACCGGAATGATATAACTTATATGGTTTACTCATAATCTATGATAAATGATCACATTCTGGTTTTTCCGTTACATTTCATTGACAATTCTACTTCTTCTGTTGTTAACAGTACATTGTATTACGATCAAGGGAGACAATATGTTTTTGCACGATACTTGTGGCACACAATGCAGATAAATCTTGGCTAAGACAAAAAGTGAGACTGAGATGTGCAAATAGCCGTATTAAAACGTCACAGTAACAGATGTTAATTTTGTTTCAATTACTTGCCTACAACTGCACCTGATGTTGCTGTTTTACTCTGACGATTAAAATTTTTCGAAAGGAAGCATCCTCCCACTAACCCCTCCCCCTGCATTTGCTAAGTGCGTAAGAAACCTGGTCCCTTTTCTTTGAGAGTTTGAGTTTGAATATGATTCCTGTAGTGGGTGGTGACATATTTTCTTGATTATTATTATTAAAGTAAAGTGAACTTCAACTTATGTAACAATTATATCATGTTATATTTTAAACTTTTCTTATGTTATTAGAGTATTTTTAAAAACTAATAAGTATATCATAGATTTCCTTTGTAACAGTGAATATCATGGTTCCCTTAGTTGCCTTATTTATGGTGATATTATATTCAAGATAATTTTAAATATTTATGTAACAGGCTTAGAATGCATTAGGATATTTCCGGCACTCCCACACCACAGGTTATGTGATAAATATATATTATCATGTTATAAAACCTCTTACATTTAAAGTATTTTGAAAACATTCTTTTTTTAAAATTTTTCATATAATTCCTACAACAGCACAATGTATGTGGAATTGGTATAATATGTATACTGATGATACATATGTTCTTTCATACATAGAGGATCTATCACGAGTTGTCAATTGATATAAATTTTTTGGAGTTTTGGAAATTTTATTAAGCGAGCCTCTCAGGCGAGCTTAATAATATTTCCTGAACAAGTTTGATATAAATATATCAATTTACAATAAGTGATAGATTCTTTTTATCATATGACACTAAAAAACGCAAAATACGCATTGATTTATTGGAAAAAATCAATATCTTATACTATACATGTGGTATGTATAACTTTATATGTACTGGCTATACAGTAACCTGGACACAAGGAAAGTCATGTACTTTTAATAGTACTGGCATGTCTCTCTCTCTTAACATGTTTGGTATGTATGAAACATCTGCATCACATGCCTCTCAAATACTCACCAAGAAAATGTTCACCAATTTAACAACAATCATCTTTCAAGTACTCCTTTCATGCTTCATAAAACTCGCTATAATCTCCGTGTGCGAGGCAATCGTCCAATCAGATTAGAGGTGATCTGGTCACATGATCCGTGAGTGACAGACAATTAACTACAGGAGGCTGGCTTCATGATTCTAACTTCCTCTACAGTGAAGAGTTGATAGAACGCACACTTCGATAATTCTACTAGTTTTCTTTCTACTTTTTATTTGCATATCAAATTTAAATGGTCGCTGTTTATTGTTCACTATTGAAGGATTTAACGTGTATTGTATGTTGACTATTTGTCGGGTGAGTTTCTTTTATGGAATTTATATTTCTGAAATATTGGATATTTGTTTTAAACAATTTGAATATAGATCTATAAGGTATGTTTCTCAGATATGATTTTGTAATTGTTTTCTGTCTTAGTTAAAGCCTTTGTATATTGGGTGAGTTTGTTTTATAGAATTTATATTTCTGAATATTGAAGTTTTATTTTTTTGTACACAATTTGAATATAGATGTATAAGGTAATATGTTTCTCAGAAGCTGATATGATTTTGTAATTGATTTCTGTCTTAGAAGCTGAGTATATTGAAGGCATCCGAGTATAGTGGAACAATTTATAGCATGATATTAGTGTCACTCAGACCATAGGAATGATAAAATAGTTGTAATAATATGTACTGTATGCCCATTACTCGAGGGTGAGAAAATGTCATAGACTCGTTTATGGATATATCTTGCTGTGAAAGTACCAATATTTATGATGAGTGAATGAGAACAAGGGGTACAATCAGTGCAATTACTGATCTAACTACAACATTATCATTGTCACATTATATCGCACATTGATGGGATCAGTATGATTAAGACAATATCTTCTTCTTCCATATATACTGAGCTGCCGTACTTGATAGGCGTATTTAGATGATTTCTAATAAACAACTAAAAAGTTAAGAAATTGAGCCTTTCTGTTTCAAGAATTGCTCATGCTCATTTATATGATTGCCTTTATATTACAATACTTATGTTTTGCTTTTCTATGAGTTTTTTTTTTCAAATTAATCAATTTTATTTTGAAATTTGAAATATAAATAACATCCCTGTAATCAGTGCCTTTCTTTGGTGGAGAAAATTAAGTACAATTATTAAAGCCCAATAAACACTTAAATATCACCACTTATTGTTATTATTATCATGACTTATTGTTGTTATTATCATGACTTATTGTTATTATCGTGACTTATTGTTATTATCATGACTTATTGTTATTATAGCATGACTTATTGTTATTATCATGACTAATTGTTATTATCATGACTTATTGTTATTATCATGACTTATTGTTATTATCATGACTTATTGTTATTATCATGACTTATTGTTATTATCAGGATTTATTGTTATTATCAGGATTTATTGTTATTATTATGAGTTACTGTTGTTATTATCATGACTTGTTGTTATTATCATGACTCATTGTTATTATCATGACTTATTGTTATCATGACTTATTGTTGTTATTATCATGACTTATTGTACAATGACTTAAATTATTATTTTACTCTAACTGTCATTGATGTTCATATTGTTATCATATTTAATAATTGACAATGTGATGATAACTGCTAATATGAGGAAGACCTCATTGATGAGACTTTGCTTGTGTTGAATTTACCTCTAAAGTGAAACACCTCTGTATAACAGCCACATACTGCAGCCAGTGTTTTATAGAGGTTGTACTGACTGTTTATTCAGATAAGATATACATTAACTTTATAAAGGTCTTTACTAAGACAAAATATACATAATTTTATAAAAGTCTTCAGATGTGTAACTAATATACATGTTGTAAGCATGTGACTTAATTGTCAATTTAGACTAAGTATCATCTATCTATATTATAGACACCCTGTGTGACTGTTTCGTGTGATAAATAACGTAATCTCATGTAAATGAAACTATTGTTTTAGCCAAACATCAATTAAGGTACATTACTGATAGATTTCTTAATTTGCAATATAGCGTGATAGAGCGGTGTAACTTACTGCACTGACAATGCAACGGTCATTTCCTATTGTATGAGTTTGAATTTAAAATTTAAGAGTTCATTATTGGATATTTAAAATAATTTACCAGTATTGTTTATCAGATTTATTATAAGTTAAGACTAAAATTTATTATTGAATATTCTTGTTAATATACCAGTGTGATTTATCGTACATCTTATAAAGGATGTAAGACTGTGGTTTTCTTACATTGAACATGGAACAGTTGGAAATTAATTATGGAACAGTTGGAATTTTATTACCGTGTATGAAAGAATTATTCTGTGATGGGAGGGTGATAGGATTCGAAAGCTGGTGTAATGTTTAAGAAGGTATTTGTTAATTATCATTTCTTTCCTGGGGATAGAATATAATTGATAAGTGAATGAATAGGCTATTTTGTTATTTTAATAAGATACAAAGTATAATTCACTCTGTTAAAATTTAATATCACTTCCTTCATCATTAGATGATATCATATACAGCTAAATATGGAGGCCACTGTCCTTTAAAGGTTTAGTTGTTACTAGCTTAATGCTAATACATTGCACAATACAGGTTTGTTTTTTCATACACTGCATGGGTTTGACTTTCCAAAGTCATTCTAAATGGTACTTGTTTATTATCTTTACTTTAAGTTCAAGGTAACTGCTGGTTTTACTGGAATTATCCATGTGACTGATTCAATATATAAAGTTGACCAGTTGGACTTGTAAAACAATATTTTAAAAAATAATTTCAGACATAGATAAAAAAAACGATTCTAGTTTTGAACAAAAATTTAATGGGAATGTGGTTGACTGACAATTTGTACCATATATTTAGTGGTTTAATCGTGATGATAGTTTATCATGATCCAAGTCATTATTGTACTCTAGTTCTTGTTATATACACCTCCTGTAATCATAGACAAATGAAAATAGTATGTAAACAAATATGCTGTAGGGATACATAGTAACATTTTCTTTAACATGTCATTTATTAAAGAAAGTTTTGATCATAGGTATGTTATTTGAAGTATAAGATCTGGGTTCACAGGGAAAAGTTAACGTAAATTCAATATATATACTCAAAGGGTCATAAAAAGGAATAATGAAAGAGTAAGAGATTTAACTATTTGGTGATAAATTTATCTTAATGACCGCCCTGTCACTAACAAGGCCCACATGCATGTTTTATAACTAGGTATGATGTTGTACAGGATGACAAACATAAGGTCATGTATTAACAGTTCTCTGAATCAGTCCTGTTACAATCAAGTTTGACTCAACCCATATATTTGAAACACAAAACATACAAACGAAGGATGCTATATCAAATGAACCAAATACAAGCAGGTTGTTATTTAACTAGGGTGTCACAATGTCACATAAACTTAACAGAAAGAAGACAGACAGGTAGTTGCTTAATGCAATGAACTGGTCAAGACCAGGTAAATCATGTGCCCTTCATCTAGCAATTTCAGCAACGCCAGAAACTATTAAGGAACTCAACAGTCATGGTGATGGATGACAAAGGGATTTAAGTGGCATTGTCGCAGAAGTCTTAGAAAGCTTCAAGCCCACAACCTGTCGATTTACTCCAAGTGCTTTACTGACTGCAATTCGGAGCAATAATCATTTATAGATGAGTATAGTTTTCAATCAGAACACAAATTGTCACATGTTTAAATTGGGCAGAATAGTTTGTGTTCTGAGATTGTCAAATTTTCCCATCGTCCAGTAACATGACTTGACAGAACAATTGGTTAAAGTAATGGATAATTCATGGTGGATGAGTTAATTTTTCAGTTGTCTTAATTTATAAGACCTTTAAATAAAGCAATGGAAATTTGCTCATTCAAGAGTTACCCAATGGGTTTTGGGACCATGGTCCTTTGGGAAATTCATAAAAGTATTTGAAGTGTAAGTATGTTGGTGGCTTAATGTCTGTGTCTTAATGTCAATTCAGTACTTTATTATCAACATAAGCCAGCTGTTTTTCGAGGCTAAGTTTTCAATAATGAGTGGATTTGATTAATTAATGTTTGTATTTTTGCATTCGACTGAGACAGACAGTTGTAAGTGTAGTATGATCATTCAGGTTAATTTGTTCTCTGACAGATTTTCCAGTGACCTTTGACTCTGAGGAATTAAGAAATTGCTCTCAAGGAATCCGGTGTAACACTCCTTGCCCCTGGTATAATCTTCCCCCAGGAATAAACTGGGGGGGGGGGTAAACTTACTGTTACACCGGGTTTGAAACCGCTGACCACTTGGACTTTCCAACTACCTGTCGACTCCTTAGTATTTCATAAAAAATCCTGGTGTACATGCAAGCATGTTGAATGCAATATTATATTACATGGAACATATTATTCATATTAAAAATTTTGTATATAGATTTGGACATGGCAGTCATCTTATGAGTTACTAAATTAGGGTAACAAATGTGAAGGACATGTATTGTTAACTTCAACTGTACTGTGGTCTGAATTGAGGCCCTAATATAATGCTGAGCATGGCCTTTATTTCTACTGAAATATAGCAGGAATATATATGTACCCCTACCCGGATTTGAACCCGGGTCGCAAGATTTGACGCAAGCGCACTAAACCACTGAGCTATGGAGGCACATATATATATATACAATAGGGTACTAAGACACAATAATAAACAAAAAGTGTATACTTTTTATGGAGGAATGATGTACACAAACATATTTGAAACATGTTGTAGGATATTTAACTGTTATAACATATTGATGACAATGACTAATATCTATCTACTTGAAAAGACATCAAAAGACAATAGATTTCACTTGACTGTAATATTTGATTTATTTCAAATATCAGCCTATTGTCTCCTACCCTCTGCTATATTTTGTTTCATCCAATGTCTTATAAAATGTTTATTAACTTTGAAGACCTGGCAAGTATGTTACTTAGTCAAATAGATATGATCAACAAAGACACTGAAAGTGTAAGTGCTGCTACATGATCCAAGCAGGTTAAGATTTTCATAATTTTTTTGAGACCAACATTTCATTATTCCTGTTGTATATGTCTGATAGACATATAGCTTGGCCACATTGACATGAGCCTGACCTATTGATTACCATAATTTAACAGTCGATATATTGTCTATGTTTACAACACAGATTGTATGTTTTCATAATTGGGGAGTATCAAAATGATGACGTTTGAGATGTAATAATAAACACAAATCTTAGATTCCGATTATGCACGATTAGCTTGCGGAAATTGATATATTCAAAGAAAGAACCTTGTAATATATTCTTTCATAAAGGTCAGGCTCAGGTCAAAATAGTCAAGCTATACTTCATCATAAAAATCTTGTTTGAAATTTGAAATAGCTGTTCAAGAAAAATTCCCGTGTTTATTATTGCTAAACCTTTCCAAAATATAGTTCATATTTGAGTACTTTCCTCTAAATTCCATTGGAAAGCAAGATTTAAATGTGAACTTCAAAGAAATGCTTTTGTATTAGGTGATGATAATTGTTTGTGTTCAATATCATTCTAATGTTTATTTGAGACTTAAATGCTTGACGTGCAATTGTTGCAAATAAAAAGTATGTCTATTGATTGAGTTAATAAGAGCAGCTGCTGAGTGCATGCACTACTTGTACTGAATTTGATATTGGTAATTCTTACATCTTACAGATTAAACTATACAACTTGCAACTTAACCAGTAGGGGCCTTATTCACGAACGTTGTAAGTCTAAAACATAGACTTAAAATTGACAAAATTGAAACTCGCTGCCATTTCTTTGCAACTAAATTTAATCATGTGAAATTTTATCTGGTTATTTGTTGTTATCTACTGAACATGTATACCTATTTTTATCAAATTCAATACATTTGTAACAACCTGAGAGCAAAGAGAACATTTGACACTGTAAAGTCTAAGTCTTGAGTTTTGGTGAATAAGGTCCCAGTACTTGATAGTCTAATATGTACGGACTCTAAAAGAAGACAACATTGGTGAATAAGGTCCCAGTACTTGATAGTCTAATATGTACGGACTCTTAGAGAAGACAACATTGGTGAATAAGGTCCCAGTACTTGATAGTCTAATATGTACGGACTCTAAAAGAAGACAACATTGGTGAATAAGGTCCCAGTACTTGATAGTCTAATATGTACGGACTCTAAGAGAAGACATTTTAGAAGCTTGATGTGCTCCATGTGGCTGAGAGGCTTGCTGGATGTTACAGGATGTAATGCAGGATGTTTATATGTGGAATCATATTATACAAGATGTAAATGCTGCATCTCATCTGATGAAATTGAAATCCTGGAAGTTTGAGACACACACAGTTACGGCACAGTACCCTGGCAGGTGTTTAACATAAAACTAATTACTTTCAGCTTAAAAATTAATGGTAATTAAATAAATGTGCCAGTGATTTTTGATGGGGAAGTGAGTGATTTATATGTGGGAGGTAGACCAGTGTGTTTGACAGTTGATTTATTGTTGGTATAAATATTTATGGTATATCTACCAGCCGAGGGGTGTATTAGGCTCCCTATTGCAATAAATACTGATGTCGCTGAAAGTGTGAGAAGACTATTAACACTAGAACCGGTAAATTGATTCCAGATCTCCAATGATACCAGAGAGGTTTTTTTGTCTATCTTGAAATTTTGGAAGCCGCATTATGGTCAATGAGTCGATCTGAGTGAGAGCCTGCTTGCTGATAGGAATTCTTAAGCTATCTGAGTTTAAGCCTGCAATAGGTAACATAGGATCGACACACATTACCAATTAAGGGATGACACACTTTGCTTAATTCAGGGATGACAATATTATTATTGCTGCACTTCATGATCCCTAATTTTGGCATTATGGACTTATGGCATTATACTTTTCGTAATTAAGCTTATAATCATTGACACTGAGTGATATAGTTGCCTTTCTAGGACTAAAATACCTGGTAAGCAATTTTAGTAAAATAAATAACTTTGGAATAAACGTTTTTCTCAGATTTTAATTGCTGTATTATGTTACCTACAAATATTTTTTAAATTGTAAATTTAAGTGAATATGAATCTTAACAGACTTTTGTAACTGCACTGAATTCGGATATGATCTCCGATTTCAGTAGAAAGGGTCTAGTAGCAGTATACTTCCAATTAATTAGATACTGTCAATTTGAATCTTAGAATTTTTTGCTATTTTTTATTTCATTTTATCCTGGCAGCCTGAGTGAAATCGATTGATACAGTATGAAAAAAAGTTATATACAAAATTTATTGACTTGCTTTAAATGGTACTGTCGATATAAGTATACATAGTTTGCTGATTCTTGGCACGGCAGAAGCAATACTTATTGATTTGCTTTGTTTGATGTACGTTTAGCCTTAAAAAACTATATTGGTTGGTCGAGGTGTTAAAGACGGTTCCCTTTATTTCCTTACCGAGTATAGATTATAACTTGCCTCTGAAGGTGGCTAGAGTTTGATGTAATGTGATGCAACGTTAACTGGCTGTTACTATAATTACCGTTACTATTTTTCTGGAATTGGTTACTATAATATTACTATGTACTTGTCTGGAATGGTTTTGGCATCCTGAATGAAGGGGAGGTCAGTGTTTCATTGTGGCTTAATGTTTGTCTCACTGTCTGGACTGTGTTTGTCCCACATATGTATCAATGCACTTTCTCAGCAACTATTGAAAGGAATTCAATGAAACTTATTGGAAATCTTGACCATGCATGGACTTGGGGTCACTTGGTGACTGGGCCTGTAAAATTTTGGCAAAAATCATATTTAAAAGGGCTATTAAAGGGTCTGATCACGACAACCCTCAAAGAAAAGTAGCCTGATGGAAACCTCTTTAAGATCCCCTTGTGTGTACTGTCGATTCAATAAGTAATACTAAGGAGGGACACCCAGTTATACCTATATAACATAGTTTATATTACAGACAAGCTTATGTTTTTAACTGTTCTCATTTAACTTTGAACAGGCTGTACAAGTTCACCATTATCAAGTAAATCCAGAATATCATTCTCAAATTCTGTAAAGCAGTTTTTAATTGGGTACTGATTAACCAATACATAATCAAGGCTGACAATTCTTCATAAGATAAATTTCTTTTTAATTTTCCCAGAAAGACACTATAAGGATAATTACTGCTAGAGAGCGAAAGCGTCTTTTTTAAAAATAACAAATTATTATTCCTGCCGGCCAGTCTTGTATTATGAATGATGTCAAAGGAAACTTTTCCCATGATCAGTCCCCATTTGGTGTGAAAATCAATTAATTATGAATGTTGTTAAGAAATTTAAGCAGATGATATAATTTCCGGAGTTCACCATTATCAATCTGTTCTCATTTATTCTACACAGTTATTATGGGGTATAAATGTTCACTCTGTGTGTTCCAAAATTGTTCATATTTTTAATTTTCAGAGCGTTAATTATGCTTGAGTGAGTGAACAATGATTATGTACTATGCAATTCAGCAATTTGTGACTAAATATGTTCACGATAAGCTTAAAAGGTATTAAGAAAACTAAAAATAATCAGAATTACGTACTATTTGCTCTGTGTTTGCAACCATTTTGATTGATTAAAAGACATCATGTTGGCCAATGGGATACTTAAGACATTTATAGTTAACTCCATGCCTCTGAAAAGGTCGATGGCTGCATATTATGGCTGCAAATTGTGACTGCAAATTAAGGCTGCAGCTTGTGACTGCAAGTTGTGGCTGCAAATTATGACTGCAAATGAAGGCTGCAGCTTGTGACTGCAAATGTGGCTGCAAATTATGACTGCAGCTTGTGACTTCAAATTGTGGCTGAAAATTAAGGCTGCAGCTTGTGACTGCAAATTGTGGCTGCAAATAATGACTGCAAATTGTGGCTGCAAGTAATGACTGTACAGCACTGTGATTAGAGTCATGCAGCTTAATAATTACCATTTGTATCAAAGCAGTTCCATAGCGATATTTGTTTGCTATCAAATTTCGAGTCCTACAACGGGTTTGATCGTAAATGTGGAAATTCTTGAATTATTGTAATGAACGCCCCTCTATGATGTGGTAACACAGTGTGCACAGTAGCACAATGTTTGCTTCACTGCACACTTTATGGTCTGAATGTGCCATAAAACCAGGCAATATAAAATCCTCGAAATTGTCAAAAATTTGATATTATTTCAAAGACAAATAGGGGATGTTTACCGAACTTGGGTACTTGATTAACCACGGGGTACAGGGGCAACATTACTCCAGGGAGTAATATTAGGGGCTGTAATAGTTCCCTTTTATGATGTCACGTGTGAGAATTGTTTTGTTGCAAATATTCTGACTATTTTGGTAGTCGGTCTGAGATTTAATTTGGATGGTTTATTTTCCTTAACGTTATTTAGACTTCTCTATTGTCGTTTAAAATAACATTTTCTCTATAATAGCCCTTGATGTCAGCCTCGTGTATGATCAATCATGTTTAACAAATTGCACGCCCACTTGATCAGAGCAAAGTATCCTGTCGTAGCAAATTGTTTGGACAAGCATTGTTACTGAGAACAAAAACTGCATCAACCTGACTTTCCCTCTCTCCCTTTCTCCTTTACAACGACTAACATCAATTTTCGTCCTATCGTGCAGCGAGAAATTTTGATGTGAATTGTCCAAATTAGTTTATGGAAATGTGTCCTGCGAGCGATTTGAGGGTCATTGTGCCTCAATCAGTAGCTGATTGTTTTGTTGATTGAGTACGGGAAAGTTTGTGCGGCTAATCAGTACTAATGTTAACATTATTCACTGATTGTTATAAAGGAAACTTCCTTATAATCAAAGCTACATTATCCCTAATCTGCGTTTATTTGAAAATCATGAAATTAAACATTTTTGTGTACTTTGTAAAATTTAAGTTGTTGATATTTTTACCCAACAGTTTAATAACCTTAATGGTAAGCTGTTTGTCATATTTATCTGGCTCTATCAAATTGTAAATATTATTGGATTTATAAAGCTTAATGTAACGACTTATAATGACAGTATATTATGTATTAACCATTTCTTTAATCATTTTTGTGTATTCGATGGTTATCTCAGTTAAGTCAGTTTAGTTGTGTAAAAAGAAAATATCCTTTCTTATAATTGATAATACATTGGGTACACATGTTGTTATAACTGATTTAATAGTGACTTAACATACAAAAACTTGACATTCGGTGAGTAATACAGAAATACAGCCTTTCTACTGTGTAATTGACCAAATTCCAAATGTTTGTGTTAGGTCTTAAAGAAACACTCTTGCACACTTTTTTCGCGGTTGGATAGAATATAAAGTGGACTTGTGGTTATTATAACTGGAAGCTTTCGAGGAGTGTACACTTGTTGAATGATTGTTACATCTTGGTAAATATTTATCATTCTAACTTCTTGAAATTGTTGAAATATTTCACATTGTGGTCCTCCTTGTGGCACTGTTTGTATTCAGAGAATGAAAGGCATTGCATATGTTGCTCTCTCAGCAATTGTTTTGGTGAAAATTTCAATAGTTTGAAGTTTATTTTTTGTAAACAGAATTATTCTTTTGTCGGTTTTTGGTAAATATTAAAATTTTGACTTTTTGAAAAAGTAGTCATACTGTTTGTCATTTGAAGTTTTACTTTGATCGTCCTTTTGTTATCGTTTGTGTTCAGGAATGAAATGCATTGCATATGTTGTTCTTTCAAGGTTCAGCAAAACAATATTTCTGTGAAAACTTTTTTTCAGAAGTTGAAATTCATGGCATTGTCCGGTCATCTTCCCTGTCATGGCCGCCATCATGTTTATTCGGTGAATGTAGCAACTATTTATGTCATGTTTCCGATGCATTTACATAAACATGCTTGTAAACCATGTATTTAGTCGATATCTAGTGTATATTGACTAAATTGAGGAAAAACTAAGAGTTTATTTCACGGAATGAACATAATGGCGGCCAGGATAGGGGAAGATGACTTGATATTGCCATTTATTTTCTTGTAAAACATATTTATATTCCTCTGTCAGTTTTGGAAAAAAAAATGAACAGTTTGACTTTTTGAATTAGTTATGTTTCTGTTGTCATTTGAAGTTTGATTCTACTTATGTTTCTGATTGTGTTGGGAAATGATAGACATTGACTGCATCTGAAGTTCCCTCAACAAAAAAAAAAGATTTTGGTCGAAACTTTTTTCCAGAAATGTTGAAATTTATTTTCATTTAAACATATTCCTTTGTCAGTTGGACTGTAAGGACTAAGTCCTCCAAAGTCCTGGATTGGAAAAAATTGACATGTTTGTTACATGTCTTGTGTTTTGTCTCATTCGCATTAATATTTAAACTATTCATTTGCTGTTTTCATTGAAATTGATGGAAATTATTTTGCCTTCAAGGAACTGTTTTAGAACTATTTTACCCAATAAACGAACGTAATCCAAAATATTAGACGAGTACAACCTGACATTTTGCCTTCAACATTATTTTATTACTTCACTATTTTTTTTCACTGTTAAGGCAAGATAGCTCAACTGATTTTAGAGTGAAGAATTTTCTGGCCTAGAATGAGAAGGTCGAAAGTACAAAATCAGTATTTTCAGAAAACATGAAAAAAACTGTCCAAAAATTACTCTTAACGTATCGTATCGTAAAACAAGCTGTTTCGACTTTAGTTTGGTCAACTTAATAGGTTCGGATTTCATGAAAAAAAAGTTCATAAGAAGGTACTGATTTTTAATAATTATGTATTAGTCATGTAATGTTGTTAGTAGTACTTGACCCTCGGCAATAAGCTTGTTAACTAAAATGTTTGTTATAAAATATATGTAAACTTTAATCAAACACCTTCTCAATCAATCAATCACCTCACAAGGAAATATTTGCTCTGCCGAATGTTGCACAGTGCAATGTGGTAATTGAACCAATTTATCAGGAGGATGCTCATTTTTAGGTGATGCACCAAAACCACTTTTACACCCTCTTCATATATCTAATATATCGATTATAATTGCTCGTTGCTCGACTGTCTATATGTAACCTATGTCTATAAAGAATAAACACAGTCCTTAATTGACTTTGGCAGGTTAGATTATTGAAGATGCAACTACTATATAGTTATATATAGTCTGCAGTACACACCGTTTATTATAATTGAAATAATGGTTTTACCATTTTCGAGAAAAAACTGCATTTATTGAAACTAGGTACTGTATTATAAGTATAATCAATAATTATTGTTGGAATTGTAAGTGTCCTAATTTACAATTGTATACAGGGTTAAAGGAACTATCTCCTAATTGCAAGGAGCATTGTACTTTTATTATATAATGAAATAAATCTTATTTGAAAGTAAATTTTTAGCAAGATTATAATTAACTTAGTAATAGCATTATATATTTAGGCAATTGAAAATAGCTGGGTTACTATATAATAGGTAAGTCTGTATAAATATTATGCAGCATGGCAGACCAGATATATATTGCATACTGACCAAAATCCATACTGCTAAAATTCCAAATAATTAAGGTATTGCAGAGTTATTGCCTATTGTCTTCTGTCAAAGCAGTATTGCGGACATAGTCATTATTTCAATGCAAAGGGATTGATAAATAAGGCATCGGTTTTGGTCAAATTGAGGTACAATTGATATGGTAGTTTGAGGGTGTAGGGGAGTTTTTGAAGGGTGATGTATTGCAACAGTATGCAAACCTTAGGAGCTGTTGATGTATCATCTGTACCAGTCTATAAATAAAATTATGTTCTTCTGTACTGCCCATATTTATTTAATCAAAGTACTGAAAGTACTGACAGGCTGGCGAACTGCTAAGGAACAATAGCTTTTCAAGTAATATAACATCAAGTGGTTTTCTAAGTCGAAAGAGAGGTAAGTGCTGGACTCAACAAAAAAGAAATTTAAAAAAAATAATTTTGGAGCCGCCGTGATTCGATCGCTGGACCTTAGCATCAGAAAATTACTAAGCGAGTTGCTCATCCACTCGACCACGATCTCGTTGGAGAATACTGACCTAAATAATTTAGCATAATAAAATCATTTATGCGCGCGCTATATCGCGTTTGTAATGCGTAGTATACGAACGCGTAGTAATAATTATCAACGCCTTTAAACACCTTTTCTTTTAATTTCATACAATTTCCTTCCATTTCAATATTACAATCGAACAGAATAAATGAAACAAGGAAAGTTGAATGTTCTTATCTTGCAAAACTGATTAACGAGGAGGAACTATTTGCATTGGGTGTATAGATTCTGTGTTGTCAGTTTCGGGAGTAAATTCATCTTAGTGGATTTCATTTTTTAGGATTGTAATAGTCTGGCGCAAATCGCCAGCCTAAAAATCACCATCAATGGCATGGTAGTTTATACAATTTTGTTATTGCTGCAATCCTTCCCCTTACATTTGACAATGTTTGTATTATTGTCTTTATCTATTTCAGTAAATCGTTGCAATCATATGGACCTTCTATAAGTGCGGCATATGCTGGATGTTTATTAACAAGGGAGTGTAATAGAAGAGCCTTTGCCAAGAATCGTCGATCTATGACAACTACAGACATGATTTCTTGTATCAAGGAATCATTTGAATGTCTGTACGAATGATCAGTGCTTACATACATACATCATCATCATTTCCATTATGGTAAGTTTTCAAGTTTTCTTTGACATTACAAGATCAATTCATTGTTTGTAAGGATCACCACGACCAATATCATGAAACAACTTAAGTGTTACGTACGTCAATCCAATCTGTAACTTATTTATCATGCTTTATTAAGTCAGTTCTTTTAAGAATTTCATTTAAGGCTTACATGAGATAGGGTCCCGCATGTGCAAATTTATCGATGGTGGATCTATTTACAGGTCACAGTTCTTACAATTTTATAGTTCAAATGAAACAACCGAGTTCAATTTCAATCTGTGACTCATTGCCAGGTATATACTAAACTTAAGTCAATTTTTACTCCAAAGTTCAAATTATTTTGATATCTTGGAATCAGAGCGAGTTGAAATTCAAACCCTATTCTTGTAACAAGACTAAACTTTCCATACATACCACTTTGTTTTGTGTTGATCATCTACTACCATCATGAATTAATTAATGTCAGTGTGGTACACAATAGCACTTTCATGTTTCGTTGACATTCATTGGTACCAGCACAGTTGCTAGCTCACCGCAAGGTTGTAGAATATGCCTTAAATCACTGTAAGAGCACAGCTCATGCCTTAAATCAACCAGAATGAATGAAATTCTTCTGTCTAATTTACAGCTCTTTAATTAATTTTTAAGATCATATTACACAATTTGAAAATTTTAAATTTTTCTCAAAATTGAGAATCAAAATTGAATGGTTTCTATGGTGATGTTTCTACCAGTATACACAGAACAGCTGCTGATTACTTCAAAAAACAAAGTCATTGTGTTACAGTGTGTGTGTGAACATTCATTGATATTCGAATACATAGAAAAATCATCCGAATTTTGTCCTTTGAAAGGAAATAATTAGGCACCTAATCTTTGTAAGGAAGTAACAATGATAGTCGTTAACCATATGTTGTTGTTTGTCCAATTAATTAAATGTACCTTGAGGTTATAATCATGCAATAAAAAAATGATTAAAATAATAATATAATTTAGCTAAGATGCACATAGGCCAATACAGGCTTCATAATTTGTAATTGTTTGAAATCTGTTACAGCATGCTTTGTGAGAGATTGCTTTGGCATCGATACAAATTCTTAAAAAGTTACTGAGTATGCCAATAATTAGGACCATGACTTTTGTTGTATGGCCTTTGTAACAGGGTCCTATTATTAGGATCCCCCATTGTAATTTTCAATCCTGACAGTCTCTGCTTTTGGGCAAACAGTTTCAAGTTAAACCAGATTTTTCTGCAGAAAAAGGTCATTGAATTTGCATTTTGTTGAAGAGGTATTGACCTATGTTTCTTGTGACAAATTGTATCAGTGACTCCTGGGTACTGTTTTATCAAAGCATTTACGGACATCTTAAACTTACGATCAAATTAAAATTCTTTATAGTACTTTTACAACTATAAAGCGTGATAAATGTAGCTGTCATACTAACCAAGATTCAGTTAATGAGCATGTACAAACAATATCTGTCCTCAATTTGCAGTTGATAAAAATATAAACAGAATTTAAATTTGAACGTAAGTTTACGGTTTCCGAAAGTCCATTGATAAAACAGTACCCTGAAGTATTGTAGCTGAAGTCATGAAACTTGGCACAAATGTTTATCAAGATTGGCATTGTGTTTCTGAGTTATTGTTTCTGCTGGAACCTAAGATTCGGTAGAGTTATTGCCCTTGTTTTAAAATCTGGTTTTTGTGGACTGTCTCTGTTTCTTATTGGATTTTCGCTTAAAGTAAAGTCATAATATTTGTGGTCCATTATGGATATTTGTCAGTGCTGTTAAATTGGCCAAATCGCCTAAGAAAAATCAAAGAGTTTTGAGTGGCTTTGAAGGGCGAAATGTGTTTAGTTTGACTGGTTGTGTTTAGTTTGGCTAATGTATTGTATGGCTCTTCAGTCTAAATGGGTTACAAAGATAGTTTCAATTTCGATCCAAGAATATTTAAGTATCTACCACATTCAAACCCCTTACAGTAATCTCTAAATCATGTATTATATAACCTCTGATTGTGACTGTTAAAGCACTTTCCAAACATATTATCATGCTTATTCTTTGGTCGATTTACAACATTGAATGCTTTGGACATAGTTGCGTATAAGTATAAAAACTTGAACTCAAACATAATATAAGTGTACAGTTTGTTTTCAAAAGTATTTAAAATTGATTTCTATGTTAAAGGTTTTCTTTTAAATACATGATTGATTAAGCGCAAGAGAAAAATCCCAATAATTTGTTTTGATCAACATATTTTTCTTTTCTTATGTATAAATAAGAAGGATGATAATGAATTGGACAGGGTAAACATCACTCGGCTGCACGTGCAGAACACAAGAAAGCACAAAAACAAGCAGCAGGGACAGCAGGACATAAAAGTAACCCTCAAAAACGGCAAAGCACCAAGAAACACAAAAATGAACAACAGTTCCAGCAAAGCTCAAGAAAGTAACAAAGATATATAGATAGAAAGGAACAGCTTGCTTTGATAGTGCCTTTGACAAAAACTTTTCTGCAATTTCACTACTTAATAAAAATGATAAAACTATTTAAAAGTATCATGTCCTGAACTTCATAATGATAACAAATCAGACTGGGAAAGCTGAAGAAATCCCTAAGTTTTATGTGGCGTCATAGTGACAAATATTGAAGAGAGTTGTTTATAGTTTGGCTAAGGTACTGATTGATTAGGTTAGTCCTTAAAGTAATCCCTAAATCATATATTATATAAAAACTTTATTTTCTGTTACAGTACTGACTTATAATATCAATGCTTATTTTAAACAGTAAAAACAACCAAGTAACGAAATTTTTGTGGTAGATTTTTATATTTATTCAATATTCAGTATTGCGGTGAGTGCTGTGAGGCCTAGGTACTGGTAAAAGAAATATATTCCTTTAACATTAATTTGTGAACTCAGTGTGTGGGGTTTGTAGTCATATCAGCTAAACAGTATGCAAGACATATTTCTTTAATCTTGTTTTCTCTGTGACTTTCTGTGACTCATGTATTGGTATAAATATTATTTTGAATTGTGGGAGCCGTTTTTTTTGAAAGGTGTAGTGTTATTATCTCCGGTACATATTATATACTGTGTCAGTTCAATGTCTACTATGACACTTGCCTGGTCTGTAATGATACAGATTATCGTAATTCAAAGTGTTAAAATTGCTGCAATTATTCATATCAGTCTTTTGTAGCATTTCAAGTGTAAAGGTCCCCTAAAAACTCAGATAAAATCTGACCTCTGTGTGTCTGTGAATTATTATAAACCTGTTCCTATCATTATGACAGTGTATTTCTAAAGACTTCCATATGTAAGGTGATTGTAGTAAGAGAGTTATTACACTATACTTGTCGTTTTACGCATTTGAACAACTCCATTTGAACAACCGCATTTGAACAATCGTCAAAATTGTGGTTTTAGTCTGTCGCCTATGTCGCCTAAGTTTCATAGAATTTGTTTGACCAAAACAGATAATGCAGTATGGTTATTTGTTTATGGACCTGATGATTGCTCCTATGTGGTCTATAATTAACTCACTTACCCATTTTGTATCCCTGTAGACATGAGCCACTAGTATACTTTGATCATTATAGTAGTTCTATGCTGGTGACTAATATATTTTCTTTCAAAATTGACTTACAACTGTCTCAGTTGACTTCAAACGACTCAAAATAGTTACAAAATTGATCTTTTCATTGGTTATAGAAATTATTGTCTCTGCATTTGGGAATTTATATTGTCTCTGTTGCATTTAAAAATTATTGTCTCTGCATTTGGGAATTTATATTGTCTCTGTTGCATTTAGAAATTATTGTCTCTGCATTTGGGAATTTATATTGTCTTTGTTGCATTTAGAAATTATTGTCTCTACTGCATTTAGAAATATTTTTCTCTGTTGCATTTAGGAATAACAGTCTCTGTTGCATTTTAAGGAATAATAGTCTGCATTTAGCATAAATGTTCTTAAATCTAGGACTTATTGTCTCTGCTACACTTAGGAAATTTTTTGCAATTAGGAGTGATTGTCTTTGCATTTTGCAATATTTGCCTCTGCATTTAGGAACCATCATCTTTGTTGCATTTAGAAATAATTGTACCTGTGTTTAGGAATACTTCACAATGCATTTTGGAATATGTTTCTCTGTGTACAGAATAATTATTATCTACTGTATGCATGACAGGTAATTATTATTTTATACTTTAAACTACTTAAAATTATAATACTTTATTATGTATGTCTCCTGACATTATAAAATAGCTTCTGTCTATGTTCAAGTCTATTGTGGATGAATATTTATATTAATTAAACCATTGTTTCTATTTGTTAATTAGGTATAAGTGTCTATTACTACTGGTTCATTGATTGATCCTAATAAATTTGACTTGTGTTAGTTCAAGGCCTGTGTGACGAAACACATCAAAGAATGATTAATGTCACGGCTATTGTTGTTTATGTACACCAATAGTCATTTTATGGGCTCAATCTCAATCAGACGTCCGCATTATAATGATTCATAATTGTAAAACAGAGACAGTATATAGGAAAACAAGGTGACACTACTAGTAATTAAGGTTTAAGTTTGAAAGGTTATATCAATGCACTGGTAGTCAAAGTGTAGATACAATGGTTGCGGTATTTAAAACCTGAATTGAGTGGGCACAATTAACATGATCTTATGCGTTTTCATAATTAGCGTTAATTATGTAAATTACATTTAACATGAATTATGAATGTTATAATTGGTGTTAATTAAGTAATTACAATAATGAACTATGCCGATATGAATATGACAGATATAAGGTGGTGCCAGGTAATTCCGGCCCTATTAGTCAATACTTTCAATACTGTGTTATAATAAACAGTTCAAAAGATTCTTTAAGGACACATACATTGTTGGGGCATTCTTACTGTACTAGGGCAATATTTGAATGCTTTGTTGGCATTATGTCAACAAAAAATGAAGTTAAAAATTTAATAGATTTTGAAATAGAGTTTCGGGGAGTCAATTGTAAATGTTATGTATAACAGTGGATATTTGTAAATTTGATGTTGTACTGAGGTTTCTCAACAAAAAATATTGCTGTTTATTGCAATAATTGTGATTAGTGTTCAATTTAGTATAATAGTGCAAGACATACTTTAGTGTTACAATGAATTATATCTTAACTGGAACAGCAAGGACTTTAATCTTCTATGCCAGGTAACTTATTTAATTAGATTAATTTGAATTTGATTACTTTGTGTAATTTATTAATTATAACAGGTCATGGACGTGATTAAATGATAATTTCATTAATTATATTTAAATTGAATAACACAAACTGTGCATACATACACATGTACATAAAGTGGCAGCTACAAATATAGCTGGGCTGGTTATTACTCAATTAGATTATTATATAAATATTATATAAATTTTTGTTTGAATTTATTAATTATGACTCTTGGACATTACATGTATTAAACTTTCTTTGATTATTTTTTTAGAAGAAAACAAAAGCAACTGTGCACACACACAAATGGCAGCTACAAATTAATGTAGCTGGATTTGATATTATTCAATAGCCCTGGAATCCTTAGTCTACTCTGAACATTTTTTCTGGAATCCTGAAGTTATGTTTTTGTGTGTTTAGTATTGGCATTTATAAGAGTACTTTTAAGTTTATATTATTCCATATTGACATATTGTAGCCTGTTTATATGCATGCAGCTAGCTGTATTGTGATTTAATCAGAATAATCGGGTGTCAGATATTGGGTGAAAATTACACTAGGTTGTTGGTTAGCAGACTTCAACAATTGCTATAAGGTGTAAACAGGTGCCGTGTTGTATATAGATGTAAGTGTTATAGTTGTCATTTAATTGGATGATTGGCCCCTAAATGTGCAAATGATGCAGATAATTATACCTATCATTGTGTCCAAGCCTGTAGGATAAACATTAGATATATATCAATATTTAGTATCGATAGAGAAATTTGGAAATTTATTCTAATCCTCTGCCCTGCTAAGTTTTGCTCAGTGCTCTGTCTTGCTCAGTGCTCTGTCTTGCTCTGAGTGCTCTGTCTTGCTCAGTGCTCTGTCTTGCTCAGTGTTCTGTCTTGCTCAGTGCTCTGTCTTTCTCAGTGCTCTGTCTTGCTCAGTGTTCTGTCTTGCTGAGTGCTCTGTCTTTCTCAGTGCTCTGTCCTGATCAGTGCTCTGTCTTGCTGAGTGCTCTGTCTTGCTCAGTGTTCTGTCTTGCTCTGAGTGCTCTGTCTTGCTCAGTGCTTTGTCATGCTCAGTACTCTGTCTTGCTATGAGTGCTCTGTCTTGCTCAGTGCTTTGTCTTGCTCAGTGCTCTGTCCTGTTCAGTGCTTGAATCTGCTCTGAGCAATGTTTATCAGGTTTGGCTAAGTTTGGTTTGAAAATACACAATATACCAGAAATTTAATTTGGACTTAATTTTATCAAGAGCCCATTTTGAAGACCATTAATTATTTTATCATCACAAAATCCAAAATTGTCTGAAATTATGCTCCTATTGTCTGTTACTTCGAAATTTCCTGTGTTGTCTGTTATCCCAAATTTATCTATTGCCTGTTACCCTGTTTTCTCCTATTGACTGTTACCCCAAAATGTCTTGTATAAAGTCTTATTTGATTCCCTCTCACAAATACCCTGGTGTACCATATGTGCTAGAATATATATCAATTATTCAAACAATTAGTACTTAATAAGTTGGTTTTTTGGCTGGAGGTGTGACAATGTATTTAATTATTTGTGAATTTTGTCTTGGGAACCTGGCTGTAACAATACCCTTGACTTGAAACAGACGATGTACGATGGCACTATAGTAGTTGTTGACAATCAGTTTTCCTGACTTGTCCTGGTGTCTTAACTTGTACAAATCCGGTGGTATTTAATTTTCTAACAATTTGTTGCTGATTCACTCACAAAGAGGCGTGAAAATCTCTTCCTTGCATTTGATCATGGTGATTTTATAAGCTAAGAATTGGCTCACTAAATTTAGACCTGAAGATTTTCATTTTTTGTTAGTTAGAAAATATCAAAGCTCCAGTTATATATATATAGCCATGCAGTGTTTTATTTTTGACTTTGATAATTTGTTTTTCTATGAATATTTTACTGGTCGCAGACAATTGTAAGGAAACTTATGCTGGTTCATTCATCATGCAGTCTACAAATTGGGTAAGAGAAATGTTTCGGGATGATTATATGTAAAATTAACTGTCTGCAGCCGAGTATTCGCTCTAAGTTTGTTGAAAGCAGGATGCAGTGACCGATTTATTTGGTGATGTATGAGTGTACTTTAAGGGTCTCTGTAGGACAGTGGTTAATGCGTTTAGAGTCTAATCTGGCGACTCAGGTTCAAATCCGGGTGGAAGCACGCATTTATATGTCTGCCATATTTAGCAGAAAGGTGACTGGCAAATAAAGGCAATGCTCGGCTCTGCCCAATTTACTACCTCAATGATACTTTGGTGCCACGGCTGCACTCTCTGACATGCATCTATCATAAAGGGCAGGTGAAGTTTCTTCATTCTATTTCTTCTATTTACACTCTTGACAGATAGAATGTTTGAATCATCGAAAACATCAGAGCTATAGAAGTAAGTGCACCAAAGCAGGCGAAAGATCTGGGTTCTGAATGTCCCGTTACCTGTTAGGCTGTGAGGTTTAGATAATGTTAATCTTTGGCATTGGGCAATGGCTGTATGATCATATCTTCCACATGTGGAGAAGTTCTGTTTTAAGTTGTTTGTATGTGGAGAAGTTGATCTATATTTGCAGCGGAAAAGCATGTAAGTAATCTTACTGATTGATAATTAAATTCCTGGAAAGCTGGTCATGGTGACTGCTGGAAATCTGTGTAAAACCATAGAAGAAGAAGCCGGCACATCCATCTAGTTAATGAATATATCACCTTACACTTCTTTATCTATCCCGGGAAGTGATTTTCAACTCATTACTGTGTTGTAGCCCTCTAGTACAAGAGCATTGATTCCTTGGATCTATCTTGATCAGTCTGTGTTTGGAAATGTTAACGATGTAAGAACCACAGCATGCAGGTGTTGGAAAAGCTTCAAATTGGATCATGTGATTTGTTTGTGCAATTTCGTTCACCGTTGCAGACTCGGTGGACTATTGGTGTCAAGCAAAGTTTAGTTTTATCACTGCGTTCCTTCACCTTAGTATACCCGACAGATGCCAGCTGCTGGCATTAAAAGATAAAGAGTACAGGATCGTTCTGAATTTGCTCAAAAATAGAAGTCTTGTAAGCTAAAACTACTGGCCCTTATAAAAGTCATTTTACGGTAAAAATAGACCTTAATACCATCTAAAATGTCATTAATTATTACACTTTTTTTTACCACTCAAAGTTACAAAAAATTTAGACCCTTATTATTACATTTTGTACATTATTATGAAGACAAAATCATTAACTCTTAAAATACTCAAATTTGAGGTGAAGTTGAACATATTGGCCTGTCAGAAAAAATCTGGCTCTCTGTTAAATTATACACTCGGGTAGCTGGTATTGTCACAAACTGCTGGTGTTGACCCCACAAGGCCAGGTAGTAATTGTCAGTGTAGCAATTCTATTTGTCAATATTTAAAGACATTTTGTACGGAGATTTTACCATCTGCTGGGCACGTCAGGTGATTCTATTGTACTTGCATCAAAGCATATTGCAATATTGTATTATAATATTATATGTCGATCTTGTTGGGTCCATAGTCAATACAAACATTAATGTAATATAAAATGTTCTTCTTTTATGTTATTTGCCCAAAAAACTGTTATTGGTATTTAATTGAAGACTTGCTACCGATACTGTAATTTCATTAAAAATTGTTGCAGATTAAATTTTGTTGACTTCTACAATGAAATTAACTTAAAATCTAATGCTTATGGTAAAGTATACATATAAACACTATACTATTCCTCTCGGAAGACTCAAATCCAAAACTTTCAAACCATATTAAAATTAATTGCAATTTTCATTAAAATCTGCAAAATTTAATTCTCACAAAAATAAGTATTTTACTGTATTTCAGTTAATTTACTATGATGTCTTAATACATAATTTGTAACATTATATGCATTGCCTTATATCATTCATTGTACAGTGTATATTATCATTCTCAATACAGCTAATACAAATTCAAAAAAAAAAAAATTTCACCAGTTGCCACACTCGATGCTGAGAAAAACTACCAAGTAATCTACACAACAGTTTCATTGAAACTATTATTTGTATTAATAATTATCATAATTGGTTCAAATGAACTGCTGAGCTTTTGAATTGAAGTTGAATGCATATTGTGTAGAATTGGACGCCCCTCATAGTTTTCTTTCATTTCTAGATTGTCAAGTATCCACATACAGAATGGTCTGAAGGTTTGGTCCTCAATGTGAGAATTATCAAAGGCTTTAAAGAAGCTTCATAGAATATTTATATTCATATTTGAAAAAAGCACTTTTACAATATTTAATTTTGTCAGTGTTTATGTTTGTCTTGGCATAAACTATATTTGTGGAACTTTCTTGTGTCACACGAAGTAAATGATCTTACACAGTATGTATTAATAAACATCGACCCCACTGGACCCCACTGAACCCAATTGAACCCAATTGGACCCACTTTACCCCATTGGACCCCATTGAAGCCCGCTGAACCTCCTCTGGACCTCACTGAACCCCACTAAGGTCAGTTGTTGAGTGCTGTCTCGTGTCTAAAGTGGTCATTGGTTTAATACCCACCTGTGTGTTACAATTACCGTTCAAAGTCTGCCATTGGAGTTTGACATTCTGGTGTCAACTGTGAATGTGACACGCAGGATCTCAGTGTTTCAACACAATACCTGCTACTCACTGACACCTCTCCTCTTGTGTCCCAAAATATTTCTGTTGATCAATAAACCTCAGCTTTGTGCACAGGTTATGTGCATAATTGTAACACTATGTGTGATAATGTTGATAATGAGTTGTTACAAAAATTATGTTTCTTTTCCTTTATAGTTAAGGAATTGATGAGCAATTCGCCTTTATTTGCAATTCAGCTTTCTGCTGAAATATGGCAGGTATATGAGTGCCTCCACCTAGATTTGAACCCCTGGGTACTTAATTTATGTTATCATTAATCTTTCATTTTGAGAAATGATCAGCATCTAAGTTGTGTTTGTGGTATAATAATAATTATGTTCTTAGTATTCCAGACATATATTTGTCCATAATAATTGTTACAATAGTACATGTTTCATGCAGAAATACAATTATATGAGACTGTGATTATATGAATAATTAATGTTTTATAGACATTGTGTACTAGATATAATTTGTGGTCAGATGTTTCCTGTATATATAATTATCAGAAAAAAACAAACAGAAAATGATCGCATGGTAACAAGACTACCAGTTACTGTTAACCAATTTACTTTCGTGAATTATAACTGTTGTTCCCATGTTGCCAATTGTCTGCATAATTCACAACTACAAATTGTTCACGTTTTCAAGTCTACCACGATATCCATGTTAATGTTTTGAACAATTTTGCGGGTATTTAATTTTGCATTTTTTCTGCAACTCGCATCACTACTCACTTAAATTGAGCAAAATGATTTCTAGGTTTACAGTAATGCTGTCCATCGTTACCATTGCTTTGTTTTGTCCTCAAGCTTAGTTATCATGTAGGGGGGAATATGGACACATTATAGATGTGCTGTAGATGCGCCAAATTGACACTGTCTTTTCTCCTGGGAGTCAGCTTTACTTACCTATGGCACCTAATAGATACAGAAAATGGTCATTATATGTTATTATACTTCCTGAGTTATGAGGATATTTTCTTTATTTATGTCCGCCACTTTGTCTGTCCAAGCATTATGTATAATACGTATTAATGGGTTGATCTCAGATGAGATGTTGTGTCCAAGCTATTTCTCTGCAAGAATGACAGGACAGTCTGAATGGACAATACAAAAATTCTTTATGTAATGAGAAATGGATATAAACTTTTAGTGTTGTCCATGTAAGTTGTTAGTTCCAATTCAATGATTTTACGCTTTCATTATGAACATAATATTTCTGGGACGCATTCATTAGTTCTATCAATATTTTCTTCCATTATAATAGATATGCCAGTAGCTATAGTCTGTTTAGATTACAAATGTAAACTGCTAAAAATAAACTTTAAGGACTTGTCGATAATCAGCCAATGAAAATCTTGTCAAACTGATTGTCTTACTGACCCCATATGGATTCTCCGGGTGGCAGGGGAAAAAATCAATTAATCATGTTTTGAACTGAAAATGTGCTGGATTATTAAGTATGTACTTAAATTTGTCTGAGAAGACTGCAATTTGTTTTCATATTATTGTAGTATGTAATGTTTTCATATTTCTGTGCTCGGCTGTTTAGTTGAGTTATGCCTGGCCTGTCCGGTTTCTATTATCTTTTTTGAGATTCAAGATATTTGTATAAGTATGATTCATCTTCAATAAATTGGTGACTGCACATTGAAGATCATATCCAAACACTAACAAATACAGAACAATAAAACTATGCATGCCCCCAATGTTACTGTCCTTTTAGTATCCATAATGATAGCTTGTCAAATATTCTACTTCAATGGAACAGACATTTTTCTATGTTACCAACGAAAGTCTGCAATTATTATATTTTGTGTGTATGATTATCGTCCCAGAATGAAATGACTATTAATGTTGAGTATTTGTAATAATTCACCATTATGTTTGCTGGTCCCCTACATGATCATGCCGCAGCAATGTGCTTAGCACAAACTTGATAATGATAATTATAGTCCTGGAAGTATCGCTCATGCTCCTCCTATAAATTAATGCCTTGAAATACCGTATTACCACCCCCCCCCCCCCCCCCCCCCGGGCGATGCATTTTATGAAAAAATAATTCCATACACAGTCGGACCTCGTTAGAGGGGGAGTGCTAATACGAGAAAGCACAGTAAACTGATTCTTGGTGGGTTTAGATGGTCCTGCTTTAATATGCTGTTGCTTAGCAGAAACTCTCTAACGATTTAATTACTGTCTCCTGCAAATTACCTACCTTGTTCCTCTTTAATAATTAGCTGATGTTTGGTGGTTTGCTGGTCTCCTGCATGAATATACTGTCCGCAACATGCTTAGCACAAACACGGTAATTATATAATTATAGTCCTATCAATTATCTCCCTTGTTCCTGTCTTAAAATACCTCGAATATATCAACACTGATTCTTGAAACTAAAACTGTTTTGTTAGTTTACAATCTTAAAGCGTTCATTATTTGAATCATGGTGTAATTGGCAACGTCTCCAGTTGGCTCCTCATATCCATGGTGAACAGGCTGATATCATAAGTATTTGTGATTTTTCGCAAGTATGACAATCTGGCACTCTGTAATGCATTATGTAAGGTGACTTATTTGGTCTGAACACTTGTGTGTTCTTTTCAATTGCAACACACGAGTCCTTAATTGCGACATACAACTCAAGCAGGTGAGGCTGACAAATACCATGTGAAACTAAAATCATTCTTCCTGTTAATTAGGCTGCCAAATAACTTTGACCCTTTATGGGCTTTTAACTATATACTTAATATATGGTTTTTAAGATATTTGAAGGCTTTTGTCTGCTAATGGTTTAATGTCTGTTTTGGTGCGAGACTGATGCCTGTCCGAGGACCATTTATCATTGATGTTTGACATACAGTCTGGTGTTAGCTTGACCTTTTGGACGTTATAGCTGAGACACCTTTTGTGGTGGACATAGTAATTTCCCCCGATATAGCCATCAAACATACTGGTCACTAGACAGGTACTAATCATATACTAGTGTGATCAGGTGATAAATTATGAAAACTGGTGACCACCGATCTTCTCCATATTGTTCATATTGGTATTGCAAGTAGATGAAATGTGCTGACCCAATAATTATATTTTTCCTGACCGATCTTCTCTCATGGTATTGCAATAGAGGAAATATGCTGATGGTTAAAGTCCCAATAATTATATTGTTCTCATTGTGTGCCTTTATGTTGACACATACCTGACTCAGACTCTGGACTAAATGAATTGAAGTTCACATTGTAAAAAGGTTACTATAAAACTCATTGTACTATGTATTTGCTGAATTTAAGAATGTTTTGATTTTAAATTATAATAGTGCAGCCTCTCTACATTATAGCTAGACCCTATCTTAACATCATTAAAGGTATTATAACAATTATACCTACAAACATTGTTTGCCCATACAATGTGTAGAATATTCATAGATTAAAATTAAAAGTTGAGCCTAAATCTAAAGATTTCCCTCAGTGCTTCGATTGAACACTGTACCCTGGGAGTTCCAGGATTGATTGGCTCAGTGTCCAGATAATCCCACTCATGGTAATATGAGTAACTCAAAATTAAGACTGTCAGTTAGACCACAAAACTCAAACAAATATTAAGCCTGCTATTTTCTGTTCTGAAAACTTCAATTTCAAACACAAAGAAGATAAGTGGAATTAAGATTGACAATTTGTTAATCTTCACAGAAATACAAACACAAATTAAACAGAATTAATTACAATTTAATTGACATTTATAGTCATCTTTGCATGGTATATATACATCTTTAATTCACTCAAAGACTTTTCTTCTCATTTCTAAAATACATTCACATTGTTTTCCATTTACTAGTATTTAGCATAGAAATTGACAAAACTTAAGTTTTTCTGACTTAATCACAACAATATTGGATAGTTTTCGTACCACACGAATATTTAAGGATTGCAAGCTTTTAAATGTACTTAAATGTTACTTAACAGGCAAACTACTGATAATTCTTATTATAAGTTAATTTTCAAATGTTTTAACAACTGATCCCTGATCCCTGGATACAAATCCCCTGGTTGTACATTGTGGTATTACAGTTGTTTGATTGTGACCTAATGTTTCATGGTGTTATTCTGCTGGGGGTACTAGAAGGACTGTGAGCCATGAGGGATCAGACGTTAATTGGTCAAGTAATGGGCTCAAATCCTGATGTATATAATGTTTGGTTTAGTGTAAAACTATGTTAACTTCTTCATTTCTTGATAAAGAGTTATGGCAGTTTAGGTAAACTGCTAGACATGTATCATTTTCCTTATTATGTAGGATATAGTATTAAATAATGATTAATCTCTTATCATTTGGTTCCCTGTTTCAAATATTGTGAAAGGATAATCACTGTAGTGCATAATGACTAATCTTGGACATCCCAAAGACCTAAATTACAGTACAGATTGGAAACATGCACCAATATCTCGTGGCTGGTCCTCTGAAATCTCGTCCGTTTTCAACACTTTATATCTCCTGTTTTGATATACTTACGAAAAAACTAATAAGTCTATGCAATATATTTATTATTCAGCTTTAAAAGGATACCTCATTTATTGAAATCAGTCAAGTAATAAAACGGTAGACCCCGAAGAGTCAGACCTACTCTCATTTTCATCAAATTATTGTAAAGTCTAAGTTTATCAGAAAATACCTGATTTTCCTCATTGAAATTATTATTTTCTTTATATCATAAGAGGTAGACAAAAAGTAGTTACTTATAGTAGTAGAAAAAACTTAGCTCTTCAGCATGATACATTGTTCATTAAAATTGGTTGACTAAAACATGCATGTTTTATGCACAATAAATGACTCTGCTGCCTGTTATTTTGTGTTTTCTCTAAATTTTTAGTGGAGTGTCCAATCTGTGTAATTTAGGTCTTTGGACTTCCTGACACTGACGTTACCTTGCACACTAGGTGTATTTAAGTTAGGTCAAACAGTACTGCCTTAAATGATTTCAAAATTGGAGGTCATAGGTTCGAGCCCTGGACTTGTGTATAGTTATTGTGGTAGTAGCTCATAATTCAGTCTGTACTGTTTTAAATAAGGACAATATTGGAGATCATAGGTTTGAATGCGCTGTTAAACAATAGTTGTCTGGGGTGATATAAATACAAATTTTCTGCTAACTGGATGTAAAATACAACCTATCCACAGCGGTCACCTGTGAAGCAAAACAACTCTAACAACAGGTTTAAAACATCTTCGAAATTTCCCAGTGCTATACTTTTTTTTTTTACTGACCTTTAATTTTCCAGACTATGACAGTTTTATTTACAATTTTTATTGATTCCTCACTTTCAAGGGAAGTATTATATAGTGTGTGTATGTCGGAAAGATGTGTTGGTTCATGCTAGAGTTATTGCACTTTGATAGAATAAAATCGGCTATTTTTATGTTAAGTTAATTTGTCAAAGTTGTAAAAGTCGGTGAAAACGACCAATCATAATGGAATTTTACAGTATAATATATATATGTCCGAGCACTTATATACAAGTGATTTATGGCTTTTGAATTAGTCAAAATTGTCATTTTATATCTTGTTAAGGAATTGCAGGCCACATTTCATGGCATATCATGAATTTACACAAAATTGGTAGGTTGTAAAAACATAGGTGAATACTTCAATAATCGAAAGGTCCGTAATTTACTCGGGATGGCTACCGGATAGTCAGGAATTATAATTCATGAAGTGTTGGCAAGTCAACTCTTTAAATTGATGTGGTGTTCATAATTCTGAGGTACATGATGGCAGTTTTATTTGTAATATAATTGACTAGTAAATATTCTTAATAATTTTGTATGAAGTGTGTGACAAGTTAAAGTAATTTGTTAAGATTTGCTGCGACTGTGTTGCAATTGGGTTGTCAATTCTAAGATATCCCTTATGGAAATATTTTTGTGGCTGCTTAGAAGTTAGGGACAATTTAGTAGCATTTACCTTCATATTTCCTAAATGGATGTTACTTTTAATATTGCTTATTCATATTAGCAATATATAGTCTGTGTTTTACTTTGGATTCGATAATTAGTCCTTGGTTGTTTATTGACCCTTAGGACAGAAGCCCTTTTGCAATATCATGCTTCCTACTGGTCGACAGATTATCCTGACTCCGCCCTGCACAGCCATACATTAAAAAAAAACCACTTAAAATATATTGCCTTTTTGTGCCATATTTTAACTTTTGATCATTGTAATAAGATCTAAGACAGTGGCCTTGTCTTGTACATGTACATACTGTCAATGGCCTGGTACAATGACTGCGGGGTGATAATTCATGTTTCACTTTAGTCATATTTCCAACATTACTACCTGCGGTGTATGTATGTTTAGGTGTATGAAAGGGGAGGTACCTTTTCATTTTGTTCATGAGACTTGAACATAAGTTAGTAAAATTGTCTCACATTTATCGCTATATTTGTATGGAGAGATAAATGGTCCTGAATGGACAGTCATTAGTGTCGCTACAGTGTGTCTCACATTGCAGTATGTGAGTGTCAGAGACACAATATTTTTCGTTCAAATTTTCTGTTCAATTCAAAATGATATGTTTTGAACGTCCTTGAGATATGTGGTAAAAGGAAAACAATGAATTGTCTCTAGTTCAGACAGATCATTGAAGCTTCAGTTCATAGAACAATAACCGAGTCTGTAAAGGGACATTTAGGTCAGATGAAAGGGAATTTTGTGGGTTTTTTAAAAAAAAACGTGAAATATGCATAACTGAACACATTCAAAGTGTGAAAGGACAGCATTGTTTAAAATCATTTTTAAAAAGCATGTTCATTTATTTATTGTCTTTGAATTACTGAAACGAAATACTTGTCATTGTTGGAGCATACTTCAATTATGATGCTAATAGTCTGAGCTCTTTGCATTTATTTCAAAGTTGTTAGCTTTCATTTGCTGCTTTGCCATGTTGATTAATGATAATTAACATGCACATCAACTGTCGCCAATTTCTGTGGGAGGCTCCCAAATGTGATAGGGCTTGATTATAAGGCGTGTATCGCTTTCCTGGGGCGTGAGCTGAGGTCTTCCAATTTGAAAGATTAAAAAAGCCAAGGAAAAAAATACAGCCATAACAGCTACTCCATTCTGGTTAGCATCTCTAAACTTCCTGGTTTTCCTGGAGCAAATTTCTCTCACTTCGATTGTATGGTATTATTCACAGTGTAATTGAATTTACCTCTTACTAATAAATAGACAGCATGAGTATTGTTACGATGGAGTGTCTACTCATTATTCTATCAGTCTTATATTCAAATCCTACCTTGTATGAAATTATAAACTTATCATAAACTGACAGCTATGTATTCACATTAATTGTCAAGTTAGAGGACCTGCTGACAGGTCCTCTATTGACTGTAGAGTAAAACATTCAGCAAAACCTCAATGATGAGACCACCCTTTGGGGTTCATTTAACCAAGACATGTAATTCCTGACTTTGATAAGTATATGCTCCCCAGCGCTTTGATTTCACTTCTCTGTTAAATAATGTATAGGGACAAAAAACAGTCAAATTGCAAAGGAAAGTAAACTTTGGCCTGAATACTATGAATTCTTGTTAATGTTCTGTTTAAATGGGACAACTAAAACTGTTTTAAAATCAGGTACTGTAACAGTAGATATTTGATTTTTCATTGTGGGAACCAAAATGGTTCTTGTCTCAGGTCAAGAGCTCAAGACTAAGGCCATGTACTACATGTCTATTGAAATGCTTGAAGTGATTTGGCTCTACCGTATATTGCTGGCTAAAATGAGAAGGTTTTATGTAGAAAATTTATATTTTGAGAAAACATAAAAAAATGTCCGAAAATTACTCTTTACTTATAGTAAAACAAACTGTTTCAACCTCAGTTTGGTTGACATGACAATATCCAATTTTCATGAAAAAAGGCTTGTAGAAAGTGCCTTGTGATACCGTTTTTAAATACCTATCAGTTTTGTCATTGTATTAGCCAGCAATATGGGCATGTGGCCAAGCATCAATGGTCTTTAGCAGAGGTGACACAAACTGAAATGCCAGGGTGGGTGGTCTTATAATACATAGTCACATTAAAAATAGGCAACAATAACAGTAAAATCTTGACTATTGACATAGAATTGTTACATCATTTTATTAATCCGTAAGTTAAATAGATCAGTGTCAGAGTGCTTCAACTTTTATCTCCAGGTCTCCAATGATACTTGTGTAAGATTTAACTACAAGATACAGATTTCTAACTTTCACAGATTTCTTAAACAAAAGTATCAGTGTCATTTGGCTTAATAAACCCTCCCTGATGTGGACATGATAAGATTTGTGATAAAATTTTGAGCATTGTTTATGATAAAATTATTAGATATTTGTATGTAATTATATATATTCAAATTATTCAACCTTCATGTAATAGGTTAAGATTGCATGTTGATTATATTTGTAAAATAAAATGTAATTGTTCTGTAAGGAGGGTCGTTTTGTGATAGAAACAAATAAAAATGCATGTTAATTGGTGGTAAATTAGAAAGAATGCACTGATAAGCCATCATAAATTTCTTGAATACTTCAACATTAAAAGTTACCTAATCTAAATTATTGTCTCTTGTTGTATTATGTTGTTTAGACTTGTATTATTTTAAACAAACAAATATTACTTAGATCTATTATATAAATCCTGCATGGAAAAAACACTTCTTTGTCATAAAAATTCTTTAAATTTTGATAAAAAATATTTTGTAAAAAATGTTAAATTTTAAGCTGCACAGGTGCATCCTTCTTTTAAACAAAGATTTAAATATTTTGGTAAAGTTTGGAGTTGATAATAATGGAAGTACAAAATATCCAATCACTCAATTGCAATTTAAGTGATAGACTTAAGTACAAAACTGTGAAATACATACTCGATATTTAAAGGCTGCATAGAATTTAGCTCACATTACTAATGTCTAAACAAAGGAAGTTTGCTGGCAAAAGTGTCTAAGTATTTATACCGTAGTACGTAGTACGCCACACAAAGGAGAAGTAACCCTCAAATGTCAACATATGTCATGAGTGTGAAAAATGTAAAACTGAACATTTTAAATCTGTTTGTTTGCAGCATGTACTTAGAGTTATAGAAACTCCTAATGAAATTGCTATTATAGCTTTGTGAAATGCTGATATGTTTTTCACAGTTTTGTAAGCATAATAGCAATATGGGTGATTTGGTGTTTACTTTGATATTATAATTTTTTCCTATATATATTTTTGCCAAAGCACAAAGATACTATCTTAAACTTTGGATCTGTCGCTGAAGAAACTTGAAAAACTGTCCAGTGTATGAAGCATGACATCAATATTATAATTACTATATGACTTACGATTGATAATTACAAAGTGTTATAAGTTGTTACGGTAATTGCGTTTATCTTCTAATTATCTTGTAATTATAGTTATTTGTTTATTTTGTTAGTGATTTTTCAAAGATAAAAGTTGAGTAAAAAGTGAGCAATTATTCACTAGAGGGGGTGGGTGTCCTGAAAAGGGCTAACGATAGATGAGTGGTGATCAAGAATCTTTGTGTTCATAGATCGTTGGTGTCCCTGTACGAAAGCATTGTACATGTAAGATGTTGAAAAAGTTGTGTAAAAAAAATCAGTCTGAAAAAAAGGCTAAATTAAATAAGTTGAAATAATTAATATTGTTTCAATTAAAAACAAATTAATACATTGTTATAGGTAAGATTATTTTCAGTTATTTTGTTGACATTTAATTCTGTAGTTCCTGTATTTAATGTTTAATTAAATTAACCTGATTAAAATGCTAAGTTAAACAAATTCAAAATTGTTTGAAAAGCAAAACAATAACTTGTTGTTTAAAAGAAGTGCATTATGTCCTCTTTTTAAAAACGTATTTTGTAATATATGAGTCACTATCTGGCTAGTTAGTAAAGTGAAATTCTATGCCACCGTTAAACGGAAGAAAGACTTTCTATTAATTCAGTTTATTTATGTTTTTTGTTTTCTGTCCTTTCTCTCACGGGGTCTTTCATTATTTGTCACACACCGTCTAATATTTTCGAAAACTTTCTTTAAAAAAATCGCGTCACCTTACCAGGTGCATGGTACCTTTAAACCTGATTTATTTATTTATAAATTGATTTGATTTTATTGTGTTTATATAACATAATATCCCAATGGTACTCGTATGTACACTGTATTTGTGATGTAATTCATTAATATATAATTTACTACTGTTGTGAAATATTAATTTATTATTAATTAATGTATTGAGCTTACCGGTAGTAATAATTAAATACACCTGGCCTTCACAGATTTATGTGCTCTGCTGAGAGAGTAAAATCTTTCATTCATTCATCAGCTAGTCTTTAGAAATAGCTCCGCCCACTTGTGTCAACAAACGATCTGATTGGCTGAGAGTAATTTAATTCCTATAATGTGGACTCTTGCATACCTGTGCTAAGTAAATGAACAAATGGTTGACCAGTGGTCAGTTAGTTATATTGAATGTATTACAAATTACCTTGTGTACATAATGATACATACTACACAAATATAACAAATTACTTCTATAACATCATTAGTTTACATAAATACTTGGAGTTATGACAGGTAACCATATTTATGTATTTTCGTTCAAAATTTTTATTTAACTAAATAAAATTAATTTGAGTTGATTTTAATTGAAAATTTTTAGAATGGAATAATAGAAATTCAGGATCAGTGTACGTAATAATTAAGCACTTAATTTGTGTGATTTTAAATAATTTAATATGAATTTTGACATATTATTCTTCAATGAAATCAGTATTTTTTGTAAATTCATGATGTATTTAAAAGCGAGATGAATTGACACACATCTGTTTCTGTGACATTTCGTCCAACAAAATTCAAATCGGAACATAATGTAACAAATAAAAAACTGGTACGGTTAATGACTGTGATGGCCATGTACTTTAACACTTAGTGGTTTCTTTCTTTCATATTTTTTTTTATTTTACAAAGTGTTGTCATAATGCAGATGTCTCAAAGATGAACATTTTGACTGTTAATTATAATTTTCTTTTTTTTGCGTGAACAACTGAACAGCGTACATGACAAATGCCGAAGGTTAATTAGGGTGTACGCTCATTGTTTAAAATATATTTAAGACAAAGCATCGTCTTGAATCGTCATAATCTTACTAGTGTATAAATCGGCTACGACATGAAATAGAAAATTAATGTAACTGGTGACATTTAAATGGAGAATAATATTGGTAACTGAATTGGATGGGAAAAGTACATTATAATTAGTATTTATAATAAAAGTTGTTGTTTTTGGCAAATATGTTTGACATTGTTGCGAAATAATTGTTTGAAATTGTGAATTTGTCATGTACAGGATTACTGTAATTAAATTTAAATGGTGATTTTCGAGAAGTTGAGAATGTTAATTTGCACTTGCTCTCTTACAATCTGTCACCATGTTACTACATGTATTTGGAACATATTGTTCCGTTATTCTGTTGTTTATGATGTGCTATGTCTGTTATTAGATTACATAATTTCTTGTCAAAAATTTAACCCTTAAAGTAACACCTTTATTTTTTTCTCTTTTCAGTGTCTATTGTTTGGTTCTATGATTGTTTGAGTGAAGAAGTGAGAAGACAGACTGTGTTACAGTAACTACTCATTGTACTGACGTCATTCCGACATTATTCCATCGTTCTTAGGGCTTTCATCCAGAATACCATTTGTGTAAATGATCGTCATCAAACAGGAGTCTATGAGGACATTGTCACAAAAATTGTGAAAATGTTGCCTGTGTGTTTCGTCGTCGTTTTTGCGGCAAGTTGCGCAATTGCCCAAGAGAATGTTGTTTCATGGAATTTACTGGAAGAGCAAGGAGAGAAGACGTACATCGGAAATATTGCACGTGACAGCTCACTTTATGCCAATGTTACTATGGAAGAATTCCAACTGATGAAATTCCAGATCCTCACCCAGGGAAATTTATACGCACCTTTGTTTACGATAGACGAGAGTGCTAGTACGCTGACTACCGCTGCCATACTGGACCGTGAAGACCTTTGTCCTGATATGCCTGAGTGTATTCTTAGCTTCAATGTGGCTGTCTATATCAAAGATAAAGTTACTGAAGTTTTGGATTTATATAAGATAATCAAAGTTGACATCACGCTCATGGACATCAACGACAATGCACCTATGTTTCCAAAAAAGCAGGTCACCATACCGATTTCTGAAAATTCCGAAGTCAAGAAAGCCTACTTCACCAATGGTGCCACTGATTTAGATACCGGATCTAATAATTCTGTTCAAACTTACGAAATGCAGCCACCTAATGAAATGTTTGGACTAGAAGTTCTTTACAACACAGATGGTTCCACTGACTTGAACATTATCGTGAACTTTCCTTTGGATCGAGAAACCAAGAGTTTCTATCAGCTAATCGTTTATGCTAAAGATGGTGGTTCTCCAATACGTACCGGATCAGTGGATATTAACATCACCATCACGGATCAGAATGACAATTGGCCGGTATTCTCCAAAATGAGTTACAATGTGACAGTGGAAGAAAACGCCCCTGTCAACTCGACTGTGCTTGTTGTCAAGGCAACTGATGCTGATTCTGGCGACAATGGACTTGTTTTCTATCAGTTTAGTTCAAGAACGTCAAGTCGAATCCTTGAAATGTTTAGTATCAATAAAACATCTGGAGAAATTGTTGCTAAAAGTGTACTGAACTATGAAGAAAAGCGTAACTGGTCATTTAAAGTTGAAGCCCTCGATCATGGAAACCCAGCCAAAACAACCAAAGTGGATGTGCTTATAATTGTCAAAGATATCAATGATAATTACCCAGTAATCAATATCAACCTACCACCTGGCGGAACCAAGATGTCGGAAGCTGCTGATACTGGAAGTTTTGTCGCTCATGTTGCTGTTTATGATGAAGATGCCGGTATAAATGGTGATATAACCTGCAAAGTGCTGAATGAAGACTTTCGACTCGAGGATTTTAAGATAAAGAACAATTTTAAAGTTGTGTTGAACAAGCCTTTGGATTATGAAGTACAGGATAGTTATGAAGTTAGCATTGAATGTAAAGATGGTGGAACTCCAGCCAAGAAGAATACGACTAATTTTGTGGTCAAAGTGGAAGATATAAATGACAATGCACCAATTTTTTCACAAAATGTTTATGAGCTGACTATCCAAGAAGATGTATTTCAATCAATAATTGTGAAAGTTGCTGCTAAGGATCTTGATGGTGGAAAACTTGGAGAAGTCACATATGGTTTACATTCGGATGCTGACAGAAGATTTACCATTAATTCAGGTAGTGGACTAATTACAGCAAACTCAAAATTTGACCGAGAAGAGAATCCTCTTGTTTCGTTTAACGTCCTGGCATGGGATGGAGGAAACCCTTCTATGACATCAACAGCTACTGTGATCATCAACGTCACTGATATCAATGACAATGCCCCTCATTTTCCGTCAAGTCCTGTTGAAATCCGATTCCTCGAAGGTGAATCTGAACAATCTGCAAGTTTGAACGTCACAGATCCAGACTTTGGTGATAATGGAAAATTTATACTAACGTTCCCAGAAAATGACTATCTAAAGGAATATTTTGAATTTAATTCAGTAACTGGTGAAATTCGAACACTGAAAGCCATTGACAGGGAAAAGATTCCGTATTTCAAATTTTGGGTAAAAGCTGTAGATCGAGGTATTCCACAGTTATCAAGCTCTACTGAAGTGATAATACTCATTGTTGACATTAATGATAACATTCCAGCCATCATGTATCCAAACAATGGCAATAATACGAGGATGATTCCAATCACAGCACCTGTTGGTTTCGTCGTTGCTACAGTAGAAGCTTCTGATAGAGACGATGGAGTTAATGCACAGTTACTGTATTTCATTGACAATGGTGATAAACGAGATATATTTAAAATAGACGTGAACTCTGGTCGGATAACGATTGACAGAGAAATGTCTGGTGCTGATGCTGATTCTTACAAACTTGAACTAGCTGTCAGAGATAATGGTAAAACACAAAGAACTTCTTTCGCTTACTTAAATGTTCAAATTCAACCGTTAAACGAGACAAGTTTAGCTCAAATAGAAGAAGAAAGTCAGCAGAATTTAATGCTTGTTGCCATCTTTGTTGCTATCACTGTAGTCATCTCAATCATGATTATTGCTTCCATCATCGCCCTTCGATACATTGACAAAAGAAATCAAATGAGAACTCCACCCAAAGTGAACGAGAATAGATTCTACGATATTCCGAAAGTGGATGAAAGTATGTCATCAAGTGTGTCTAAAGATTCTGATATAGAACTTCTTAAAAAACATAGCAAGAAGGAAGTGAGTTTCTCTATTGATGAAGATAGTGATGTAGGAAATAACTCGACGCTGACCAATGTGACGTCATTCTCCATGAACAAACCACCATATCTATCCATGGATTATAAATCATCTGAGGTAAGCTATATCTTCATTGTTTTAATTCTTTTCAGTAGACACTCAATTCCTTAAAAAAATTAATGTTTTGTACATTAATGCTAATGCTTGAGGTTTACTGGGGGTGTATTCTTTGAGAAAAGGGAAGGGAACACGGCCTTGCAGTTCTCTGGTTAGGTTATAAGTTATGACTAAATTAACATGATAGTGATTGCAGCAGAACCATTCTAATACTAAAATTTTCAAATTTGGGTATAAGAGTGGTTCTGCTGCAAACTTTATTGTGATTCCCATTTAGATTTACTAGATGATACTAGATTTTAACATGATAGGTTTGAAAATGTCTAATATGCATAATTTACAATCATGTTTGGAGATATAAGCCATAACTCAAATGTAAGGGGCTAATAATAAGACAAAATAAAATTGTAAAGGTGTTTAAAGCACGAATGTATCAAGTGGTATAATATATATCAGACATAATAAGAAAATGCCCTTGAAAACAACTCAAAATTGGTAGAGAACATAGCAACTGGATTTTTAAGTGCATCAATGTTATAATAATATTGTTCCCAGGACTGATTTCTAAGTGATTGTTTAGCTAAATGTGCTTGTGCATATTACAATGAATAGCGTTTAGTTAGGTAGAATACTGGTCAATAAGGTATAGAAATCTGCTATGTCACCTGGTATTGTGTAACATTCAATCAAACATGGGGAGATGGATTATCCTGTGCTTCAGCTCGGTAAAGTGTGGAACAATATTTTGATGTTTTCTTAACTCCCCACCTACATCGTGAATATCCGAGTCTTTGTTGTGAATGTCCGAACCTTTGTCAATTGAAAGAGATTTGTTACTATTATAAATCTGTCGTCAGTTTGGATTCAGTAAAGAGTTCTTAACATTACAATGTTTAATGGAAGTATTAGGTGAATAGCCACTTGAGGACAGTCGAAACAAATAATACATTTAGAGTTTTTTATGTATCGAGAAATGTTTTCTTTTAGACTTTTCTAACATAATTGGTCGTATTTATAAGTAGTCTAGCATGAGGCCGTTTTTAGACATTTTGTTATTTTGTTTACAATACTATAAATAAATATTTTTTCATGAAATGTTGAAAGCTAGAACCTAAGAGCCCGGGTGACTGCTAAAAGTTTTAGAATTTGAATATTAGCCAGTAATATATTGACTTAAACATGAAAAGGGTGACTATGCTTGAGGGCATTCGAAGCAGTTAGCTTAATTGTTTGATGTTTAGGTCAAAGACAGTATTTGTTCTGATTTACAAAGACAGATAAAAATCAGTGATTGTTAAAATGAAGATTTGATGTAAAGATACCCTCCCTGTTTAACTGCAAGATTTATGATCTTAATTTAATAACACTATAATACTTTCTCTTCTGATTCAAAATAATTTGAAACTAATAATTTTGCTAGCTAGTAAAATGTCAGTGTCTGGTAATTTTGTTATCAATTTTATAGTAAATCTACTTAAATTGACACAGTTTTTGATGGTACGCTGTGATATAGATGATTTGCACATTAGACGACTGGTGACTGGTCATTGTGCTGCCAAACTATATAGAAATGAATGTGAGGACTTGGCACAAACAAGGAAGGCAACATCCAACAGAAATAGTAAATTAAAGCATGAAAGGCTAAACAGCCTCAAAAATATGATATCCCACTCCAACAGCATGCTGATTATAGACCTTCTTACAAATCAAAGAACATCTCCAGTGAAATGTTGTTGTTTTTAAAGAAAGGTAGCAGTTCAGATGCTAATTAAGGGATATAAATTTTTGCTAGTTAATTCTTACATCAGTAGTCTGTAGTTATTTGAATAGAGATCGTTGCGCAGGAGGTCGTACCTGATATAAAGGAAGATTTCCCTCACTACATATATTAAAAATAATATATATTAGGTATTAATTCAATTGGCTTGGTATTGTCTTAAGGTGATTCTAATATTCAATTTGTGGCTCAATAAATCTAGCTTACTACAAAATAGTACAGTAAATCGGGCTGTACATGTTTTATTCCTATGTTCAAATTATCCCATCATCCCTGGCTATTATCCTGTCGTAAAACAGACAACCAATTGTCTGTATTATAAGTTAAACATTTGTGGGAAAAAATAAGGACTCAGATGAATAGAAAGTTAGTAACATGTTCATTTACGGTAACTTTGAACATAAATGATTTCCTTTACTTTGTTTAAATGATATTTGATTATTTTTAATTAAATGTGTGCCTCCTAAGCTCAACGGCTAGCATGTTTTGAGCCTAATCCTGCGATACCGGTTCAAATTCAAATGGAGGCGCACATATGCCTGCCATATTTCAACAGAGAGCTGACTGGCAAATAAAGAGTATGTTTGGCATTTTTAATTATTTTATGGAAACTAATGAATTAAAGTATTTTGTTTCTTTTTATTCTAGGATTCCCAGTCTACTACTTGGTTATGTAACAACACAATGTCTTCAGATATGAATAAAACAGGTCTTTATAGTGAAAAAGAACTTTCGAGTTTAACTCATAGTCAACTACAGAATGTATTACACCATATGGTGGGAGGTAACTCTAACAGACCTTGGTTACAGTCAGTCAGAGAAGAAGATGTAAGTTGTCTCCCTTTGACCAAATTTTCAACGAACTATTAAAAAAAAAATGTATATATTACAAAATTTTCTCTATGTATCAGGACAAAATTTAATACATTTCTTAATAATTTGAAATGCATTTTGATATCGCTAAATGAGAAAAAAAGAAAGTTTTAGTTTTGATTAATATTTTTGAAGTAATATGTCCAAAACAACAAAACAATTCTGCATGGATTTGCACTTGTTTGAATTGAAAAATATTTTGATATACTGAATTGCTACACTAATTGTTCGCATTGTAAAGCATTATTATTTGTCCCCGCAAAAATGAAGTCACAGTGTATGAGATTTATGATTGAGATGCTTTGAGACATTCGGAGGTGACTGTATTGACACTGGAATTAATGGAGAATGTTTGTACTATACAGATTAAACCAATGATGAAGGGAGTAGATGATACAGAGAGTGAGACATCACATGAGACAACTACCAGTGATAGTGGACGGGGTGGTAGCGAGGATGATGTACATAGTCATAGAGCACCATCATTCTGTGATACAGGTATATACATCTACATCTCCAGTATTCTCAAATATATCTATGTTAGCTTAGGGTTCTTTTGAGACCAATATGGAAGATTGGGCGACCAAATATGTAGCCTCTTTATTAAATAAAGTCTTTACTTATAGTCCAGTTAGGATATTTTGACGGTGACTTATTTTTTGTGTACCCAAAAGGTTTAAACCATTGCTTAAAAGGGCAGAATTTAGTTTAGTAAACTAAATGGTATAAGCCTTTATACTTCTTTTTACACCATAAAAGTGGATTGTTCCACTGCATCACTCTATTCATACCCTAGCTGGGCTGTACTTACTCAATTCATGCTGTATCTTCTGGCATATTTAACAAAATATATGTTTATTTTCACACTTTTATAGTATTATGCATACATATTTCTATTTATGTAACTCAGATTAAAATCCTCTCTCGAAAATTCCAAATCTTAACAAAAATTGTTAGTATTTAGAGTATACTTAACCCTTTACTCCATGACAAAGCCTTTCACAAGGAGGTGCTATCATCGCTTAATTGGATAATGTACACACTTTTTTCTAAAAAGACAGTATGGAAATTATATACTCAGCTAGCTATAGGTCAATATTTTTTTTCCTTTCAATTTATTTCTTTATAAGTACATTTACAAGGTCAATATTTTATGCAGGTTAATGAATTAGGTTTCTATGGAGTTGTGGGTAAACTAATTACTATTTTATATAACTTACCTGTTGTGTGTGAATTTTTTATCAGTATGCATTAATAATGTCTCAAAACATTCAGTGACATAAATTCCCCTATTCAGTATTCTAATTTTTGATTTTGAGAAAATACACTTTTAAAGGATAACTCAAATTTACAAAAATGATACGTTCACCTATTAGACTATGGTTGAACGTTTCAAGTTCTAAGTGTTACCAGCAGCAATAAGAATGTATACCCACTGTGTGTTTCAGCCATACTATACCAGTGCTATGTATAAAGTCCGAGCCCCAGGTCTTCATGACTTGATATATTACATGGGGTAAGTGTACGCAGCACGGCCCCCAGCTTTGTCTGTTCTCACAGTGTGTATCATGTGTATATTACAAGAGCATGCAATGTCATTTTCATACAGAGTGTGTGTTTTACGTACGTTTCCCCTGCATGTCATTTTATTACCCGGGTACAACAGTGATCAATTTTTATTCTTTTGCATAATTTTTGTTGTTTATGTGTCTGACTGTGTTGTAACTGATTCTTTGCTTGGCTTTCTAAAATGTGACGTTACTGCCAATAACATATTGTATAACATATACCTAAATCTGCTCAGTTAGCGTAGTTGGTTGAGTGCTCGGAAATCATCTGTTTAAATCCTTGGTTATAAAAGCAATGTTCATCCATAAGATTGGCTACTCTATTGTCTCTCTAATTGCACTCCACATGTGGATAAGTTGAAGTTAGCTTGTGGAAGAGCAAGATAGTGCTGGATGTTTATTCCAGGAAAATCCAATGAAAAATAAGACTTTGTGTGCCTAAAGCTTAATTGTTTCTGGGTTGATAATGTAGCTGCTTGTATCTGTTAAATAGGCAGAGCTACCTTCTGATTTTTTCGTTTAAATTATAATAATAATAATTACGACTTTATTTAAAGATAATGAACAGATACAACTTTAAAAGTAAATTGTCAAGCTAAGATTCGCTAACAAATTAATTGTGTGAACTTTCTTACACTTTCTGACAAAGTCTGTAATTTTTTTTTTTTTTTTTTTTTTTTTTTTGAGGTGGAGTATTAGTTTGTTTTCCTCGTCAATAGGTGTGTCTGGGTCGAGGACATCCCAGTACACACCTTACAAGTTCTGAGTTAGTAGTCTGTAAATTTATTGTTCTGTGTAATATTAATTTCTGAGTATTGTTTTGGAATTAATGATCATAAAATTAAAACAGGAACTTTAAAATTATAACCATTTTGCCTGTCGTCTATTTAAAACCAAAACATTTATCTACTAACTCAGCTGGAAAACTATGAATATTCCATACTTTATCTTTCATACTACCACAGGGATCTGTATCCACTCCACACTCCCTCAGTTAGTGCATGAAGGTGCACTACTAGTATCAATTTTGTTATTTGAATGAATATACCGTATTACAAAAATATACTGCCATTATATGCATATGAGTGCTAAGTTAAACCAACCATGAAATAAAACTGTTGCTCAAAATCTTACTATGTATTTGATTGTTTTAACTAATAGGAATAGTAAGGTTTTTTTTCACAGAATTTTTCTGTACTTATTTACAGGTTGTTTTTGTGCATATGAAATTAATACTATGTTTACATTATTTTATATCTTTTTCAGAGGCAAGAAAACAATACAATTATCCTCCAAATGGTCAGTACAGACAACACAATGACAGAATGTTGCCTCGACGTCCACCGCCACCAATTCCGTCGGACAGTTATCCTAGAAACATCAGCTTCAGTGACGACAGTGTGACGGCAAACACAACGGTAACAAGCTGTAAACCGGGGTCCAGTCCGTCATTCAATGCTTCCATGTATAAAACACCCAACAGACAACATGAACTGTTCACAATCAGTGGGAAGTGTTCACACGACACGTTCTTAGAGACACAGATGACTACGCCAGGTGTTCCGTATTCTGTTTGTGATATTGACACAATGAGTGAAACAGCAGTAACATATCGAGACGATGCCAGTACGACGACATCGGGAAGTTATACGATAAATCCAGATGATTTGTGCAATGAAATAAATGAACTCTTCTTTAAGGATGTCATTGTATGATGAAACAGATTATCATCTAAAGGTGGTTGTATCACTCAAGTGGAATAATCACCTAAGGTGGTTGTATCACTCAGTGGTTAATAATCACCTTAAGGTGGTTGTATCACTCAGTGGTTGCAACTGATGACGAAAAATGTGCCAATATTTATATTTATGAACAATATTTGCAGGTGCTATATAGTTTAACTACTTGGGTATGTCTCATCTTTTCAACATTCTCTAATAGAAGTGATCAAATTGTACAAGGAACAAGAACCCATCAGTAAAATTGAAAAATCAAATTTTTATTTTTTTTAAAAGTCATCAAAGATGCATTTTTTCTTCCATCTATGCAGTTTATTTGAAGTATACTTTCTTTATGCTTATTCCATGTACATTCAAATTGTTAAATTAAGTATTTTGATTTTAGATGATTAAAGATTTCCAAAATTTATAAATTTTGAATATGTAATGATGCTTGATGGAGGTTTTGAGATTGTCATTGAAATGTTGAATTTTGTATGAAAGCCTAAAGAAAAATGGTTACAAGAATGTATGAGGGGCGTTTCAAAAGTTCCAGGAAAAGTGCTCTATAATGTTTATGGTATGTTCAAATTACTACAAACTTTACATAGTACACTATGTATCATGCATTGTTCTATTTAAATGCAAAGTTTGGAGTTATTTGACCATACAATAAATATTATAGAGCACTTTTTCTGGAACTTTTGAAACGTCCCTCGTATATGAGACATACTAATGTGACAATATACTGGTATGTGTATAAATGTGCTATCACTGTTCATCTTATACTATTATAGGAAAAGATGACTGTAGTATTTATGACATGTGACGTCTATGTCTAAAGTTGTAACATGTGTAGAACGAATATTTATATTTAGGAAAAATTCATGATCACCGTATCAGTAAATATCGAAAAGAAACTATCATTGATGGACATAAGAGTCAATTAAATACAATAATCAGAATCATTATTATTACATATTTTTTATTTCTAAGCCCTAGCATTTTAAGAATTGCTAGATTTTGTAGTCAATTCCAGCAGTTTGTGTGATTCATATGCTGACTGGTATCAAGTCAAGAATTTGATGGATTTGTAATTATTTAAAGGGCATACTTTGTGTGTGTGACACAGTTCTTGTTCATTGACAAAACCAGTTTAAACAGTACTGATTACTTCAATATTTTGGTTGTTCTAGTCCAAGAGAAATGTATTCCTGCACAGTAAATAGCTTAATCATTTTTTAGGTCAGAAATCTTTAAAAATCTTGTCATTTTAAACTCAATTTTTAATAAACCTTTGTACATTTTTATTAACTGCCAAATTAGGTATATTTGTTGATCTCACAAACATTGTACACTCCTGAAAGTTAAAGTTGAGTTATGGAACAGTTTGATTGTTTACATATAATAATTAAAGTGTTAAAAATCTGCAGTTCAATGCAATGCACCAATGAAAAGTTATTCTGGTGAGCCTTGTAGACAGACATACCTTGCATAATGTAAGATTAACGCTGATGTTTAACTTCAAGCTATTTGACTTCCAGTGTTTTAGCTTTTACCCTTTTAAATATCGAAACACATTTTTACACTATATAAAATTTGAAAGTATTTATTTATTTACTTATAGCTGTATGAAGCCAGTGTTTTCAGTGTCCAGTATTTTTAAATGCCAAATTAAAGTCACATTTACAGTATTTATTGTGATTCTTTGAAATGATCCTTTTGATGAATTGATGGCATTATTTTATACCAAAGTGTGAATGGATCATTAGTATGTGTTATGAGATTTTATTACATTATTTACTATAAAATCATATATCTTTGTGAGGTGAATTTTTTGTGTGAATTCGCTTTTCTGAAGTAGGTCACAAAATTAAATTAAATGCTTGCAAATTAAACTTCAGATATAACTATGTTTTGTGTCTTAATGGCATTGGTTAAGTTGGCAAGCATTAAGTTTGGGGAAAAAATTTTGAAAAAATTAATACAGCGATATTAATCTCTTACAAAGATGTATGATTTTACAGTACAGTGTATATTTGTATACAGTTTTACATGATGTTCTCATTGTTTTATTTTACTTTTATTGTTGATATTTGTACATTTTGTAAAGCTTATGAGTGAATATTATTTCATCAATTGTACAACAAACATTTTTTAATGATACAAAATACAAAATGTGAACTAAGCTTGTCTTATTTTATCTTTTTATGCCGAAGCATTTACTGATGTGGAGCCATATAGTGATTCACTGTTCGTTCTTTCGTCCATCCGTCCATCCATTACAAAATATTGAAGCTCAAATGTTAATCAAAGCATTGCTTTCAAACTTTGCATACCTGTTAACCATTATAAACATTCATTACATTATCTAATACATGTAACAAACATTTCAACAGAATTATGGCCCCTGAATTACTTAGATATTTGTTTCGGACAAGGCTTACACTGGGGCATTTGTTATAGAGGAGGCTTCCACCTGGGCATTTGTTACGGACATGGCTTCCACCTGGGCATTTGTTATGGACAAGGCTTCCACCAGGGCATGAGCGTTTACTGAACACAGTCTTGTTTAACATTGTTATAAGTTCCAACTTGTCGACAGAATTTCAGCCATATGGAAACTACCCAGTCACACTATTATGACAGTGACCAGTCCTGGCAAATCAGCAGTTACTTGGAACTAACTTACTGTGATTAATGTCCAGCAAGGGGTATATACCAGTGCCACTTGTTACAAGTTATGTATTGCATCCTGGGTATTGAACCCAGCACCTTATGCTAGATGAACAATCTACTAGAAAGCTATATAGCACAACCAGTCATATAATTAAGGCAAATATATTATGAGGTTTCTGAATACATCTGTCTGATCATAATAAAGCTGTGTACAAAGGACAGATGTTACAAAATGGGAGCATTGGAGGTCATTCGCAATCTCACCTCAGGTGACCATTGCCTAAGCAAAGTGCTACATAACGCTTTTCATGGGATGCAGTCCATGCCTTCTATATTTAATTGAACGAATGGTTACTGAATGAAGCTTCTCAGTAGTGCTTTTCTTAGGGAAAAGACATCCAAATTCAACCAAGATTGCATGTATCCTCATGCATGGCTTCTCAGTGCTCTCAGACGGCAAACAGTTGGTGTGTTCGAAAGTGCTGTGCAGAACACTGTTCCTGTTCCAAGTACTTACGAACAGAAGGAATTTGTTCTGAACAGTGTTCTACTCCAAATGACTTACAAACAAAGCGGAACAGAAACAGAACAGGAAGTAACAACAATAAAAATAATGTTAATTAAATAATATTTAGAAATGGAACTTTTAAGATGGCCGATATTGTAAGTTGCAGCCGTTATATTGGTGGAAGAAAATGCCATTAGAAAATTTCCCATTGTAAAAGTTCGGTCATTTTCGTTTTTCTCTGTTGACATACTATTGCCAAGGTGATCATAATTACACATTTCAAGAAGTTTCCGCTTGTCTTGTTGTTGTAATCATGTGACCTGTTCTGCCTGCGCCACCTTTTCTATGTGAACAGACGGAATATGTCCTGAACACTGTTCCGGATTGTTCATAATGCTGTTCCATGTTCTGGAACACTGTTAAACTAAGGTCTAATGTAAGGTCAAGAGTCAGGTTAACACCTCTGCACTATACCATACAAGGGCTGACCATAAATCAATCTTGTCCATATGATAATCCCTGTATATGAAAAGTTGACATGTGATGCTTAGCATTTGCCAGTCTGTAGATTGATCAACCAAAAATGGTTAGATGTAAAATAATGGCCTAGCATCATTGAACTTGGTATGCAGGTTTAAGCTTTGTTCAGTAGATAACCACAGGTAACTGTATCGTTGAAAACGAAAAAAAAAACGAAAAAAACATTTTTTTTAAATTATATTTTTCTTTCAAGGTCCATTTGTACAGAAATCCACGAGCCGGTTCAAGAGGTGCACTTTGTTTTAAATAAAAACACTGCTTTGTGCAACAATTATCTATAAAATGCTGTGTGTTTACACAAACAATGTTATGAGATGAATGTAAGCCTAAAATTAACTTCATATTATAAAAGCCATTGCTTAAAGGTTTACTTTAACTGTCGTTGGTGTAACACATTGTGGGGGACGGTCATACAGATTTGTGTTGATCGCACCATAAGAATCGGCTGTGAACAGTATCTACCTTTTATAGTATAACTTTTTAACTATTGGATCAATTTTGATGAGATCTGGCATGTAAGTAGTTTAAGTCTTGCTGTATATGATTTTTTTTTCATTTTTAACCATACAGTTACCTGTGTAGATAACCCCAATTAATTTTGAGGTCAAGGTCACTATGACAGTATGTTTGACTACCAAATATCATCTGATATACTATTAACAACAGCTCTGCAATTAAAATTCCTTTTTGTAATAAATCAAACTACCCGTCTGTGTAAGATTCTAAATATAAGACACTAGTGTTAATCTTTGAAATGGTGTGCAAGAATAAATCTACATTTGTGTATACAAACACATCTGGTACTATTATTTTAACTCTCTGGGGCATTGTTTCAGGAACATTATCAAGCATTTCGATTGAATACTACAGTTTTGTATATATAAACTCCAGTGAGTCTAGTTTTTGAAGAACAGTGATGACTAGCTGTTTTGAAACTGGAAATCGGAAGTGGAATAGTTTTATGACCATTTCCTGTGGTTTAAGGGTATCATGCAACTTCCTGAAAAAATCAGAATCATCTTTCATGAGTATGATTCCAAATTCTCTTAATTCCTATTAATTAAACATATTTATGTGGGAAGGGGGGTAACTCGTGAAAAATTCAAGGAAATTTAATCATGAAATGCAGGAGTTTTCTCCCTTTGTATATTGTCATAATTTCTTTAAAGGAAGGGAGATAACTAGAGCAATACATTGTTGAAAATCAAGGGAGACAAGTAAAGGCTTTTAAAATGAAAGGAAAAGGGATGTAACTCGTGTTATCTTGTTAGCAACACAGAAGTCAAAGAAAATGTCAGCGTTGCATGTGATTCACATTAGGATCGATCACAGCCACTAAGCGTCTTTGTGCATTAGAGCCGCAGGTTAATAAGATAAAGTTTATTTCCAATCAAGGGTCATATGACATGACATATGAATCACATATAAAACAAAATGGGGTGAAAATATAAACATAACAACAAAGAACTTTTAAAGTAAATAAGGCTTGATTAGGTAACACACATAAATAAGGCTTTATGCCTAAAAGAATCCTACCTCCCTTCATGCACTTGAAAGATGATGGGAGAAGAGGTTTCATGTGTTCCATTTGTAGAATAGTCCTTTTTCAAGTGAAGACCATTCACGCCCCCCCCCCCCCCCTCCTGCTGTGCCAGTCAGTTGTGTTGCTCATCTTCAAGGCGTCATGTGTGATGCACCAGACATTTGCATCTACGGCCCCACCACCACATAATAGTGGGCCGGGATTTTTACTTTCGGGTTGTAAAAAAAACCCGCCCTGCCGAGGACATTTGATGGTAAAATTTCGGTACCCCCCCCCCCCCCCCTCCCCGACAACTAAATGTTGTCCCCGGGATATTGGTTTGGAGAAAATAATCTAACAGAATGGAAGGTAAAAACACGACCGTTTTCCCGGCCGTTCACCGCCCATGCCCTGGGATTGGGGCCGTGGTTGCAACTGACTGGTGCATTACATAAACATCCGAAATTGTTTTCCGGATATATGTGCACTGGCAATGTTGAAATTTCTTGAGACACCGTCCGCTAACGGACGTATACCACTGACTAAGAATGAAAGTACAAAAAAACTACTTTGAGAAAACAATACAAATTGTCAGAAAATTACTCGTTACTTATGGAAAAGCCTTTTTCAACTTCATTTTGGTCAACATAACCTGTTCAAATTTTCATGAAAATAGCCTCTTGTGATGTAGGTTTCAAAAAGATTACTTGCGACCTTCTCATTCTAAGACAGCGATACACGGTACAAAGACAGATACGTTTTTCGATAGAGCCACTTGTTTAAAGCAACACATTCCACAGTTGGCGAGCGGTTTCAAGCCAGGAACACATTCTATTCAATACAAGATGTACCTTATTTGTATTCAATTTGAAATAGTGACACAGCATTTGTAAGACGAATACCATCGTGGAGTGTAGATGCTTGTCGATCTAATTCCTGGATACCACTTACTACTATTTGGCCACTGTCAAGACATAAAAAAGAAACTCGATTTTGTATTCGTTTTATTGCAATAATCATTGTGTAAATTAACATAACATACAAACAAATGTAAATACAGTGCGTGAGTATTAAAGAGGCGTTCCCTATAACTTTGATCGTTTAAATCGATACATCAGTACTATACATTAAATGACAGTCATTATTGCTTAAACTCCACATTTTTTTTCAACAAAAAGGTCCCACTAATTATCGAGAAAAGAATGAAAACATATTTCCGTAACGAGCCAAAATAGTCACGAGTTGTTTCCCTTTGACCACATAATAATAAATCGCTGGTGATTCAAATATATTTTTGACATTATAGAGACATATTTGCGCACACTTTCTTCTGACAAATTATGCTAATTGATAGTGTTATGTACATTAAGCTCATTTAATGTGATAGAAGAGAAAAAATATGCTAGTTATAGGGAATGCCTCCTTGAGTGTGTCCTTGTTATAGTCTGATCGTTTTCAGACATTTAGACTCGAATGTGACGTCTTATTAACAGCCCTATATATAAGGACTACATCATTTAATGAACAAACAGTTAACATACGGCACACATACACACGCAAACGTTTCATCACATGGGGCCCAGGCAGGTGGAAAACAAATAAAGCACAGCAACAGTATACGTGGAAGTATCGGAACAACGACTTACGTATCCTATCCGGAACGGATACCCTACAGGTAGGAAATCTACTCGTTAGTGTACCGTTCTGACCACTAAGTTAGCAGTCCTGTCAGCACTACGGTATAGCTTGGCTATTTTTACTTGAGTCTGACATTTATGCAAGAATATATTACAAGTTTCTTGCTTTGAATATATCAATTTCCGCAAGCAAATCGTGCACTATCGGTATTTCATAATTATTTGTGTCTGTATTACATCTCGAGCGTCTTCGTCATCCCCGATTATGAAAACATACAATCGGTGTTATAAACGTAGACAATATATCGACTGTTAAATTATGCCAATCAATAAGTCAGGCTCGTGTCAATGTGGCCAAGCTATACTGCTCCAGTACTGGCAAATGATCGTACTATCGACAAGCATTCCCCGTTTTACTCAGATATATCTGCCAGCAATGAGCCAGCATGCCGGGCCCGTACCAGGCCGGTGATCAAAACGACAATGTATCAGTACAGTTTCCGACAATGATCCAGTGATACGGACGGTAGTGGTCCAAATTCGAACCAGTGTCGGTGTGGCAACTGAGAGGACAAGCTTTGTGACGCCATATTTTTTTTATAGGAAAGCAGAACTGGAAGAGCTGTTTATTCTGGTCGCTAGGATACAATACTCTATACACGTACTATACCATCCAACCATCCGATTCGATAATTTCTGTTCTCGTATCTGAGAGTTCCGATGAATTTGTAATGTCTTCACTTATTTCAGTACATGTATTTAATTTAGGGTGACTATAATACGTATTTAATCGTTCTGTGCTGTTAAGTGTATGTAGTGATTTAAATATGTCGTTATAATCCACAGTTTCCAAATCTTCACTGAACATGACTCGTTTCTGAATTTTATACAGTTTTGACAGTTCCTTTCTCGCTGCCATTTTCTTTTCATTGCTTGTAAAAACAGCCACAGACTGTGACGTCAATGATGTCTTCTCTGTCCTGTCGGCATCAGGAGGAACGTCACGACCCTTTAAGGTGTGATACACGTCGCCACTGTTGTATTTGTCTGTGACAGCACTGTGATGATCCCCGTGTTTAAACATATGGAACTTGTCTGAAATCGAAAAAAAATGTAAGCAGTTATAATATAGCACTACTAGTAAATGGTGTAATTTATTAATATGCTTAAACAATGCAACTGAGTTAATCGTTATTTATTGTCAGATTAAACTATAATATGTATATATACGAGAATGCAAGTACATTGTACTGTTATCACTTATTCCATTTGAGACACAGAACACCACACATTTCATGAACATACTTCAGTGAAGCGGAATTTTGCGGGTCCAATCTCATGCCGTGACAAACTAGTACCAAAGTCATCAAATGGGCACTGGTATACCTCCCTTGTTTGACGTTCGGAGCGTTACATACTATTATTCTAGTTGGTGCCAAGTAATTGCTGGTTCGCTTGGTATCAGGGTAGTTTGACTGGGTAGTCTTCAATTCTTCGTGTGACTGACGTACTATTGACATGTGGGACAGTCCGACTCACGTAAACACGATGTTTAAATTTTTTTAAAAAGAAACCATAGGCATTGGTTTTCAACTGTACATAAATTAATAATTGTTCATAGTCAAAGAAACAAGAAAATCACTCACCTAAAGAATGATAGCCAGCACTGTATGCTGGTGATTCGACTGTTATATTGAGATCTAATTCACTACCTCCACGACCACTATCATGTGTGCACATCTCAACTGAATTATCACTGCACATATCATCTGTACTTGTCTGAAAATATGAAAATAACGGAATACATAACAATCATAACCACTGATCACTGCATCATTGATAAAAAACATCAAAAGGGTTTTAACATTTATATTTTTCTACCGGCATAAAAAGAAGAAAAATACATGTTTTCGTTTTACTCTTAATAAATAATACAGTTACCTTTGATCATTACACCAACAATCTATGATAATGTGCCATATGACGTTACATACTTATCTAGGCAAAGTATATAATTGTGTGTAATTACTAATTAATAAGGGTTTTTCCTAGCTACAGTTATTAACATGTACTTGTCAAAATGATTGCATGCTTGGGTTTGGTATATTAACTTGATTCGTTGTTTTAATCAATGTGTTTGCACCCAGGGTTCTTACTGTATCACTATAACGTCATTGCTTGCTATTTAAAACTGACTGCTATAATTGAAAGACTAAAGAGCTATCATAAATGCCCAATGTGGATTGGAGGCCGAGTCTGGTCAAATAAAGCTTCCAGTTATCTCCAAAGATTGGCCAGTATCCGAACAGTTAAAGCTAATCACATACCGTTCTTGAAAACATAGTTTAAAACTTATTCTTTCAATTATGGATCGTTTCACGAATCTCGCGTGTCAATATGTGTCCTATTAAAATATTAATTAAACATTTAAATGGTATATCATAATCATTTATTGTTCAAATATTCGTACATATTTCTGTATAACCAATTATGGAATTTACCTGTCAACATACTGTTTACTGATTAAGTTGTTTTAAAGTGGATGGACCCGTATCTTTCCAATTCTTAGAATTGCGATCAAGATTTTAATTATGTAGTTCGACCACTTAAGAAATCATGCATATAGAAGACCTATCAGATCTAGAATTGGTATAATTGAACACACCCCTTGTTCCCAATAGTTCAAGACACCAACTTACTACGTACAATTGATATTACTCCAGAGCAGAGATTGCTCCAGCTAGTTGTTTGTCGATGGGTTTCAAGTCAATCCATTGGACCATGTACAGATTGACAACTGGCGTAATGTCAATTATGATCCCATCCAACAAGTATTAAGGCGTTTATGTTTAAAAATTATGTCATTAAACAATATAGTTCAGGGAATGTTGTTTTCATAAGAAACTTTTAAAACTTGCTACTGCTTCAAAAATTAAATTGCAATTTTAATATCTGTAAAAATACGGTGACATCCCCTTTATATACAATTGGTCATACATACCGATTTGACTTGTTCGATGAATAGTCGATCACAGCCAGACGTGGTACTTGAGTTAGTTAAATAACCAGTCTCATTCAGACTGTCATAATAACCATGCTGGAAATCATCGATTTGAAGTTCTGAACAAATATCCTTTTCTTTAGCAGTTTCTTTAGCAGTTTCTTTAAGTTCATTTGTAATATTTGTACGAGTCGCCAAGGAAACAAACTTTAAATCAACTTTATTCGATTCCAAAATAATATTTGTCGTTTTTCCTTTTGGCCCCTTTTTATGCTTATCATTCCAGCAGGTTTTCAGGATAATGATAATCATCGTCGTTGCCAGGACAACAGTCAAAAGTACTATTCCAAGAACTATCCCTAAATTGACACTTAATCCAGAAGACAGGGCACTAGCATGGAACATAGCTGGTACAATATGAAGGTTTAGTATGATTGACGTGTTCAAAGACGGAATCCCACCATCGCTGACGTCAATATCAAATGTATAAACATCACCAATACAGTCTTCCAAACTTTTGTTTAAAAACATTTCCCCAGTTAGATGATCTATAGTAAATGCACCACTTGAATTGTCTGTCCTGATTGTGAAATATAGCTCGGCATTAACCCCAGAATCGTAGTCTCTAGCTTCCACTTGTAGAACCATAGAGTCACCTGCATGTGTCACAGGTACTTCAACAGTATGATCATACTCGTTAGGATATATCACCTCAGGTCTATTGTCATTGAGGTCTTCTACAAATATCGTCACCTCAGCAGAACTAGTTCTTCCACCCATGTCCACAGCGGAAACAACGAATTGATACATTGCATTAGACTCTCTATCGAGTACCTTCCTTGTTGTGATTAGTCCAGACTGGTCGAAGGTGAAGTATTCTGTAATGACTTCATCATCAGGAAATATCAACTTAAATGTTCCATTCGCACCTTTGTCAGGGTCAAATACAGAAATAGTTCCAACTTTCGAACCAACAATTGAATTTTCAAACACATATAAATCAATTGGACTTGTATCAAACACTGGGTCGTTGTCATTAATGTCATATATATTTAGTACAATTGTACCAGTCGATGTACGGACAGGAGCACCTTGATCCAATGCTAACACATGGAATAAGATATGGTCTCCATGAACCTCCCGGTCGAAGCTTATGTTAGCCGTGATAAGCCCCGTACCAGAATCCAAAATAAACGATCCATTAGATTCAGAGCGTAACTCATACGAAACCTGACCATTAATTCCAGAGTCGTTATCTTGTGCTGTGACGCGTACTATGGTTGCACCTATCTGATTATTCTCCGTAATAGCCACAGAATAAATGGATTCAGTAAACTCTGGCGCGTTGTCATTCACATCGGCAACATGCAGTATAAAGTTGGCAACAGTTTGACGAGGTATATCCCCCATGTCCAGGCATAGAATGGTAACATTATGCTGATGTCTTGTATCGTGGTCTAAGCTTTCGTTCAACACAATCTTATAATTACTTCCGGAAATAACTTCAAGTCTGAAAGCTTTGTCAAGAACGTTGCATAACACTATCCCATTATTTCCTGAATCTTTGTCAACGATTTCAACATGTGCGATAAAGGTACCAATCTTTGACGATTCCGCTAATGTAGTGCCACCTGGCGGCTGGTTCAAGTTAATAATGGGGGAGTTATCATTAGCATCTTCAACCGTAATATCAACACTAACAGTTGATGACTTTGCCGGCTCCCCGAGATCATACGCAACTACTTGAATACTGAATGCCTGATCAGTTTCATAGTCAATAGTTCCCATTACAGATAATTCGCCGGAATGTTCGTCGATATAAAAGAAATCTAAAATCTTGTCTGATACACGATTACTGAATCTGTACATAACTTTACCATTGTTCTCACTATCAGGATCCGTAGCAGACAGCGTCACAATCACAGTGTTCATTACAGCATTTTCCGTCACAGAAATGGCGTATGAATCTTCAATATAAGAAGGTGCGTTGTCATTAGCGTCAGTAACTTCAATTTGAAGAGTAGCCGTTCCAGTTAAAGGCACAAATCCTCCGTCAATGGCTTTTATGATCAAATTGTACTCAGACAAGGTTTCTCTATCTAGAGCAACGTTAGTTACTACCTCGAATTCCTTAGTTTCTGTAACAATCAGACTAAACACTGGCGGGTCCATTTCAGGCGACAGAATGTATGTCTTCACTGAATTCATTTCACTTTGGTCACGATCAAGTGCTGCTCCAGAAACAATAACTGAACCTATTTCCACAGCTTCTGAAATTTGTATTGGATTATTTATAGGTAAAAACTCAGGAGCATTATCATTATAATCTTCAATATCGATCTTAATGTTGATGATGTTGATCATTTCAGCCAATTCTAAATCATACACAGCGATGTTAAACTCCACGAAGCACACACGAACACAATCAGGAAACTCCTCCCTGTCAATGGTTTCACTTGTCCATAACAAACTCGTGTTTGATTCAATCTGAAAGTACGACACATAATCGTTCTGCTCCTTTATGATTTGGAACTGCAGATGTTGGAACTCTTCCATGGACATATCGTCAAACAGTTGACTATCAACAGCAACACTTCCAATATAATGTTTTGCTTGATTCTCCTCTACTAGTCTATAGTTCACTGTTGCATCCTGGGTAATCACTGAACTAATAAAGATGCAGAAGATGAACCACATTCTAGTGAAACTGACGGCCATATTTGATGCTACTTCAATAGTTTTTCACAGTCGCATGTCTTTATTCCCAACTTCGGCGCCGCCTAGTTCAATCTGAAATCAATATACATGTATAGCGGATTATTTTTGCAAACCGCATTATTTTCTTAGTCAATAAAATTACAATAACTTTCAATTAGCACATATCTAATACACTGGCCAAATGCGTATGGTACACATGCATATCACATAAAACATCTGTGTCTGTCTTTATTAATGGAAATTATGCATACCATATGCATATTTTATAATGCATAAATAGCATTAATTAAATTGCACATTTTATTAAGCGCGGCATGGTGAACCGAATAACAAAAAATTCTAACCATATGCTAAAATATGAAATATTGATTTATTTACAACCAAAATGAAGAAATAAACCAATTTCTATCAAACCGTGCTCATAAAAATGTACATATTAAGAAAATTAAAAAAGTGCATACCCGGTTACTTATTCCACCAAAATTAAAATCAGATTTCGACTTGCTCTCATTAAACCAAATATAAAGTACATTAGCACGTTAAAGATCAACTTTTACTCCCGTATTTTCTAAACCTGCAGAACAACACACGATGTACTTGAAGTTAGGAAAATAAAATCTTTATTTGCATATAGTGAGGTTAAGCGTTTGAGTATATTTGTCCTATGTAACGCTTCCAGCTCGACGAACGTACTTGAAACCGATTCAGCAAGTGTCTAAATTCAAGAGCAAACAATTCTAGTACAATAGCTGTGCCTGTTTGAATTGATACACCTTTCCCTCTTTTGTTCAAATTTTCAAAACAGGGCTTTTTGACACCTGAATTTTCAGGACGGATTAAGTGTAGTGGAAAGAACAAATGTCAATATTACTTGATATCTCCAGATGGTTAAGTCAAAAACGGTGAAATAATCTGACAACATACACTTGTAGCACTTGGATAATTTTTATATATTCTTGTCATTAACAAAAGCTGTGTTATTTGTTTTTATTGCATAATCTTCAAAACCGTTAAATGATTTTCGACGAAAACAAATATTTACTTAAGAAAGCTGCAATAATGGTAAATAATCTTTTTGATGATAATTGTCAATAAAAGTAAACTAGTGTGCATACAATGACAGAACCTGTTAGAATCCGATTGGGTTATGTCAGACGGTGATAAGTATTTTACGTAATGTGTTTACATGAAAGATATAACCTGCTAAATAGATACAATAATTTGCAAAGAGATGATAAATACTTTATCAATAACTTAACACATTTAAATTCAATTATAGTAGATTATATAAAATAAAACAAAAAATACCTTTTCAATATACAAATGTGTAATTGTGTGTATTCCAAATTGCAGGTAACTGTCGTTATCATTGATAAAATAAAAACAAATACAGATTTTTATGAATTTAAAGTCAATTAGCACATGCTTTCATCGCCAAATTATTTTTTTCGTTACATCCTTTGTCAACAATAATACCACTGAATCTCAACGTACATTATTACATGTATTAGTTATCTGTATTCCAAATTACAATCCTATTTTACATCATTTACACAAAATAATAAACAAGTGATATTCTTTATGGTAACATGGTATAACTGCACGCTATATTTTGTTATATACCAAATCAGATACAATCAATCAATCTCCAAGCTGTGCAAATCATAATCTTATACGATACAAAAAATATCAAATCGCTGATTTAAAAAAATAAATAAATAAAGGATACAAACTTACTTTAGCAATATCAATATAATTATCACACTTTATTGTCCCCACCAATTTAACCGAACAGAAAAAAGCTTTGTGCTCACTTTGCTGCCACTTCCATAGTGTAAAGAAATTTTTTTAACTATAACTACGAAAAGCATCGCCAATACTTTTGCCTGGCATGCTAGCGTTCCCTATAATTATGCTTATTTATGTAAGGTATTTTCTCATAGCCGTGCAAACAAGCCAATAAAAGGGTTGTTACTTCACGCAGGTTCTACTAATACGTCTGACGACAACACATACATTAACGCAGTTCTTTCCCTACCAAAGTTTACCACAAACCAACATGTCACTCTTTCTCGCTCGCCGCGTGAGTCCAGTCTGAATGCTGAACGAAAGAATAAAAAGTTTTTATATAAATTACATCAATCATATCCTTACAGATGGATAACAAAGATCTACTGACCTATCCCTCTTTACTAGTAGTCTAAAATCATCGAATTTGTTAGTATAGGCCCGTCTGAAATAATTGAGTGTTGCCGCGACTGACTTAACTGATATAGACGCAGATTATATTTTGACATACTCGTGCAAACTGTTTTGTTTTGTTCCTTTTTATGACAGGTGGTCACGGGACTGAAACTTTACAAAACGTGCAGTTTTATTTCTCACCTAAACGTATTACGAGCAACTACAACAGAAGTGATTAATTTATTGAGTAGTGAATAATATAATTATTATATTCAAGTACTGACTGGTATTTAAAAGTCTACAAAGTTGGGTTGAGTTCGCTTCTAAACTCTGGCATGGATGCGAGCCAAAAGATATTTATTTTATCTTAAATAGACATGTTCCTTAACAGGGTATTTACGACGCTTATAAATATAAATTTAGTAAAATACGATTTTAATGTAGCAAATTATTCAGCTGCCTGAGAAGTATTCTACTTGTACCAAGCACGCATGCAGTTATTTGAAAACACACATGAATATTTCTGACCAATTACTAAATGCAAGATGACTGACCGTATTTTATGTATTTAGCTAGCGTTTTCGTAAATGATTTGAGTATTTATGAAGGTGTAATGTATTGTAATTTTATTACATATTTAAGCACATGAGATGGGCATACATTCCATTCAAATTCCTTTCGGAGACTTCGATAAATTAAATTGACAACATAAATCGACTCTGTTTTGGAATCCTTAAAGAGGTAGGTTAAGAGTCGCTGTCATGGTGCAACTGCTTAGTGCAGGATTTTTAACCCGGCAATCCGGATTCAATTCCCAGTCGCTGCCGGTCATACACTTCCATGACAAATGTTCCACATATGTCTAGTTTGATCTAAAACATGGAAGAGTTGCTGGTGCATTGTGGAGTGGTTTACAAGTTAATACTGGTTAGGTAGAAGACGGTCAATGAAAATCCGTAAGGTTATGCTACGGTCACAATGCTCGTACGATGTCCGTACGGATTTACCAACTCGTACGAGTCTGAAATATTTTAATCCTAACGGTATTTGTACGTTCTTAGCAGCATCTGGTCACAGCTCGTACGAATCTCGTTCGAATTGTACAAAATGTATAGTTTTCACCAGATCACAGAGTCCTCTACGAGTTGTGAAAATCAGCACTATGCTCGTACGAGTCTCGATATCCGAACGGGCTCCGTGCGGGTTACGTACGGATGTCGTGCGAGTTCAGAAAAATCGACTCGTACGGAGCTCGTAGAGCAAATGTGATTGGGGTATTAACTGAAAAGCTGTTGAGAAACAGTGTCGGGGTTGGAAGCAGTTGCATATAAAAAGTTACAAATTGTCTAGGGCTCTTTAAAGCTGCCAAGCCGCCCAAACGCCCTTTGATATTTTTACTTCGATTATAATAGGAAGCATTTCAGGTAAAGAACCACTAAATGCCTCCGCGGGCCAAGTGGTGATACACTCAAGCAGTCCTTGAAATAACTTTGGTTTGCCTGTAAATGGAGATATTTCTAGACAAATGTGGAGTTGAATGATGAAAGTGAGTTTAAATGGTTGGTAAATATGCATGTTGTGTAGTAAAAGTGTAATATTTGTATTATTCCGCTATTTTGTTCTTGATACCAAAGTGAAAATAAACTAGGGTAAAACCCAGAACTGATCTGTCCGGACATGTGTGAAAACGTGTTGCCAATATTTGAAGACAAAAACTTTCTAAGCAGATACATGTCCCCCTTTTTATTGTATTATTTTGAAGCTTAAAAAGGCCCCTCTTTACAGTGATATATGTGATCCAGGCGGCCATAGACTAAAAATTGTTGAAAATTGTGACCTACTACGGGCAATTTACATTGAGCTAAAGAGCACATTTATTGGGTGGTTTCTATCCTTCAAACTAATACGTTTTAAGGTTGGCCTATACGCATGATAAGGACAATCTGAATAGTTCCACTAACTCACAAACATCAAACAATAAAACCATGTGTTTCAGTTTTGCTATTTTCTTGTGAAAATAATAATTATTATATGAATAATATAACAAAAGAACAATTTCTGACATTGAATGTTGGTTTACTGTCAAGTGGTTCTTATTCGTAAGTGTAGATTTCGTGCACGATTTCACATGGAAAATCAACTCCACTCTATTAAATAACGTTTGTGATCGTGTTTGCTTTCTTTCCATCACTTCAAAAGTACAGTAAAACTTCGTTATGACGAGCATCAATATGACGAGCACCTGACATATCTCGAGCAAATTTTAAACCAATATCTGTTTGTATCATCAATGCATGCCATTTGGTTATTTCGAGCACCCGGTGTATCTCGAGCATTTTACCTGTCCCTATCACTTCTCGAGATAACGAGGGTTTACTGTATCCGAATATCAAACTCATTTTGATCACAGAATCTACTAGACATTTAAATTCCTACTATGGGGCTCCGCGAATTACGGAACGTCGCGAAATACGCGTTCCCGCGAACTATCATGCCTGCAAATGTGTATGATTCTACAGTACATGTACACAAAAGACAACGCCAATATGGGTTTTATTTATCTGACTTTTGATCAAAGTCAGATAGTCATGTTGACTATACACTATGTACTAAGTGGCCAATTTCCATTTTCACACATGTCATACAGGTGACAATTGTTTCCTCGATAATTTTAGCATACCAATTCTTGTCTGTAGATGATTGCCCTAATTAGCGTTGTAAATCACCGAAAAATACGTTGAACCATTGACCTAATAATGGTTTCCCGCATTTTTATAGACAATACATATCCATGCAACATTTTGTCGAACCGCTGCGAAAATAATAATTGAAACATAAAATTAGGATAGGGAAATAATATACTGTTAAAACCTTCACTATTACTAATTTTCAATCCATAAAAGGATTATTTGTGGCCTACAAAAATACGCATTTGAACATTTCAGGCGATAAAAACAACATACATTGTGAATCTATTTCAAGTTTACTCCATACATGTATGCATTCGTTCAGCCGACGATGTATGTATGTATCATTTAGTAGAAATGCACCCATCGCAATCACAGCCAATAGGCATTTGACCCTGTCAGGTTGCGGGATAAAGTAAAGCATTGTGGATTTAATATTCTTGCTCAGAGAAATAATAAGCAGTTACACAGACGGTGCTCGATTCGATCCACGGACATCGATTTCAAAGCGCCAGCCTCTAGCCCACACAGTTCCCCGTAATGATTGATAATGGACTCTGCAGACAGGTTTTGTTGTAGTGATCTTTATGCAGGATTTATTGTATTAGTAAATCTATCTACATATCTAGAAAATCTGTACATATGCACATATCGATGGCTTAGAATTAGAAGGTCGTAAGTGCCACTTACAAATCGAGAAATAGGATAGCACCGTCTATGTTGAAGTGCTCAGTGTAGTCAAATATGTCTTGTATCTGTCTAAGATTATTTCCGATAAAGCGATTTTTAATGAAACCTTGTTGGTCGGGGCTTATGATTTTTGGAAGTACTGTTTGTAGTCTTCCAGCTAAGACTTTTGTCATTATTTTGTAATCAATATTTAGAAGAGAGATTGGCCTCCAATTTTCCAAGTTTTTTGGATCGCCTTTTTTGTATAGTAATGAGATTACACATTGTTTTTGACTTCTTGATAGCTCATGTTTCTCAAAAGATTGTTCGAATGATTGAACAACGATGTTTGCTATTTTGTGCCAAAAACGTTTGTAGAACTCTTCCGTGAGCAATTTTATGTTTAGTGTCGTTATTATTTGAGCAAACCACTTACAGTGGTTACAAAACCACCATCACAGTACCAGCTGTTGCAAAAATTTCATTGGACACGGTGCTCCTCCAACGCCGACCATAGGTCAACTCTACAGCCATTAGCCATGCTGACTGGGATGTATTCTAAAACTGGTACCAACAGACGTAACACCTACAATGCAAAGTATTGTCTTTAATGTGCAAGTGCTCTTTGCGAAAACATAATATAAAGGCTTGATAGAATCTACATAGACATTGCAAATGTAAACATTTTGTTTTGAACTTAAGACCCGAGTGTAGTAACGTTAAATGTCGCATCGACGCTAAATGTCGCACTTGACGTTAAATGTCGCAAGGCTGACGCTAAATGTCGCAATCGACGCTAAATGTCGCAATTACCCCTGACGCTAAATGTCGCATCTGTGACGTTAAATGTCGCAACAAACTGGCCTGACGTTAAATGTCGCAACACTAACGCTATGTCGCAATCCTTTATATACACTATTTTGTAGTATTACTGTTCTAGTTTTGGTTCAGACGTATCCACAGTTATTAGGGGTTTACTCATAGGGGTTCGACACTTAAGCCTGCAGTGATTTTTTTTTTACTTCTATTGTGTATATTGTATGAAATATAGACATTAGAAATTAATAAAAAAAATTGAAAACAGTTTTTTAATTACTGCAGGTTTATGTGTCGAACCCCTTTAGGTTTACCGGATGAACCATATTTTACTCGTTATACCCGGTTCAGTGAACTCTCGTACAACCGTAACAACACTGGATCGGCAAGACGAACCGTGGTGAACCGTGATACTGTAATCAAACTGGCAAAAGAGGCCTGTTTTAAGCCTTGTGGAGTCATCAGGAGATACCGGGAGGAATGGTCAATATTTCAACAGAATCGAAATATGGAGTCAAAACTGGGTTACAACCGGGGTTACACCTTAGCTGTACCGCGATGTTGCATTCCGGTACATGTATCAGTACGGATTATCTCGGTGTATCCCGGTTCTGAGCTGACAGCAGAGACCTATTATCACTGTGCCGGTTTGGCATTCCCGGTTTGTCCCGTTGTATGAACCTTTGAGACATCGTGAACTTCTTAGTCGTTTTAGGCTAACCTTGACGAACTGTGTTGATCCGACCGTATGACAGCGTACAGTATGGTTTCGATATCCACTTCAGGTGCAAACCAAGTCTGGTATTTTTTATTTTATGTATTTATTACCTGCGAGCCTTGAGCGAGCAGGTATATTGGATTGCCTTAAGTAAAAAGGCAGGGAAGAACCTAGTATATACCCGAATTATGGTTATATACGGTAATGCTCGGTAGAACCCCGTTTCGTTACGGATGATACATAATTATACTCGTTTCATCACGACCAAGGTGTGTGAAGTTGCAGTTACCGAGTATTTGTCGAACAATGCCAAATACAGTAAATAATTATGTAAATCGTAGTTGAAATTCTGTTCAAATCAGTTTACTAGTATTTGTATTTACGAAAAGTTGTATTCAACCCCACACGATGAGTTACTTAGAGGATAATGCACGGCTGATTAGGGCGGGGTCTACATAATCGGCCCGCAGGAAGCATAATGGCCCGAGTGGCTTTAGTCCGAGGATGATTATCAGTCGGAGCAGTCCGTACGGCGTTTTTACGGGATGATTCATAAGATTGTCCGAGGTGTCCCGATTGGGTGATTATGCGAACCGAGGCCCGATAGCATACGATTTGACTCATGCGAATCCCTGTGGCATCAACTGGGCGAAACAACTCCCAGAATACCAACGCATATTAAACAACAACCCTAAAGAATGTCTGGCATGGAACACACCGTACGAAGTGTATTATGGAAGGGACCCATACAATAAGAGTTCGTTAAATCAAAAACTAAAAGCTAAAAAGCTACGAGATGCTGCGAAAGCCGCGACAATAAAGTGTAATAAACGGAACGACAAAGCCTATGAGAAGGCATGCAAAACGCCTGTATTCAGCATTGGTGACACAGTGCTGTTACGATATAAGAAGAAGGGGTTATTGAATCGAAGGATATGGGTAGTGGAGGGGATAATACAGCAGCGATCACTGAATACCAACATGTACCAACTGAAATATAATGTTCCTGATTCTCTGCGAAGTTCAGAAGTAAAATGGTACCACATAAGCAATATAACACAGTATACAGCAGCTGGTATTACCAACCGTCGGAAACAGTTACATCGAAAGCATTACTACATACCTGTAACCAAATCTACTCAACTTGAAAATCTGAGGTCGGAATTCGGACTTTCCTTCATAATGGATCCTATAGGAAATGGAAACTGTCAGTTTGCGGCGGTGTCATACCAACTACGCCAATATGGAATACATAGGTCAGAAGAAATGCTCAGACAGGAAGTAGTTACATATTTAAGACGAACACCCGCACTTGGAAATATTAATTTGGGCGAAAATTGGTGGAATTCAGTTCTTGAACAACCGCAAATATATCTTTCAATGATGTCACGAGAATATGAGTATGGTGACCAAATTACGTTACAGGCTATGTCACAGTTATACAACGTGCAAATCATTGTGGTATCGACAATGAATAGTGCAACTACATTAATAAGTCCGGACGGTAGTTCGATTTTGTCGAACAATATCCCTCATATTATATTGGGACATTACCCCGAGGGGGCTGGGGAACATTATGTTTCTCTTGAGTATGACAGGGATATTCTAGAAACTATCATATATAGATCTTCACAGATTACATGGGAATCAAGAAATTCGCAGAACCACGATCTGGATTCGCATATTGACGAAAGTGGTTTGCAGAACCATGACGTAAATTCGCATATTGACGATAGTGATTTGCAGAACCATGACGTAGATTCGCCCAACGACGATAGTGATTTGCAGAACCTTGACGTAAATTCGCATATTGACGATAGTGATTTGCAGAACCATGACGTAGATTCGCCCAACGACGATAGTGATTTGCAGAACCATGACATAGATTCGCCCATGGACGATAGTGCTTTGCAGAACCATGGCATAGATTCGCATCTTGACGATAGTGATTGGCAGAACGATGACGTAGATTTGCATATTGACGATAGTGATTTGCAGAAACATGACGTATATTCGCATATTGACGATAGCAATTTGCAGAACCATGACATAGATTCGCCCAACGATGATAGTGATTTGCAGAACCATGACATAGATTCGCCCAACGACGATAGTGATTTGCAGAACCATGACGTAGATTCGCATATTGACGATAGCGATTTGCAGAACCATGACATAGTTTCGCCCAACGATGATAGTGATTTGCAGAACCATGACATAGTTTCGCCCAACGACGATAGTGCTTTGCAGAACCATGACATAGATTCGCATATTGACGATAGTGATTGGCAGAACCATGACGTAGATTCGCATATTGACAATATAGATTCTAGTAATACGGGTTTATCAGAATTTCAGGTTCGCATAAAGAAATTGCAAGACATTATAAATTTGAAACGGAAACCGAAGCAAGTTCACCAAAAACAACATGTAGAACTACCGCCAGAGATTTGGTATATCATTGTTAACTTTGTATTGAAACAGAATCCTTCGTCGCGATACTCCTTACAACGTGTGAATAGATTGTTTAAAGATATTGTGAGCAAGACACCACTTCCGCGGTTGTATCTCAACCCTGACCGGTTCCATCATTTGCCTTTGTCCCTGTCAGAAGAATTATTAGAATCGCTGGGCCTGGCAGTGGGTTAGTGCTAGCAATCCGTGACGTGATAACACATTCCTCATGGGCTAATGCCTGGCTCTTCCTGCGGATGGCCACATTTTATGGCTGGTATACAATCAACGGAATATGGTATAGGCGTCCACGGTATTAGTTATTGTGCTCATGTATCCAATTTATATGTACGGCAACATGTGTGTGCAGTTTTTCATCAATAATGTGTTGGACGTGTCGGCATATCGTAGACTGCAGAGTTTGGTGTATTAGTTGCCGCAGGTGCTGGACGTTCTTCGTTACGTTGACAATACAGATACAAGCTAAATGCTAATCCTACAAGCACATTGAACCCGGCACCGATACCTGAAGAGAAAAACAACCGTGAGTACACACTGACTTTTACGATGATACCAAATCAAAAGCTGGGCACGGAAGGGTAAAAAACAACAGAGTTGTGAACATATAAAAATCTACGTTATTCGTCTATTGCTTAATACTACGTATACTCGTATATATATATTTCACTTATTCAATAAATAAAATATGCCAAGGCGTGTAGAGAAAGATTAGGCGTGTTCCAGTATATTACTTGAGTTCAATCAACATTGTAAGAATAAATATAAAATGTGACTTGGAGATGTGAGTAAAACATGTAAGGCCCATGACAACCTAAACTTCATTGACCTTTTCCTACTGACGAAGGGGTCGTCTACTGTTTATGGCAAATCTGTATGAAAAGTTTGAAGATCCTAGGACAAAGCGCCCATGGGTTGATGACTGGAAATAATTTGCTCTATCAAAAGACCGGCCAATATGTGCAAAGCAATAAACATACAAAGATCGGGGTATACAAATATGTATCTACCTGACATTATAATTGCCCAAGGAACGAAAACTTCAATCTGTATCACATCACTAAATTCTGGGATACTCATAGCTTGATCAATGTCGTGTCGAAAGTTTTTGTCCCGATCAGCTTGAATCCCAACAGCAGATAACACTAACGCACCTGTATGGAGAAAGAGAGATGAGTTCAACAGTGTTCACTGAACAACATTTCTAATTGTTCACCAAACATATTGACAAAATTTTCGTCAATGATTATTCAAAATATATTCTGTCAATAGTAAATGTTAAAGAATGGTGTAAACAACATGAATAATAAAATCTGGTGCAGATTCTGCTAGTCTGACGCCAAATATTTGAGATACTAAACAACAACCCTCAGAACCAGATATCACATAAAATGTGAATAAATGCATTTATAAATAACCCTATTTTTAATCATAACACATAATAAATAGAGGATCTTACGTGAATGTCTTTTCATATTGAATTTATTAAACGATTTAGATAAAATAATAAAATGCGAGACTCTGACGAGTATTTTATCATTTTTATCCAACGAGTTTGATAAATTCTATAGTGAAACCCCATGAAGCCGGTGTATCCACGGTACCGGTGTATGTAATTTTCTCATGAAATTGTAGATTTTTTTCTCGTGACATTGCCTGCAGGATTGTTTACAATAACTTACGAGTAAATTAAATAAATAAATACGAAATGGACCAATTTCTGAATGAAATCACAACAAAAACTTACACCATGCCTTCACTACGAGTAAATCCTTATTTAATCGGCAATGTTTGACATGCATGTATTCAATGCACGCTTGTTTATTTATCAAACATAATTTTGACAGCTATGACGTCATCCATTGATAAAAAGGGTCGTGAGCAACTTTTGGCGGGAAAAAATCAACTTGTCAACAAACTGGACCAAATTAACTTGGAAAAAGTTATTGTTGCACCGGATAGATGGGGTTATTTCCCTTGCCTGAAATTTTACATGGTGTTTGTTTACATGTATTTTTTCCGATTCCGAAGGTCATTTGATGTGATTTTGAAGTTTTATTAAAGATTAAAGGTCATTTTAGCAGTTTCCAACAAAATATGTGTCGAGGAGTTAGTGATTTATATTTATTTTGTCAATTTCGTTTGATACACCGGCTACATGAGGTTCAAGGCTATATGGAAAGACGCGAATGCAAGATTTTTTTAACACATAAACAAAATAAGCCCTGTAAATGTGATTAAAGTGGACATGCTTCCCCTAAAGAAGAGAATAAAGCCAGTGAGTTATGCGGTAAAAAATTAATGAGCTACTAAAATAGTGCAGCACGGTATTTAAATTACCGTTACAGTGTTTCATAATTATAGGAGCGAGACCGGTATCTTGAATCGTAATCACGTCACTGACCTGTTTTTTCAATGTATCCTGTCTGATGATGTATATTTTACAGCGCGTATGAATATATATTTAAAATAGTGATAAGCCACCTCATTTACATAGTTATTATATAACTGAGTAGTGTAATATCGTGTTTATGTAATGGGCTTTATTACACTCCCACATCGTGATTTATGTGATAAATCATCATAGACAAGTAGGTAGTTATTAACTTATGAGGCAACGTTATAATCCAATAGGTTGAATGGTTGAGGCGGTGGAATAAAATGAAAAACATCGACATTTAAAATTTATCTGGATTTCTGACAGTTTCAACGTAATTTTCCATAGGAAATCAATGTCGCATCTAAAGTTAAAACGCACTGATAACTTGCCATAATTGAAGCACGAAGAAGATACCAAATAAAAGAAAGACTGTACAAAAATAGACTTATCTATCACTCGTGGGTATCATTATTTTGAGGATTTAATGTTGTTCTATTTTCAATTTAAAGGGAGGTAATTTCAGAATTTCCAACTTCCATGTTGTGCATCTTTTTAACGCCCAATATTCAGCAATATTTGTTGTTTTTCTGTTTGGGCGATCACAAATTGGTTTATATTTTACAGTTTATCACAAATCCTCTGACAGGTTTTGCATTAAATTTAAAAAACTTATCGTTCACAATGGGCTATAGCTCGGAACAGATAACGAGGCTATGTGAAACACGAACTGAATTTGATTGAGAACATAATGCCGAATGAGTTAAGTGCACTAAATGTATTTCTCAATTGTTATGTACAAAAATTTGTGCGTTTAAAACGTGACCAACAAGAAATTTTGCTGAGTGTATAAGCCGACTGACTGTACTACTTCTTGCGATCTAACATCAATCATCAGGTATGCGTTAATGCGAGAAAACATCTAAATATAATAATTTTCTCATTTCATGTGTCCCTCAATAAATATACGTGTATGACTTATTGCGACAAAAACCGGCTTTCGCTTGCGGTCAGTGTGTGGCATATTGGTGCCCGGCCTATACAAGTAAACATGTACGATTTCTTGTGATCATGGAACGTTTCTTTGTTTACGCTCGCGAGTCATACAAAGTTAACATAAATATTCTACTCTTTCTCTTAAGTAACCATACCAATCATAAAAACCGCTACTGTCCTACAGACCAAAACAAAATGTAATATAGCTAGTTTGAGATAGAAACAATCGTTTTTCTTAATTTTCTGAAAATAATTTCATCAGATTTTGGTAAAAATTGCACAGAACTACAATTAATTCTAAACTAGTCCCATTCCGAAGTTTGTAATTTTTAGTCACCTATAAAAGGCATGTATTCTTTATTATACTTTTATTGTAATTTTTTGCGTGTGGACAGTTTACACAGGGAGGTATAGTCCAGTTAGGATAAATTGACAGAGACATTATCGTTTATGTGTACTCAAAAGATTAAAACTATTGCTTAAATAGGTAGAGTTTAGTTTGGTATTGAACTGTTGGCATAAACCTTAAGGTAAATAACCACTAAATGCCTACGCGGACCAAATTCAGATACCAAATTCAGATACAGTCAAATAGTCCGTTTAAAAACTTTAAAGCGACTGGAAATGGGGGTATGTCTTGACAAATCAGCATCAGAATCATGAAATTGGTGTTAAATGCTTTGTATGCATGTATGTGATGTAGTGAAATGGTTTTATTCAGAAATATTTTGTATTCTGGCTTAAATATGAAAGTGAAAGTAAGGTTGGGGCTAACGGACAGTGAGTAAATCCGTACATGTGAGAAAATCTGTTCACTGCGTTTGACGAACCAAATTTTTCTTATATAATACATGACCCCCTACTTTTTTTTCATTTTCTTCAAGCTGGATGCTATTTCTATTGATTAAAAGATTTTGAGAGGGCCCCATGGACAAAAAGTTGACATTTTTTTTGGCTGACCAAGGTCACTTTACATTGAGTTAAAGAACAACTCTATTTGGTGGTTTGTGACCTTTATACTTGTTTTTACACCATACTAGTGGATTTCTCCACTGCGTCACTGTATTTTTATCCTACTATCCGACCAACGATTTTTTACAGTAACGTGATTTTGTAAACTATCTATAAATAAGCAGGGTATATCCCGAAAAAAGATTGAGGATCATACTATATATATAGGAGTATGTCCCTAACAATTCATATATTTCAAGGAATGCATGGTTCTGTGGATGTGTTTGTTGACATCGAAGTTCGGAGCTTACGATAGCCATTAAACTATAACTCTTTTTCTTGTATTATATACGAGAAACGTATACACTGTTTGATAAGATATTATTTTGAAAACAAAGATTTTGTCTTATTGTTATTAAATTTAAACCCGTGGAATTCGATTAATTGATAACACGTTAAGGATATAGCTGTTGGTTTCTCTTAATTCTTCAAAGACTCCCGACTAATATTTAAAACTTGTTCTTGGCTATTAAATTAAGCCACTTTGGAGGTGAGTGAAATGACAAAGATGTTTTTTACTCAAACAGCATTCTGTACACATACTTTGTATGCGATAGCAAAAAATAAAATAAAAAAGCGTAAAAGGTTCTGCTGACGGTGTTCGAACTCGGCATGTTTTAATTACTAATACTGCAGCGTTATCCCCTCGGCCAGGGTTTCATGCAGATTAAAGGTAAATAAATATACTGATAATCCTCATCTTTGATTTGATTTGATATGAGTTTATAAGGTCCTCGTATCGTCCCATACCTTTCGGTAATCTGGATTTTTTATAGGACCCCGGCATGTACCCCTTCATGCCGAGAAAGTTAAAAAGTTCGAAATAGGGTAAATTTGTCTTGCAGATAATTTATCTGCAAGCGTTAGCCGGACGTTTAGTTTTTGTGTTATTTAATGTAAATACAAAAATCGACCAATGAGATCTAGAGCATTCTTATTTACTCCTACTTGTCCTATATTGAAGTGAGTTGCGTCCCTGTGGTCTTAGAAGCAATTGACAAACAAGACCATCAGGAGACATAGAAATTTAGCGGCACTGTGGTGTCAAAGAGTGCCTGAAGCAGACAAAAATTTATCTTAGTTTTTAAAAAGCAGTCTGGTTTGTCCGGACACGGACGGGTGCTCACGGCTGAGTTTCACAGGGGCGTTGAAACTTGTTTCACAGGGGCATTGAAACTTGTTTGGACGGGTGCTTTTGGAGAAACCAGACAGCTGAGATCGTTCATCCTCCCACACCGGCGATACTCGAGTTTCTTTGCTTCAGTTTCTCTTTCACGGACTGAGACGTGCGTCTCTTACTTATTTGTCCTAACTTAATTCCTACTCGGGCTAAGACATGCGTCTTTTAACTTACACATTAAATTGGACTTCTCTCTTGTTCGGGCTAAGACAGGCGTCTTTTAACTAAATGCAGTAAGTGAGTAATTAAGTGAAACTTGTTCTCGTACTCGGACTGGGCCGGGCGTGCCTTCACCTTATACATATTTAACTATACATTTGAAAAAAAATAAAAATAATAATGTGTGTGATTTTTGTTCTGTTCCTGACAATAATACTTATATTCCTTATATACTTAGTAGTAATCCTAACACTAGTGGGACAATTTCAATTCCTATCAAAAATATTCATAATAATAAGGGTGCTGCTTGGCACAAAAAACACTTGACTTTCCATATTTTAGTATTAATTTTTATGATTACAACTATTTTTTTTTTTTTTTTTTTTTTTTTAATTTTATGTTTTTTATTTTAAGTTTTTATTATCTATTCTATTTTTACATGATTTTATAGATTTACCGGGTTTTCCTAGTTACCTACTGGGGTGATCTCATGAGGGGTTGTTATTACAGGTGTTGGAGTGACGGCGCCTAGTTTATCCGTCATGGATATACCAGACTGCTCAGTCTTAATTGATTGCATTAGGTGATTAGGTAATCCTCATCTTTGCAGACGATAATATATAAAGTATAAAGGTTTGATTGTAAACACAACATGACGTCACTGTCAGGTATCCCTAGTCAAACTGTATAACTTATAACTGGACTCGATTGATTGTTTACTATCAATTATTTAACCGTTGTAATGGAGATTATCCATCCAGTGATCGACTTTTGTGACTGACAACCAGACTGTATTTACTTGAAAATATTCTATTACATGAACAATGCAACTGTACCATTATTTTCATAACGTGCTATCGATGTAAATGAACAGTGCTTTGTATGTATAGGGCGGCTTAAAAGTAACTTAACACAAATTGGTAAAATCCTATTTTTTTCGAATCGTTGTTCTAATTGAAAAGTTAAACTCTAACTCGTTTGAATTTATAGACGTCGCTTAACAAATTGGAGCTCTTTTCATGTCCGTGTTATTTATGTGCCAAATGGTACAACTGTAATTGCGCGTGTTTCAATGGAAATACGAAGAAAATCAGCAAAACCGACATGAATGTATATTTCGATGGTTTAGAACCAGAAGGTCGTAACTCCTACTTACGACGTTATAAGACTCATACATATTTGAAAAAATCTGCTCCACAAGGCGCTTCTTATGAGCATATTTACATGAAAATCTGAAATTGTCATGTTGACCAAAAGGAAGTTTTAAAAACGTGTTTTCCCATAGGTAAAGAGTAAATTACAGACAGTTTTCTCTTGTTTTCTCAATATATCGATTTGGTAGTTACGACCTTCTTGTTCTAAGCCATCGATTTTATAGTAAATATAGAAATGAAAGAAGTTTTGAATGTGCTGTTTGAGGTTCTAGCTATAATTTCATTCAGCGAGGTACACTCAAAACTAATATTTCAAACTTACCTGACAATAAATTCATGACTACTGCAGCGATAGCCGAGTTTTTGTTATAAACTCCAACACGAATTTGTTTGAAATATGAAATCACAAGACTGACACCAACAATAGCTGCGAGACCTCCTATTATACACAGGACTTGCATTGGTAAAAAACTTTTCAACATTTCCTGGCTTGCATCTGAAACAAAATATTCCATATAAGCATACAATGTATATCTCTTCAAGATACAAGGTCCCTTATTCACTTACATTGTAAGACTAAACTTAGACTTAGACTAAGACTTGAAATTGACAACATTTATAATCACTGCAATTTCTTTGCAATGAGATTTATCAACGTGAATTTGTATCTGATTGTTTGTTGTTATCCACTTAATATGTACACATTTGTATTAAACTCAATACAGATATAACAACATGAGAGCGAATAGAGCATTTGACAATATAAAGTCCTAGTCTGAGTTCTAGACATACAACGTTCGAGAATGAGGCCCCTGGGTACTATTTAATCAACGTATACGAGAATCTAAAGCTTACGATCAAATTTAAATTCTTTATACTACTTTTACAACTATACCATGTGGTAAATGGAGTTGTAATACTAATTAAGATTCAGTTAATAAACGCCTACAAACAATATCTGCCCCCAATTTACAGGCGTTATAGAATAATACATTATTTAAATTTGAACGTAAATTTACGATTTCCGTAAGAACGTTGATAAAACAGTGCCCTGGTATCTGTCTAATGGTTATATTTTTCTTCTTGGTGGCTTGATTTCGCTGATGACCTTTGCCTAAGCAAAGTGCTGCCGAGCACCTTCATTCGGATAAAAATGTACCCAAGATCATTTAAATATAGAAGACATGGATTGCCTCCTATGAAAAAAGCTACGTAGCAGACACCAGGGAAAGAACTTACCACCAATACTTAGACTCTGCACTCAGCACTCAAAAATGGAAAATTTTATACAATGAGCTAATATTTGTGCTAGATTGCAAATTTTGATAAGCAAAATGTCTAGACTTATTATTTGAATGTTGAAAATAGCATTCGATACATTATATGTTCAATCACATACTATTACTGAGGTAAAAATGTAATTGTTGAATCTGAGTTCCACACTATGCACTCAGGCTGATAAATTACACTTATAGCTTACAAATACACTAACTTTCTATTGGAAACGAGCACGTAAATGATAATATTTAGCGCTTATTAAACATAACCTCAACTTGTCTCGTTCTCAAACAAAAATGTCACTTTGAACTTCAAAAGAAGGAACTAATTTCAGTTATTTAAAGGACCGATATTGCATGATTTGCTTGTGGCAATGTCGATGGCTTAGAACCAGAACGTCGTAACTACACGGTGGGGAATCACGTGGTTTCGATGGTAGGAGCCACCACAAAAATGGCGGCCAAATAGCGTCGACTTAACCCATATTTTGAGGTAAATATATAACATCGAGACTCGTTTATTTATGGACACCCCGGCCAGCACGCAATGGGTTCTCCACTGAATCTTTTGGTACCCTACTTTCCACGATTGATCCCGTAGTTTCCTCAAACACTTCGATATTGTTCCGTAAATAACAAAACAGTAGCGGGGTAGACCTCACGATAATGACGATTTTGACCATATTATGACCATAATTTTTATTATCTCCTTTAAATCATCCGTATTTCATGCGATTACGAAGCGCGAACATTTCGCCAACATTTTCCAACAAAATTACAAACAGAATATCATATATTTTGGTTTTCTGAAAAATAAAACAGTCAATTTGCATGGAAGATAGGATCCACGCTAATGGTAGGACGCACGATTGAACCTGGGCAGTGCACATTCATCAGTGCGGTCGGCAGTTTTCTACGGTTCTATCAATTGAAATATGCGGAACGGGCACATAGTGTGCATTTATACAGGAAACTATATAAGTACCAGTATATTAGTATATACGGTCCATGTACAAGTGCATGTATGCAATTAGTATGCTTACTGGCATAATTATTTTGTTTATAATTGAATTTTATAAGCTCACACAACACAGTTGTAGGGTGTATACTGTCTGTCATTCAGTCAGTCTGTTCGAAAGACGAATTCTAGTGAACACAACTCGACCTATAGTAACTGTTGTTGCTGGAGTTTCCTAAAACTTTCTCTTATGAACAACCTTGACATTTAGAAATAATAAGTGATGGATTGAATTTGCAAATACAAATGTAATGTGGTCCTTTGTCGACGGAGTATGTTAGTCTGACAGCTATTTTTTAAACAAATAATGTTGATGCATAAACACATACACGTAATTCGTGTATGTGTGTCGATCAATGTGTTGCAGAAATATGCTTCTAATGATAGTTCTGTTTGGTGTTAATAAGCCCGTGTGAAATAGCTTGACTCTCCAGTTAATCGTATAGGAATCGGTTATATTTTAACACATATTCTATGTAATAGGTCATCACGTTGATATTTTTCTTACACTTCTTTCAGAGCAATGCGTTGAAAAAGTCTCACCTTAGCTTAAAATCTCACAAAGTTTCAGAAACAGCAATATTTTAATTTACTACCTAATAAGACCATGAAAATTGACAGGTTATAGAGCTCCCTAAATGGCATAGAATCAGCATCCATATTTGATATATTTTTACTTTCATCTATAGAATAATCATCTCCGCAAGTCACCAATTTAGTAGTTTGTGTGGTCAACAAAATACCCCGTTGTTTACAATCTGAAATCGACGGTTCGTTCCGAGGACAGTTCGTAAATTTCCATTATAAATTGAGGACACATATATTGATGACCAATTTATGCGAGTGTATACGTGTAACTAAAAGTTAAATACCGTTATCCTCCGGTACCGATAATCGCCGGTATCCTATTGCACTATATTGTATGTGGTAATCTAGTATACTATTTCGCGGTCGAATTTAAGGCTAAGTTGTTTCCATTAGGTTATAATATATGTACAGTATGAATATATAGAGACAGAATTGAAGTGTAGATGTAATAATGTTTTAGACCTGCCGTCCACTTAGACCCCGATGCTATGTGGAAGGGATGCCGATTACAGACTGCTCGTTTCGGAAAACCTTCGGGGTCATTTATTAATAAAAATGGGCGGAGCTTTGTCATCGTGGTTGTTCGGCAAGTATTCTCGGATCGGTATACAAATTGTATTGTTGTGGTATATACGCAGTATGCATGCCTTAGCCTATCCGAAATAGCCGAATGGTAGATCCGATCGTGCGGAAAGCCGGGTTGCGTTTAGACCTGCCGTCCACTATACTCCGATGCTACGCGGAAGGGATGCCGGTTACAATGTGCTCGTTTCGGAACCCTTCGGGATCATGTATCAAGAACAATATGTGGAGCCGTGTCATCGTGCTTGTTCGGGAAGTACGATATTCGCAGTTCGGGGTAAGAATGGTTGCTGTATACATGTACACGCAGTATAAATGCCGAAGCCTATCCAAAGTAGCCGAACGTATCGCGACTAAATGCCGTCAGTTTAGGAGTTAGTCCCGAATGTTTCCCCGACCGCGTGATATGCGGAAGGGTTTACGAATCGATGCCGATAGGTTGCCGAAAGATTGTCTAGCTCGACCTAGAGGCAAACTGACGGAATCGCTTCAGCTGTCATTCGGGATAAACAACTGGGATAATGTCGCGTAAATTTACGCTTATATATCTACCTTACTTAAAGTTAGTTTTACTTTAGATAAACCAGAATCACTCGGGCGTAAATATACTTTTAACATTGGAGTAATTCAGGTTATAGGGGTGTATTTACCCATAAAACATTGATTTAGAAATGGTTTTATCATGTAGTGCGCATAGCGCAGTTGGCTAAGCTACTATGAATACGAGTTCTTCAGAACTGAATGAATGGGTTCGATTCCCATTCTGGTATTTTGAACTTACACTGGAAATAAAAAAAATAGTCGGTTGAAAGCGATAATTACTGTACCACTGCACCACACTGTCAAGTTCATAACATGATCGGCATAGTTTCCGTGTGTTAATCTCATCACGTCGCCGTTTTCGGGAAGCGTTCGGCATCGATTCGACTTTCCATCTAGAACCATTCGGGATGGCTAATGAATACGAAACCTCACAGAAGGCGTCCCGAAGATGCGGAGTGAATGCCGATGGTTTACTGAAACTCTCATGAAGCACTTCCATGCAAGACCTTCGGCGTCCATTTTTTTAAACTTTAAAACGAAGATTGTCGGTCCCGAAGGGTACCAGAGGCGTTGCGGAATTATACAGAAGGATTCCATAACATCGCGATGACATGCCGAACCATCTTGTTCTGGTGAATTTCTGCTTCGAGAACCATTCGGGGTCCTAGTGGACGTCAGGTCTTATAAATATATAAATATTTTATCCATATTTTATTTCTGCCAATATTGTTTAAAAACTGTCGCAAAGAAGCGTTGGCTTAAGCAGATGTTAAAATTGTGTCGCCCTTTGTAACTATTCATGAGTTCTAATTGGTTGAAAAGTAACAGACTCTTTAAATCCGGGATTCCGAGTGGTAACAGTTGCTAAAAGAGAAAAGACTGAATTCAAGGCGTCAGTTATAGCAAACTACATTGCACAGCTAGCAGCAGCTTTCCACAACATTCCACCATTACAGAATTATAACTTCCCATATTCCTACTTGTATCCGTCCAGCGGCAATGCAAAGACTATTTGGTTAAAATAATGGTACCATAAATATATAATATAATATTTCAATTATAATAAAATATTTTCAAATATCTCACAGCGAACATTGATATATCTCAAACGATAAATTACGACTGGACTAGCTGTTCAATTCAACATATATGAATGTTCATGCTATTTGTCTAGTCCGCATCGTTATGAAATTCTTCGTGTAATACCTAATTAGATATATTAATTATAATCTGACATGTTTGTAGATGAATTAGTACAGATCGAGTAGGCCGTCATGTCATTATGAGTCCGTTCCGCATATTCCGATCGATAGAACCGAAGAAAACTACCGACCGCAATGATGGATGCGCTCTGCTCATGTTCAATCGTGTGTCCTACCCATAACGTGGATCCTATCTTTCATGCAAATTGAATGTTAAATTTTTTAGTAAACCAAAATTCATGATATTCTGGTGGTAATTGTTTTGGAAAACGTTGGCGAAATGTTCGCACATTAAAATCGCTTGAAATACTGATGATATAAAGAAAATATGGTCATAATATGGTCAAAATCGTCATTATCGTGAGGTCTACCCCGCTACTGTTTTGTTATTTACGGAACAATATCGAAGTGTTTGAGGAAACTACGAGATCAATCGTGGAAAGTAGGGTACCAAAAGATTCAGTGGAGAAGCCATTGCGTGCTGGCCGGGGTGTCCATAAATGAACGAGTCTCGATGTTATATATTTACCTCAAAATATGGGTTAAGTCGACGGTATTTGGCCGCCATTTTTGTGGTGGCTCCTACCATCGAAACCACGTGATTCCCCACCGTGAACTACCTCTTACGACGTTATAAGACTCATACATATTTGAAATCAGCTTCACAAGGCGCCTCTTATGGGCATATTTTCTTGAAAATCTGAAATTGTCATGTTGACCAAAATGAAGTTTTAAAAACGTGTTTTCCCATAGGTAAAGAGTAAATTACAGACAGTTTTCTCTTGTTTTCTCAATATATCGGTAGTTACGACCTTCTTGTTCTAAGCCAGCGATGTATACATGCATGTATTCAATGAACTCTGTAATATACATGCATGAAGGTCGGGGTCAGTTCACATCATCCTTGTTACAAAAAAATGTCAAGTTATGCATCAGTGAAATTTGAACCCAACCCCGTGGTCATTTGCTTTTTAAAACACTGGTTAAAGTCCTGTCCCCCGGTCATGCAGAAGGTAAAAATCCCCGCCCATCGCCCCGCCCTAAATCTATGAAATACACTAACAGTCGCATATTCGCCAGCAGTGCGAGGACATCGGAAAGGTAAACACCCGGGACTATTCTTCCGACCTTCCCCGGGTTGGGGCCCGGGAAAGGTAAACACCCGGGACTATTCTTCCGACCTTCCCCGGGTTGGGGCCCGGGGTTATTTCAATAGACTGATTTATTATCTTAATGTACATGTGCGTAACCTCATACCTTTTGAAGCTCTCGACTGACTTGAATCCTCAATCGCCTGAGACAGTTTACTCACACTAACTGATCCACAGGTTTTGCTGCCCACATTAAATGCGCCGCTTTCCATAACACAAGCAGACACTCTCCATAAACCTATGCCGATAGTTTGTGTTGTATGAGTGGTATACCAGTTCTGTGTATCTGTAATAGTCGTCTCGTACCTCAGCCATGCAGTAGCGTAGATACCTACTGCTTGAAACAAAATGGCCATCATGGCTCCAACAACCAGCAACACGATGCTCACTACTTGCATTTTAAAAAAATACGTTTTACCAGTCCGAATAAAAATACTAAATCCGAATAATGGTCGCAATAGTTGGGCTATATCCAAGCTATATAAACAAGCCTCACGGTGAATGTTCTAACGCGATTTATCAAACACGGTTGTTGAAATAGAGATAACCCAGGTAAGGCAAGACCTTTTATATTGAATGTTTCCTTATCAGTGCTTGCGAAATGTCAGTTTCATGTATATGGTGTTGGGAAATAGTAATTTACAAAATATCCCAGTGTGTTTGTCGTTTTATGTTTTAGACCATGGCGATTTCTTATCTACAATATCATTATTGTTTACAAAATAAAATTTCCAATGATTGCTCATAATTCCCGGACCAGTTTAATTGATTCAATCGCACAAGCATTGCCATAAAATAAGTTTGGTTAAACAGGGAAGGGCGGTTTAAACTAAGGTTGTCAACTTGTGTCTCGTCCAAGCTAATGGTCTTATTTATCCTCGCTACCGGATAATCCATATGGGCGAGGCCCCAAGAAGAGTTTAAGTATTTTTAGTTTTTGGGGGATAGTGCATGATACAGAAGATACCCCCATTCTTGAAGCATCCCTGGTTCTTTTACATGTCAGGTGTATAGCACCCATACGTGGGACATCGGTAAAGTCTCACACGAAAGACTATAAGTAACTTTAGATGGCCAGCCCGGGATTCGAACCCACCACCCCGAGATAAGTAGTGACTACTAGTATCGCGTTCTACCGACTGAACTAGCTAAGCGGGCTGACTTTGTGTCTCGAATCTTGTGTTTTCCATGTTTAGACATTGCAGACCATAATCATGTAATCGTGTTTCTGTAGATACTTGAAATTGCATATATTATTTGGGCAATAAAATATGTCAATACCTAACTTAAACTCTCGGACAAAGTTCCGTCTATGCTGCGATTAGCAAATAACTCCCAAGACCAAAACTGGACTTACAGCAGTTTAGTTTGTTTAGTTTCATCTTCTCGATCAGCTTTGTCCTGTGTAATGAATCGTGTGATTTCCATTGAATGCTGCCTTCCTTGTCCAAGAAAAGAGATTGCTTCACGAAAGGTGTTTTTTACCCAAGCATTCTGTACATGTACTTTGTATGCGATTGCAAAACATAAAATAAAAAGTAAAAGTAAAAAGTTCTGCTAACGGGGTTAAAACTGGGCATGTTTTAATTACAAATGTACTAATACTGCAGCACCGTTATCCTCTCGGCCACGATTTCATGAAGATTATAGTTAAAGAAATATACTGATAAACCATATTTTACAGACGATATCTAAAGTAAACATTTGATTGTAAACATAACATGACGTCACTGCCGGGTATCCCTGGTCGGACAGTAAATCCCTCTTCTGTCCATTCCATTTCTATTATCAACGACATTTCAAAAGCGGTATATATGTCAATGTATGCGTTTATCAATAAGACAGGTCAGGTCAGTTTTGCCGAACAGGATATGCGCAGATATGAGACACATGAGTGTTCGTTTATTATATCTTTTTTTTTTTTTTTTTTTTTTAAGTTTGAGGAACCAACTCGGTTAACCCCGTTTATTATATGCTTTCGATGGATTATGGCGATTTTCAGTGAAAATAACAATGACAAATAACAGTGAAAATAACATTTTGATAATTTCACTGTTTTTGACGGAACTACTTTCTTCAATGAAAAAATAAATTACCTCCCTGTATTGTTTGTTTAATTACATATTTACCTCCTTGATTATGTCTGCTACTTGACAGCTGTCAAAAATGGAGTATTTTGCTGAATTTGATACCAATGGCTTTGAATTTGAAGCCTTTTTTGGCATTTATTCGAGCCTCATTCACAGGTAACTGTATCATTGAAAACGAAAAAAAAAATTTTTTTTGATTTATATTTTTGTACAGTATACCTAAAGAAAAATATAAAATTTCAAAAAAAAATATTTCCCCGAAAATCCGTTCTTTTCTGTTGGCATACTGCACCTCTATTTATTCAATAAAAGAATGGTAACAACATGGTTTATGGTATTGGCAAAATAATACAATACAAGCAATACATGTATAATAATTCGTTTATTATATCTTAACGACAGAAGAATTTCAATATGTCATTGCATGAATTTCGAAATCTTACTTTTAAAATTCCTCAGTGATTTTTATATGCAAGCTATTTATCACACAATCCTTGGTGGTAAGGCCATACCAAATCGTTTCTTAGTTTAGCCGATTAGCGTCCGAAGACGGATGAGTTTGGGCATCTTGGGAAATAAAGACAATACGTTTATCATCTCTTGTATCTTCACAATCCATTGAGAAATGACTTTCACACATTTCATACTTGTTCACTATCATGCCCCAACTCTATATAGCAGGAACCTTTCTCACACACATATCGATGGCTTAGAAGGGGAAGGTCGTAACTAAGAAGAACTGTCTGACAATTACACTTTACTTATGGTAAAACAAGCTTTTTCAACTTCATTCTGGTCAACATTACAAGTTCCGATTTTCATGAATATAGGCTCATAAGAAGCGCATTATGATAAAAATTTAAAATATGCATTCGCCCTATAAGTTCGTAAGTGGCACTTAGTCTGCACCCGATGCGGCACCATAACCCCCACACTTAGTCTGCACCCGATGCGGCACCATAACCCCCACACTTAGTCTGCGCCCGATGCGGCACCAGACCTCCGCTCTTAGCCTGCACCCGATGCAGTACCAGACCCCGCCCTTAGCCTGCACTCGATGCGATCTCAGATCCCCACCTTAGCCTGCACCCAATGCAGCACCAGATCCCCACTCTTAGCCTGCACCCGATGCGATCCCAGACACCCACCCTAAGCCTGTACTCGATGCGGTCCCAGACCCCCACCCTTAGCCTGCACCCAATGCGGCACCAGACCCCTGTCCTTAGCCTGTACTTAATGCTGTCCCAGACCCCCACCCTTAGCCTGCACCCGATGCGGTCCTAGATCCCCATACTTAGCCTGTTTCGATGCGGCCTCAGACCTCCACCCTTAGCCTGCTCCCGATGCGGTCCTAGATCCCCACCCTTAGCCTGCACCCGATGCGGTCCTAGATCCCCATCCTTAGCCTGCACCCGATGCGGTCCTAGATCCCCATCCTTAGCCTGCACCCGATGCGGTCCTAGATCCCCATCCTTAGCCTGCACCCGATGCGGTCCTAGATCCCCATCCTTAGCCTGCACCCGATGCGGTCCTAGATCCCATACTTAGCCTGCACCCGATGCGGTCCTAGATCCCCATCCTTAGCCTGCACCCGATGCGGTCCTAGATCCCCATCCTTAGCCTGCACCCGATGCGGTCCTAGATCCCCATACTTAGCCTGCACCCGATGCGGTCCTAGATCCCCATACTTAGCCTGCACCCGATGCGGTCCTAGATCCCCATACTTAGCCTGTTTCGATGCGGCCTCAGACCTCCACCCTTAGCCTGCTCCCGATGCGGTCCCAGATCACAAACCCTAAGCCTGCATTCGATGCGATCCCAGATCCCCACCCTTAGCCTGTACTCGATGCGGTCCCAGAGCCCCGCCCTTAGCCTGCACTCGATGCGGTACCAGATCCCCACCCTTAGCCTGCACTCGATGCGGTCCCAGATCCCGTACCTCAGACTACACCCGATGCATCCCAGACTCCACCCTTAGACTGGACCAGATTGCACTATACCCGCAGCCCAGCCTGCACATGGTGCTGCACCTGATCACCCGTAACAATGCATTGAGCTGTTTCCGAACTAAACCTCGCACATTAACACAAATGATCCCGCACCTCTGGTTGGACCTGGTGCCGTAGCAGACACCACACCTCTGGCAGGACCTGGTGCCATGGCAGACACACCACCTCTGATAGGACCTGGTGCCGTAGGAGACACACCACCTCTGATAGGTCATAGTGCCGTAACAGACACCACACCTCTGGCAGGACCCGGTGCCGTAGCAGACACCACACCTCTGACAGGACCTGGTGCCGTAACAGACACCACACCTCTGACAGGATCTAGTGCCGTAGCAGACACCATACATCTGACAGGACCTGTTGCCGTAGCAGACACCACACCTCTGACAGGACCTTGTGCCGTTGTAGACACCGCACCTCTGATAGGTCATAGTGCCGTAGCAGACATCACACCTCTGACAGGACCTGGTGCCGTAGCAGACACCGCACCTTTGACAGGACCTGGTGTCTGTATCTGGTACCATTGTGCCGCACCCGATGTCGCTCTCTGCCTTAACCCGGTCCGCACCTCAGACTGCATCCGATGCTGCACCAGACTCCACACCACTGCCTGCACCGAATGCCGCGCCCCTGCTGGGACCTGGTGCCCCACCTCTGCCTGGACTTTGTGCCGTACCTCTCCCTGCACCAAGTGTCGCAACTCTGCCTGGACGTAGTGCCCATACATACCCATTCACCCTGTCTGCACCTGGTCCCAAAAAAGACTTTGGCATTTCTGCTAGGACATAGTAACGCGCCTGACCCTCGCACATCTACCTGCACCCGATGCCATACCAACCCCCCGTATCTCTGCCTGTTGCTGGTCCTGTATATGACCCCACAGCTCTGCCTTGGCCTTGTGACGTAGCCGAGCATTGTATTTTCTTTTACCGAGCATTGCCTTATTTGCCAGTCTGCTTTCTACTGAAATATGACAAGCATATAGTAAGTAATAGTACATGTGTATACTAGTACAAAAAATGTATACTGAGTTCCAAAAGTTCCGTATCCAACATTGTGCGTCTTTTTTACTAGAATTTCTAACTTATTTATGATAATTCAAATGCGCATGTGTAGAGCGATGTGTACTTGATATAAATCCATGACAGTTATCGATATTAAGATATGTATTGAACCATAATAAACCCACATGTGACACCTACCCACGATTCCAAAGTACACGCAACGATAAACTACTAGTTTGCAGTGGAGGGGAGGTAATAATTGTAAATAAATACCGAAAATTATCTATCTTTGACCACAGACAATTGTTGATGTTGTAATAGAGTATCTACAACAGGCCAGAGTTTAAGAAACAGCATCTTTGTCATAAAACACACAAAAAAAGCAAGTTTTCCATGAGTTTAATGTTGGGTGGACTACAATTAAGCTACAACAATGCCGTTGTACTTGGTGCAAAAATTATAACGGCATCACTTTTGACGTCCTGTCATGGTGTGGATTTTTGTTCAGTGTTTTATCTACTTCCATGTACGTTTCCTATAAAAGATCATTTATATAGGGTGACCTTTTACGTGTATATGCCCGCATGATAAAATACAGTAGTTTTGTCGAGAGTTTTTGGTCTAATTGAAAATACTTTAACAATTTGAAAGTATGCATCTATGCGATGGTATGATTACGTTAACGTGTAAAGTACAATCTGTGCTATACGAATTTCTATTTTCTTTAATGATAAGTTAACTACACTTTGATACTATTGTATGTAATAAAGGTACACCCTGCAGTTTGTATTATGTATACTTTTATTGTATCACTTACACGTCTTTGGTTGATCAAATATGAACATTGTCTCTAATGGTCACATCTGCTTCATTTGCAAACAGAGTATCATTATGGTGAGCACCAAACTACTTTAATGCCAAGACGTTTAGATGATTAACGAGAGATGGTAGATACACATTGCGGCGGGAAGGGTCAAAAGAGAAAATAGAGATGTCTGAATTACGATATTGTCGACAAGAATGAATAATTTATCTAATATCTATTCATATTAGGAAGAAGACAACAATGTTGACATCAGATGTAGAGCTGTGGTTTGCCTCTAAAGATGTCGACACTATCCCTGATACCAAAATCGAAGGTCAAAATAGTCGTACAGATCATTATGGGGATATAAAACCAGAATATGTGTCATGGCTTTCTCCAAAACGCAAGATGAAATCAACAGACAAGGTTATAAATGTTCCAAGGGCAGTTAAGAAAATGAAACTGAAGTTTAAAATTCCAAAGATCCTACGAATGTGTTTGAAATAAATGATGAATAATTCTACACTGTGTTGTTTCCATATCATATTAAATCTTTGCTGCTGTCCATGTGGTGTCACATGTTTGCAGTTTACATTTAATTGAATATACTCAGCATATAGTACATATAGTAGCATATGCCAAAGCTAAGTGGTTCAAATATACATGTTTACCAATTTAGAAGAAAGTGATTTCTTATGAATTGAAAAATGGTATTTACCTGCAATGATTAATTTGCCACAAAATCTACAATATTGAAATGGGTGGTAGAGTCATGAGATGTTAAGAGATTACTACCGGATTTTTTGTCTATTGTCACGTTGTAGAAGATTGTTTTCTGATTCTTTGTGAAAGATTTTCATCATTAAAGTTACTGGAAGTGATGAGAATCAAACTGTACATTCTTATACGGTTAAACGACAAGTAATGTCAAAGCCGTATAACATATCATCAAGGGTGATAAATTTGCTTACACGAATATCTAAAAAAGATAAGTAGATCTAATAATGGTACTATCATATGGATAAGACATCAACTCAGAAATAAGTAAAGCCCCGTTATCATGAAGCGTAAAACCAACGCGTTTTCCGCGCGTAATTAAAATCGCATGAGACTGGTTTTTGAAATTTCATATAAAGAAATGTAAATCTGTATCATTTGGGAAAAAGCATATTGGTCATGTTTATCAAATGCCAGGCAGTAATAATGACATGCTGCTGAGATGATAAAATTAAGTCAATAACGTTCAGCTGCTGAAAATACTTTGATACGGTCGTCAGGTCTGTTTCATTCTGACGATTAACTGGTTTCGGAATTTTAAAGTTGTCCCGGTCCTAATTTATATAAAGTAAAACGGTAGTTTTTAACCTGTTAGTAATTCCTGGAATGTTTTCTTAAAGTTACCATGGAGTGGTCATTCATGCCACTTGACTGCTTTTTATGTCCCACCAAAGTTTGGGATATATATTGGCCCGTGTCCAATAGTTGGCGAAAGGAGGCTGTGACATAACTGAGTGGATAGTTAAAGTTCCTTTCGTCTACGGTCGGCGAAACGAGGATTAAAATTTTATATGATATGAATTTCTAGTTATTTTTGGCAACAAACATTAATTCCAAATAAATGAATCGTGTATTTGGATGGCCGACAATTTACATTCTACCGTCGGCGAAAGGAGGCTATATCATAACTAAGCTGGTAATTTGGTATGTTAAGCTCCTTTCGCAGATAGTTCGTGGTTTACGGTCGGCGAATCGTCGACATTTTACATTATACCGACGGCGAAAAGAGACCAGTAAATTTATATAATTTAAATTAGTATCATAAAGCTCCTTTCGCCTATATTATATAGTCAACAGTTGGCGAAAGGAGGCTTTGACATAACTGAGTGGATAGGTAAAGTTCCTTTCGATCGCCGATATTTCAATGTCTACGGTCGGCGAAACGAGGCATCAAATTAGATTATCTAAAAGGAATGTGATTATTAATTAAAAGAAACATGTTAATGCCATCCAAATACACAATACATTCATTTGGAATTAATATTTGTTACCAATAATACCTAAAATTCATATAATATAAAATTTTAATCCTCGTTTCGCCTCGTTGCGCCAAAAATCCTCGTTTCGTATTTTAGTCAAACCCGTTCCAGAATGATGTGTTGCAATTAAGATGAATAGTACTGAATTGTTCTACAGTCACCCGATTTCACCCACATTTTCATGTATGAAACGTCAGTCATCGTGGTGTGACGGGAAAATACAACCGGCATAGTTACAAGACATGAATTGAGACAGACAGCCTAGATGTCCCAGAATATGTGGATATTACCCCCATGGTTCCTTTACACCCCCCCTCCCCCCCAATCAAATCTCACAATAGAGATTTGCTTATTTTTGGGGGTTGTAGAGGGGCCATGTGGCCATAGCCACATGCCAAGCACCTGTGACCTGAAGATGACTTTTATTGGGACCATTCCTGAAGTTTGTTCAAGGACCACTGAGAAGGTGTTTAGAAGGCGTCGTCTGACTGACTGGGTACTATTTTATCAAAGCATTTAAGAAATCTGAAGCTTTGGCTACGACCAAATTTAAATTCTTTATAGTATTTTCAGAACTTTAAAGTCTGGTAAATGGAGCTGTAATCAGTTAATGAACTCCTACAAATAATATATGTTCCCATTTTGACGTTGAAAAATGATTACATAATTCAAAGCAGTTTGACGATTTCCGTAAGTACATGTACAGGGGCATAGTAAGGGGTACTTGGAACATACGCAAAATATGAGAGAAGTGGAAGGGTCCTCCTCCAGGAAAAGTTTGTATTGCATTATCGTTTTAGATATCCCTGGCGGAGTTCGGAAGTCAAATCTGTCTCATTATTTCTTTCAAGATTTGTTAAAAAAAACTGCTATAAAACGTAAGCTCGAATTTGTTTCGAAAGTCGTTGATCATCTGACAGAATGTACATGAACTTTAATGTATTAATTTTACTTCACGCAATATCCTGGTCGAACATCATGGTGAATCTGATATCGAACACTAGCAGATAAGTAGACAGGCTATATATATGTGAAATCTGAATTATAGTTTCTGTACTCTGGAATGTCAAGGTAGCTTACCGTTCAACTGCAACTAGAGTTGATCTTAATCGAACATTTTTAGACAGGGATTGATCATAATAGGGACATAGCCTACTAATGAAGATTGGGCCACAGTGTCCGAAAGTAAATAAAATTGTTACTGAATGCAAAATGTTTCTCCAAATCCCCCCGTAATATAATAATTACGCAAAAAACTGATGTATTTTACATTGAGCGACATACTACAAACAGATCACTCATTAGAATTAAAATGCACTGTTTATCTTAAAAGCATACCATACAAAATCGTTCTCTTCCTGTTTATGTTAAAGAGGCCTTCCCCATAAATTTGATCCTTGAAATCGATTTAGGAATATTATAATGTTATACATTAAATGAGCATCATTATTGCTTGAAATCCTCAAATGTTCAACAAAAAGCTCCCACTAATTACAGAGAAACGAATGAAAACATATTTCCGTAACGAGCCAAAATAGTCACACAAGTTGTTTCCCTTTGATCACTTAATAATAAATCGCTGGAAGCGATAAGTTATTATTGGTGATATAAATTTATATTTTTGACATTATAGAGACATATTTGCGCACACATTCTTCTGACAAATTATGATAATTGAAAGGGTTTTGTACTTTTAGCTCATTTAATGTGAAGGTAAAGAAAAACATGATAGTTATAGGGAATGATAGGGAATGCCTCTTTAAATATAAAATAAATGTGCGAGTGTAGCGAGTACGAATAATGCATGCCTTGTTTAGGAAGCGGACACCTGTTTAAAATATCCATGTCTATTTAGAACCTTTAAATGATACCATGTCTTCATTGTGGTGGCGTACATACGTGGGTTGTCCCAGAATACCGTATAATCAGGCGCGTAGCTAGCCCTCTTGGCATGTGGATTCAGGATTGTGCTAGGGGAGGGGGCGGGAAAAATTTGAAAACAAAGATGTAATCTGGTGCGTTTCAGGCATTCTCGTGGTACTTTACTTAGTTGTAAAAACATCAATCTTAGGATAATGAATTTGCAAACAAATGCTTAAACTCGAGACATAAAATGTCTATTAAATAAAGCTAAAATCTAAATCAAACGAATACCCGAGAGCAATTTTGATATGTTTTACATTTATGATAATCAGATATGCCCATAGAAGTCTAGTTGTCGCCAATATTTAGGCCAGTGAACTGTATGATTACATTGCCAACCACTGTCCAAGTTTGCAGCTACTACTACTAGTACCCAAAATTGCCAGCCAAGACAGACATTCGGTTGTTATAGTGGATTCTATATACACTTACTTTGCCCTTCTCATAGTAGTAACACTCTAAACAACATAACAGTGCGTTTAGAACAGTGCCCGTTTCTAGTATTCCGAGATGGAGTCGGTGGGAACAATGTCACAGTGTTGTTGGTGTTTCTGGCTTTGAATGCTGCAATTTCTGCCATATAGTCATATAACCGCAAATGCCATATAACTCTCCCCACACGACTGTGACCTCAATACGCGAGAAACGGTGCTAGAATCGGTGCTCCAACTCGATGATTTGCTTCTTTGAACGTTTATTCAGTGGTCTAGAATTCTGGAACATGAATCCAACAGAAACCATGCAAAGAGACGATAAAGTCGATCCCTAGAATACTACATCCAATGGCGCATGCATTGTCCATCTTCATACGGCACCAGAGTCTCCTCGCGCCAGATAGAATTTATGGGATATACGTATGGTGAATGACGCTTTTAATGTGTAGAGTTTGTCTGCAGGACTAGCCCAACTACGGTCTCATAGAGACTTTGATGCATAAATAGAAATCAGTTTGTGATTACTTATTGCAAAAGCATTGCTTCGCATCTGTTCCCCGAAAGACGCTTTGCACATTATCGAGTTTTTCTGTGGAGCACATTGGGTTTGAAGGTAAAGTTCTAACGGGTACTTCTATGCATGCATGCACGAAGTAATGAATCAACTTATGTGCTTTGCTGTAAGAGAACATGCTTGCTTCATCAGTAGTTGACTCAGTTTGTTAACAACGAAGTTACGTAGCTGTACTTGGACGAGTTTTTTAACGTCAAAGAACGTGCATGTAAGTGGCACCAGTAGACAGCTAATAATTACAAGGAACGCTAAATCTCTTGCGTAAGTTCTTTGGATTTCTGACGATAATTACAATACGAATGCAATGGAAAAACGTGTTAAAGTGAATTATGTATGGTCTTTGTCTGATGTGTTTTTGTTTGCCAAAATCATATGGATTCAGCCGCGTACTCGCGTATAGGTAGCTACGCGCCTGGCTTCACACTTTAAAAAGTATACGTCGAAATAGTTATCAACTACATGTATTTGGAAATATATTTCTTTACATACTGTCAAAAATTCATTAAATGTTTTTCAAAATGGATAGCTTGGGTTGACATTTTGTGCGGATAGTGTAGCAATCGATCTGACGTAAGTTTTTGTTCTGATCGGTCCGACTGATGACCTTCGTTCCACTTCCCTTTTGTGTCAAACAAAACGTCGGGGAAACTTAAAAACAACTGCCTAATTACCCTGATGTATTGTTCTGTGGTTTTGACATCATTTTTCTTTCCTCCATATACTACTCTATGTTATATACGGTATAACACAATGTTTAGAAAATGGCAGTCGCTCCGAAACGTCGTCTGACGTCGTGATTGTTTTACATTGTAACGCTAACAACGTAACTATATTACTTCACTAACCTGTCAAATATGGCATCAGCACTATGAACCAGTGTATAAAAACTCGCCAAATCATGCCACGTATTCTTATATATATATTGGCGCGATGCGGCTAAAACTACTTGAGTATTATTGCCATTCAATATTTAAATTCATTTTTGTGATACATACGTTTTTCGTGCTGGACCGTATACCGTTACCATGGATTATAATGCATCCATTTATCGAATACAACGTATGCTGATATAAAATAAATTCGTCAAATATACGCGATATTGTTGTAGAAATGCACATACCAAATTTTTTGAACGTGGCTTAGTGGATAAACTGTTCTCTTATCAGAAACATACTTTGTATATGGGCTTTGGGTTCGAGTCCGCTCCTTTACTGTTTTTTTTCCCAATAATTAAATTTCTTTTTCAATATTTTTTTTTCGTATTACGTGTATATTTTAATTCTTAATATGGGACAAATTCACGTTTTATAACTAATAAAAAATGCTTTGTTTCCTTTACATTGCTTTAGTCTGGATATTGTATTTATTGCTAAATTTTCATCTTAATGCTCTGGTAATAATTGGATTCAATTACAAATAACTCGTGTCATTGGCTTCGCTGCAATCACCATTAAAAGAATTTCTGTAGAAACGTCAGATTTAGCTGATGGTGTATGCTGTCTGTGTGGTGCAGCGGTCACAGTAAATCGCATTCAATTGCTTATTATTATTTTTTATTTCCAGTGTGAGTTCGAACCCACTAACAACCAGTTTTTTTTATATTTATCTATGTACGTTCTCGATGAGATCTTTCACGTGGTCGCTACATCTGTGTACTAGCTATAACATATTTCTTATGTGCTTTTTACACACTGAAACTTTTATTATTATGCATCTCTGCATGTGTTTTTAGACAAGCACGAAACATGTTTGCTGAGCAAAATTAAAAAGATAGATATTTATATAGCGATTCGAACTTATTCCTTCAGTTTTGAAGTACTCGTATTCATAGGAGCTTAGCCGACTGTGCTATGCGCACTACTTGATAAGATAATTCTTCATAGATGTTTTATGGGTAATTCACCCCTTTAACCTGGATTACTCCAATGTTAAAAGTACATTCACGCCCGGCTGATTGTTGTTGATCTATAGTAGTTTGCTGAAGTACTTTTAAAAACGACCTTATTCGCCGCACCGTACACATGTAGTAAGTTTTGATGTACAAGTCGAAGATGTACATTTTACAAGATGTAGGCTACACAATGTCCATACATTTTCCTCATACCTATTGGTAGCATCAAAGGTATACATCATGAGAAAATGTGCGATAGAGGCGTACTACACGTAACTACAAAGAACATCTTGACTTATAGGTCAATATATATAAATATTGAACATCAAAACTTACTGTGTGTACGCACCTTTAGCCATCGATATAGATGTATAACACAGCTTTATTTGTTTTCAAAACAGTTTTCGTGCGGTAAATTTTATGGTATATTGTAGTGACGCCTTTTAAAATCGAGGTATCAAACTATTTTACTATCTAGGGGCTATTAGACTGTTTAAATTTCACTTATACTCGTAAACTTGTCTTGAATATGTCGGGATAGCATCATTATACATAATTGATTTTATCTACAATATAATGAACCTGAGGGTATTGTCATTAAAACATTACCTTTGTTTCATATTAATTGACAAGGTAATCATGTAATAATTTGGAGCCGCGTTTTGACGGGTTAACCAATTATGTAATATGATATTTTATTGGCTAAAAACGCATTAAGTATTTTTTTAACATGCAATTTGATTGGTTTTAATATATTAGATACTTTTTCTGTGGGTTTTTAAAAATATGTAATAGGGAGTTATGAATTAGGGTTTAAAGGGAACGGTCAGGATTTTAGAAAGTTAAGTTAGGAAAAGAAGTGGAGTTCCACTATATTTTATCTGTGTTAAATTACTAACTTTGTGTGTTCAAATATATCTGTTATTTGTTAATTACTGGATGAAACGAAGAAAATAAAAATAGTAAAACGGACGTTTGATTTGTCAACTCATTTAACATTGACTCACTGATCTTTTAATCATCATTGAACTTATTCTGGAAACCACACACTTGTCACGTTATTAAAGCTACACTGGATAGCTTACACACGCACGGGTGAACGGATCTGCACATAAAAGCAGAGTCCCCACATACACATAGAACACTCGGAACTTGAGAGCTAAAGGATCCCCAACTGTAAAGCGAACGCTATTTTCTACGGCATTACACAGTGCTTGATAGTTTATCTTTTGCAATCATTAATGTTAAAAACATGTTTTTAGAAATTAAAGTAGGACGATTTACCACGTCATCAGACGAGTACATGCAGTGTATTGCTGTTATCATTTTTAATGTAGTGTCGTTCAATTGTGAAACAATTTCAACATGATTCGTGTATTTGATATCTCGATTTTGTATGCGTTTTATGTGTAACCCTCAACTGATCACAAATACGCGGTGCTATAATAAAACATGTCCTTAGTTGTTCCAACAGTAAGGCACATTCTGCTCACATGTGGAGTGTTGTCTTCATCCAAGTGTCCCTCGTTTTTCCCCAGTCATTATGTACAAAAATATAGTGGAATGCCAATAGACACCTTTCAGTATGACGAAACCATTCATATGTTAATCGCCATCCATGTTCCACCAGAAATCTTTTGGCTGAATAAACAATACAAACTAGTCACTGACCAATAACTCATTGTATATCAATTTGCAAATGAATGCCCCGGTATGTAAACATGAAATGTGTCTACACTCACGAAGCATCTTAGTGAAACACTTAAACAAGTACGAGCTCATGTTCGTCAGAAGATAATCTTGTGTTCAACTAATAAATAAAATAATGTCTTAATATTTAAGTTTGTTTGTAAGTTGCTGTATGAAAAAGGCTAATCCTGGCACGACACATGCAACAAGAAATGTTTGCCAACATGTATGTCCCAATGGCAGCCGGAAATGGTAAAAGGTCACAGTGACCTTGACCACTGTGATCTTGACCTCAAAATAAATAGTGGTGCACCTCCATGTAAACTAGAGTTTAACTTTAAATCCTAGAACAAACCGTTCTTGAGTTATTGAAAACGGAAAACATTTGGGCTACCGACTAACATGTGTGTTAGTTGGGAGTCCAATTGGAGAAAAGTCGCTTATTTTTCATGGTCCATGGCATTTTTTAGTAGAAGTGTTTCAGTACCATATTTGTATAGCCCAATACCAAGTGCCTACGGTTTGGGTGGATGCCAAGCGCAAAACTCCCTGTGAAGGTCAGAATATAGGTCAAAGGTCAATCAAGTGCATATATCATACAGGTCTTTATAATCGTACAATATCTTGGTCAGCTTTACAGGTAGAATAATCAGAATGGTATCAAAGTGAAGCCATTGGATTGGTCTTTCATTTTAAATCAGTTTGAATAAATTAATTAATTTGCATATTCATGAATATTAATGAGTTTGTCGAAAAATGGTAAATTTTCATAAAAAATCGATGCGTATAGTCGACAATATTGTGCCGTATTTTTGTTATTCCAGATTTTTTAAGGAACCAAATGGTATCAAAATCAAGGAAAGACATAGAGCTTTCAATATATGTCAATACATGTATAATAATGCGTTTCAATTATATGCAAAATGGCTGCCAAAGGTGGATGGGGTGAATTTGAACAAAACGACAAAAATCGCAATATCGACGTTATTAACTTGTACACGCATTTAACATATTCCTTATCAAATTTGATTTCATAAGTGAATGTGTTTATGATTTGTATTCTGATTTAATAAATTTATGTTAATTAGCTCATTGAATATTCATTACTAGTCTGTTCGAAAATTAATAACTTTTGAACTGTATTGTGCGTTGTAATAATTATAGGCGAACCACTAAAGTTACTCCCCGTTGTCAAAATTGCACCATTTGCAATTTATATAAACTCTTACAGGCGATGTTAACACCTAGTTTATTCATTGTATACACATATGGAGTGTCTAATGGTAGTAAACTCACACCCAAACATGTGGGTTTTGGCCTTGCTTTGCACCAAGCAACACGTTCAAAAGCTTTAGATGATTTTTTGTCATGCTGCTAATCACACTGTATGTTTCACTACCATTAGAAGGATTGATAACTCCATAGCTAACCATATTTTAGAAAAGTATGTAAAAAATGAGGAGTTTATATTCCTAGTAATATTGAGCATGAAGTTTTCGTACACTGCTCTTGTGACAACATCGATGTGCTGGAGTCTACATTGGATGGTCGAAATACATTCCACAGTACACAGATGGTTGTTTGGCAACGACAAACAACTGGAGATGTTGACCCAATGCAGATACAGGTTGATGATAGTAACACAGGCTTAGAAAGAAGTTGTGACAGTGAGGCAATGAAGAGTCTCCACGAGTTACACATGGCAAGGATGCCTCATGGAAGTAGAGCTCAGACCGTACAAAGAGCTGATGAAATAGATACAGAGACATGGTTTCCCGAGACATAAGATGAATGTGTAAATGCCCATATAGATGACACAGGTTGGCTATAATGTAGACAAACTGACATGGAAGAACAAACTGTTCCAGCATGGAGAGCATTTAATGAGTCAACGAGCCACGTAAATCCACCGATGACAACAATTGGCATGCTCCCAATCCTACAGGCACCTGCGGATGACTTTGATACTATTACTACTGTTATTGATAGATTAGTAGCAATTACAAATAACCTTGGACAAACCTATACGGTGATTACCGGGGACCAACCTCTTTATGCAATAGGGAAAGAACTCATACGGGCCAACCAAAAGTTGTATAAAGACGCCATGTTCAGACTTGGGGGCCTCCATGTCTGCATCAATTTCTTGAAGGCGGTCGGTCAGCATATGTAATCTGTTGGTCTTGACGATATGTGGGTTGATGCTGGTGTTTATCCCCTAAACGTAACCTCAAATATGATGGAAGGGAAGGCCTACCACAGAACAGTGCGGGCACACACCTTAACTCACGAGTCTTTGTGGTGCCTGAGGTGGAAAATGTTTAGAACTTGGTTGAAGCAAAAGGCTGGTGGTGCTAGCACAGTTATTGAGCAGGTAGAAAAATCATCGTCAGAGCTAACAGATGTTTTCAAAACATCAAATATAACTGGATTTGACCAAGATGTAAAGAACAATGCTGAGAAGTTAAATGAAGATATTCGGAATGTCAATTTGATCGGCCAGATGGAAGAATTCGACAAACTATTCGTAGGCAACAAGAACTATATGTTGTGGAAGACATATGTGGATATGGTCGACATCCTGCTTCTGTTTATTCGAGCAGAAAGAGAAGGTAACTGGAAACTTCACATAGAAGCATTTGCTGCTATGTTGCCGTGGATGACTGCGTATGATCACCTTAACTATGCACGATGGGGACCAGTACATTTAGCAGAAATGAAAGATCTCGAGAACAGAGCACCAGAGGTTTATCAAGAGTTTATGGATGGACATTTTGTAGTCAAGAGAAGTAATAATCATTTCAGTCCAATCCCGACAGATCAAGCCACAGAGTGGATCAATAAACTGTGTAAAACGAGCAATGGAATTATAGGAATAACAAGAGCAAACTCAACAAGAGACAAGTTCTGTATAACAAGGGCTTTTTGCTCAAGTATATCACAGAAAATGAGAGCTCTGTATGCAGACAACGGAGATGAAGAAGATGACTTTACCTTCACAAGAGTTGACTTTCAACGTTCACTTGATGAAAACCATGTACTAGCAATGCTGAAACGACTGGATATACTGGATGTCTTTTGTTGCAAAGGACAAGACTCACTCACGGATACAGATGCTGCAGTTAACAGAATTATTTTACCCATAGAAAAGTGTTCAAAAGTTGTATCCATTGTAACCAAAGATGTGTCAACGACAGAAATAAGCTAGGATCTATCGGAAGCACGAACACGTGGTCAATCAAGTTTTCTATAGACTGCCGAAGAGAGACTTGTTTCATAGAAAACGCCTTTCTTTGACCCTATGTAAAAGCTAAAATTAAAAACGTTTGCTACAATGTACGAAGTTCAAGTTAAAACTTAGCAAACAACACAGATAATTAAAGCTGATATACAATTAATGCAACGATTATTTAACGCTGCTAATGCTGGGAGAATTGTAGATATAGCCTCCGTATTGAAACATGAGTTATCGGAAGTTCCACTGTCACTCGCAAAAGTTGGCGGAACGATGAATCAAACAACCAAGTCAGATCTACTTGCAGTCCTTACAACTGATAATTCCGCTCAAGTCACAGCGAAGCTTCCAATATCCACTTTGTCTTTGGCGCTCGTGATAGATGGACATGCATTGATACAAGTATTAGGTAAACCGGACGGCTGCGTTACATTTGGAGATTTAGAAATGTGTTTGTTAAAAGTGTACTAAAGTATAACGACACACATACACACCGAATTGACATAGTATTCGACAGATACACAGAAACATCCACAATAAAGACAAACACCAGAAACAAACGTAACGGCAGACGTTGTCCAATTCGTAGGCTAATAACTGGCCCAGATATACCCTTGCCACAATCCTTGGATAACTTCTTGACCATGAGTGAAAACAAGGCAGATATAGTTAGATTCCTTTCCGAGCAAAATCAGAGACGTTACCAAGAGAGAAAGAGCTTGTTATAGGAGGAGGATACCAGGATGTACTTAAGACAACATCAAATAGACTCGAAGTACATCAACTATCTACAAATCACGAGGAAACTGATACACGGATTGTTCTCCATGATTTGCATGCTGTAAAGATACAGATGTGCTTCTATTGCTGATATACTATCTCGGACAACTAAATATTGAAGTATAGATAATGGCTTGGACATCAAAGATAATCAAACTATATCCTACCCATATAATAGCTCAGAAGATGCCTGAAGATGTTCGCCGAAACATTTTAGGGTGCCACGCATTGACGGGCTGTAACACCACTTCATCCTTTTCTGGCATTGGCAATAAAACCTGCTGAAAAAAGTTACCCACCCTGATCTCCTATCGGATATTGGAAGAGACACAAATTCAGATAAGGCAGAGAAGTTTGTATGCTTATTGTATGGTGTAAACGAAGAATCTGTAGATGCTGCAAGATGTTCCCTGTGTATTAAAGCCAAGAAAACACTTGAAATGCTTCCATCAACGAGAGATGATCTGGAACTGCATATTGCAAGGGCTAACTATCAAGCAGCTATAATATATACAGAAATAAAACCAACCGATACCAACGCATGGCAAGAAGGACCTGATGGATTAGAAATCATCTGGAAACGTTTGCAAACTGTACCCAATGCATGTATTGAGCTAACAAGTTGTGGGTGTAAATCCAAGTGCAAATCCATGGGCTGCAAATGTTTTAAGACATTGTTGAAATGTACAACTATGTGTGGTTGTGATGGTGTTGATTGCGCCAATCCTACATAGAATTGATACTTATATTGTCGAGATCAATCATTAACTGAAACATTTTGCACTGGTCGTACGTTGTGACATGTTTACTTGTTTAACTTGTAACGATACATGCACTATAAGTTTTAAATATGATTTGCCATCATATCGTCATCTTGCGATAATACACTATTGTTTTAATGATCTGTTGAATTGTGTTGGTATGTGCACTTAAGGTAGTTCTGGACTTTGCATCGTCGATTTCAAAAGTTGATGTTTTTGCTTGAATATATATAGTTCGAAGAACGCATATCATACCTATATGTGTTCCGTAGTAGCGTTTTAATTATCATAAAGTCGCCTGAAATATCTATTTGGCGCCATTTTCGGACGCAATGTGTCAATACTTAAATTGACCTTACTTAGCCCCGAACTACCTTAAATGATCTTTGGTCTAGTTTCATTATATTGGTAATTATCTTAAATCAATGTAATAAATATAACTTCCGATGATAATATTTAACTAAATACTTATATTGCAAAACGATGCCAGTTTCAACGATATTGAGATATTCCGGATTTGTGAATCAATTTACCCCACCCACTTAAACCATCCACCATGGTCCCATTACTGAAGGAATATGACTTGCGACACACATATTTTTAAAAGCTGAATATCTCACCATTAGAGTGGTATCATCTAGGCTTATAAATATTAAAAATTGAAGACGTTATTAATGTATTGTTGATAACCTTCCATTTTTAACAAAATTTTGCCGGTTTTTTAGTATATTCATCAATATTTATGAATATGCAAATGAGCTGATTTACAAACAATTATGTCAAACAAAAGCCCAATATGTAAGCTTCATTATGACACTATTTCGAAACAATTCGACCAAAAAATGACCAAGATATAGGGATTTTTCAAGATGGATATACAAAAAATGCACTAAGTTGACCTTTGACCTCATTCTGAGAAAACGAGGCAATTGCACGGTTGGCATCCGGCCATTTCAGATTGCACACATATCAAGGATAACATTTAGCATGGATGCCATATTCTACTCTCCGATGCCATGGCCCGTCACATTTTCTCCCTATGGACTCCCAACTATGTAGCAATATACTGCACCATCAAATATGCTGGCATAATAATACAAGGACATACATCATGTAGCTGACATCTGGCTGTACTGTACGAGTCACAATGAAAAACAGTTCACACTGAATATAAAATAAATAACTAAACACATGTATTTGAAAGTGACTATAGTGTATTGAACAATTCAAACTAATTAATGACGAATTTCCCACATTTTGATTTACAATCAACGCACACAATGTACCAATTCAATGTACAAACATTTTAACACAACTATCAACATCATCATACATATACTAAGTATGTGGTTTTAAATTCAAAATTAAACATCTAAGAGTAATTCCATAACCTTATAACAAATTTCACATACTTATCAAAAACATACAACAAACAGCAACGAAAGATTAGTTAAATGAATATGCTACTTTTTTGTCATTAGACAAAAGCAAACTCAATCAGGTGCAAAACATTGGATGCAGACCAACACATTCCTGCAAAGTTCATTGACAACTTTCATGGATTCCAGCGACAGCAGCAGCGTCATCGCCGCCACCAACACCACAGTCATAACGGCATGCAGCACGATGTTGGTATTTCCAGCAAGGTTACAGGTACAAACACATAAATGTATACAACTACAAAACAGCACAGCATTATATACAAAATCATGATCAATCCAAATACACAATAGACACACTTAAATATGTATACACAATTAATGCACAAATGTAACCAGTTCAAATAATTATATAATGTACAATTGTAACCATTCCAAATAAATGACATAAATGTATACAATCAAATAGATCTACATCATACATCAAGTCAACCAGTCGAAATACATACATGTACATAACCAAACACAGATGGCATAAACGTACCATTATACACAACCAAAAGCATAATACACATAAGCAACCATAAATTCTAAATACATTTATAAAGGCATGAACCAAAATCAATATGTACAACAGTAACCAGTCCTTAGATATTTTATAAACGTAAACATCCAAAAGCATAAATGAACGAAAGCAACCAGTCCTTGGACATTTTATAAATGTAAACATCCAAAAAGCATAAATGAACGAAAGTAACCAGTCCTTAGAACATAAACATCCCAAAGCATAAATGAACAAGAGTAACTAGTCCTTAGACATTTTATAAACGTAAACATCCAAAACCATAAATGAACGAAAGCAACCAGTCCTTAAAACGTAAACATCCAAAAGAAACCAGTCCTTAGCCATTTTATAAACGTAAACATACAAAAGCATAAATGAACGAAAGTTACCAGTCCTTAGGACATTTTATAAACGTAAACATACAAAAGCATAAATGAACGAAAGTAACCAGTCCTTAGGACATTTTATAAACGTAAACATACAAAAGCATAAATGAACGAAAGTAACCAGTCCTTAGACATTTTATAAACGTAAACATCCGAAAGCATAAATGAACAAAAACGTTATCAGTCCTAAGCTCCTAACACATGAACAACAATATAGTTCGAAATTTGACCAAACAGAAAACGTACATTTTATGCACACCATAAACAAAATCTCAACACATACATTGGCACACTTGTTTTTTCCATTGCTACAACACTCCTTTTTTCTTATACATTGTAATACATTATGGTAACCGATACCTCGCGTCGGTAGACCACAAACTAAAACATATCCATAAAAATTTCATGTGTTCTACTGTAAGTAAAATGAATTCAATGAGGACAAATATTCTACAAATAAAATAGCCCAAATACTTCCCTAGAAAAAGTACTGTCCTTTAAAATTAGATATCATCAAATGATAACATACCGGTTTACATCGCATAATTTGATTGACACCCAGTTCAAAAATTTAACACATAGCCAAACTTTCATTGTGTGGATATTAACAATGCAGGAATGCAAGATCACATTCATGAAATGGCACATTTGTAACACCACATTTACTTAGGACTGTTTTTCAATGTGTATACGTGAACAGAGTCATCATTTTTGCAACCGACAACAAGTTGCCTGTCGCTAATAAATTCCACACACAATGGTTTTGGGATACCAGAGAGCACCGTTGTCGGTCGATGGTTTTTTGTACGATTGTATTGTACAATTACGCCCCCTAAGTTGGATGAACATATGTAGATATTTCCCGGAATGTCGCAAGTGCGGTTTGTCATACCTTTCATTTCCTTATCATTACAACCATACAGAACTTTCGACTTCAATAAGACCAACTCATCATTGGAACCTTGAGCTGGTATGTATCTGAGGCCAAGTCCATCGCCAACAATGATAAGTCCTTTTGGTGAGTAACATATTCCGCAGTTTTTGGAATTCAATGGCACTTCAATATCGAACCCAATCAGACTTTCCAAATCGAAATCACATAAGACATCACCAGAGTAGCTTCGTAGTTGTATGTGGTAGTACGTTTTCGGATGCGCACCAAACTTCGTATCGTAAACCAAAGCAAATCGTTCCGTCTTTTTATCAGCAGCAATGGATTTAAAATTCTGATCATGCGGTACTTGTATTGTTCTTACAGTTCCACTTGCACTACCAGTCATGATTCTTACCGCAATTTTATGTAAGCTGTTGTAAAGAATAGCCACTTCTTCACCTTTTGGACTGCAAATATCCTCTACTTCTCCTTCAAGAATCAAATAGGAACATTTCTGAAATGTTTGATCAAATTTCTTCATTTTTTGGTTAGCGGAATCAAGGAGAGCTATTGAACCACTTTTGAGAACAACGCATTTGGAAATACAGCACTGATGTGTATCTGCAACTAGTCTGACGGAGAATTTGTCCACTTTTGAAACAATGTTAACGTTTTTAGATGGTTTTTCCAATTTGTTCAATTCAGGCAAACTCTGTGCTGCGGTCATCATTGGAAATGGCCTTCCGAAATCAAGCACAGGTTTTAAAACGCCGTTGTGGTTCGAATCTGCGAACAAATTGCCAACAGCGCCTTCGGAGTCACATTTCGAAACCATGCTTAGTTTCTTTTGGTCTTTTCCATTCGTGTTTTTATCATCACCGCCAACTAAATTCAAGCTATCGGGTTGTCCTAACGAAGACGTTTTCAACTGTGGTTGCGAAGTATCATCATCAGTACTGAAGACTGTAACGTCACCAAAAGATACTGTCATAATCGCGTCTCGATTTGTAATGAAATGAAGATGTTTTGACTTGTTTTTTAGTTTGGAAAGAGCTTCCTTGTGCTGACGAACTTTACCCCAAATAACATATTTCAGTATATCAGTGTCAAAGCCACAGCCTTCCTCAATAAGAGCTTCGACAACTTTTCTCTCTCTAGCCTCTTCGTCTTCAAGTTCTGTGCATAAGTTGATTTCTTCCTTTAGGGCTTTTATTTCAGTCTCAGCCAACTCACGTACTTCTTGCTCAGCCTTCAATTTCAAACTCAAAATAACGTCTATTAAACTATCAGCCTGGTCACTTATGGAATTCAGTATGTCGTCCCTGTCTATTACAATGTCTACAATGTTCTTCCGACGCTGCGCAATATGAGCAGTAATTAATTGCATGTGCACATCGGTGTTTTCAATTATATCTGTGGTTCTGTCCTTAACACTTTTCACGACATCCGCCAATTTCTTAATATTGCTACATTTCCTGTGATCTTCAACAAGGCAAGTCAAACACACATTCGTTTTATGATCATCGCATATGTATGAAACTTTCGATTCTGAATGGTTAGGACAAGACATCATTTTTGCCATCCATTTGAATACAGAAATGTCATCAGGTATATTGTCCACAATAACTTCATGATCTTTCGTGGCTTTACACTTGCTATGAAATCTATGACAATTTTCGCAAAGGTACTCCATACATATAGTGCAGAATGAAATTGCACCCATCTCCAAGTTTTCAGAACTACACATGTCACAAAACTTGATCACTCTTGGTTTGTTGTTACTTTTGACAGAGCTTTCTTCGACCTTACTGGCTTCATAACTGTCCATAGGTGCAACATCATCTGCGGCTATTACTGTAGGTATCTTAAGATCAGAAATGTCAGAAGAGCACGATGATGGCCCAGTCTGGTGATTAGCTGTTTGTAATTGAATATCATCTCTCTGCTTTTCAATCGATCTTGTAGAAGTAGTCGCATCATTCTCTAGCACATCAATTTCAAGATTTTCTGATTCATCATAACTTTCTGCACCACTGTTCTCGTTTCCACTCATTGACAAAGGTGTACGTTCTTTAGTCTCACTACTATTATCCAAATCATTATTTTCATCATCAGTCTCACTTTCACTATCTAGACTCCTAAAAGAATCAGGAGAACTCGCTTCTGCAATGTCGCAATGACCCTTTATTTGTTCCTCTTTATCAACTAAACTATCGCCAGAGGCTTTCAAGACATTGTCATCAACGTTAAATTCCATCCTTCAAAGTTCACATGTACGCCATTCAGAACAGTCACGCAGGCAGCTTACCAGGACGAAAAGCAAATGAGTCACATTACTGATCATAAATCCATATATTGTCACTGAAAATGTAAATATGTACACCAGTTATAACACAACACAAAACATTAATAAAACCGTATTCGCCACACAATGTCGTTATATTGATCTGAGTGAGTAAAGATTAAATGTTAAGTTTGAAATCAACATGTGTATTAGCTAGCTTATCGCTGTTAACTTGAGATAACAAAACAGGAAGTGTGTACATATCAACTAGCTAAGATAAATATGTTGAAAGGCCGTACAAGGTACAACATACCATCATGTATCGGTGTATTATGAGCTTTATTTTCATTTAATAGATTAATACTCTCATCGAATCTTCTAAACTACAGCAATTTCAGAGCGTTAATACTTTATAATTTAATGAAATAATAAAAGTCTTAAGTCGAACTAATACTAATAGTAACAATGATCTATTCATTCGAAACACATTACCTCCTTTATATTTAAACTTCTTAAACTAAATTTGCACTTGTGGTATATCGTAAGATGTTGATATCTGACAGACTGTGAGCACTTGGTGAAATTACTTCTTTCACCATAATCAATACACAACAATTCTTATTGAGACGAAGTGTGTGAAACAAAAGACGTCACCAGTTAGCCACATGTCACTAGTAAGAGCGCGCGACTATTCAACCCAAGTTAAGTTTAAATCAGACCCTACTTTGTATCAAATGATAAATCGAAACAAGGGTTATGTTACAGAGCAAGGAAAGCTATTTAAGCTAAAACAAAAAATAGTTGTCAAGGTATAGGAATAATATATACAATGTCGTAACTCGTATTAGAATTTACGAAAAACTTTAACCGAAATGAGAGCCACAACTTATCATGAAGTCATCTCAAAGCGAAGTACGGTCACCTGATGATATTAAGTACATGTGGCAAGTTACATTTGCAAAACAAAATATCGAACTTGACTAAACTTTTTAACAAAAATGTTTATGCTAAGTAGTGCAATAACGCCTAAAAGAAAACATGAACTTACATTACTAGTTTAGTATTGTTGCATTATGACAGCATAAATATCAAACAAAATAATGAGTTTTATAAAACACTTAAACCGATCATCCTATAATTATGTCGCTTTACTTAACTTATACGTGATAGTAAATAAGTGTGTCAAGTTTCAAAGAAATACAAAATGCAGAACCATTAATTCAAAATATTGGACATTATTAAACAAGAGGGCCATGATGGCCCTATATCTCTCACCTGATTATAAATGAAACCCTGCACAATTTTCACCCAGGGGCATAATTTGAACAATCTTGGAAGAACATACCAATAATCAAAACTCTAGGTATTGTAGTTTTAGACAATTAGATTTTATATGTTTTTCCTGTATAAGTCGATGTAAAACGGTGACCCCCAGGGTATGGCCAATTATGACCCTAGAGGCATATTTTGAACAATCTTGTTAGAAAACCACTTCAGGATGCTACATACCAAATCTCTAGGAATTAAAGTTTTAGACGAGAAGATTTTTATATGTTTCCCCTATATAAATCTATGTAAAAACCTGACCCCCTTTGGTATTCTAAGAGTCGAAAAAAGCAGATCTGCCACTGACGAGTTTTGCAGGCTTTGAATGAATGACTTGCACAATGACGTTATGGTCATTTTGAGATTGTTCTGATAAAGCTGCAAAACTGCACTCAGGTTATTTATTCAATAAGTCACTGCAGTTAAGCACATCGGACGATTCTAAAATGAAACAGTGTTCAGTATACACTATGGTAGTTATACATTTAAAACACATCATACTAAAGTACGCTGTGGTATAGTTCTCACGTAGCATAAAATTCATTTTACTCAACTATGGCATTGCAGGTAACAATAATGTTTTTGGTCAATGTGTGCATTTATCCACTACGGATGTAGTGTCTGACTATTTTGGTGCCATAACTTCAGGCTCTTTTTTAAATTGAAAAACCCATTCGAATGTCAGCTTTGTTGTCATGTCTGCATTCGGCGGCTTTGGTATTCTAAGCGTTTGGAGATAACCTGTCTGCCACTGACGAGTTTTGAAGACTTAATTCAAATAATGCGCATTATGCCACTACGGTAGTCCAATGTCGCCGAAGGGCGTAACAGACGTATGCACATTTATACACTATGGACGAAGTCTCTGTTTATTTTGGTGCCATGTCTTCAGGCTCTTTTTTAAAGTAAAAAAACCCCATTTGAATGCTATGGTAGTTTCAGCTTTTTCGTTTTGTCTGCATTGGGCGGCTTTGGTATTCTAAGCGTTTAAAGATAACCTGTCTGCCACTGACGAGTTTTGAAGACTTAATTCAAATAATGCGCAATAATTATGCCACTTCAGTGTTCTGTAGTATTCGTGGTGGAGCATAGTGGAGGTGTGTCCATTTATCCATTATGGATATAGTGTCTGTTTGTGATGGTCCCTTGTCTTTTGACTCGCTTTGGAATTGAAAAACCCCACTTGAATGCTACTGTAGTTTAAGCTGTTTTCTTTGTCTGCAAAGCGACTTCTGACAACCGGAATACAGGCATACAGGCAGCATAATACAGAAAGCTCCACTAGGATCTGGCCCTATGATTACAAAACCTTTTCCATGCTCTACTCAACTCGAGCACTATGAACTTCTATTTGCTCCTTTACAGTGCAACTATTGAATCATCTTTATTTTATAATAAAACATTACTCTGCTTACTATAAGGCCACTTATCACATATATGTGATTATATATAAAGTTTTATCATTTTACTATATGAGCACAGACATGAGTTGAGCATGAAGAAGGGGACCAGCACGTACCATAAACTATCAAAGTCAAACAAAACAAGGGATACACTTAATTGAATTTATTTCATGTTTGTCTTGTTAGATATATATCAGATATTCATTCAACTAAAACCAGAACGCAATGATAAGTATACTAATTGTTCTGGCAATTTAAGGAAACTTTCAAAACAATTGTATGTAAATACTGTCAATGAAAAAAAAATAGACAGGTTACATTACACTTTTATCGTTATACTTAAAAAATTACCAATTTGACGAACGTGAGTAATGCGAACAGTACAAATACCCCCAGACATTGTGTCGCAAGTCGGCTGTTACACCCGATGCAGATGAGCCACCAATGTGCATAGTATGATACTAAAAGTGATAGGTTGCAAAACCTTTTTGTTGTACGCGCTTTTACATAAACGCTTAAAAAGAAAATAATGAAACCAGCAAGTGAATGAAAACTATGGACTATAAAACTATTGAAACAAACAAGCGTATGCAAAAATATAAAATTTACAACTTCTAAATCATACAAATTTACAAAAGGCTAAGAACAATGGCTTGTCTCAAAGTGACACCTTTTTGTTGTATTTACATAACCACAAACGTAATAATGAAATGAGCAACTGAATGAAAACTACGGACAACGAAACTATTGTATACAAACAAGTATATGAAACATATAGATCAAGATTGTTGGAATCAGGTGTGCCGGTTATGCATAGGGAACCGTAATCATACACATTGTATTTGATAATAACTGAACACAACTGGTTTCACATCGTGAGCGATTTTTACGCAAGCGGACGCATTATACGGACGTCACTCCAATAAGAATTGCTTTAAGTACTGCCATTGCGTGTTGTTCATCAAAGTCTGTAACGATTGTAGGAGGTTAGGAACGCACTTTGGTGTTGAACGCACTTCGGTTATGACAACCTAAAAGCAAACACACAAACCACCGAAACAACATAATGCGTTGCAATGCTTCATATCATTATTAAATCAAAATGCATATTGGTGTTGAAAATGTAAAATGAACATAATTTAGCAGCAAAACACAAACTGTAACTATAAAATCGAAACACATGTATACTCTATGTAGGATAATATAAGTGTGTGATAAAATGTTCAATAATGTGAACATAATTTTATTTAGTTTGATAAGTGTACTCTGTTTAATGAGAGTCTTATGTTTGGCGTTATATGTTCATCTTTGGTATTGAAGTTGTACGGAGATTTAAAAATAGGGTATCCGTGTCCGTATGCGGAACGCGGGCACAGAACGAGAGCACGGAGCACGGACGCGTACACAAGCAGTTGCACAGTGATAATACTAGTAACTATAAAAATAGTGCGTGATCAAGCAAACGTTAGGCCGGTATTCCATGTTTCCGCGGCCGCGGTGCGCATCCTTATGTCCGCTTCCGCAAAACATCGAACTGGATAAAAACCGTAGGGTATATTCCATATATATATCTAGGTTCCGCAACTGCATGCGTCGTCCGCATATGACGTTCGGTGAGCGATTTTTTACGCAAGCCTGCGCAGTATACAGATGTCACTCCAATAAGAATGGCTTCTGTCGTTGTTATTTGTTTGTCAATCGGGTCTGTTACCTGTGTATGAAGTAAGGAACGTACATTTGGTGTTGAACACACTTCAGGTTTGATCACCAAAATCCAAAAGCACCAAACCACCGCAATAACGTGCGTTGCAATGTTTCATACTAGCATAGAATCAAATGTACATAGGTGTTAAAGATAAATGTAAAAAAGGAACATATTTCAATTGTGCATGATACTTTGTATTAAAAAGATGTAAACTATAAGTTTCTTATGCATTCTAAAAACGGTATTTTGATTAAAAATACACTGATGTGTTTACACAGAAAGGCAAGTAAGCGAACGCGGATACGGAACGCGGACGCGGGACACGGACACATGGAATATCCGCGTCTGCGCTGCGATTTAAATGTCGCTTCTCCAGTTAGCGGATGCATGAAATAGGGTATATGTGTCCGCATGTGGAACGCGGAAGCGTAACACGGACGCATACACGTGGAATACCGGCCTGATCTGGAAAATCAGTCCTATATAGATGAAGTTAACTTTAAACATCAACAATCCTGAAAGATAAGCAAATCGCACCGTAGCATAGCCTAGGTACACGGGTTCGAATTTCACTGGCAGATATGTATACGTATATTGAACTATTTAATTTATAACATAAGTTTCTAATTCTGTTTTGATGTATATTTCACGAACGTTTAGTATATTACTGACGATTTAGCGTATACATTTTCTACGTGTTTCAGCTTCATAAAGACTATTAATGTGTAAATGATTTACTTGTATCAATTATAAAGTTTTATTGTGTTCAATATACTCTTCCATAGAGGGAAATAAAGTTCTGAAGTTGAAGTTACTCAAAGTTCTCAAATACTTGTACTTTTTTGTTCATGAACATAAATACAACTGAAAAGACTGATATTAGAACTACATACGTTCTAAAACCTTCCAAACGTGGCCTGCACTTCGTATAACAATTACACATTATGATAATTGATAATTATCTGTTTAATAATTACTTTGCTTATTTATTTTTAATACACAATTCTTACTATCAAAATATAAAAATCAGCTATAATAGCTAACGGAATCAGTATTATGTGCTTTTCTTTGATATGCTAGATATCAAAGGTTTAACAACAGCTAGATTTGGTTACATCTTTGAATTGACTGATTGCTAATTGCTGTAGTAGATTACAACTGGAATCAAGACCACAGTAAATAAAATGTACTTCAGTCACTAAACAAAAGAATAGTGTTACTATTGTAACGTTATTTAATTGGAAACTTAGATTAAAGCCAGTGCTATGGTGTAATTTTGTATATTAAATGCAAACCCAGTATTGTGAAGTGTGTCCTACAAAAACTAACAAGTATATGTAATGCATCGTATTTCAGAGTACCGTAGTAGCATTATGCTGGACTTGCAAAACTTAACACTTAAAATATTCAATTCGAATACAAGTACCATAGTGGACTTTTGTATTTGGCAAAAATCTTATAAACCGTACCTCAGTGTAGTAATGCCGATATCATAATATCAACAGAACAACCACAGTGTAGCAAATGTCGTACCCTACAACTACCATAGCGTAGAAATGTAGTATATTTTGGAAAATTCCTTCTATGTTCAATTGTAAAAAAAACGGATTTTCACCGAAACCCTGCATTAGTCCACTGTAGAAACAAGACCCCGTATTTTTCCGGTACGTAAAAGTCGTCTCTGGTAGCTGTTCGGCAAACAATAGTGGTAATGGCAGTGTGGGGAATCACGTGACTAAAATGGTACTCAGCACTATGAAATAGATCGTGAAAATCTGGATATTTGGATAGTTTTCCGATTCTTGGTAAGTACTCCTTGATTATTTTTACTAGTAATATAGTGCATGCTAAGCGAAATTTAACGCTCTTTCTAATGGTACATGGATTATTCCTGTACAAGCTCTGGTTTTTGAGATACCTTCGAGGTTTTAAGGCGAACCAGGGACATATTTTGCCAATATTCCTAGATAAATTACACAAAACCCGTGTTTAACAGGAATATATTCGACCATGTTCAGGTGCCAGTACTTTATTGTATTCGGAAACGGGTTTTTGTTGAAAACCAGTTACTCTTTCATACTTAATTGGTATTTAAATGCGTTATTCTGCAAAAAATGACAATTTATTGAAATGGTACATTCCACGGAACAACAATGTTGTGATACAAACCACGGATCATTTTAAACTTGTATATTAGAGCATGTAACTTTTTTTGTTTTGTATATTTTTATTATACTTACTTTAAGTTGCCTAATAATAGTTTTCATCTATTCTTTTACAGAAATAGCAGGATCAAAGAAGCATGGTGCCGAGAGAACTGGAATCGAAACTGCTCTGCATCAATTGAAGGAACTAGAATGAGTCGTGTTATAGTACAAAAAATAAACAATGTTACGATTCTGTATTCTGTATTAACCATTACATCAAATTAAAGGATTTTCCCAAAAATTTAAACGTTGTCATTTCGATCAGAAAAGATAAACTTAATTTGAGCTTTTTAATCTTTTTTTTAAATGCGAAACTGAGATAAGTTGACTTTTACCAGGATAATATTTCATTTGAATACAATTTATATGGTCTTGAATATCAACATAATGTCGACAAAATATCTAAGATCGGGCAAGTATTAATGAATTTATCTCGATACTAAGTCATTAATTCTTTAAATGAATGCCCCAGGGTTTAACGGTAAACTAAAACATATTATGGACTTTCAGTTCTAAATTGTGTAAAATAGGTAGCATATCAAGTGTCTGCAACACCACTGCAACAAAACCAGGTAATGCGACTTCTTCGAATTTCGCATTATGCTGTTACATGCTAATTAATTGTGACTTTCATTTTCTGGGGTTATGTCTTTGTTGTGCAATATTTTTTCAAACACGTACTTGTCGACTTTTATTAATTTTCCCTCTCCAGTAGCTCAGTGGATGCGTTGCCCGGTGACACTGGCTCAAGTCCGAGTGGAGGCACTCACATGTCTGTCATATTTCAGCAGAAAGGTGACGGGCAAATGAAGGCTATGCTCTATCCACTATCTAATAAGGAAGAGCGATGGTTTATTATAAGTACAAAATGCCAATAAAGTAAATGGACAACAAACTGTTATAGATGGGTGTTCACAATTGTAATGAAATAGCACTAAATCAGCTGTAAATTGCTGTCCTGGATGGATTGATGTAACATTATATTTGGATTCCATTCCCGTCCAGCTATACAATATTCAAACAACACGAATGAAAGCTATGTCTCTGCTTGGTTATAAAGTACATTGCACTGTTTTAAGATTCATTCCGCAATCGAATTCGCTCTGGTGATAGTGTGTCTAAATTTTCTTTTTATTTTGGTTGGCCCGTGACGTGTTCCCTTCATTCGTCTGGGCCTAGCTTCTCGACAACGTCTTTCTGTAACTTCTGTATAAGAATAAAGGAAACATGATTAAACAACTGAAAGCAATTGTATTCAAACATTATTCTAAACCAAGGTTCCAAAATGCGGAAAAAAATTTCTTGAATGTACAGGACTGGTTTTTAAAACTGATCCGTGATTTGTATCACAAATGTGTTATTCCGTGGAGAGTATCATTTCAATAATTTGCCTTTTTTGCAAGAACTTCCTTAAAATCACCAATAAAGGACGTTATCAGTCAATATATTTCAACGAGAAGCCTTTTCCGAATACAATAAAGCACATAGCACCTGACTGTGGCATAATAAATTGCCGTTAAATACATTTTTTGTGTAGTTTACACACATTAATGTAGACTTGTTGACAAAATATTCCACTGGTTCGCATTAAAACCTCGAAGGTATCTCAGAAACCAGAGAGACTACATGAATGACACGTGTACCATTAGAAAGCGCGTTAAATTTCGCATAGCCTGCACTATATAACTAGTAAACATAATCAAGGAGTACTTACCAAGAATCGAAAAACTATCCAAACATCCACATTTTCGCGATCTATTTCATAGTGCTGAGTACCATTTTAGTCACGTGATTCCCCACACTGAATGGGGGACCACCAAAATACGGTCTGCATCAGGCGGCTCTGGAAGCGCATCGGTGTATGATAGTGGCAGCGGAAAGGATATAAGTCTATACAAAGCGGTGACCCCGGGAGAGAGCCAATTTTCACCACAGGGCCATAATTTGAACAATTACTAAATCCCCCCAAAGCCACGTACATCCTGGCAAAATTTCATCAAAATTGGCCAAATGGTTTCAGAGGAGATATCGGACGGACGGACATTAAGATGGACGGACGTACCGCCGGACGGTGAGTGATCACAATAACTCACCTTGAGCACTTTGTGCTCAGGTGAGCTAAAACGTAACCTAACTAGAGGCGATAACTCCTCATAAAACATAAACAAAAACAACAATGTACTATCATTTTAGAGTATGTGTACTTCATATTGATTTAAAATATTATCATTGAAATGCATTATTCGCAATTGCACCGTTCGGAATTATGGAAAAAATATACCGGTCCCCTGCTGCTTTAATTTCCTAAAAGATGATATCAAGTTAAACAAAGAACAACGAACAGACAAACGACAGCTACTTGTACAATAACAAAAGAACTACAAGTCATTCACAATATAGATAGCCAGACTCTGACAAATAAATACAGTTCAGTTTTAATGACATTATTAATGTGAATTTAACTAGCATACTTACAACGCAAATGCACATTCACAGCTTGGTTATCATTTCTTGGTTCTGATTAAAAACTTTTATTCCCTGAAAATTGATGTGCATAGGGGCATGTAACGACCGGCAATCACTGATGACACTAAGAGATAGATTGCCGTTGTTACATACCCTTATACTCATTTGTACAACTGACAAAGGTGCTTCCCCAAACATTAAACATTACGACGGTGCCGAACCAAAACCCCGTAACTCAATTTTGGCTAGACATCCCGCGCATTTCTGTCTTGTCGCCATCTAAAGAGCCAATCACGTTACTTAGATGGCGACAAGACAGAAATGCGCGGGACGTCTAGCAGATGCGGATGCTGCAAAAAATGTTTTCGCGCCAAAATTGAGTTACAAGGTTTTGGTTCGGCACCGTCGATTAGCAGAGTGATCGATACAAGGCGAATTTCGGAATTAACAATCAATTAAGCTATTCAATAATATAAATATCGTACATGCCTTACTATTTCAGGTAAAATATTATTTTTCTAATTTTACACTTTAAATTTCAATAGCATAATTTTATACTACACATAGACTGGTTGGGCAATTATTGTACAATGTAGATCATGTCGTAGAAGAATATACACTACCCACAAGTTCTAACCCGCCACCTCACATTTTTCGCCATAACTTTTTTATTTAAGTATTTACCCGCATGAAATTTTGCATACCCGTACTTGAATCCAAGATGCAGTCAATTATAAATTTATTTTGGACGGCAAACGATTATGTTCGTTGTCACAGGCGTGTTACGTAATGTGTTATTTTTACCAATTCACAAAAATACCCAAACTATTGATGGCAGTGTGCATGAATCAACGCGTGGAAAGCACGTTTTCATAAACATTTTGGCATACCTGATCCCTGTCCCTATACGAAAATCACGTTACATGCCGTGATATACTCCAGACGAACTCTGCCGAAGGGTAACAATCTTCGAACAAAATGAGAAAAAAGGCTTTGTCAAAATGGTTGGTTTTTCAAAATCACGCTTGTATGTCAATATCCACAAAGCTAAGTTTGTTGTTAATAAAAAACGGAGATAACCACTTAAACTTCAAAAAGAAACAAAAACATAAAATAATATTCATGTGAAATTAAAAAAATAAGGGCCGCGACTCTAACCAAAGTCATAACATTGCGACAGGTCTGGCGCGTTCTCTGCTGATACAATTTGGCTTTTAATGTGTTTTTCGCGTAGGTAATTCATCCTTTTAATCCAAACCGTTCGTGAGCACGTGATTTCCGTTGTTTATTTCTTACACGTGTAAACATGCTATATTACGTAACACGTCAAACATGGTAAATTTAACTGCAAGTAGGCCAAATATCAACAAACATTTGAATTAAATACATCTTTATACGTACGTATGTGGATGTTCATGCTTATAAATGCATTATAAAAAAAATATTTAAAAAAATGAAACATTGACACCTACGAAATGTGTTCCAGTGATTTTTCGAAATCCTGTGAGTGTTCCTAACGAGTCAATTTCATGATGTAAAGTGTTTTTCAAGATAAGCAGTCATCAATAATGCCGAATTCGTTCATGTACACTTTAATGTTGGTGCACATGCAATGCACGTGCAAAAATACGTCATTACGCAATACGCCGAATGCACCAAGTTTAGCCACAATACCGCTAAATTAAACTAACTTTCAGCTGCATCTACTAAAAATGTATCGGTATGCGAAATCTCACTTGAGTATACCAATTTTTGATACTACAGGACTGAAATATCTAAGTGGCGGGTTAGCACTTTTGGGTAGTGTATACCAAATATAAGACCAATACTCAGGACTAAGATCACCGTCTTGTGTTGCAGATGGTCATCTGGTATTTGCCACTGTAAGAAAGGCCCGTTACCTTGCATTAAGTAGGCCAGAGGTATGTACGTGTGCTGCTTATCAGAGTAAGGTATTTGGTGTAAAAAGGTATTCTTAGTTTCAAAACAATATATTTAATAGAAATAAACATAAACCGTAACCAAGGAATTTTCCAAGTCCACAAGGGGCAAAATTCTTCAAAACAGTACAACAATGTTACGGGTCATGCTTAACAGAGTCAAATATTGATGTTAAACAATCGTTGGTTTCGTTGCAAAAGCTTTGATAGTAAAGGAGAAAAGTTGACCAAAACAAAGTTGACCAAAACATAGAACTTAACAACTATACCACTACCAGCATTTATTGCCAAGATAAACACCAGGATAAAAGCACTTACAATATCAGAACAAATGTAATAAACAATAACATGAAGTACTACGGGGTAAACAAACCTTTAACAAAAACATTTAGCAACTGTGCATGCATATGATTTGTTTATGAATCAATAAAATACCAATGTAACTAACTAAATGCAGTGTTGTATGTTCAATTGCATACAAAGTACACACATGTATACCAGGTTGTTGCAGTACAATATTGAAAAAAAAGTATAAATTCTAAACAGCTTGATAAAAAATCTAATAATCAGATGTATGTTAACAATTATTACATCATAGCAAGTACCAATCAAAGTGTCATCATTTTCACTACAGTTTGATAAAGTTGCAGCCGAAATATTTATGTAAATTCGGTACAAATTTCGTACAGTAGCACTGAGAAATCTTCATTGTATACGATTTCTTTTGCCGCAAACGACTATAAATGTATATACACATTTTGTACATTTTTGGGCAAACGTTTTTGTTGTTTGTTAGTAACAAAGTAATGAGTAAATGCAGTTACATTTGGCTACGTACAACTTAAAACCCAAATAATCATGATAATTCATTTTTTAAAAGTTTAATTAGACAATCAAAGAGACACTGAACTTTTGTTTTACTTAGAATACGACACAAATACGCATTTTATCTCTCAGTTCATTCACAAATAATTACAGCAATCAAAATGAACCAAATAGTCTCATTTATTCCAGTTGTAGATCATTATTAATATACACATACTCATTCTCCAGACATGTACTTGAATTTCTAGAAATCATTCAAATGCTTTCATGTTATACACATACACAAAAAATTATTCTCCAATACATGTACTAGATTTTCTAGAAATCAATCAAGTTATTTTATAATATAAACATTAACAAAGACTCATTTTCCAGTACTAGATTTTCTAGAGTTATTTTATAATATATACATTGACCAAGACTCATTTTCCAGTACTAGATTTTCTAGAGTTATTTTATAATATAAACATTGACAAAGACTCATTTTCCAGTACTAGAATTTCTAGAAATCAATCAAATTCGTTCATATTATACACATGCACATAATCGCCCGACTTAAAACATACAAGGATCTTTCTCTCGCCAATGCAATCCGTGCATGTTGGGCCATTTATACCAGCGGCTATCAGTTTTGGCTGGTAGCACCTTGTGGACATGAATTCATACATTGAACCATCGTCAGTATTTGAACAGGTGTAAACATTCCCTTTCCTATCACACATCATGTGACTCAAACATTCTAAGCCTTTATTGAAACTGTAAAGAGTTTTACGGTCTTTTGGCATCAGACGTTTTGTGTCTTTTAGCTTGTTCGAATCAAGTGAAATACGTCTTACACCCAACCCTTCACCAACGAGAACAAGTCCTTTGGGTGTCATGGAAATAAGACATGGGAGCGTAGAACTTGATGGAACTTCAATGTTGGTTCCAACTAAATGATTCAAGGGAATACTATTCAATATAGTTCCCAAACAATTTCTTATCTCAATTATATATTTCTCCAACAACAAACTAGTCTCATACAATAAAATGTAGTTCCCATGCTGCTTATCTACAATAATACATTTAAAAGTATGAAAAGCAGGTAAGCAAACTTTCTGTTTACTAGCAGTAGACATGTGATCACTGGACATATCTACAACAGACAGTTTATGGAGCTCATTGTACAGAATTGTTACTTCGTCACCTTTTGGATTACAAATGTCTGTGGCGGTTGCTTCAAGTTTTACACACACACATTTCGTGAACGATGGGTCGATTTTCTTAAGTTTTCTGTTAGATTCATCAACCAGACAAATAGAACCACTTTCAAGAACGACACACTTTGAAATAGAGCACTCTGAAACATCACCCTTATGTTTAACATAATGAACATTGATACAGTCATTGAAGTTCATATTCAAATACAAGGACGGCCTTTGTATGAGTTGTTGAATGTATACAGGCTTATTATTGCAACATATTTGTGTGTACAGTTGGTCAGGATGGTGAACTGTATAAGCACCAAGCTGGCTTGTATTTGTTGAATTTGATAAACTCTCTTGCCCAGCAGACTTGGGAGCAAGTACACATTCAGTCTGACGTAACTCTTTGACTTCACTTTGAAAGCTGACATCACCAACATCACTCGCAGTCGCATATCCTTCAATAGGAATAGAACAATTTAAGAAACGTATTCCATCTAAATAAGGTTCTTTTGGAATAATCCCCAAAAGACCAAATTTACTTTCATCAGCAAAGTAAACTTTTGCATAACCGAAAGTATCCAGATTAAATTCAATCTGATTTCTAATGAATTGGAGACACCTTGGCTTACTTTTAAGACTAGATAGAATGTCCTTATGAACACTTGTGTTACAACAAATAGCCTGCAGTATAGTCCTAGATTCATCACTGTCAGCATGTGTTGCCAGAAATTTAACCAATTCCTTATCTGTAGTTTCATCCTCTTTAATCTGCTTGCAAATATCAATTTCATCCTGAAGGGACTTTGATGCTTCATCAACAACACGGTTTATTTCAGTTTCTGCTTTCAATCTCATCAATAAAACAGTATCTATAAGAGTATTAGCTTGCTGTGCCACTGAATCAAGCATATACTCTTTTTCCTTAGTGATATTTTCGAGATTTTTCATGCACCGTGTGATATTGGTGCTGATTGACTGCTGATTCAAGTTCATGTTGGTGAATATTTTCTCCTTTTTATCTCTTATAACAGGTACCAGATCCAATACATTTTGTAAATGGGAACAGTCCATGTGTGCTTCAGCAACACATGACAAACACAAATTCATTTTATGCACACCACAAAAATGAGTAATATTCAACTGAGGGTGTTTAGAGCATGACAGAAGCTTATCCATCGATTCATACATAGAAATGTCGACTGGTATATCTTGAGTGATAACTTTGTGGTTCTTTGTAATTTTAAATCTGCTATGGTATTGGTTACAACTTTCACAAAGGTAGTCAAGGCATTTCACACAGAATGCCACTGCTTCCTTTTCGACATTGTCACTACAGCAAATATTGCAGAGCATTTTCACTGGCTTAATGGTAACTGTTTCATCACTTGTATCCATCTCCGTTATCTCAAGTTCCAGTTCACCATCATCATTTTCATCAGTATCAGAATCATTATCACTACCATTACAACCATCACCATCAGAACTTAGTTTGTCTGGTTCGTCACCATCTGTATCACTGCTAGAAGTAGAAGAATCAGCAGCATCAAACTCTTCTGTATCCACTTCTATGGTGTCCTCAAAGAACTTACCAAACAGAAACGTAAACAGGTATGTGATAATCCATTTTAATGTTACATATAGCTTCATTATCTCCTTATTTCTCAGCCATCATTGAGTCAAACATCTATTGTCGCTGCAGTGTAACATTTCACTGGCTAGATAATAGGTTCTACAATTTCCACTGATATCAGCCTTGTTACTGTAAAGGAGTAAACAGTTCTGCTATTAGAGTGTTACATGTAATGTTTACTTGCTTGAGTGGTCCTTAGCTTCTTATAAGTTCATAGGGTCCCAAGTAACTCACTTGTTGTCGTAGTGTATGTAGGCTTATGCTTTTTTCAAAAAGATTTTTTTTAAATGCAGCTTTTACTGCATGTAAATGCTTTTATATACAGAGATTATGTTAGTTTTAATACATCAAACGACCCTTATTGAAATTTGACGTAGATTCAATATAGACAAACATTCTGGCAAATTTTATGAAGATTCAGTGAAAAATATAGTCTCTAATATACTGTATACACAAGGTTTAGTACAGTGTAGTTATCACTTATAATTACCTCCCTTTATGGCTAATTATGCATAAAAATCAAAGTCCACAGTGTTTCACTCATTCCCGAGTGAGCATATAAGGCTCGCTCGAAGCATCCATTTTGGGGGATTTGGATGGCTTGCACTATGTCTGACTCTTGTGTGTGTGACTAGGCGCTGCCGCCGTAGCTGGGTGGCTTTGGTTTGTGTCTTACTATTTAGTCTATGTTATTGTTATTGACCAAAAATGGTCCATGTTCAAACTGGACTTTAATTACATCTGCAAAAACATTCTAACTAACTCTGACACTAAGAGCCAATGAAAAATCAACCTCTATAACATAAACAAGGGTTTTCTATGATTTGACCTAGTGACATATTATTTACTCCACATGATCAAATATCGAAATTATATTAACCTAGAGTTTGTTGAGAAAATCATTGTACAGTGAAGTTCCGCTAATAAGACCAGTCAAAGGGTGGTCTTAGTAACGAATCAGTCTTATTAGCAGACCTTTTTTGTTCTAAATTTAACTCATTCAGCCCTGATAACAAATCTCTAGTCATCCCCTGGAGCTATTTGATAAGCCATCTCCTACACACACTATCAGTAAGATTAGCTCTGACTCCCTAGACAAGATTGATAGATAATTATACTGGATGATTTTCTGTAGGTGTAGTAGTTAATAAACTATGCATTAAATCCATATTAATAAATGGATATTTTTTAAAATTTGCAGAAAATCAGCCAGTAAATTTATCTACAATATGGTGTAAATTTTATGATATTTTGGCTATTTCAACATTGATAAATAATTAAAATAAACACATATTTACCAGTAATATTTTGTTTTATCCAGTTAATCCATCATAAATAATTATAACAAGCCACAAAAACAGATAACAATTCACTGATAAATAAATTTAACACTTATAATCCAAATTTCAAATTTAAATTCCACTTAAATGTCAAATATTTACTTAGACAAATTGATCACTGCTTTAATAAATCCCTATGCCATGATTGAAAACAACCAACACACAAATGTACGTTACATTGGCTGCACATATTCATTATTTCATGGCGAAGTTTATTTTTGCTACACTGTCGGCACCGGCCCCTTTTGTCGGCCTTACGCGGGAAATGTCCAACACTGATGGTAGCAAGAGCGGCCCGCTCGTTGTCGGTATAATCCCCGATCAGTTGCTTCGCGAGGTTCATCCTGAACTCAATCATAGTCCTTGTTTTGGTTCGTCCAGTCTTTGTTTGGCGTTTATGGTTCTCTGATTCCTTCATAAGTATGAAACCATTAGTTATGGCAGTATCAATTAGGAACCAGAATAAATAGAGCCACCACCTCCTTGAAGATCGGTAGGTTGAGTACTCGGTTCGAAGCTGGTCCGCATGATCCACGCCGTTCATATTTTCGTTATACTCGGGTATAACAGCTGGGGCAGGTACCTGGTTGACTTCCCCATTCCTTGACTTTCTGTTCACAACACTGTCTATATTGCGCGGATTTTCAGCCGAACTCAATGTGTAGATGGGCTTCTTGTCTTTCCACAAGCACGCAATGAGTTCCCCTTTGTGGCACATCTTGAAGTCACCCTGGTTCTTGACGTCCTTTGGCTTCATCAGGTGTGACGGGTACTCCTTCCGGTTACTTCTCACCGTTCCCCTAGCATACGTGTTATTAGCTAACAATGTCTCAAACAATGCAGGGCTGGAGAAATAATTGTCCATGTTAACGATATGGTGGTGACCCCACACCTTCCTAGTGAGATCAACCACGACCCGACTGGCAAGACCAACTTCCTGATTTCCTTCCTCCCGGCCAGTGTAGATCTGGAACTCATTGGTATATCCGTTCCTTGGATCAGCCCGCACCCACACTTTGATGCCATATTTTGTCGGCTTGGCAGGTAAGTACTGTCTAAATGCCAGGCGTCCACGAAATTTCACCATGGCTTCATCAACACTGGTATTTTGATGTGGGTTGTAGTTCCGCAAGCAGCAATTCAACACTTCATCCAGAATCGGTCGTACATGGTGCAGTTTGTCGTGCCCCGGATCACCTCTGTGTGGGTTCTGGGTGCGGTCATTAGCATGAAAATACTGGGCGATCTTGTCGAAGCGATCCCTTTTCATCACACGGCGTATACTTTGATTCCCAAACAATGAATCTGTGGACCAATACATAGCTGTCTGTGGAAACTGAAATATATAATAAGAATACATTATAGCTACATGCATGTTGGTACATAAAACTTGAGCTCTGCAATGTATAAAGACAAGACACAACTCAATGTATATTCATGTATAACATTCCAATTGAAAATCTGATTCATGATCAAGATACCCCGGCTCTGTCACCGGATAATTTAGTTTTATAATTATATTTGATTACAAGCTTCAAACCAACTATATTTTTTTTTAAATAATAGTGTGTCAATTATAATTCTGCAAATAATAATATTGAATTGAAAAACAATTTTCAATTGATTTTAGTGTGAATGATATTTAGCATATCATAGATCTTTATCATTGACATTGAAAACTTACATGCAAAATGCTCATGTAGACCCGGATACCAATCCAAGCTTTCAGTTCACTGATGATCAATGGTCTCCAGTTTGGATCAGGTAAGATCCTCTGCTTCTGGACAGCATACAGGTTGGTTTGTTGTACAAGATGTTCAATGAGCTGGTCCGGGAAAAACAACTCAAAAAAGTCAAATTCTGTTGAATCTGGATCTAAATCAACCGTAGGGCCGGGATTCGGGCAGAAAACGGCTGTTTCGGCACATCGGGTCGCTCATTCAGTCTCCAACGTACATTTTGAACATCATCGTTGTCACTCAGATCAATGGAACCGTCACTTTCTGAGCTACTTTCACTACGATCGTCTAAACTAATATCGCTGTCCGAGCTCTCATGGTCCGTATCAAACGTAACATCGAAGATCGATCGCCGATTTTCCATAATTTTCAATTTCTAATAACTTTTATTTGACTCGCGCTACGATTTTTAAACTTTTACTTCCGTGTTTATCAATCTTTGCTTCGTACATGTAAGCCGTTTTCTGATTGGTTGTTATATTCTACCTAACAAAGAAAGCTTCCCGAAGCGACCAATGAAACGCGACGACATAACGTGGCACGCGGCATTCAGAGCTAGCTTTATCGAGCCGCATATTCGTGGCATACGGGAATGGGATAAAATCAACAGTGCCCCGTTATCGCGGCGCGCGGGATACAGAAGTAGATAAGGATGCCACATATACGTGGCGCTAGGGCTGAATGAGTTAATACTTTGGGACCTTAAACTCGCAAAAATCTGCATGATTTTAAAATAATCAAAGTGGTCTTATTAGCAGAATTTTACTGTATTCAACTGAACAATTTTGAATGCATGTTTAAGTATATTTATATATAAACAGAGACAATTGTTTCTATCATTTGACATAGTGAACCCATATTCATATGACCAAATTTCAAAATAAACCTAGATATGAAGACGATGAATGTTACCAAGTTTCATAATTATTTAGATTTGGTCAAACTTGCGATCCCTAGAGTTTGAACAATTTTTTAAGGTTTTTTTCTATTTAACATAGTGATTTTGTTGAGATATTATTGTGACCAAGTTTTATGAAGATTAACTCAAAAGAAACAAGGGTTTTCTATTATTTGTACATGGAAATTTACCCAGTTACATATATCCAAGATGACCAACTTTCAACTTTTGTCAAGATGATAATTGTGACAAGCTTCATTTTAAGCCCCACTCTCACTGTCACGGTTCAGGACTGCAGGTGACTAGTCCAAGTACTTCGTGGTGAAGGAAAGCACATATCATCATAATGAGACATGAGGTCTCAGTAACGCTCACCTGAGTGATTGGAGACTAACATTCTGACCAACCAAGTGTCATGAAGATTGGATCAAAACTGGCCTCTATATGTAGCGATTATTCTATATAGGCGTAGGAGCAGTGGGGGGGGGCAGGCCCCCCAAATGTCTGGACTGGGGATGGCAAACATATCTTTTGGCCCCCCCCCAATAATTCAGACGAAAAATTATAATTTACGACCTAATATATCTTGTATAAATAGGCAATTTGCCTTCAGTTCTAGGTAAAAACTTTTTTTTTATTTTTGCTCGCTTCGTTCGCGAAATTACTTCCTTATAATAAAATATGTCATCACCCAATGTTTGCAAAAAAAACACTTGTGCCATAAGTTGTACTCTTAACGTCCCATAACCCTCCTATATCACTTTGTGAGGTTGTCAATTATACATAATAAAAAGCATTTGAAACAATCGTTTTCACCTTAAGCTTCAATTTCAAAATCGAGCAATCTTAATTTTATACAAGCACTTAATTGCGTTTAGTGTAAGAACTTAAATTCCCTGTATTTAGGTCCCGGACCCCTGTATACTTGAACGGATTAACTTCCAGTTACCACGTAATTACTGAACCAAATGACCACAGAACCATAAACTTACAGTTAGTATATATAGATATAGGAGGGTTTTGGACGTTAAGAGCACAGTTCATGTCGAGAATATTTTTGTTACAAATACTGCGTGTTGACATAATTGACATAAGGAAGTTACTTTGCGAGCGCAGGGAGCAAAAAAATTTTTTTACCCCAAGTTGCCAAATGTTTGTCCCCCCCCCCAAATGTTGAAGACGCTCCTACGCCCATGTTCTAGAATCAGAATAGGGAAGAGTGCTAAGCAGCAAATAGGACAGTGCCAAAATCTAGGTTTGTTCGAAGGCATGCTCCCCCATATTTTTTTTAAAAAAGGATCCATGTCCATTATAAGCGTTCTGAGGTACTAAAATGGTATTGAAATAAGACAGATTTTGAGGAATTATCAACCCTATTTTCACACAGATAGACAGAACCCTAGGGTGTGTCACAAGAATGGTAAGTTCACTCAGCTGGGTGGCTCTTGTCAAGCTTTTCAAGATCATGGAAATCCCTGGTTGAAATCATAGTCACGTCCAGCATCATCAGACCTAGTGACAGCAGGACCAGAGGGACTCATAGGCTATATGTTCCAACAGCCAATGCTTGGATCAATATATAAGCATTCCTTCTTCCCGAGAACTATACCGGACTGGAATAAGCTAACACCATGGCACCATCACATTCATATCAAATCTAGAGGCCTTCAAGACTGCACTCCACAACACCATAGCAATTCAGCCTCAGTCCCAGGAGTAGACAACACATAGGGTGTACATAGTTTTATATTATAAATACTGGACTGTTTTTAGATGCAACTTTTTAGCGGAGACGGTCTTGTTCGATACCTCACCTGGGAACAAGTACAATGCAGTAGGTGGATTCCAGTCCTGTATTTATTTTTAAGGGACTTTATTCTGTATTTTGGGAACATGACCCATACCCTTTTTAGCAGCATTTGGTCCAAATGGGCAAAAGTACAATTATAATTCCGAAGCCTAAAAAGCTGATAGGTGTACAATAACTTAAATTTCATGTTTAATTTGCTTTAATTTCTTTTTAACTCTGAATTGGGAATTTTTGGCTTAAATTTAATTTTAACAAAAAATGAATTATGACAAAATGTAATTATTTTCAATAGAGGTGCCTTTTTAATATAACAATGTAAAATTGTTCTTGTTAAAGGGACTAAACTTCGTTTCGATGATAAAAACTCTTTTTTGTAGACGTTTTAATCACAACTATGTTTAACATAAAGTATTCTTAGACTTACAATTTACATCACGATCAAAGGCGCTATTGAAGAAAACTACTGAACATAATTTAATGTCTGTTAATTAGGAAACAGCTTTTTTCAGCATTTACACACCACCCTACACTACACAAAGTTGAATATATATTTTAATGCCTTAGTCACGCAATAGAATTTTTGGTTTTTAAATCTAATAAACCGACGTTACGTGAATATTTTTCTTCTAGATAAATAAGCCCAGATTTGTATAACAAGAGGGCCTAAAGGGCCCTAGGTCCCTCACCTGTTGCACATTGGTCTAAGTATCAATACAACTTACATTCTGACCATTTTTCATTTAGATTGGATCAAAACAGTGACCTCATGAGTGTAAACAAAGTTTTTCTAAGATTTGACCTAGTGACCTAGTTTTTGACCCCACATTGACACAATTTTGAATTTGGCCTACATTTCGTTGAGAACAACATTCTGACAAAGTTCATGAAGATTGGAGCAAAACTGCAACCTCTAAAGTGAGCGACCTCTGGAGTGAACAAAATGTTTTTCTAAGATTTGACCTAGTGACCTACATTTTGACCCCGCATGACCCAGTTTCAGACTTGGCCTGGATTCATGGAGAACATCCTGATCAAGTTTCATGAAGATTGGATGAAAACGATGACCACTAGAGTGTACACAAGGTTTTTCTAAGATTTGACCTAGTGACCTAGTTTTTGACCCCCACAAGCCAATTTGGAACTTGGCCTAAATTTCATGGAGAACAACATTTTGACCAAGTTTCATGAAGATTGGATGAAAACTGTGACCACTAGAGTGTACACAAGGTTTTTCAAAGATTTGACCTAGTGACCTAGTTTTGGACCCCACATGACCCAGTTTCAAACTTGGCCTGGATTTCATGGAGAACAACATTCTGACCAAGTTTCGTGAAGATTGGATCAAAACTGTTGCCTCTAGAGTGAACACAAAAAAGATGTTGACAGACGACAGACGTACGGACGACGAGTGATCACAAAGGCTCACCTTGTCACTATGTGACAGGTCAGCTAAAAATGTATTAGGTAGGTCAAGCCAAAAAATGTGATTTTAAGAGAGCTTTTTGATAAATTTTGCAATTTACCAACTGGAGTTGAGACTCAAGAGTCCCAGTAAATTAACAAGAGGGCCTCCTAGGTTGCTCACCTGTTGCAGATTGGTCTAGGTATCAATACAACAAGTTTACATTCTGACCATATTCCATTAAGATTGGATCAAAACGGCAACCTCTGGAGTGTACACAAGTTCTTTTTTAAGATTTGACTTAGTGACCTAGTTTTTGACCCCCACAAGTCAATTTTGAACTTAGCCTAAATTTCATGGAGAACAACATTTGGACCAAGTTTCATGAAGATTGGATGAAAACTGTGACCACTAGAGTGTACACAAGGTTTTTCTAAGATTTGACCTAGTGACCTAGTTTTTGACCCCACATGACCCAGTTTCGAACTTGGCCTAGATATCTTAGAGAACAACATTCTGATCAAGTTTTGTGAATATTGGATCAAAACTGTTGCCTCTATAGTGAACACAAGCAAATTGTTGATGGACGACGGACGAAGAGTGATCAACCTCACCTTGTCACTTTGTATTTGACAGCTGATATATCATACTTGACAATGAATGACAAACTTGTGTAGCGCTAATTTGCCAGAGAATATCTAATATTCAGCATAAACAAACATATCCGAAAATATGTGAATATTCGAAATTTTGAAACTCGCATCAATGACTTCGTACTTTTGACCAAGGTCGATTAAGGTACACACAAGTTTATTTTAAAGATTTGACCTAGTGACCTAATTTTTGACCAAACATGGCACAGATTCGAACTTGGTCTAGATTTTATGGAGAATGGCATTCTATCCAAGTTTCCTGAAGATTTGATCAAAACTGTGACTCCAAGAATGAACACAAGATGTTTCTAAGATTTCACCTACTCATCTAGTTTTTTACCCGAAATGACCCAGACTTTAACTTATTAAATGAATACTAACATTGTGAGAAAGTTTCATGAAGATTGGATCAGAACTGTGAACACAATGGTTTTTTTAAGATTTGACTTCGTGACCTAGTTTTTTACCCAAATAGACCCAGTTTGAATTTGGCCTAGATTTAATTGACAACAACATTCTGACTAAGTTTCATGAAGATTGGATCAGAAGTGACCACAAACAAAAAGTTGGTCATGACAGACATCCTGGTACCCCAAAAAGCTCATCATGACCTCTTTGTGGAAAGTACATGTAGGCCTACAGCAACTGGGATTTTAGCTCTCAGATGTCAGTACGGGTTTTTAAAATTTGTCACGCTGAAAATTCACTGCTGATCCCCAGGGTTGGTGACCAGAATTTCAATTAACTGGTGCATAAAACTGTTTAAATAAGAAACCGGGACTATCACCAGGTTCATTAATAATTAAAATTCATTACAGATGTTTGCAGCATAATAAGGTTGAACACAGTCCACCCTGCCAGAGTATGCACGGTCACCAGTCAGTTTCAACCACTCTCGGGGATTGACCGGGATTTTTACTTTTGGGTTGTCAAAACCCCAGTCCTTCCACGTCCCTGCGGGGGACAGCTGATGGGTAAAATCTCTGGTACAGTGCTGTCGGGTAATTCTGCGCACCTAACGGGTATTGGCTTTCTACATTCGAGATTAATTTATTTTTAGAATAAATTATGGTGCTGTTTAGATAGAAACAACCTTCATTGACAATTGTAAACAATTCAAAACATCATACCTTCGCTAAACTAGGTCAAATGTCGTCACAAAACAAGATGGCTGTCGGTTTTCATGACGTAAATTGTTTCGGCTAATTCTGCGCAGGTGTAAATGTTTTTTTGTATAGTCTGTTTCAAAGATTTGTTTCACAAGAAATTTATCACAGTATCGAAAGAATAAGTCATTCAGACAATGTTGACAAAAAAGGAAAAGTCATCATCCATTACAAAAGTGCTTTTATTCAATTTATGTGTCACGTGGTGTGCATAATTAACGAAAATCGTCGTTGACACTCAATTTGGTCAATTTTTCGTAGAAATACTTTTCCGATTTCGTTGATGGGATTATAAAACATTACATCAGTAACACACATCTACAAAAACACTTGAGGACCGAAGGAAAACGACCACGCCAAGTCTGCAATAAATAGAAAGTTAAGGTGCGCAGAATTACCCGATGCGCAGAATTACCCGAAACGACTGTATTTCCCCCCCACCTGCTGACAACTAAATATCATATTGGTTTAGAGAAAAAAATTCCAACATTCCACCTGGCAGTACCGGGCAAGCTGAAGTAAAAACACAGCTGCTTTACGGCTATCTAGCGCCCATCCCCGGGGGTGGGGGGGCGTGGATGCAACTGACTGGTGCATTTGACAATGCAAATGGGGCTCAAGTTTTTTCTACATTTTTATCTAGTAATTTAGTTTTACACCCTGGAAACCACATTTCTGAACTTTACCTAGATTTTGTTGAGATGACCACTGAGTATTCACATTTAATAAGGGGAGGCAACACTTGATGTCAGATGATGCAACAAACAAAATGCCACAAAAGTGACAAATTTACAAGACTTAGTTTGGAGTCTGAACTGCTGGATTTGGCATCTTAATGTAAAGATATAGTCTTCACAATTTGCTAGTTCTATATGAATTCATAATTACCAGTTAATCGCACGTGAAACAGCAAAATAGTAAAAGCACAGCTGCAGTTCACCATGCTGTCAGGTAGAAAAGGGAATAATGTAGAAGAGTTCCAAATGACAGGATTGGATGACGTAATTTCCCGCCATTTTGGGCATCAAGCATCTAAATTCTTTGGAGGCTGCTGGGAGGTCTATCTGAAATATCAATCTACCTTGTGAAACTGCCTAACATCTTGTTAGAGTATAATTGACAGGCCGAGTTATGTAAGAAAGAAAAAGTAAATGGTTTTAAAAGGAGAAAAGAACAAAGAACATATGGGTCTAAATGTCTGCTTGCGGATTTTGACGAGTAACCACGTTGAAGTTGATATATATGTGACAGAAATAAGACTTCCAGCAGATTTTAACATGTTTTGGATAAGAACCATCTTTGCATGTGTGCATATTTGACAAAAACAATTAGGGCTCGAGTCGATGAGAAGGATTGAGTCGATGAGAATCAAGTATCCCCGTGGTATACGAAGAGTGGAGTTGGGCCACTGCCTGCTTGGATATTTTGATTTGCATTCAAGAGGCTATTCTAGATATATATGTGCACCAGTTTAGATCATGACTGATGTCTACACTAAGGTATAAATTTAGCAACCTTTACTGAGGAGAATATTTGACCATGCAGCATGTATTGAAATTGAATGAGCTTTCTACTGCGTGCAATAATATTTATGAAGAATTTTACATTTTGGGGATATCTTTAGACACCGTGAGTGAGTGAGTGAGTGAGTGAGTGAGTGAGTGAGTGAGTGATTTTAAGATTATTCTTTAAAACTATGAAACATTTCAAAACTTCAATACTTTTGTCAAAATAAAAGGTTTCCCTGGAAACTGACTCCCATATATGATCAATAGATGCAGTTTCACATACTTATATCAGAAGTAGATAAAGCAATTATTGGATATACATGCACATGTACATTGCCATAGAAATTGTGATGGTAGAAATTGATTTTTTAACACTTTGAGAAAGATGTCTTTGTTGCATAACAAACTCAAATGAGCGTCTTCAATGAAGTAGTGTTTAGTGTTGGAAGATTTTGCATAAGCTACAATTCTATGAATAAGCATACATAGTACAATAGCATATAAGTGTACTCAGTGCAAATAATTAATTGCAAGTACCATCATGGCTGGACATAATATACGTATGTCGAATTAACACTGTGTTCCTGTACAATATATGTATGGACCATTTGAAAGATTGTGTTCTACATGTTGCAATGGGGTTGTAGTAAAATATACCAAGTCGATTTCTTTATACACCATTCATTACTTTTAAGACAAGAAAAGCTTAACATTTTACCTGCTTCTTAAATATTAAATTTTGTATGTAACTTGTATGTTTGATTTGATAAATTGTGTTTTGTTATTTTGCATGCTTTGTGTTTATATTTATGTATATGTGACCTTGTATATATGTTTTGCTAATGGCCAAAGGCATTGCATAAATGCCGATTTGCTAATAAACTTGAACTTGAACTTGTTGTTGATAAATGTGTTTCATAAATACAAATAATGATTACAGAAGATAATTAATGCAATACAATACAAAAGTTAATTTCGGTATTAAACAATAATTAGTTTCTAGTCACTAAATACTATATACATACAATTTATTATTTGATAGGTGAAAGTTACATTTTGTAAGTTTAACTGAGGCATGATAAAAAGGGTGAATGCAACAGATAATCAGATGAGAGCCTAAAATAATAAATACATAATTAGTACAAATCATAATGCCAGCATTAAAAATTTAAATAAATAATTTAAAGATGGAATGTAAGATCAAATACACAATTCCACGAGATCTAATCAATAGGAACAAGTTCACGTAAATACAATAATTATTTGATACCTAAAATGATCAATAATAAGCCTAAGTCTATGAAATTTCGCTTAATGTCATTCACGAGTATTGATCAAATATTACTGGCTTTTAAGCAAAATCAGGGTCACTGTGGCAGAGGAGGAAATTTGAGAGACACGTCTTTGGGAGGGGTGCAATTTGGGGGTGTGGCGTTTGATGTTATTAGCGTACGAGGGTCATTCAATAAATTCGTGGACTGGATTCGTCATTTTAATACACATTGCTACAGAGAATAACTAATAATACCACACCAAACTAAAGTCTTTCAGACACAAGTGCAAGAAAGTACGCACGAATCGAATCGAAATCATTTTACCGCAACCACCACACAACACATTTATATTCTAACCTCAGCAACGTAAGTGACGTTTTGCCATTTCTCAAATGGTAGCCCGAAATTGAATTATGTCATTCATGTAGAATTAAAGATAGATATTTAAGTTGTATAGTATTAAATAGACCTACCACAACAATTTATGTATTTAAAGTTAAGGATTAAGCTAGTATGTTAAATGGAAACGACTTGCATATTTTGACTGGCGTTTCCTTAAACGTCCCTACGCTTCAAATTTCGTCCGACCACTGTATCATTTCTAATGCCATGCTGTACTTCAGAAATTTGATTGTGCCGCTAAAACACAGGACACTGGATACTGAATGTTCCTCGCTTGCTCTCATAAGCAGCTTATGTGTGCTTGTTGTATATTTCGAAGACAAGTGCACGATCTAATAGTTGCATGAACTTCCTAGCGTAAATTCATCGGCATTTTGATGTAAATGAAAACCATGGACAACGTGACAGGCATAGATAAAATACTTCTCAATTCAAAATCAACCGTCCAAACAACTTAAAAAATTCACAAATTATCATGATAATATCTTGCAACGCAATGATATGACAAACGTATGGGAATGTAAATTAATTAATTCGGAATTTATAACTAGTTGAGCCAGTGAAAAGGGTACGTTTCGTAGGTCGGGGGTGGTAGCGGGTTACTATGGTAATACAACAGCTAATGACGTTCTACTGGTTTGCATAATCAAAGCGACATTTTTTTAAAACGAGAAGTTGAAGTTATGTTAAATAGGTGGTAAATATTATCATTTGGTTGTTTCCAATTGAAATTTCTTGTATTTGTAAGCTAAACATGTAATTTACCAGTGCACTCAGATACAATACTTACGTTTTTACCTCATAAGTAGTACAAAATAGCAAAAATATGGTTCAAATGTTATTTGCAACATTCAAATAACAATTCTATACATTTCCCCACCTAGATTAGCAATCTAGAACAAATAAAATCTCATTAATATGACAAATTCAATATTTGAGTTTTGAGTGCTAAGTGTAAGTATTGGTTGTAATTTTGGGCCCAGGTGAAACTAGGGATGATAATAACATTGATCAATTCATATACAGCGACACATTTTACACAATAACAAACATATATCCTAACAGCCTGACAAGATATATATAGCCAAAGACCTAAATTACACAGATTGGACACTCCACTGAACATTTAGAGAAAACGTAAAATAACATGCAGCATATTCAGTTATTGCGCTTAAAACTTTTTTTAGTCATCCAATTTTAATGGGCAATGTATCATGTTGAAGAGCTAAGTTTCTTTTTCTTTATGAAGTAACTCATTTTTGTCTACCTTTCATAAAATACAGAAAATTAGGATTTGAATGAGGCAAATCAAGTATTTTCTGATAAACTTGAAATTTATATTACTTTGATGAAAATGAGAGTAGGTCTGGCTCTTCGGGGTATATTGTTCTATTCCTTGACCTATTTCAATTAATGAGGTATCATTTGAAAGCTGAATAATAAAACTTTATACTTTCGTAAGTATATTAGAACTGGAGATATAAGGTATCAAAAATGGACGAGATTGCGCGAGATTTCAGAGACCTGTCACGAGATATCGTGAAAGTTGGTACATGTTTCCAATCTGTGTAATTTAGGTCTTTGATATAGCAGATCTTTTTTCATAGATATCAAATATATTTAAAACGAGTGGATCATAGAGGACATTTAAAACCAAACAAATATTTCTTTTTTATTCAGAACAATAAAATTTTACACAGCGGTATTATTTTATGAAACATATGGTCTCTCTCCAACTATGAAAACGTGTACAAAAAAGGTATGAGAAAATCCGACAGGGAAGGTAGTACTCAACCCAACCAGTCGAGCACAGAAATCAGAAACACCACGACACAACTACCCTGAGCAGTGCCCACAAAAACCCATGCCAAAACGGCGACCATAGAAAAATGTATTTCATCTTCTACATAACCAGCTTAACAACAGTTACACAATCTTTGATCAACACGTGTCTTTCAATATCTTCCAACCTCTATATTTAGTTTATGAGCAAACGTTCTTAGTTTACCGTCTGTTTTAGACAGGTTTGAGCTCCATTTGGTCTTGTATTATGCAATAAACTTAGATTTAACATTTTATTACAATGTCTTTCATGAGCAAATCAGAAACAGATACATATCAAAGACCTAAATGATTAGGTCTTTGTATATATCTATGGACTACAAGTAAACAGGTCCATATGTCATACAAGTTTGATTGCCTACGATAGCAATAACTAAATAATTATTCCAGTTAGATTTTCAATGAATACCTCACACAATTACAAAACACACGAAAGTATATACAGGAAAAAATAAGGACTATTTGGACTATTTGATGAGACTAAAATTACTATTATCATGGGAAGGTTAAAGGGAAGTAACTGCTCTTTGTTTAGTACGGGTATTCCGGATTTTTCCATAATCGACGTCCAGCGAGAAAGCGCGAGATTTGCAAAAACCGCTGTCTGCGCCAAACTTTGCCGGCAAAATTTGCTGCTCTTTTTATCAACCAGCGTGAATACTTCTTATACAATGTCTGAGTCAGAATCAGAAAGCCTTAGTGGTGAGGAACCAATGGAAGAGAGTGTGAGTGTTTTCTTGTCATAACAAGAAAAAGGTGTTAATGATATCATCCATCCTTTGTTTTCTTTTTGCATTTGTTTCAAAGTGGGTGGGGTACGCATGGAAATATTTGGAGGGATATTGTTGATTTTGCATATTACTCTACCATATTTAATGACTGTAGTTAATTGTTATTATATGATCAAGGTTGATGTAATGAGCCACTCTATTGTCACTATGTGCTAACAGGACATCAAAATTATGTAGAAAAAAAGATTTTGGCTCACTGAACCTGACACAGTTCACGACTGTTTCAATTTACTGCTGTATTTTCAAATATTAATGCACCCGTCAATTGAAACTATGCTTACCAATCTCGGGGAGGGCAATGTATGTGCACTATCGTGTGAGTGCAGCGTTTGCTTTGGTGCCATACAGAACCAGCCAATTTCGGCCATTTTCTGTATCCCCGTGGTATGGGAAATGGCGCTCTTAACAGTTTACATGGTCATTTTGTTTTATAAATTAAATATACATGATAAAAGTCTTTACCTATTGATAGGCTCATTTTTAATTATTTCCAATACTAATCAAACCAATTACTTCAGATTTTGACCAATTTTGTTAGTTTTTGAAGATAAGAAAATGGCATTCTTCTGGATATCATACCATGAGTTTGACAGGTGTGTAGGACATTTTAATCATGTGACCTTATGTTTACATGGATGCTAGTGGTCTCTATTAAAACAAAATAGGATAAATATTCCATTTCTCAAAATTGTGGAATTATAATGTTGGAGGAAAAAAGTGACATAAGAAAATAACAACAAATATTGGTAGGGCATACATTTTGAGTTCTTAAACCCTCATCTTTCATTTAATGTCTAATTTATTTACATCATAGACAGAAAACATCCTAACTTTCAAATATGTACAAGTAATCTCTGACATTTTGGGTGCTAAACTCATGAAAAAAAGCATTTATCTGAGGTGCGCCATTTCTGATACCGCGCCACAACCCATGCCACCACGATACAAGAAAAACTTAAACAAACAGACAACAGCAAAGAAATTGATGTAAAACAGACTTCCCGATATTCGCTGACAATATGTCGGACCAACAGGCTGACAGACTTGGCGAAACTGTCAGACCAAAAGGAAATCTGTCAGACCGATTTTTGTTCGCTAAAATCAACAAAAAAGCAAATATTTTCAATTTCCCTTTTAAGAGTCTATTAATAAGACGACGTACACACGGTACGAGATGGCTTTCATCGTTTCCGAGTACTGTCATCCAGAAATCAGAATTAAATTTGTTGTCCAATGGCCAATTACCGCTAATTCTTTCGATTTTATACATATTTTTCCATGTTTCCGGGGCATAATTGGAGGAGACTCTTCAAAATAGGAGTACAAGAATGCAGCGTTAGAAAAATGGTTTGCGCTTTGGGATTAGCTTACAAATTTATTATTGACTAATCAAAATAAGTCTTAGAAAAATACACACGGAAACGTACCCAATGCAAACTTACCCCGACTACTACGAACCATCGGACACGCCGTCCGACAGAAAGGTCTGACGCACCAGACCGAGACCTTAACTGTCGGACTGGTCCGACAGCTATTGGGAAGTCTGGTAAAAGCGATCATGCAAATCAATTTCAAAGGTAATCGAGTCGAACTATTTGGCTTTACAAAATTTGGCGCAATTTGCAACGGATCGGTAAATTATCTTATTTCCACTATAACGATTACTAGGGTATCACGAATTTACTCGACGGTACAATTAGTGAATTACATTATTCTCCCGAGGATTCATTAATGAATATATATAATTGGGAGGGGTTTACTATCTGCATGGCATTTGTATTGAAGGCATGTATTTTACCAGGATTTTGAATCAGAAAAGTCCTGTACTAATTTCACAATCCCCAGTTTTCACGAAAAACTTTTCAAAGTACTAGCCAGTCGGGCTACCAACAAGGCAGAACTTACTAGTCCAAGAAGAAATTTACTAGTCCGAACATTAGATTATCAAAAGTGGCTTTTATTCAATTGTTTTGAGATTATATTTAAGTCTGTGTGATATTGTTCATTACCATATTGCTTATTACATTTTAAGGAAATATACATCACAGAAAACAGGACCATTTGATTTGTATTTTCAGAATTTTTCACTAACCATTCGGACTAGTTACCTAGAAAAAACTACTAGCCGACCCGGTTTTTCTAGCCTCTGGCTAGTGGCCAATTCAAAGACTAAATCCCAGCTTGTGGTTTCAATTGCCTGGTGCATAATGAATGGCTGGGAGTTAGCGCTTGTACAACTGTTTTGTGTCTTTGGTATTTACATTGGTAAATTAACAAATAAACAACAGTGGGAAATAATAGTAAATCAGTACTTGATGCCCAACGTCACCTGACAGTGAACTTTCACTCCTATTCCGAATGCTCCCGATACCCATCTTTCTGGTGGTAGGGCTCTTTATTTTTCTAATGCTTTGATACAATATACATTACAGGCGCCTGGTCCTTCAGTTCTATTAAAGGCTCCACCAAAGGGTAAAAATGCTGACCCTGAAGAGGAAGAAGATGAGGACTATGATGCAAAAATTGTAAGTTTCACCTGGATTATAGAATTTACACGAAGATTTTCTCCCTGTTACAGTCCCCAAAATTAGCACTTCTTGTTCAGTTGTCCGGGTCAAGTAATTGCTGATACGGACAAGTATTTTTTTCTGTCTGGCAAGTAACTTTCAATATCTATGTATAGAGTAATCTGATTATATATGGTTGCTATTAAATTTTACTGTTTCAGAATAGTAGTTTTAAATTCTAAATTTGCAGACTGCAGTTTAAAGGGTTTGGTGTTTGAACATTTGAGCAAATTCCGCCACAATAGAAATTCATTAGAATCTATGTTAGATCCTGTTGTTGAATTATGCCTAATGTCAGTGAGCAACATTTTATATTGCAGATTCTTTTGTCAGTGCTGCTCTTATAATTGATAGACTCACATTGTATTGTCATGTATTGTATAGAAGATATTATTTCAACTGACAGCAGTTAAGTTTGTTTACTTTGTTATGTTCATTCAATAGTCTTGAAACTTTCATATGTTCGTAAACGGTTCCATCCATCTATAAGTTGGAGTGTGTAGAATTTGTTTCACATCTTGGTTGTTAAATAAGTATCATTTAGTATTGCAATGAATATTGTATTTGACAGGAATCTGACAGAGGGAACAGATTTGAATATCTTCTTAAACAGACTGAGATCTTCGCCCATTTCATGATGACTGGCATGAATGGGAACACCAAATCACCGACCAGCCCTCTCAAAATGAAACAAAAATCAAAGCCTAAACTTGCAGAGAAAGCAAAACTTGTGGAAGCTGGAGAGTAAGTGTGTTTTCTGATTATTCTAGAATGAGATTTTACTCCTTTTTTTTTGAAAAATATTGCTTGCTTAATAATATAAAAGCTTCCATAGTACTTTACTTGTAAACTTTAATGATCCAGGGGGTAGAAATGTTTTCATATTGCCAGTTATTCTACTAAAAGTATGCAGTTGATTTTAAATCTCACATCTTTATTAGATGAAAATTACAAAAAGTAGCTGGCAAGCATGTTCAAATAGCTACTGATTTTTTTCGCCTTTCGGCCTCAATTCTACGCCCTTGAATGATGCTGAAATTATTTTGTTCTCTAGGTCGGTATCCATGATCAGACGTATCTGCATGTCAGAAACTGTGAATATTTTTTGTACCAGTGTTATCGTAATTATTTAATCTGTCAGAAATGGAAGAGATTTGAGCATGTTTCATAGTTGGCAATATTTTTCAACTGGACTTGTGTTCGGGTGATGTTAAGCACTTCATACTTGTTACACGTTACAAGTTCCTTGAGAATTAGAACATCTTCATTGATTAGTAACGATGTTGACAGTTTAATGTGGTATAGGTGTTTGCAGTGCACACATGAATACACATTTACCAATCATCCAGTTATGGTTGTTATGTAAGCCAATGTAAGGCCACCATTTTATTGAGAAGATCAAGAATTGGAAGCAGAACTGTTTCATAAATGGCAGGCCTGGTATTTTTCAGGCTTGTATCTGATTTCAGGTCTTTGAATCCTGAATTTTGTTCTTTGTCTATATTAATAAATTAAATTTGAGACCTTGAAACGGGGATTTTCAGGCTTGAGAATGATTGCTTATTACCAGGCCTGTAATAAATTGTAATACATGCAAATTTATTCTTTGAACCTATAGAACTCTTTTTGTTTGCAAGAAATTTGTTGTTTTTGGCATGGGAATGAAATTGATTTACCTGCAGCTGCATAATGATGCTTGTCTACCACTACTACTGCAGTGCCATGTACTAACAAACATGTTATCTTGGATCTGCCTGCATTGATTGTTCTTCTACAACCGCTTAGTGTTCTAGTACTTCTACAATCTTCACTAAATTTTAAGAAGACTTTTTGTTAGTGTTTATAATTTTCTGTTTTGCATGCTTTTCTTGAGTCTCGTTCAAATGACTTAACTCCAATTGTTTTCAGCTGAGCTAAGCTTTGATACTAATTTTGTGCTTGAAGAAAAAATTAGTAAGCTGATTTTGTAAATTTTCTGTGTCAGACCATTTGGCTTACTGAAAGTAGTGAACATCAGTCCATCTGGGTTGCCGACTACCATGTATACATTTATAATAATGAAATATTACATTTTCATTCAGGAAAACTAAATCAGGTGACCCCGGAGAGTAAGTAGAGATTTCTTCACCTAACCAACCTTGTAAAAAAGTATCTTTATTTCTACACACTTGTCAGAAAATGAATATGATCTAGATTTATTGTGTCTATAATCATTTTGTGAATCTTTTTTGTTGGTTTGTATCTTTGTACTTATATTGTTGTGGTATGGCTTAGTTGCATGAATTAGAATAAAAAATTTGGTGCATTTTTGCTACATGTAGTTAGGGTGATATTGTAACTTCTGATTTTCCCACATCATTTAATAATTTGCATGAATGCAGTTTCACAGTCAGTGCTGCTATTTGCATTATATAATGACATGTAATTTGGTTGCATATTTAGCCTTGTTAGTAGTTTTGCTTATCAGTAAACTGTAACTGTAACTAACAGTCACGTAACACACTCGGAGAAGAATGATAGACTGGGAGGACATAAGATGGGTTTAAAGAATCTTTTTTCCTACTAGGCCAGTCAACATTCTCACAAATCGCAGGCTTAGAATGAGATGGTTGTTTTACCATAAGTAAAGGGTAATATTAACAGTTATGTCTCGTTTTCTCAAAATATTGATTTTATACTTACGACTTCTCATTCTAAGCCAGCGAAATGTACCCTGCAAATAAGTTTCTTGGCTTTTCTGGCAGGAGACATTATTTGGATTTTGAGCGTATGTTTCAAAAATCCATACCTTGCTACCATTCTAAACATTTCTTGTCCTGTAACTCCTATTAAAGAATTTTAAAGGGCAGTCTTGTCAGGAATGACTTTCAATGTTCCGGAGTTTTAAAAACAAATCTTCTTACAGACAATGTTCAGCGACATTCATGCTTGGGTTTTCTTTTTGTAGCAAAACAAGCATGAGAATGACTTTTATTGATCGCTGGTGCATGTTGTCGTGCTATCATTAAACTGTTTTATAGTCATAGCAGCATTGATAATAGACCACTGAGGCTGCAGTGAGTCATATACGTTTAACAAGCATCTCTTTGTTTCTCTTTAATTCACAGTGTAGTAGCTTTATATTAGTGCACATTTTGTAACAAGTCATGTTAATGTATGTGTAGCCTTTGATATATATCATTATATGCCATAGATGTGGGAATGGGTTAATACTGTGTTATTTTTTGAAAATTTAACTTAGACATTGACAAACTTTTATTGTGATCTTATGTTTTGTTTAAATGCTATAGCTTGCGCAACAGTCTAAAAAAATGTGTAATGACTGTACATCAGTGCTCCCGCTGGCGTTCGCCAATGGCGCCATTTGCGCAAGAAATGAAAATTTGGCGCAAGATAATTCAATTTGGCGACAAACATAAAAATCGGCCATTTTTTTCGATAAGACAACAATATACAGTCATGTATACTGAAGACTGCAATAAACAATCAATTAGAGCTGCTATCAGTCAGTTAATCCCATCAAAGATGTTAAAATTTGCCGACAATTTGTTTTAAATGCGTATCGGGTTGATGTTAAAGACTGTTTTCGGCCGTACTTATATTCCGGAATTTCACATGAAATGACCACATGAAATACGACCGTGATGTCAACAAAATTGGTTATGAACTCTGTGGACCGTAAAAGCTGTATTGGAAGGCATTAATTAAAGACTTGAACATTGAAAGACATAAACATGTCTTAGTAAAAAGAATTTGCCATTATAAATCTCTCAAAATGTTGACAATTTGAAATGTCATATGTTTTCGCGACCTTCACATACGATTTTGTTACAACAATAAGAATTTGACATGGCAGTAGTCAACAGAAACATTACAATACATATCAACAGATGTTTGATTAGCAACAGGAGTGTTTCTTTACCCTTCCTAGACAGTTTTGTCTTTCAAATCTCCATTATGGTGGCAAATATGTAGCATGGATCACAAGGGAGGTAACTCTGCTCTGACTGACATTCATATGCATACTGAATCAAAGCACTGGATGCATGAAATTTGAGTCAAACTTGCACACAGTTTAATATAGTTATACACATAGGCCTACAGTCTGGACTGAAATGTTAGCAATACATTATTTTTACTAGGCCTTATGATATTAAAATGTCACCCAGCACAAATATAAGTTTAGCTTCAGTTATAAGAATATTATATGAATAAAGAATTTATTAATTGTGCCTGGTGTAAGGGAAAGCCCACAATGTATATGAACAGTTTAACAGATTAGAAATTTATCGGACACTGCTGTAAGCATGCTATTCTCTGATGAATGGTTAGCATATTGTCAATAACATAGAAAATAAAAATAAATTGTTATAATAATGCTGTAAATATATTTGTAACAATGATGACTTCTAAGTTCACACTGAAGAGGAACATAAGTAATGCAATTAAGGCATTACCATGGACACATCAAAATACACATAAAACAGAAATATATAGAAAAATTACAAATACAAGATTTAGTCCATCATTTACATCATTTCAATTTTGGTCAAAGTGGCGCATAAGTGGCGACAACTTTTTTCATTTGGCGAAAGTGGTGGCGCAAGAAAAATATAAGCCAGAGGAAGCACTGGTACATTCAATGTGAGAGACAGTTTATTAGACTGGAAACCTATACAGTACACTCACTAACAGATCTATAACCAATAGTTTGAATGGTGTACCATATTCTATGACAATTGGCTAAATGCCAGGGTCAACTGGATTGGAACTTCCATTTTGTGGGGGATTTTACAAAAACTTATACAAGAAACCCCATGTTATTTCAATATTGGAATATTGTCTGTAATTTAATGTCTGCAGGTAAATTGTCAAACAAGTGCCATATTATTAAACTATTATTTATGTAATATTTACTTAAACCTAAATCCTGACTGTTTTGGTTTAGTTTTAGTTTAGTTTTGTGTGTGTGTGATTTTGATAAATATAATAAAACCTTTCCTGTCAAAAGTTCCGAGTTGCCTCTTGCATATTATTATATCAATGTTATTTTGTCTATGTTAACTATGGATATGTACTGTGTTATTTTCAGCCATCGTCATAGACGTACTGAAGTGGAAGAAGATGAAGAATTGATCTCACAAGCCAAGAAGTCAACTAATATTGTCACAAGATTTGAAGAAAGTCCTACATGTATGAATTATCAAATTGTTTTCTGTAAAATTGTGTAAAAATCCTTGTTGATGGTAGGGGTGTAACGATACGGTCACTTAACGATATGATACGTATCGCGATATTAGGGTGACGATAGGATACATATCGCGATACAAACATACCTAATTTCTCCTATAAAGTATTGATACTTTTCGGAATATAGTTGACATTTTACTTATTAATATGAACTATTTAACTTGATCATTTTAATTTAACTCGAAGTAATTGTACACTGAGCTTATTGAAACAACAGTTAACAATATTTTGCATTCAGTGTTAAATTTTTTATTATAGTTGTCAGATATTTACAATATTATTCTAATATCACTTTAGGTACAAATCGTATCCTGATCTGCTTTATGTCACGATACTGGGCTACGTATCAGGATACGATATGATACGATATATCGTTACACCCTTAGTTGATGGCATTATGTTTATAAAGACGGTGAGAATAAAATGCTAAAATTTAGGTTACTTTTCTCAAGGTTACCTTGGTAGGGCCTTTGGCAATGTTACACCAGTCAGAAAACTTCAATGAGTCAGAAAACTTCAATCCACTCTTATATTATCAGTTAGCTCATTTGGCAAAACTATTTTCCCTAATTAAAGGTCTAAGGCTCTATACTCAAGCTCTGATCACTTTGGCGTAAAACGTTGCTAAAGTGTACAATTACGATGCCCCCATCTTTGATGAGGGGTATAATGCTTTGCTCATGTCGGTTTGGTCTGTCTGCCGGTAGACAAATCTGGTTTCGTTTCAATAACTCGACAACACTTTTCCCTAGGATCTTCAAACTTTTCAGGGAAGTTTGCCAGCAATTGTAGATGACCCCTATAGATTTTGAGGTCAAGGTCACTGTGACCTTCGCCATTTATAAATTTATAACAATAAGGATGCGATGGGAGCATACATGTTTTACTTACATCTCTTGTTGATTGTTATTCGGATAATGGTGCTTGTACGGATAATATGATAATTTCAGACATCAAGAATGGTGAGATGAGAGATTATCAGGTTCGCGGTCTTAACTGGATGATCAACTTGTATGAGAATGGTATCAATGGTATCCTAGCTGATGAAATGGTATGTATACTTATATAACTGATTCTAAATCAAGGACAGTCTTGCACCTTGCTTGTCTTCTTATGTGTGCTTTATTCAGTGATTTTCACATTTCTGACAGAAGTTTATGAAATTTTCATTTTGTTTGTATATTTAAAGAAATATACCTTAGCATTTTGAAAAGTCAAACCTATTTTATGTTTGAAGTTTAATGTATGATAACAAATAAAGTGAACATTTACAAATGTATTGGTAGTACAAATAGAAATGAAATAATTATCATAAATCTTACTGTAGTGATGATAGTTCAGTACCGTACATGATAATTGTCTCAGTCTGTTTTAAAACAGTCACTTTTTTTGCTATGCATTATGTAACTACCGTCTTTCTTTTTCAGGGTTTGGGGAAAACTCTACAAACGATCTCACTACTTGGTTACATGAAACATTACCGACATATACCTGGACCTCATCTAGTCATTTGTCCAAAGTCTACACTCACTAATTGGAGTAATGAACATAAACGCTGGTGTCCATCTCTACGTACTGTCTGTCTCATTGGTTCACAAGAACAGAGGGTAAGTACTGTAAACCAAGAAATTATTTTTCGGTAATAATTTCGCATAGTTTGCAAGTTGTAGAAATTCGGAAAACAAATTAGCTGCTAATTTTTAGCTCACCTGAGCACGAAGTGCTCAAGGTGAGCTATTGTGATCGCCCAATGTCCGTCGTACGTCGTCAACATTTTGACTTGTAAGCACTGTAGAGGTCACAGTTTTCATTAAATCTTAATGAAACTTGATCACAGTGTTTGTCTCTATAAAATCTAGGTCAAGTTCGCAACTGGGTCATGTGGGGTCAAAAACTAGGTCACTAGGTCAAATCTTAGGAAAACCTTGTGTACACTCTAGATGTCACCAGTTTGTTCCAATCTTCATGAAACTTGGTCAGAATGTTGTTCTCCATAAAATCTAGGGCAAGTTCAAAACTGGGTCATGCAGGGTCAAAAACTAGGTCACTAGGTCAAATCTTATTAAAACCTTGTGTACACCCTAGAGGTCACCAATTTGATCCAATCTTCATGAAACTTGGTCAGAATGTTGTTCTCCATGAAATCTAGGCCAAGTTCAAAACTGGGTCATGCAGGGTCAAAAACTAGGTCACTAGGTCAAATCTTATTAAAACCTTGTGTACACCCTAGAGGTCACCAATTTGATCCAAT